>OY720189.1:9061020-9702225 GCA_963082885.1 Parascotia fuliginaria
CCAGGCACCGCAGGCGCGCGGCCCTCCTCTCCCTCCCTAAGCCATGGCTCGTTAATTGCCATGATATCAACTGCTACATTCTCCATTGCCACAAGAAATTCCTCATGACGCGAACCAAGTGACCCTGCATTAAAGAATCCAATACGCATTTTTTTATTATTTATCATGATTATTATAATTGTTTGCTACTATGTGATTTTTATCAATGTATGTGTGGCATATGTAATACAATTGAAAATTAGGGGAAATTAGTATGAAGTTATTAAAATATGAACAAATAAGAGTTGTTGTAAATGAACATAGTAATGCATTTATTATATGAACATCAGGAGTAAATTTAAGTAGATATTGGGCATAGATAGTATATATATATAAATGTTTATAATATGTCATTAAACTATTAACTGTATTAGGATTATAATTCATTTTGTTTATTGAAAGTAATGTCCGTTTTATCTTTTTATTACTGCTGTGATAGCAAGTTTTAATTGTATCATACAATACAACTACACACAAAATTACACTACACATAAAGCAACTGAAGTAAAATATATAATATGACCATTGTATATAAACTAAATAAGTCAGAGAGTGAATAAACAGAGTAGATTCATTATAAATAAGCTTAAATACCAAAGTTATAATTATGGTGACACTAATTAATACTATTGTCTTTAAGGGGATCAAGACCAAAAACACGCTCAAGGTCCGCATCGGAGCGTATGTTGATTGTGCGCTTACCGTCGCCCTGCTTGGTGAAGATTCTGCCGCGCTTAGTCCAAGTGTAGCGCCAGCCTAGTCGCTCGGCGGCTTGTCGGGCGCAGTAGAACAGTTGCCTGTTGTTGTTGTTGCGAGGAAGAAAACCTCTATAAAAAATTACCCTCAGGCGGGCCTAGCGTGCTTTTTGCTGCTAGGCGGGCAATAAGGTGTTACCTCGTTGCCACTGCCACTATGGGCGGACGGATGGTCTGGTACAGACCACCGTTAGGCCGACTCGTAACCCCGTCATGATAAGGCGGGAACGAGGGCCGCCACCCTTGGTGGGAGGGTGTTGGCTGCGTGGAGAGTTCACTGTAAAAAACTCCTAACACAAGCTGTTTGCCGTGGTGAGGTGTGCATGGCAGGGAAGGGTAGTCCCTGTCGTTAACGGCAGCCAGAAATGGCGGCTAGTCGGCGGCGCAAGGCCGACCCCAGGCGGATACCTGTCGCCCTCCGGTTTGGGTTACAAATGTAGACTTGCTCGTGTATTGGGGGATCTCTGCACGGGTGGACCTTTAGTTCTCCCCCACTCGTGGGATTTAGTATGGATGATAAAAATAAAAAACAATTAGACGTAGTATTAGGAGAGAAGAGGGCAGCGGTCGTTGTGTTAGAACGACTGTCTGCGGAGAGGCTGCGCACGCCTAGTTTTATTTATTTATTTATTTATAACTTCATATACAGAGTATATAGGCGGACTTAATGCCAAAGGCATTCTCTACCAGTCAACCTCACAGGGTGATGCAGAGATAAAACAAAGTAGGTGCATTTGAAGTAGCAATCAAACCGAAAATATTAATACTTGATACATATAAGTATAAGATATACATAATATATAAAGAAAGTATATAAATACATAACCCTAACAACAAATAAATATCTATCAATATATACATACATAAATAAATACTAAGCTATTGTGATGATTCTGCCAATTTTTTTGCAAGGAGCTGTTTCACCCTCATCTTGAATGTCAAACGGTTTGTGGACATCCTGATCTCGGGAGGGAGCGCAGTCCATAGAAGAACAGATTGAACACGGAAAGAGGAGCCAACGAAGTTAGAATTATGTGAAGGGCATAAGAGTATTTGATTATTTGAAGAGCGAAGATTGCGATCGTAGGTCAATTATGTAAATGCTCAAAATAGTTCATTAAGTATGAAGGAGTATAAGAAGACTTTAGAAATGAAAAGAGAGTAGTAAGATTACGTAAACATCGACGCTGACGTATAGGCAACCACTTTAGTTGTGAGCGAAATGAAGACACATGGTCATACTTGCGAAGGTTAAAAATTAATCGAATGCAGTTATTAAGAAGACGATCTAGCTTATTGATGAGATCTGCATTTAGGTCAAGATAGCACACGTCACCATAGTCAATTATTGGAAGCACTAAGGTTTGTACAAGCATAACCTTGATTTTGATTGAAAGAAATTTTTTCAAGCGATAGAGAGCACGAAGAGTATTGGTGACTCGTTGGCTAACATTTGTTATTTGAGCTTGCCAGTTCAGTGTCGAGTCAATGTACAAGCCAAGGTTTTTGACCGCTGGACTCAGTGCTATTACTGAACTGTCAAATACTACTGGTGGAATCGCAGAAAAATCTAGTTTATTAATCATGCGTTGGCTGCCAACAATGATAGCCTGACATTTGTTAGGATTAACCACCAAGCCAAACCTATCCGACCAGGCTTTGATGGTATCTAGGTCACTGTTTATTTTGTTAACAGCCAGATGTACTCTATCAACACTCTCTTGTGCGTAAAGCTGCAAGTCATCGGCGTACAGATGATACGAGCACTGAAGGTTTAGGGTTACAAGATTTATAAATATTGAAAATAATAAAGGAGAGAGAATACCGCCTTGAGGAACGCCTGCGCTGAGATTTCGCCAGTTCGATGAAGATTCACCAAGGCGAACAGACTGCTGGCGTCCCTGAAGATAATTTGAGAACCATTCCAGTGCTTCAGTTGAGATCATAAAATAGGAAAGGACGGACAATAGGATATCGTAACCGACGGTGTTGAAGGCATTTGTAAAGTCAATTAAAACAAGAACAGTAACTTTAGTGTCCTCCATGGCCTCCCTCACATCGCCGGTTACTTTTAGGAGAGCAGAGACAGTACTGTGGCCTGGCCTGAAACCAGATTGTAAAGGACTTAAAAGGTTATGCTGGTTTACAAAGTTTGTCAACTGTTTGTGGGCACAGGCCTCCAGTACCTTGGAGAGGAATGGTAGAATGGATATGGGACGGAAATGATTGGGTTGTGTAGGATTGTGTATCTTGGGTAAGGGAATAACATAGGCTCTTCGCCACAAGGATGGAAAACTACCTGTAAGGAAAGAAAAGTTAATAATGTGGGTGATAGCAGGAAGAAAGTGTTCAAGGATAAGGACTATCATGCGGCGACTGATATTATCACAGCCGATTGCATTTGATTTAATGGATAGGATGATTTTCTTGATCTCTCCCGAAGCAACTGGAGAAAAATAAAAGGGATCTATGCTAGAGCGAGGCAAACTAGCAACGTATTCCAGAGTGTGACGCTTGGTTTGCAGATTAATCAAAGCTGTAGAAGTGAAGTGACAGTTGATATCATCCAAACCAATCGTCTCACCCAGGTCCAAGTGACGCTGCCTGCCTATGCCTATGGTTCCAAGAAACTTCCAAATGCTGGCAGGGGACGAGGTAGTAATGTTATCGAGAATATGGCGGCGTTTTGCATTGCGAATCATTTGATTACACCGGTTCCTTGCAGCTTTAAAGAGGTTCCAATTGTCTTCAGTACGGTCTTTCTTATATTTACGAAACATCCGGTCCCTTCGCCTCATCGCCATTTGAACGCCCCTTGTCATCCAAGGTGCAGGCAATCTCTTATTTATTTATTTATTTATTGTTCAGGTTAACAACAGCCACAGTTCTAAATCTAATACATAGTTTTACATGCAATTTCGGCCAATTACAGTTAACCGCGAATTACACTGTTATCTAGAGAATGTAAGTTCTTACATAAAATTTATCTTAAAACCTATGATAGTACAATATACAAATATTATATTTAACAAAAACAAAGAAACACATTATAGGCATTTCATAGGTAAGTAATTTTATAACTATATATTTTTGTAAATTGTTTTTGTCTTTCTATAATACCTACTTATCCACAACATACCTTAAATATGAGAAACATTATTGATAGAACGTAACAAAATAACAACTGAATACTAATCTATATAAAAAACGTGATGTGATTTTTTCGCGTAACATAACAATGCCTACAATAACTAGTTATGTCTATATTAGTATGTAATACATATAAATTTGCTTATATTATTATCAACAAGGTCAAGAACGATATTAATCCATAGGTATAAAACCCTTTGCAAAATCAATGAGAACCCATTATTTGATATCGATAGGCGCTGTCATTCATACTGTTAGCGTGAGTGTATGTCCACCAGATGATGTGTATACGTGTGTGTGTATGTCGAAGGATGTTAATTATGTGTGTGCGTGTGAATAGGTCTGGTAGGATCTTTAGGAGCACATGTCAGAGCCATTAAAATCTGCTTTTTAAAAGAAAGTTTTGATCCAAGAAATGGGTCTGCAGTACTAAATTTTGTGTTGTAGGTCTTCATTATGCGGGTAAGTGTACTATTTTTGCCGTAGTTTGTCGAATGAAATGGAATCTGAAACAGTGCGGTGTGCCTGGTGCGTCTCCTTGGAGTCCTGAAATTAATGGCCGAGAGAAGCTCAGGACAGTCTATCCTACCGCGCAAAATATCAAACAATAAGCCCATGTCCAATACCTGGCGCCTGTAAACTAACGGTAAAAGATTGGCCTGTCTACAGCTATGTAAATATGAGCGACTTGGTGTTTTAAGTTTGTAGTTCATATGCTTTATGAATTTTTTTTGAACACGTTCGATGTTTTCTATGTGCACAGCATAACAGGGGGACCATATGGGGCTTGCATATTCCAATAGACTCCTTACATAGGCCGAGTAAACAATTTTAAGACAAAGTGAGTCCTGAAAAGGCTCGCAGGTGCGCATCACGAATCCTAAATTCCTGATAGATCTGTTGGTAATCGCCTCTATATGATTACGCATGCTTAGTTTACGATCTAAGAGAACACCTAAGTCGCGAACCACCTCAACCTTATTCACCGCTACACGGTCAAAGCAGTAATTGTAAACAATAGGATTGGGTTTGTATGTAAAACTGATAGATTGACATTTCTCAGTACTGATTGTGATTTTATTCTTATTATCTTCATCTTTATCTTCTTAACAGGCGCATGAACATCATATAAACAAATAATGGTTTCATTGAATGTATGCAGTTTTTCATCAAGGGTAGAGGCTGATTCCAGGTTTTCCCAATCAATAGCTGCTGCATCACTATGTAATTTAGCCAAGTCCATGCGTCCAAAGCAATGCTTATACAAAACTTTAGGCGAGGATTTGGGCGATTTTAGGACATAGGACATAAATAAAAGGTCATGATGGGAAAAGGCAGGCGCTGGATGTTGACCATGACCGGCAACAAGGGATGGAGTCGAGGTGAGGATTACGTCTAGCCAGGTGTCATGCCCATCAGTATTATGATGAGTGGCCTGTAATGGTAGCAAGTGCAAGCTGGTAGACCTAATGATATCAAGGAGTTTCCGGGAACGAGGTGTGTTGTGGGATAGGAGATCGGTATTGAAATCACCCATGATGACGTGATGTGCGTAATCTGACCCTAAAGATTCCAGAATCGATTCGAGACTGGAGAAGTAATCGACAGAAGGAGGACAGTAAACGACACCAAGTAAACACTTGACACCTGTAACACTAACCGCAAGAAATAAATATTCGACAGAGGCAGTATAGTCACCAGAAGACGTAGCCAAAATTTTAAATGGGAAGTTTGACCGGAGATAAATAGCAACCCCACCCCCTCTCCTATCAACTCTATCATTTCGGATCAGAATGTAGCCAGGGAGAGGGTAAGAAGTTGAAGGAAGATGAGGTTTGAGCCAACTCTCCGAGATCATTATGGCATGAGCGTTTGCATCCGTGAAGGTAGCAGACAGCTCACTGTAGTGACTGGGCACACTCTGCGCATTGATATGACATACATTAAAGAAGTTGCGAGATTGTCCACTAAACGATTGTTGTAGCATATCACCGAGCGTGCCAGTCACTGAACAGAAACTATCGTCACTAGACATGGAGGCAGAATCCGTGGCAGAAAGAAAACAACCATCATCAGAGTTCATAGCTTAATTTAAAAAAAAAAATACTAATAAATATTATATATAAAGCAAAGTAATTAACTACAATATATATATATATATATATATATATATATATATAAGTATGCACAAACGAATTATTATAGAACACGTACGTTCTTCTCTGCACCACCCGCCAGCAAACATGTACAATTTTAAACAGACAAAAGAACATAACACAAAATTTTAATAAGACACTAAAACAGGAACTTGACAATAACAAAACGTATTTCTTTGGCAGTAACTAAACGTGACAGCAAGTTAAACGTTTCAGAACGCATCATTCGGCTGATAAAAAAAAACAAAATGTCATCTGTCATTGTCATTTCACTTCATGTTCAGTTCACACTTTCTTGTAAATAAAATAAAATAGGAGGGTAAAAAAGTAGTAAGAGTGAAAACATAGTTACAAAAGAGGAGACAAAAACAAGGTTGGGTGGCCGACACCGAGCTTTGAGTGTCAGTATTTGTAGCTCCTCGTTTAAAAATTCTTAAAAGTGTATTTTACATTCCAATCAACTTAGTTTTCTAATAGACGTCAAGATATAAGAACAATAAATAAGTGAAAGTGTTATCGAGAACATAAATGCCATGGTTTCAAAGAAATCTTTAAATAAAACAGTGTACATACAATAATAAAGTGTTTCTTGTTTACAACAAAAATGAACAATATTAATGCCACCAAAAATAAGTAAACAAATAAATTCAGTGCTAAAATATTAATAAAAGTGACTATAATACACCAAATATTGTAAAATAGTATAAAAACTAAATAACAAAAACAAGTGTTCGATTTTTTACAGTTGAAGGTATTCTAAATTTAAATGTGCATCGAACTTAACGTCTAAAACAAATAATATTAGAGTCATTGAACAGAACAAACATTTTACACGTTAAAAGAGCGTGCGGCATAGCTAAGTGTCGTAAGACAGAACGTCCCATGTGAGCGGCTCGGGTTCGTGCCCCAGTGACTACGTTTACTTTTTGAACATTCTAATTCAAATTTAATTTCATAGAACATTATAAAAATTTAAAAATTGGTAAACATGGATTTGGAAACAAATAATATTACGTTGCGATCTAGTAAAAAAAAAACAACTTTCAAGAGCGTCGTCTATTGATTCTATATATGGCGATACACAAACCATAGATAATACCAATATATTCACAAATGATACATTAGAAGAGGAGGTGCTAATGCTAAGAAAGCAACTTCAAAAAAAACAAGAGTTACTAGATATTGCACATGCAGAGATAAAAGAATTGTCTTTAGAAAATGTAAATTTGCATAAAGAACTTAAAGATTTATTGCCCAAAAAAAAATCAAATAAGAGTATTCAAAAGGCACAAAAAACAAATGATAGTATTCCTACTAAACAAAACTCTCCAAAACATAGAATATGCATAATAAGCAGTGAAACTACAAACAGAATTTATAATATGATAGAAGAAACACAACTTGTCAATTATGAAATATGCCATTATCGTAAACCCACCTGTGGACTGAAACAATTATTATTTAAAATTGATAGTAAAGTACAAGACTTTACACACTCAGATTACTGCATTATATACGTCGGCGAAGAGGATTTTCGAACAACACAAAATTATGTAGAACTTGTGGTATTCATCCGAAATAAACTGTCATGCCTTACACATACAAATTTCATAATTTGTCTACCTACTTTCAAGCATAACAATAACATCATATTTAATAGCCGAATAGAGACTTTCAACAACTTACTCTATATGGATATAGAATCCTACTATTATGCATACATTCTAGACTCCAATCTAAACCTATCCTATGAATATGACATGTACAACTACCGAAATGGTTCAGTAAACAAATACGGATTAAAAACTGTAATCTATGATTTACAAAATCTTATATTAGAAATAAACTATGATTATAACGAATACTATATGACAGATATGAAGCAAACAGATGAAATACTGGAATCTCAGCCAAAACCGGGAATGATATCACCAATCCAGAATAAAAATACAGACAACAAAACATTTCGTTGATACTCTAAATGTTGTATTTCAAAACATTCAAAGCATAGGAAATAAGATAGATTTAATTGAACATTTTTTGCTAGATTTAAATGTAGATATACTATTGTTGTCAGAGATATGGAAAAACAGGTATTTTTGTGAATCCATTATAATACCGGAATATAAAATAGCTTCAGTCTTCTGCCGTGAAACCCACAACGGAGGAGGAGTGTGCATACTAGTCAAAGATACATTAGAATATATAGAAAGAAAAGATATAAATAATCTCTCTATTGAATATATAACAGAATTTAGTGCTATTGAAATTCCAAAGATAAATTGTATTTTTATACTAGTATACAGAGCAGACCGTCACGTAAATACATTCTACGAACAAATAGAGAAAATTCTATATAAACTAAATACAAAAGATAAAAATAAATACATAATAATGGGAGGAGACTTCAATATTTATTAAAAATAAACAAACAAAAGAGTTTATAAGCAAAATGAGTTCATATAATCTTAAACAAATAATAAATGACCCTACGAGAGTAACGAAAACTACCTCTACTTGTATAGACCTACTATTTACTAACTATTCACCCATCATAAAAGAAGCAAAGGTTCAAGAATATGGTCTATCTGATCATAAGGCTATAAAATTAAAACTAATTACAAAAAACATACATTCAGAAAAGAATAAACGATGGTACATACAAAAAAGAATATTTACTAAAAATAAAATTTCCTTATTCGAAAGTTCATTAAAAAATATAAATTGGGAACATATAATAGATACCCATTCTGATTTAAATACAAATTATAATTCATTCGCAAAACTATAACACAACTTCTTGATAAATACATACCAATACAAAAAATAAAAATTAATAATAAACCAAAAAAACGATGGTTAACTAAAGGCCTTAGAGAATCATGTAAGCATAAAAGAATATTGAGAAAAATCTTAAACGAAACAAACAATGATATAATAAAAAAACATTACAAAATTTATTGTCAAATTCTTAAATGCAGCATAAATAAATCTAAACAACTAGAGTACATAAAACAAATGAAAAATTCTGATAACAAAACAAAAACTAAGTGGAATATGATAAATCAAAAAACAGGTAAATCCCAAAGAAATACCCCCAGAAACATATCACTAAAAGTAAATAATAAAACCATTGATTGCCAAGAAACTATTTCCAATATTTTTAATGATTATTTTGCCACTGTCGGGATAGATATCAATAAAAAAAATGACCCCAAAGGTCAACCTGTTCTAAACTCACCAATGTGTTCAATGTATTTACGCCCCATAGACAAAAAAGAAATTATTAATATAATAAATTCAATAAAAAATAAACACAGTTACGGTATTGACGAATTTCCACCTATCTTACTAAAAAGATGTTCTGAAAGGCTTTCTATACCACTAACATATCTAGTTAAACAAAGCTTTCAAGATGGGAAGTTTCCTGATGCATTAAAAATATCTTTAATAAAACCGATTCATAAAAAAGGTGATGCCACTACCCCCAGAAACTATAGGCCCATAGCTTTATTACCAACATTTTCAAAAGTATTTGAAAAAGCCATGTGCAACAGATTATATACATTCTTAGAAAAATATAACATCCTTGATGATAGCCAAAATGGATTTAGAAAGTCACGGTCTACTACATTAGCAGTATATAGATACATTCAAACCGCGCTCCAATATATAAATGACAAAAAATATGTATTAGGGGTATTACTGGATATGACAAAAGCGTACGATAAAGTCTTATACAACATACTTCTCCTAAAATTGCACGGCTCAGGCATACGCGGGCCAGCATACTTGTGGTTTAAATCATATTTAGAAAATCGAATACAAATAGTTCAAATAGAAAATTATGATTCAAAAACAAATGAAATTAGCACAGTAAGATCCCGGGAAAGAAACATGGTATGCTCCATTCCACAAGGGAGTGTGTTAGGATGTATACTATTTTTAATATACATAAATGACCTACCAAAGATCTTAAATAAAGAAATTGCTTTACCTATTTTATTTGCAGATGACATATCCATTCTGATAAAATATGAAAAAAATGACACCCTTAATCCTATACTACAAGAAACCCTTCATATTGTTACGAAATGGCTTCATGAACATAACTTAGAGATAAACTATAGCAAGACGAAAACTATACAATTTAGATCATACAAACAACCAGCCTTAAATATAGATACAACTTTTCAAAACACAACCCTAGAAACAGTAGAGACATTTAATTTACTTGGAATAAACATTGATACACACATAAATTGGAAAACTCACATAGAAAGCATTAAATCTAAACTATCCAAATTTACATACGCCCTTTTCCAATTAAAATATTGTACAGATGAAAAAACAGCGCTATCAGCATATTACGCCTACGCTTACTCATGGTTAAGGTATGGTGTCATGCTATGGGGAAATAGCGTAACTAGTCATGACTTATTTTTATTACAGAAAAAATGTGTTAGAATAATAGCTCACGTAGACAACGAATATAGTTGCAGACCTCTTTTTATTAAATACAAATTGTTAACTCTCGCCTCTATTTATATTTATGACATCAGTATATTTGTATTTAAAAATATAGATAACTTTACAAAAAAAAGAGACATACATAGTGTTAATACTCGCCATAAAGATAATTTACACTTACCACACTCCAGAATAAAAATGCTAAATGAAAGTCCATATTACATGGCAGTCAAAATATACAATAAACTACCAGAAGAAATAAAAAAAGAACAAAGATTAATACTATTTAACAAGAAGCTTAAAACATTCTTAGTAGAAAAATGCTTTTACTCAGTAAAAGAATATTTTGAATATAAACCATAATTACAATAAACAAATAAAATAAATATTAAATTATTAGAAATATAAAATTAATGAGACGATCTGCTTTTATAAAATATGTATTAATTTTGTATTAATGTTTGTATTAGTATTAGATAAGCTATCTAGATTTAAGACCCTGCTTTGCGACGCCTGAAAAGGGCGCTAAGTCATGTTCTAATATTATACATAAGACCTTTACTGTACACTTAGCTTGCAAATAAATATTTGAATTTGAATTTGAATTTGAAATAAAGTGAGACAAAAACAAAATCTAGGCACCATACAGATGGGATTAGTTTTGACGCGCCTTCGAGTGTGTACTAAGCGCTCCCTCAATACTTTTAGGCGCAGATGATGATACATTTGGCGCTTTGGGATACTTTTCCATTAGGGAGATCAACTCTTTCGTGCTGTTAACCTTCTTTCGGCTTCCATTAGCAACCTTTACTACAATATTGCCGTCCTGTGACCAACATTCGCGCATGCCAAAGTGTAACCTAGTCTTAGCGAAAATGGCCTGTCGGTTTTTGGTCAAGAACTCCTTCATAGTTATGGAAGTTCCTTTGAGCTTCGATTTAGCCTTCCAAACCACTGACCTTGACTCAACTGAACTAAACCACACAAAGACTGGCCGATGATGCTCCTTAGTTGTAGTGCCAAGTCTGTGGCAAGCACGAACAGAGGACTGCATGTTTTGAAGAGAGAGCTTCTTGTCGAGTATGTCTTGAATGACTGTAGAGCAGTCCTCCTTTTCATTCTCTGGAACACCAAGAAAAATGAGTGCTTTCCGCCGATGTCTTGTCTCCATGACGTCCAGCATATTGGAACACTCAGAGATCTGTTGCCGGAGCAGCCGCAGTACGTTGAACATAAGTCTCCGAAACGTCCGGAACTCCTCTGCTACTTTTGCTACGGTATCCTTGGCGGGACCTCCTGTCTGCAGCTGAGACTCGAGTTCAGCCATCCGCTTATTGAAGGACTCCTCTAGCTTCGTTTGTGTCGTCTGGATATCAGCAAGTTGTGACATAGTTATTTGGTGTTTTAGAGTTGTGTTGTTGTGATGTCTTGAATTTTGCAACAAGTGTGATGTGCTGGCAGGTGGTGTCCAAATTAGGATATAATCACATTAATTGTGTTACTAATGTAAGTCGTTTGTTTAAGTATATTATTATGTAAAATTTTGTTCAAAATATTCCAATTTATCAAATTATTAATTAATTAAAAATTTTAAGTTTTTGAAAAACGTCTACACTTTTTGAGCACCTACCCACTTTTTCACTTTTTTCCACTAGTTCTGCGCGCCTGGATGGCACACATTCATGTGCTGAGGAGGCAGGCTCGATGTCCTCGGACGGCGAGCCTACTGTCGTCGCTGTGGGTGACGCTTCGGCCAGAAATTTCTGGCGGAAGCGCTCTCGCACTGACGAGAGTAACCCGGGGTCGGATTCGGCCTCGGGTTCTAAGGAGGTACCAACCGGCACGCACCAGTACCAGTGCCGCAAAGCGCGGACGGGGCCAGGGTGCTCTTAAGCACGGCAGATATGTCGGTGTCGGCTGAGCCCGCAAGGAGGCTGCGGAGGCCAAGCGCGCGGCGGCCAAAGCGGCTGAGGAGGCCGATTCAGACCGCCGTATCGCCGAGGTTACCGAGCGGGTATCGGTCGATAGGGCTTCTCGGCTGTCAGAGGCGATGACGGCAGACACTTCGGACATCGAGGAGCTTTCGGCTGGTGCCTTGAAAGAACGCCTTGAGGTCGCAGTGGATGCTATACGCACTATCGCAAAAATCTCGAGAAATCTGAAGGGCACCAGCCAAAAAAGACTTAAGGATGCGGCATCCATCATCACCGTGGTAGCCGAGGTGCTGTTTAACAGGACCGCCAATGAGGAGGCGCAGAAGCTGCGGGCCGAGAATTCCCGCCTGGCGGCTCAAATGAGGCAGCTCAAGGAGAAGCACGAGGCCCTGAGAGCTGACCTCAGCGCGATCCGGCGCGAGCGCTCTGCAGGTGATGCGGAGCCAAAGGGGAGGGAGACCGAGACCGAGCTAGTCTCGCTGTTTAAACAAGAAATAGCGAAACTGAATGCTCGGTTCTCGGTCATAGAAGGAAAGGTGCTGCGTCCTTCCCTCGCGTCGGACCATAGAACTTTTGCGGCCGTGGCGGCGGTCATCCCGGCCTGTAACATCACATGCACCACCACCTGTGGCGTCACCAGCGCAGACGGCAGCAGTTCTGTCTGCTGACACTCGGCCGGGCCCCGCGCCGAGAAACAAGAAGGCAAAGAAGGGAACTGCGCCAACGCAAGTGCAAGCTGCGGCTCCCGCTTCTAAGCCCAGAGAGGGTGGATGGGAGACGGCGGGAGCCAAACAAAAGAAAAATAAGAAGAGGAGGAAGGCAGCCAAGAAGGCTGCCAAAAAGGAGGCTGTGCTGTGCGTCTCCCACTCGGCTGCAGTAGTAATTACACTGCAGCCAGCGGCCGTCGAGAGGGGGGCGTCGTACGCCCAAATATTGGCCACGGCTAAGGCCCAAATTGACCCTGCCGAATTGGGTATAGCGGCGGGTCTCCGGTGCAAACCCACCCGCACCGGAGCCCGTCTGCTGGAGATACCCGGCACCACCAGTGGCGACAAGGCCGACGCTCTCGCCAGGAAGCTGAGGTCACTATTCCCGGCGGTAGAAGTTCGCGTCTCCAGGCCCGTTAAATGCGCGGAGCTTCGCGTGTCGGGCCTGGACGACTCGGTGAATTGGTCGCCGCCGTCGCAAGGGCCGGGGGCTGCGCTCCAGAGCTCGTGAAATCCGGCGAGGTAAAGCCGGACCGCAACCGGCTGGGCACAGCCCTAGTGAGCTGCCCGTGGCGGCGGCCAAGAAGATGGCCGACGCCAAACGCCTGCTGGTGGGTTGGGTCTCCGCCCAGGTCAGGCCGACCCGGTGTTTCCGGTGCCTGCAGATCGGCCACGTAGGTGCGGGCTGCAAGGCGGAAGATCGCAGTGGCTGTTGCTTCCGCTGCGGTCAGCCCGGTCATAAGGCCGGCACCTGCGAGGCTGCGCCGCACTGCGTAGTATGTGCGGCGGCAAGCAGGCCGGCGGATCACCGGGTCGGCAGGGCATGCAACAAGCCAGCCCAGAAGAAGGGCCAAAAAAGGCCTAAAGCCGTGGCCAAGCCGCCAGCCAGCAAACCGACTGGCGGCAAAGAAACTGAGCGTCCCGTGGAGGAGGTGGAGATGGACTGCTAGTGATGGCCCCGCTCCGCTTCCTCCAAGGGAACCTTAACCACTGCGCCAGGGCTCAGGACCTCCTCCTGCAGACCATGGCGCAGTGGCAAATAAGTGTGGCAGTGGTCGCCGAGCCGTACTACGTCCCACCTCGGGACGACTGGGTGTCGGACCGGGACGGCTCGGTGGCCGTCGGCTTAGGTGGTTACTCACCCTATGGAAAATCTCACTAATGGGTGAGTTTCCCCTTTTTTAGATCGTTAGTGATTTATTCACCCCTTTATTCACCCATAGGATGGGTGAGTTTACTACTTCAAAATTTAGAGGTGGTCAAATGAACCTTTGGAGTTACTTGAGTGTGTGGAGAGTAAAAGTAAAACAGGAATACTATGTTGCGAATGAACGTTTATTAAAATAATGACCCTAACTATATACAAATTTTAATCATAATAATACTTGGACAGTTTTGGATTTTCAAAATCAAAGTTGACCAATGGGCTCGTAACGGCGTCATATAAATACGGTGCGCCAAGAAATTGAATCAGTGTTGAAGGTGTCTCGGAGCAGGAACGTTGTCTCATCGGCGAGCGCGCGGCGCACGCCGTTCACTCACGATCGTGCGCCCGCGCTGGCGGTATCGCAGCCCTGCGTCCGCCGTCAGTGTGCCGCGCAGCGTTGGAGCGGCCGGACGTGTGCTATGCTCCTGTGTATGTAGGTCACTACATTACTCCCTCGCCAGCGAAGCGTACAGGTGGTTTAGATGTTCTTCCAGACCTGGTCACGTAGCTATATGTACGAGGTGTATCTGGCTCTTTATGCTCCGTATTGCAATGGTACTCGTATGCAGGCTTCAATCTGTCTATTGAAATGTTTGAGCTTCTATTTTCTAATTGCACTTTGAAATATTTATCGTAGCGGTCGATAACGCGGTATGGGCCGTTATATGTAGGCGTCAATGGCTTACTCACTGCATCGTTGCGTACATATACATGTGTGCAATTGTTTAGATCCTTGTGAATGAATATAGCTCGCTTCGATTCTCTTTGCACCTGTGCCTTTTTCAATGACTCGCTGAGATGATTCATAAACTGCGACGATGCAGACGTATTATGAGACTTTGTAGGCTCGCCGTAGAATTCTCCAGGAATGCGGAGTGTTTTGCCGTACAATAATGCAGCTGTACTAGTACCAATGTCTTCCTTTAACGTTGTACGTAGGCCGAGTAGTACTGTAGGCAATTCGTAAGTCCAGTTGGTAGAATTAAATCTCGCGGCTAGCGCTGTCTTCAGCGTACGGTGCCAGCGCTCAACTATGCCGTTAGACTGCGGGTGGTAAGCAGTAGTCCGTATTCGCTGTATTCCCATGCGGTGCATTAGCTTGTTGAATAGCTCGGACTCAAATTGACTGCCTCGATCTGTTGTGATGGTTAGTGGGCAACCAAATCTCGCAATCCAGGCTTCATACAGCACACTTGCGACTTTTTCCGCTGTTATGTCTTCGATGGGGATTGCCTCTGGCCATTTGGTAGCTCTGTCTATCATCGTAAGTAAGTATCGGCAGTTGTTTGATAACGGCAGCGGTCCTACGATGTCGATGTGCAAATGTCAAACTAAAATTAAGATTTATTAAGTTCGCTGAATGCTTGTAAATTCGAGTCTCGTAGCATAAAGACAAACCTCAGAGGTTTATTTATGCTATTTATACTAAGTCTATCCTGTATTGTGAATTGATAATAAAAAAAAAAAAAAAAAAAAAATAATGTTCTAGGCGGTCAACGAGGGTGAAACTACCTATAGGTGCTTTAGTGTGTCGGTGCACTTTTACACGCTGACATGGTACACAACTTCTTGCCCATTCGTTGACGTCTCTTTTCATAGTTGGCCTAAAATAACGAGTGGTTATTAATCTTCTAGTAGCCCTTACGCCTGGGTGATTAAGGTTGTGAATCGCTTGGAAAGCTGCTTGTCTGAACTCCGGCGGTAAGAACGGTTGAGCAGATCCTGATGACATTTCACAAGCGATTGTTGTTGTTGTTCCGGGCATTTTTACTCGTTTGAAAAGGTAACGGTTTTCATTCGTTAGCTGTCGGAGTTCTTTGTTTTGATTTTGAGCTTTGGCTAACTCGTCGAAGTTGATTGGCGTTGGACATGTGATTGTCTCCACTCTGGACAGTGCGTCTGCGACGATATTGTCTTTGCCCGATATATGTTCCATGTTGGTGACGAATTGTCCTATGTATTCCAGATATCTCGTGCGTCGCGGTGTTTCGTTCTTGCTGATTTTGTTCAGTGCATGGACTAGAGGTTTATGGTCTGTGTATACGGTGACGTCACGGCCTTCAAACATCCGGCGAAAGTGACGAACAGCCAAGTAGACGGATAGCAGCTCGCGGTCGTAAGTGCTGTATTTCCTTTGTGCTTCGTTGAATTTTTTTGAGAAAAATCCAAGTGGCTTCCATTGTCCTTTTATTCTTTGTTGCAGTACCGCGCCTGCGCAGGTGTCCGATGCGTCGGTCAATAAGGCGAATGGTAGATTTGAAGATGGGTAGGATAATAGTTCGCGGATGAATGCGCGAGCGTCTCCCGTGACCCCAACACTCTGGCCGTCTGGAGGAACACCGTGGGTTTTAGTCGGTATGCCGGCCGCTGTCACATTGTGGCCGGAGAGTCCGACATAACCCCCGCCTCGCCCAGGCGGGTGCGTACTCGTAATGAGTTTCCCACGAAAAAAAAAAAAAAAGGATAATAGTGCGGCCTTTGATATATCTTCTTTGCACTTTTCGAATGATTTTATTGCTTCTTCGGACCATTGAATCGGCGTTGTATCGTTCTTCTTTGAATTTTGCAGGTAGGCATTCAATTCCTTTTGATGTTCTGCGGCGTGTTGAATATTTCCTCGATAAAAATTCATCATACCGAGAAATCGGCGAAGTTGCTGGATTGTATGAGGTCGAGGGTAGTCGGTAATAGCCTTAATCTTCTCGTCGGTAGGTTTTATTCCTTCTGAGGTTATTGTGTAACCTAGGAACTCTAGTGTTGGCACTCCGAAGATGCACTTAGCGACATTTAACTGCAGGCCGTATTGGTTCAGCCTCTTAAATACCTCTTCAAGGTCTTTTCTGTGTTCTTCTTGTGTAGAACTAGCCAGAAGAATGTCATCGACGAATGGGAACACTGGTAGTCCTCGCAGCACGTTGTCCATGTGTCGTTGAAATGTTTGCCCGGCGTTACGTAAGCCGAAGCACATTCGTGTAAATTCGAATAGTCCGAATGGTGTAATTACGGCTGTTTTTGCAATATCTTCATTCTTGTTTCTCACTTGATAGTACGACTTCTTTAAGTCGATTTTCGTGAAGATTTTCTTGCCTAATAAGTTGTAGGTAAAATCGTGCAGCCTAGGCACGGGGTACCGATCTGGGACTGTAACTGCGTTCAATCGACGGTAATCCCCACACACTCTGTATTTGCCGTCTCGCTTCAGAACCATGTGAATTGGACTGGCTCATGGACTCTTCGATGGTCTACAGATTCCTTGTTCCATCATTGCCTCGAACTCGTTTTTTGCTGCTTTGTACTTGTGTGGCGGTAATGGCCTAGCCTTTGCGTATAATGGTGGTCCCATTGTTTCTATATGATGTTCTAATTCACTGTGGCATAGCTTCAGCGTTGGTCGGGTGATGTCTGGGTACTTTGCCAGTAGGTCGTGATGCGGTTGCTGATTGTTGACTGAGTTGATGCTGTGCTCCGACGTAGGTGTGACGTAACCAATGACGGATAGGCCGGTTTGCTTGTCAATCAGTCAGCGCCCATGTATGTCGACTGTTAGTTGGTGCTTGTGCAGGAAGTCGGCGCCTAGTATTGGTCGTGTTACTTCAGCGATTACGAAGTTGCAGATGTAGGGTCGTCGTAACCCAATGTTCAACGCCATCGTCCGTTCGCCATAAGATGGTATTGATGTGCCATTGGCGGCGTACAGGTCGCTCATAGGCTTCATCTTGCGTTTTTCTGCTTTTCTTATTGGTAAAACTGACACGTTAGCACCCGTGTCCACGAGAAAGTGAATTCCTGTAGTAATCTCCTTAATAAATAATCGACGGTTTCCTGAGACTTCGTTGACTTCTGCTCCCGTCGTGGCAGAAATCAGTTCTAGTTTTCCCGTGTCTGACTAGAGTGGCTTGCCTTCTTCTCGAAATTACAAGGACTTCGGCATCTGTAAGATTCGTTTCCAAACTTCCGATGAAAATAACACACTGACGAGGTACGATTTGCTGAGTTTGAATGTGAACGCGGGCGACGCTGATAGCGTGACTTCTGTGATTGGCCATAGCTTCTTCTCGATCTGTCCATTTTGAGCGCAGCGATCTTTTTAGTTAGCGATTCAATCATGTAGAGAATCCTCTCGTCCGTTGCTGATGTTGTAGGTCTAGGTGTGGTTCCGCTGCTGTGACCACACGAACATACTGAGTTCACCTCTTTGGTCTGTTCGGCCATCTTATCGGCCATCGCTGCTAGAGAGTCCAATTTTGATTCCTCGCTCACTGCCAGGACAGCTCGCGTCGCAAAGGGTAGGTGGCTGATCCACAACATGCGCAGTGTATCGTCAGGTATCTTGTCGCGGGCTAGGTCACGCATACGCCTCAGAAGTTGGGAGGGTCGCTGGTCGCCTAGTTCCACTTCATTGAGCAGCTTCTGTAGTTGTTTGTTCTCTGACTCCTCGTAGACTGACGATAATCGGCTTTTTAGCGCTTCAAATCTTCCTGTGTTGGCTGGTGACAATATAATATCGCCAATTTGTTCAATGTCCATCTTATCCAGTTGGGCAACAGCTAGTCCAAACTTCCCTTCATCGCCGAGCTTCTGGTTGGCAGTAATTGTCTCGAACTGCGCGAACCAAAGTCTAGGTTTATCACGCCAGAACTGTGGTATCCTTGCCTTGATGGAAATCGTCTCGATGTCCTGTTCGGCTATCCTCAATGTGCGTTGTTCTTGATCCATCGTCGGGGTCACCACTTTGGAGTTACTTGAGTGTGTGGAGAGTAAAAGTAAAACAGGAATACAATGTTGCGAATGAACGTTTATTAAAATAATGACCCTAACTATATACAAATTTTAATCATATTAATACTTGGACAGTTTTGGATTTTCAAAATCAAAGTTGACCAATGGGCTCGTAACGGCGTCATATAAATACGGCGCGCCAAGAAATTGAATCAGTGTTGAAGGTGTCTCGGAGCAGGAACGTTGTCTCATCGGCGGGCGCACGCCGTTCACTCACGATCGTGCGCCCGCGCTGGCGGTATCGCAGCCCTGCGTCCGCCGTCAGTGTGCCGCGCAGCGTTGGAGCGGCCGGACGTATGCTATGCTCCTGTGTATGTAGGTCACTACAAACCTATTAATAGTTTAACGTGGTTTTCGAATATTTTCTTGCTATAATGTGCCTATGTTAACCGTGCATCTGGTCGATTAAAAAGAGAAAATAAAACATTATCACAAATGTCCATTTATTTTAAGTGATTACAACAATCTCAAATATCTATATCTATATCTATACATCTATATCTATACATATAATAAAAATGTAACCGATCGCTGTCTGTACATGGAAGATATTTGAAAAAAAATATTATTGGGACCTTTAACAACGCAAATAGAACCCAAAACAATGATTGTTACAATTTTTGTCTGTTTGTCTGTTTGTCTGTGCGTTTGTTCACGCTAATCTCAGAAACCGCTTATCCGATTAAGATATGGTTTTCACTAATACATTGTGGTAAGTTTCACTTAACATTTAGTGTTTGCTTCATGTCAATCGGTTCATAAATAAAAAAGTTATGCCAATTTAAAGAATCACGTCGAACATTTGTTACTACGAAACCTGATAGAAACAGAGACTTAAACTAAACAGGTTACGGAATAGTTGATAGTGTTTTTATTTCTCGGATTCCTCTCATTCTAAACAATCTTCCGTTTAGTTTTCAATGAGTCCAGTTTCCAGTGAGCCTATGTTTTGCGATGACAATTAATAAAGCCCAAGGTCAGACACTAAAAGTTGTGGGTCTGGATCTAAGTATTAGCTGTTTTTCGCACGGTCAGCTTTATGTGGCTCTATCACGTGTTAGCATTCCTAGCAGCCTGTATGCTTTGATCCCCGATAGCCATTCGTCTAATCCATACATCCATACATCTATACATATAATAAAAATGTAACCGATCGCTGTCTGTACATGGAAGATAAATGAGAAAAAAATTATTGGGGCCTTTATCAACGCAAATAGAACCCAAAACAATGATTGTTACAATTTTTGTCTGTTTGTCTGTTTGTCTGTTAGTCTGTTTGTCTGTGCGTTTGTTCACGCTAATCTCAGAAACGGCTTATCCGATTTAGATATGGTTTTCACTAATACATTGTGGTAAGCTTCACTTAACATTTAGTGTTTGTTTCATTTCAATCGGTTCATAAATAAAAAAGTTATGCCAATTTAAAGAATCACGTCGAACATTTGTTAATTTACTACGAAATCTGATAGAAACAGAGACTTTAACAGGTTACGGAATTAGCTGATAGCGTTTTTATTTTTCGGATTCCGCTCATTCTAAACAATCTTCCGTTTAGTTTTAAATGAGTCCAGTTTCCAGTGAGCCTATGTTTCGCGATGACAATTAATAAAGCCCAAGGTCAGACACAACTAAAAGTTGTGGGTGTGGATCTAAGTATTAGCTGTTTTTCGCACGGTCAGCTTTATGTGGCTCATCACGTGTTAGCATTTCTAGCAGCCTGTATGCTTTGATCCCCGATGGCTATACGTCTAATCCATACATCCATACACCCATACATATTATATAAGGCTTAGTCCTGACTGACTGACTGACTAACAGACAACGCACAGCCTAAACTGCTGGTCGTAGCGACTTGAAATTTGGAGGGTGTGTTTGTCTAAATGTCTAGAGGTTGTACTAAAAAAGGGTTTTTTAAAATTTAATTCCTAAGTGTGTGAAAAAGGGATGAAATCGATTATATGAATCTTCTTCATTTTTTAACTTACAGTTTTGAAATTTTATTTTGGAATACTTCTATTTAAATAAAAAATATCCTTATAATTTTATTTTAACAAGGGTGGATTTAGAGGGGTGAAATTAGGGATGAAATATTCTATACAAAGCTCTTAAGCTTCTGAAGCTAGCGACTCGAAATTTACAGGGAGGGGGAGGAAGGGAAAGGAGGGAGGAAAAGGAGGACCTGATAAGAAGGAGGAAGGGAGGGGAAAGTGAGAGGGAAGTGATGGGGAAGTGTATTAGAATATAGGTGCTCACTTAGACGGAATGTTGCGAAATCCATCCCCTAAGGGGGTATAAAGGGGTGGCAAAGTTTGTATGAAACTTCTATAGTTTTTATAGTAGGATTACCAAATTACTAGAAAATACTCTTTTTTTAATATTCAGAAACCACCCTTATTAAATGGGCAAATAAGAGTCGCAAGTTTGTGTGAAAGTGGTTTGTCAGTTTTAGCGGTAGCGGGTTTAAACTGGATTCGCCATAGAGACGGATAATACTGATACAATGTACGATTGCCATAAAATCAGGCACGCAATATTCTCATAGAGGCACCCATCTGAATTTTCACGCGAACGAAGTCGCGGGCAACAGCTAGTATTATATAAGGCTTTGTCCTGACTGACTGACAGACATCGCACAGCCTAAACCGCTGGTCGTAGTGACTTGAAATTTGGAGGGTGTGTTTGTCTTAATATCTAGGTGTCCTAAGAAAAGGTTTTTAAAATTTAATCCCTAAGTGTGTGAAAAGGGGTGAAAACGATTGTATGAAACTTCTTCATTTTTTAATTGAATTCTTCGTTTTGGAATACTTCTATTTAAATAAAAGATATTCTCATAATTTCATTTTAACAGGGGTGGATTTAGAATGGGAAATATTCCATTGAATATTTTATATTAGGGATAAAATATTCAATGGAAAGATCTTTTGCTTTTGAAGTTAGCGACTTAAAATTTGCAGGGAGGGGAAAGGGAGGGGGAGGAGAGAGGGAAATAAGGAAGGGAGGGGAAAGTGAGAGGGAAGTGTAGGGGAAGTGAGGGGGAAATGAGGAGGAAGTACGGGAGAAGTGAGCGAAAAGTCAGGGAGAAGTCAGGGGGGAGTCAAATGAAAGCCAGGGAGAAGCGAGAGAGAAGTGAAGAGAAAGTGATGGGAATGTGAGAGGAAAGTGAGAGGAAAGTGAGGGAAGTGAGGAGAAAGTGACAGGGAAGTTAGGGGAAGTGAGGGAGAAGTGAGGTGGAAGTGGGGGAGAAGTAAGGGGGAAATTAGGGGAAGTTAGAAGTGAGGGGAATTGAGTGGAAGTGAGGGGAAAGTGAGGGGGAAGTGAGGCGGAAGTGAGGAGGAGTGAGGGAAAAGTGAGGGGTAAATGAGGAGAAAGTGAGAGGAAAGTAAAGGGGAAGTAAAGGAGATGGGAGAGGAAGGGATAAACAATATAAAAATGTCTATTGGAAAAAAACTATATTCACGCGAGCGAGGCTGCTCACTCACTCACTCATCACGAAATCTCAGAAACAACAAGTGCTAGGAATCTCAAACTTTGCATAATCGTTCCTATTAGGATATAGGTGCTCACTTAGACGGGATTTTGCAAAATCCATCCTCTAAGGGGGTATAAAGGGGTGACAAAGTTTGTATGAAACTTCTATAGTTTTTATAGTAGGATTACCAAATTACTAGAAAATACTATTTTTTTAATATTCAGAAACTACCCTTATTAAGTGGGCAAATAAGAGTCGAAGTTTGTGTGAAAGTGGTTCATCAGTTTTAGCGGTAGCGGGTTTAAATGGGATTCGCCATAGAGACGGATAATACTAATATTTATTACTGATACAATGTATGGTTGCCGTAAAATCAGGCAGGCAATATTCTCATAGAGACACCCATCTGAATTTTCACGCGAACGAAGTCGCGGGCAACAGCTATTACATATATTTTTGTTCAAAATAAATATTCACAAAAAATTTACGAAAAAAATTCAAATGTAATAAAAATCAACAAAAACTGATTTAACAAAAAAAGGTGATTTAAGGCGGTGTGGTTAAG
Organism: Parascotia fuliginaria; assembly: GCA_963082885.1. Taxonomy (NCBI): domain Eukaryota; kingdom Metazoa; phylum Arthropoda; class Insecta; order Lepidoptera; family Erebidae; genus Parascotia; species Parascotia fuliginaria. The sequence goes on from OY720189.1 coordinate 9,084,252, forward strand.
CCACGTCCTCTCAAAATAATTGTTAAAGGCTGTAAAGCGTCTCTTTTTATATTTTCTCCCGAAATAAATAGCCAGCTATCCAACGAAAATTCTCTGGGAAGATAAGCAAGAACAATGTACCTCCTAATGTGTGTTTTACTCAGCTTAGATTTCGTTAATAGAAGCTGCTTGGCTTTCCTCCATATAGCCTGACTAAAATGAAAAAAACAACCTCGGGATTTTGATTCCGGAAATATTTCACGAATCGCGGACATAGTACTCACTTCGAAGTCTGTGATAAAAACATCTGGCTTAAATTCCGGGACTTGACTTCTAATTAATTGTAGCATTACTTTGTAAGTTTTTTGTTTTTTATTCGGTAATAATACGTAAAGTACAGGAATTATATTCATGTAATAGTTATCGGAACCCTATTAATCTATTAAGTTTGTTCGTAATTAGATTTATTTTACTTGTACGTGTTCTCTATTAATAAATTTAGTTAATTTTGTTTTAAATTCAAAATTATGTAATGACCTAGATAGTAAATCTCGCTTTATTGCTATTTACACAAAATGCACATTCACAGCAAAAAAAGTTAAATGAACATGAGTAGCCTCGAACGTGACATAAACTGTATTTACTTTAACCCAGATTATAATACTATTGTCGTTATTCTGATGACGCTATTGCTTCCGTAACTTACGTAAATAGTTAATTGCGTAAATGACTTTAATTTTCTGTAACTTTTTGTTAAGATTATTTGGGAGATTATTTAGTATTTGATAATTTTTATACAAATACACAAAAGTTGTATTAACCATTGATATTTAAATTATAATAGATACCTATGTATTTAAATTAGACTAATTAAGTTTACTTCTTAGATTTTTCATTAAGTACCTAGCTTAATTTCATTGTAATAGATACCTATGTATTTAAATTAGACTAATTAAGTTTACTTCTTAGATTTTTCATTAAGTACCTAGCTTAATTTCATTGTAATAGATACCTATGTATTTAAATTAGACTAATTAAGTTTACTTCTTAGATTTTTCATTAAGTACCTAGCTTAATTAAATAAAATTGACCATGCGTAATTATGTTTTATTTAAATCTAAAATTGTAATCCCGATGGTGCCCAAGATACAAGCACCAGCTTAGTTTGGGACCAAAGGGAAACTACCTATATTGTATATTGTATGTAATTTGTATTTATTAATAAATTGATTGATTGATTGATTGATTGATCGGAAGTGCCAAGATCCAAATCGATCGTGTATAGCTGTGTGAACGGAGGAACCGCACTTTTGAAGGTGCCATCACAGTACACTTCTTTAGCTGTTTTCAATATTTCTCGTCCCTCATCACTAGCTAAAATTAAAATTCTTATTTTTTTGTCTAAGTAATCAATCAGCAAACAGAAAATTTTCAAAAGAGCCGTGAATTAACATTTCTTTTATTTTTTAAAATCGTATTTTGACATTGTTGTATTCTGGTAACTTTTCCATTATCGGTATCATTCATAGTTTCTATTGTATCAGAATACATACTGGGCACTGGCGTGCTTTCATTTCGTATTCTTTGCATACAAGTATTAAGCCTCTGCTTTATTTCATTTCCAGTAATATCAGGTTTACAAATATGTATTTGCCTTTTTATAATAACAGTGCCATTAGTTTTCAAGCTCCTAGTGCATTGTGACTTTTGTAGCCCTATTGGGTACCGTCGTCGCTCGAAGCCACCCTCACCCCGTTCTCGTTCTCGGGGACTTCAATGCCAAATCCACGGCTTGGGGTTTCCCGGCAACGAATGTAAGGGGTGAGGTGCTCGAGGAGTGGGCCGTGGCACACGGCCTACTCGTTCTCAACCGGGGAGCCGTAAACACGTGTGTGCGTCAGCGGGGCGGGTCGATCGTCGATCTCACCTTCGCCAGCCCCGCACTAGCTCGCCGTGTCGTAGGCTGGTGCGTCATCGAGGAGGTGGAGACTCTGTCGGATCACTTGTACATCCGATTCGACGTCTCCGCCGAATACCGTGGCGCGCCGGCCAGAGCGGCCCCGGGAGAGAACAGTCCGCGTTGGTCTTTGAGACAACTGGATCGGGAGGCGCTCCTGGAGGCTTCCATCGTTCAGGCCTGGGTGAGAGCACCGGACAGGTCTGAGAACATCGAGATGGAGGCCGAGTGCTTCCAGGAAGCGATGTCGCAAATTTGCGACGCGGCGATGCCGCGGGTCCGACGCAGACCCGCGAAGCGTCAGGTGTACTGGTGGTCGCAGGCGAACGCACAATTGCGTCGCGACTGTGTTTCGGCGCGCCGCCAGTACACCAGACTCCGCAGGAGGCGTCGCCGCCCTCCCGATGCCGAGCACAGGGAGGCGGAACTGTACGAGGTGTACAGAGCAGCAAGAAACGGCTGCAAGCAGCCATCTCGCGGGCCAAGGATCAGGCCTGCGAGCAGTTCCTGGAGACTCTGGACCGTGATCCCTGGGGGCGTCCATACCTTTTGGTACGGGGCAAACTTCGCCCGTGGGCGCCTCCACTCTCTCAGAGTCTCCAGCCACAACTGCTGGAGGAAGTGGTGGCTGCTCTGTTCCCTCAGAGGGCGGAGCACCCTCCTCCGCTGATGGTCCTGCCTCCCATGGCTCCCAACGCGGACGACGACGACGTACCCGATGTGACCCGGTTAGAGCTTCGAGCTGCGGTAAAGAGGCTTCAAGCCAAAAACACCGCGCCAGGATCGGACGGCATTCCAGGCCGTGCGTGGATCCTGGCCCTTCGGGAGCTCGAGCCCCGACTGTTAAGACTCCTCAGTGCGTGCCGATCTTAGTGAAGTGGGGCCGGATTTGGCGGACAACCAATTTGGTTTTCGCCGTGGGCGCTCCACCGTGCATGCCATCATGCGCGTGAGGAGTCTGGCGGAGGACGCGTTGTCCCCGGGCGAGGTGGTGTTGGCGGTGTCGCTCGACATCACCAAAGCGTTCAACTCCTTGCCCTGGAGTTGCGTCAGGGAGGCACTCGTGTACCATCGAGTGCCGACCTACCTCCGCCGCATTGTCGGAGCCTATCTTAGTGATAGAGCGGTAATCTACCCGGGTCGCAATGGCCTCGGTTGGTGAGAGATGACCTGCGGTGTTCCACAGGGATCGGTTCTTAGTCCGCTTCTGTGGAACATCCAAAATCAAATCATTTAATCAGTTTAAATAGAAGTACAATTTTAGTGGCCTAATATTAATACAAAACAGGTATAATAATGTTAGGTGCCTGTACTAGGAGTATTCCTGTATCACAGGCGGTTTATGTGCTAATTTTATAGTAACGGATACATGTATACTTAAATTGTTTAGCAATGAAATAAATATTATATAAACTGACGGACTCATAAACTGCATCAAAGTTCAGGATTACTTTGAAATGATTTTTTTTAATAAGTATGCAAACTTTTTAGATTAAATTATATAAATATGGAGAGACTGGCTCTTAATCTTAAAAAAAGCGAAATTTAAAAATAGAACTGCAGTAAAACAAATGAATATAGCCGGGAAAAGAAAATTTACTCGTAGTATCAGATTTGCGTGTTATTTAAAGCAAAGTTTTAAATTGATTCGCATTGATTTTTTATTCTTTTGTCATTTGAATTATTGTTACCAGCAGAATTGTTGGGTTAGTTTTTTAACTCATCGAGAGTTTTTGAACCATAATATGGATACTTCGTCCGAACAAGCGGCTCAAATTGTAGCACTGGTGCGAGAGGGCTTGGATCAACGAACGATTGGTAGAAATTTAAATTTAAACCAGTCTACGGTTTCTGGAATATACAGAAGGTTTGTGGAGACAGGTTCTTACAGAAGGAGACGTGGTATAGGCAGGACTCGAGCAACCACCGGTCGTGATGACTGATTTATTGTTACAACTTCCCTGCGAAATCGTTTCCTCACGTCAGTTAACATCAAAACAGAGCTTAATGAAGTGCGTGGAGTAAATGTGAGTGCACGAACAATAAGAAGAAGGTTAAAGGAAGCGGATATCACCCCTTTTAGAGCAGCAAATGGTCCAAAGTTGTCTGTAGCTCACAGACAAGTTCGCTTAAGATTTGCGCGTGATCACCTAAGTTGAACAGAAGAGCAATGGGCCTCCGTATTGTTCACGGACGAGTGTAGGACATGTTTATATGGTGCAGATGGTCGCAGAAGAGTCTATCGTCGACTCGGGGAGCGATATGCTCAAAGTTGCATTGAGGAGCGTGTTCCTTTTGGAGGCGGTTCGTGTATGGTCTGGGGTGGCATATCGATGAACGGACGAACAGAACTTGTGTTCATAGACATGGTCCGTCAAAACGGTAATAGAGGGGGTTTGACTGCACATCGCTACATAACAGAGATCTTAGAAGATCACGTGGTGCCTTACATGGGATTCATAGGCGAAAATTTTACTTTAATGCAGGATAATGCCCGGCCGCACGCTGCTGCACAAGTTCGACAATATTGCGAAGAGGTTGGGATACGTACAATGAATTGGCCAGCACGCAGCCCGGATCTTAATCCCAATGAGCATGTTTGGGACAATTAAAAAAGAGCTGTATATGCGAGAAATCCTGTGCCCACGACAGTGGCAGCACTAAGAACAGCACTTTCAGAAGAATGGAACAAGATCAAGCGATCAAATTGCAAGATCTTTTAATAACCCTAATAAAATCTATGCGGAACCGATTAGAATCCGTAATAAGGGCACGTGGTGGTAATACACCTTATTAAAACATAAATAAACCCTTGCATAAAGTTTGTGTCTATTGTTAAAACCATTTTTTTTATTAAACCAATTTTCCTTAAATTTCTGTTTTTCCTTCAAAAAAGTCTTAAGGTCCTTTCCAGTACACAAACTTAAACTTAAGGATATGACCTTACGTTGTTTTAAAGTTCACGAACCAATCTAGGGGTTTCAATTTTAATCTGTATAGAAAGTTTGCATACTTGGTTAAAATATTTATTTCAAAGTCGTCTATTACTTTGATGCAGTTTATGAGTCCGTCAGTGTACATTACAATAAAATTAAAGATATGTATTAACTTACATTACACCGAAGACATCCCGGACGTCAGCCTGTGCGAGATTGGTATGGCCCTGAGACAGCTCAAGAACAACAAGGCACCGGGTGAGGATGGAATCACAGTCGAGCTACTGAAGGCAGGCGGAAATCCTGTCCTGAAGGCCCTTCAGAAGCTCATTAGTGCCGTCCTCCTCGAGGGCAAAACGCCACAGGCATGGCATAGGGGTGTGGTGGAGCTGTTCTTCAAGAGGGGCGATAAAACCCTTCTGAAGAATTACAGACCTATCACACTCCTGAGTCACGTCTACAAGCTGTTCTCAAGAGTCATCACTAATCGTCTCGCAAACAGGTTTGACGACTTCCAGCCTCCCGAACAAGCCGGTTTCCGAAAAGGTTTTAGTACCATAGACCACATACATACGCTGCGGCAGGTTATACATAAGTCCACAGAGTATAACCGGCCCCTATGCTTAGCGTTTGTGGACTATGAGAAAGCCTTTGATTCGATCGAGACCTGGGCCGTGCTGCAGTCTCTCCAACGGTGCCATATTGACTATCGATATATCGACGTGCTGAAGTGTTTGTATGAAAACGCCACCATGTCAGTACGAATTAATGGTCAGAGCTCAAGGCCTATCCAGTTGCAGCGAGGAGTACGACAGGGAGATGTCATATCTCCGAAACTGTTCACCGTTGCACTGGAGGACGTGTTCAAGCTTCTGACCTGGAATGGACTTGGCATCAACATAAACGGCGAGTACATCACTCACCTTCGATTCGCGGACGATATCGTGGTCATGGCTGAGACCGTGGAGGAGCTCAGTGCAATGCTCGATGACCTCAGTAGAGTCTCTCGACAAGTGGGCCTAAAAATGAACATGGACAAGACTAAAGTCATGACCAATGTCCATGTTACACCCACTCCTATTACGGTCGGAGGCTCGATGCTCGAATTCGTTGACGAGTACACATACCTGGGACAAACAGTCCGATTAGGTAAGTCCGATTTCGAGAAAGAGGTCACTCGTCGAATCCAGCTCGGCTGGGCAGCGTTCGGGAAGCTACAACATATCTTCTCGTCCGCACTACCGCAGTGTCTTAAGACCAAGGTCTTTGACCAGTGTGTGTTGCCAGTGATGACATACGGAGCAGAGACGTGGTCGCTAACTATGGGTCTTATCCGAAGGCTCAAAGTCGCTCAGAGGGCGATGGAGTGGGCTATGTTAGGCATCTTCCTGCGCGATCGTTTGAGAAACGAAGAAATCCGCAGGCGAACCAAAGTGACTGACGTGGCTCGCAGAGTTGCTTCTCTGAAGTGGCAATGGGCAGGACACATAGCTCGCAGAACTGACGGCCGCTGGGGCAGAAAGGTTCTAGAGTGGCGACCACGAACCGGAAGACGCAGCGTGGGCAGACCCCTCACAAGGTGGACCGACGACCTTATAAGGGTGGCGGGCAACCGATGGATGAGGGCGGCGAACGACCGGCTACGATGGCGAAAATTGGGGGAGGCCTATGTCCAGCAGTGGACGTCTTTTGGCTGATATGATAATTATATATTGTAAAAAAGTCTGATTATTTTGGCAAGTCTTATAATATTGAACTTACTACTAAGTATACTAAATTATCTTACAAAATAAAAATAATTAGGATCTTATTATTATTAATTCTAAAAGAATGAGTTATTTATTATTATTTACATAAGTGAGTTATGGAAGTATAGTCATCATCAGTATTTTATAATCTAGGTTAAAGCAAATAATGTGTATGTCACGTCTGAGGCTACTCATGTTTATTTTAGTTTTTTTTTTGCTGTGAAAGCATTTTATTCTTAATTAAAGAATAAGTAAAACAGTGTCATGGTCAATTTTATTAATAACTTAGTAACAAGTGTCATCCATAAGTAATTATAGTCGTAAGTATTAGGTACGTGATGCTAACAAAAAATTACTTTTGAGTTTGTGGAGTATGATACGGGAGTATGTACATAGGTTTATGTCATTAATATATCATTAAATTAATAAGTCATTAAATTTATCAGCTAGGTAATACAAAAAATATAAATTAAAAGAATAAAACTAGTGTGTAAGTGCTTATAAGGAAATAAATAAAAAGGTAAGTAGTGCACTTAGTCACCTATATAGTCTACCGAGTTTATATATCTATCTTCGGCGAATTTACGTGCGGGACAAGATTCGTCCCCTGTCCTGTGATCACACTTCTTCTTGAACCGTTTACACGTCGCACAGTTGGGGTGGACATCCTTCTTATTACAGTCCTTAAACACATGACCTGTTTTGCCACAATGATTACACGTAGGGCTTGTTTCTCTACAGAATTTTGCAGCATGACCAAATTGTTGGCAATTATAACATCTCGTTACCAGCGTGAAGTCCCGAACTGGGCATGACGTCCAATTGATAAAAATGCGACCTTGAGTGATCAAGCATTTTCTAACATTAGCGGGGACTTCAATTATATAATTGCAAAAGGAATGTGTTCTCTTACCCGATTTATGGCTAAATTTTACCGCCGCCATAAAGGAATCTCGGGTAGTGTTTGGAAATTTATCGGCAAGATTTTGCTCGTAAATACATTCCATAACATCTTTCTCATTATGGGCTATGGGGACGCTAATGATGACAACCCTGGGACGGCGTTTGGGTGGCTCCTCGAGATTGAGACCTGAAGATTTAAGTTTCTCCGAATTCTTTATTTTCTCTATATCGCCTTTGGATTCGGTGCTAATTAAGACCCCTCCTTTTCCTACTTTTCTTACTCCACGTACACGAAATTTCAGTTCTTCGGGCGAGATGATTTTTTGTACCAAAGACTTGGTGTCGTCACTTGTTTTGCTTTTATCTTTTGGATAAATCACAACAGAACTCAGGTTACTAGGACAAATAAAATTTTGAGCGCCTTTTTTCACCATATCGGCAAAAGAAGTATTTTCATTAGGTATCAGCTTTTCCTCTACTACGTCTTTGAAGTCTTTAAATGAGTTTGATAAATCCTGCTGTCTCTGAAGGTCATCAATTGTGTTATGGGCTTCAATAGCTTTTTGTTTCAGAGATTGATACAAAACAGCCATCTGAGATGTACCATTCGTCACCTTGCGACATAGGCTTGAGACCCGAAGCTTCTGTTCAGAGTTCATTTTTCCCTCACTTACAATAGAGCATATATCATCTAATAATTCATCAATGGTTGCTACCCATCTCTGGATCTCTGATGTGGGCAACATTCCACGGCTAGAAGGGCTAGATCCTGTGTTAGCCATTATAACACAGCAAACACTATTTATAAATAAAAATAATTTATTTCATACTTGCAGTTTGAAGAAACGAGTGGACATAGAACACTTGCGACACAGTTTAATTAATTGCTCACACCGCAAAAATTGTTATTAATAATTTTATAAAAAAATTATCACTATTTAAAATTTCATTGTAAACAAAAAACACGTCCGCATTGTACAAAGTGCACGACGAGAATGAATCATCATGAACATCGGCTATGACTGGGTAATACGAGGTGTCCTTCTCCCTGGTGTCGTCGTGACGTGCTATGCCGACGACACCCTCGTCACAGCTCGGGGAAGGGACTACGTGTACGTGTTCCACGAACGCCTCTCGATGGAGGAAGGGGGGCCAGGCACTCCAAATCAGACGGGGCCCGCTCACGTTGAGCGGGCCGTGGCCTGTCGGGGTCGCGGATGAATGCGCGAGCGTCTACCGTGACCCCGACACTGGCCTTCTGGAGGAACACCGTGGGTTTTAGTCGGTATGCCGGCCGCTGTCTCGTTGTGGCCGGAGAGTCCGACATAACCCCCGCCTCCCCCAGGCGAGTGCGTACGCGTAATGCGTTTCCCACGAAAAAAAAAAAGGACAACAACCTTCTCGTCCCCCCGCAAACCTAAGTAATAATACGATACTAAACTTTGGGAACATAGGGACTTAAGATATTTAACGGGTTGAGTATTTAGATTTCTGTTGCAAATTTCGTTATTAAAGTTAACACATCCGTTAATATATATGAAAAGAAGTTGTTTCATGGAAAAAAGCTAAAAACGACTTTTTGTTGGTTACGATAATATACGTAGGAGGCGTCGATATATAATCACATCCGCTTAACATATCGATGGCTCCTACGTAAATAATCGTATGGCTAAAATGTAAACTTTACAGGACAGAGCTTTAAAGATATACATATTTTTGCATTCATTCAGAACAGACGTGTTCAATGATTATTAAAATACACAAATAGTAATTTGCTAAATCGTGACCTCCTTTTACCAATACCTAATAGTACTGTGTTATATAAAGAATAATGTGTTTCGTGAATATGTTAAAATGTTAGCCGTATTACTTATAAAACAGTTTTTATACAATGGATGCAGCCCTTCGGCGCCAAGACAAAGGAATGATGTCTCTGAAGGAGTTTTAACATCAGAAATACAGCGCTGGATGTCATCTATAGAACAGTGCTTGAATGAAGTGTGCGCTATTGCTGCAGAAGGGAAACTAAACTCGGAGCAAAAATTGCGCATTAATAAATTATGCCGAAATGTGGGACATTGCACATCTCAGTTGGCAGTTGAATATAAGTCCTTGAAGATTAAAGCTATACAAGCTGACAGCACTATTCAAACCCTCCAAGACCAAGTTGATTTATCTCAGAAACTACAAGATCTTAAGCTGAGTATCGAAGAGTCGTCAAACCACATAAAAGTACCTTCTTTTGCGGACATGGTTAAAGAAGGCACTAACAGTTTCATTCAACCTAGCAAATTGAGCTCAGTAGTCATTTACCCGAATGACAAACTGAAATCTAGCGAAGATACAAAATCTCTGGTTCAGAAGATAATCTGCCCTGAACAGCTAAAGCTACATGTTAGAAGCCTGCGTAAGACGCGAAATGGCGGTGTCATAATTAGTACCATAGAACACTATAAGGAGGTTAGAAATGCTATCGAACAACATTTGTACCGAAACCACTGTCGCCAGCACAGAACACTATGAAGAGGTTAGAAGTGCTATCGAACAACATTTGTACCGAAACCACTGTCGCCAGTTACACACACTTAGATGATACGTCGTATTTGCAATACATACATGACTTAACGGTAATTGGTCAGGTTTGGATGACACATATCGGACATTGGTCAAGTTTGCACGATAATTCCAACATTTAAAAAAAAAAGCTTATCGTCATATTCTTGGGGTTGTTTTTTAAACGCGCAATCTTTGACATCTTAGTAATTATTGCCAGTTAATACTCTTGTGCAAACATCATCGGTTCGTGAACTGCTAAGATCAGTAAAATAGAAGACATTGTATATGAAACTTTAATATAATAACTTAAAGTTGTGTGCAAAATATATAATTTATATTATTTTATTATTATATATTTATATTTATAATTTTTTGTAAATACATACCTACTTGTTATACATAAAAACACCCAGATCAATGCAAATCGTCATGTTCTTGCACATAAATATTTACACCTAGACGGAATCGAGACCACGACCTCTGTGAGGTCGGAACCTGTGTTACGCTCGGTATGACTTAAATGTGGCAAATACTCATGGATATTTTAAAAATAATGAAATATATCACTACATAGTATAAAACAAAATCGCTTCCCTCTGTCTGTCTGTCTGTCCCTATGCATGCTTCGATCTTTAAAACTACGCAACGGATTTTGATGCGGGTTTTTTTAAATAGATAGTGATTCAAAAGGACGGTTTATATGTATATAAAATGCATAATAATTAATATAGTAGAGAATCACTGATAATTTTAGAGGTTTTAATGTGATGTGGTAAATAACCACATTTTTTTGTGTTTACATTGCAAACGCTGGCTGAACCCTACAAGATAGATCAAAATAATGTACTACAGTATTGTACACCTTAAAAAGTTCCACATAAAATCCGCGATGGTATATATATATACATTATATATCCATTTCTAAGGAATAACCCACAATAACCATTTTTATCCTTTACTTTTTACGAGAAATAATGGCTTATTTACGAAACGATTTTAAGCAATACAGCATTAATGCTTATTTAATTAAGTATTATTTAATTCTTTAAGTATTATTTAAATCTTATTTAATTAATTTTGACTGCACCGTTGGTCTAGTGGTTAGTGTAACTGACTGTGACGTGCGGTGTCGGTGGTTCGATTCCCACGGAAGTGTGATGAACATTTGTATTTGTCTTCAGTCTGGGTGTTTCCTATGTATTCTAAGTACGTATTTACAAAAAAAATGTATGTATATGTATTATATTTCAGTTATCTAGTACCCATAACACAAGCTCTGCTTAGCTTGGGACTAGTTGACGGTATGTGATAGTGTCCACATACACTGACGGACTCATAAACTGCATCAAAGTAATAGACGACTTTGAAATAAATATTTTAACCAAGTATGCAAATTTTCTATACAGATTAAAATTGAAACCTCTAGATTGGTTCGTGAACTTTAAAACAGCGTAGGGTCATATCCTTAAGTTTAAGTTTGTGTACTGGAAAGGACCTTAAGACTTTTTTGAAGAAAAAACAGAAATTTAAGAAAAATTGGTTTAATAAAAATTGGTTTTTACAATAGACACAAACTTTATGCAAGGGTTTATTTATGTTTTAATAAGGTGTATTACCTCCCGCCCTTATTACGGATTCTAATCGGTTCCGCATAGATTTTATTAGGGTTATTAAAAGATCTTGCGAAATATTGTCCCATTCTTCTGAAAGTGCTGTTCTTAGTGCTGCCACTGTCGTGGGCACAGGATTTCCCGCATATACAGCTCTTTTTAAATTGTCCCAAACATGCTCAATGGGATTAAGATCCGGGCTGCGTGCTGGCCAATTCATTGTACGTATCCCAACCTCTTCGCAATATTGTCGAACTTGTGCAGCAACGTGCGGCCGGGCATTATCCTGCATTAAAGTAAAATTTTCGCCTATGAATCCCATGTAAGGCACCACGTGATCTTCTAAGATCTCTGTTATGTAGCGATGTGCAGTCAAACTCACCATTAATCAAAATTACCGTTTTGACAGACCATGTCTATGAACACAAGTTCTGTTCGTCCGTTCATCGATATGCCACCCCAGACCATACACGAACCGCCTCCAAAAGGAACACGCTCCTCAATGCAATTTTGGCATATCGCTCCCCACGTCGACGATAGACTCTTGTGCGACCATCTGCACCATATAAACATGTCCTACACTCGTCCGTGAACAATACGGAGGCCCATTGCTCTTCTGTCCAATTTAGGTGATCACGCGCAAATCTTAAGCGAGCTTGTCTGTGAGCTACAGACAACTTTGGACCATTTGCTGGTCTAAAAGGGGTGATATCCGCTTCCTTTAACCTTCTTCTTATTGTTCGTGCACTCACATTTACTCCACGCACTTCATTAAGCTCTGTTTTGATGTTAACTGACGTGAGGAAACGATTTCGCAGGGAAGTTGTAACAATAAATCGGTCATCACGACCGGTGGTTGCTCGAGTCCTGCCTGTACCACGTCTCCTTCTGTAAGAACCTGTCTCCACAAACCTTCTGTATATTCTAGAAACTGTAGACTGGTTTAAATTTAAATTTAACATTATAGCACCAGTGCTACAATTTGAGCCGCTTGTTCGGACGAAGTATCCATATTATGGTTCAAAAACTCTCGATGAGTTAAAAAACTAACCCAACAATTCTGCTGGTAACAATAATTCAATTGACAAAAGAATAAAAAATCAATGCGAATCAATTTAAAACTTTGCTTTAAATAACACGCAAATCTGATACTACGAGTAAATTTTCTTTTCCCGGCTATACTCATTTGTTTTACTGCAGTTCTATTTTTAAATTTTGCTTTTCTTTAAGATTAAGAGCCAGTCTCTCCATATTTATATAATTTAATCTAAAAAGTTGTCAATCTTGAATCATTTTTCAATTAATCATAGCATCAATCTTGAATCATTTTTAGCCAAATTAAAACTAAGTCTTAAGTCGGTTAGAAGAGATGCTGAGACCTGTAATTATGTTATTGAGGTATCTGCAGTCATACGCAAAGCACTGATGTCAAACGACAGAGTCTATGTGAATTGGTCATCTTGCCCTGTAAGAGATTTTACATTGGTTACACGCTGTTACAAGTGTCAGCAGTATAGACATGCTGCCAGATCAAGCCGGGACTCAACATACACCTGTGGACATTGCGGCATTCAAGGACACTCTTTAAAGGAGTGCATGAAAATGTTTGAAGAACCTAAGTGCGCTACTTGCTTACGCTTTAAAAAGGCACATAAACATAAAACCGGTGATGCGGCATGCCCAGCAAAATTAATTGCTGAGAAAAGATACATCAATTCAATCGACTACAGCAGTGTCTAACATCGCAATATCTTTTGATTTCTATTAAGTTTTATAATAGTTATTATAGATCATTATCCTTTTTTATGTGTATAATATAAGTTTGGTGTAGGCAAAACACTCAAATTTGCTGTTTATTAACCGTGACACTATTTGCCGATCACATCATTATAGTATAAAATAATAATAAATAAAGTACCGACTGTAGATGTTAACCTACATTGCAGTAATGCTGATGCAGGTACTTATATTTACTCAATTAGACATGTAATTAATATAATGCAAAACAGCTATTTATTTCATAATTATGTTGTGCCTAATAAATATTGTTTTACATAGATATAATAATGTGTAGATTAATCTGTTCTGATTTTATTTAAATAAGTTTAAAGACATAATGTAAACCATTTTATACCTTTATTTATCTGTTAGCTTTCATACAGCCTGTGATACAGGGTTACCCTAGTACAGGCAAGTATTATGTAATTAAAGTAGCCAATATATAGATTATTATTTATAAAATGTTTGTCAATATTGTACCTTATGAATTTAATTAATAATTTGATTGATTGATTGATTTTGATATTTTCTTTCACCGATCAGTTAAATTAAAAGTTATTATTTTGAAATTTATACACACGCACACACGCACACACGCACACACGCACACAAAGAGAGAGAGACATACACACACAGAGAGAGAGAGAGAGACACACACACGCACGCACGCACGCTCAGTCGCTCTCGGAGCAATCTCGGAGAGTGATAAATTGATAACTCCGGCTTCTATATCCAAATCCACGGAGTTACTTACAATAGTTTACATTTATTGTTATATATATATACAATATATATAACATATAACATATTTTATATATATATATATATATATATATATATATATATATACAATTATATATACATATATATTTATGTGTAGTACTATATGTAGGTATGATTTTTATGTATGTTTATCATTATATTTATACGTACGTATGTGTATTGTTATGGTCTTATTTAGTAAAATATTCAACATTAGTATTAACAATTTTACTACATTTACTATCTGCTATCATGCACCTACTGTGGTTCAACTCTGCATTACCCGGTTGACTGGTAGAGAATGCCGATGGCATTAAGTCCGCCGTTATACATTCTGTGTGTAAGAAGCTTAAATAAATAAATAAATATCACTTCATTACTCGATGGATTTACTAAATCTGTGATGGAGCGATATCGTAAAGTAATAATTGATTTTTTTTCCATAATTTACCTCGATATTTCACATACTTATATACAAAGGTTTGAGTATATCTAAATGAAAATAAAATTGTCATTGAAATCAGTATGTAATAATGTTAAACGGACAGTAGGTATATATACCTATCTCTGCATACAATTCACAGTTCGAATTAGGTAAACAATGTTTGCATGCTTTTTCAAAAAAATGTTATTTAAACATATTATTATGCTATTCTTTCTATATACCCACTTATTACTTATACAGTAAACATGCAGAGGATAATTATATTAATTCAATAGATTATGAGGGGTCTTGAAAACCCTATTAATCTATTAAGTTTATTCGTAATTACATTTATTTTACTCGTACGTGTTCTCATTTATTTATTTATTTATTTATTTATACGCACACACAAAACTTATAAAGATAGTACATAAAATAACAAGAGCACAAAGAGTACCTTTGTGCTCTTGTTATTTTATGTACTATCTTTTATTATTTCATCAGAAATTTCTTCCAGCAGACCTGCGACAGGAAAATTGATAAGAAACATAGACACAGTGTGTAGATACATTAAATAAAGATATCTAAACTAAAACAAAAACCGCAAAAATAAAATTAAATATAAATACACATACATATAAACAATATATTAAATGAACGTACTTAAATAATATATATATATACATACATATAAAAATATAAATGAAGATAATCACTGTAGTGTTAAAAGGTAATGTTCTTTGACCCGTTTTTTAAAGATAGAGATGGTGTTGGAATCTCGTATGTTAGGCGGAAGTAAATTCCACAACCGAACTGCATGCACAGAAAAGGAATAGGAATAAAAATCAGTTTTATGGGAAGGAATATTAAGAAGAGTTCTAAGATGGGATCTGCAAGGAGCATCGGAAGGGCGAGCAAACGAAAAACGCTCGCGCAAATACGCAGGATAGTTAGGATTAAATAGAATGTTGAAAAGTAGACATAATATACGAGTTCTCTATTAATAAATTTAGTTTATTTTGTTTTAAATTCAAAATTATGTAATGACCTAGATAGTAAATCTCGCTTTATTGCTATTTACTTAAGAACAAAATGCATTCACAGCAAAAAAAGTTAAATTAACATGAGTAGCCTCGAACGTGACATAAGCTGTATTTACTTTAACTCAGATTATAATACTATTGTGTAGGTAATTCTGATGACGCTATTGCTTCCGTAACTTACGTAAATAGTTAATTGCGTAAATGACTTTAATTTTTTGTAACTTTTTGCTAAAACTATTTCGTATTTGATAATTTTTGTACAAATAGACAAAAGTTGTATTAACCATTGATATTTAAATTATAATAGATACCTATATATTTAAATTAGACTAATTAAGTTTACTTCTTAGATTTTACATTAAGTATCTAGCTAACCACGCATAATTATGTTTTATCTAAATCTTGTTTAGTATTTATTTGTTTAGTTTATTATAAAGTATATATATGTCTCTTTAGGATATGTATATTAGAGAATTGTAATCCCGATGGTGCCCAAGATACAAGCATTAGCTTAGTTTGGGACCGAACGGAAAGTACCTATATTGTATATTGTATGTAATTTATATTTATTAATAAATTGATTGATTGAAATTGAAATTTTATTTAAATTATGGGTAGTAAACTGCTTGTTATATATTTTCATAAATGATTTGAAATGAAACAAAGTTTTAGCCGTTTTATCGCTTAAAGCTTCGGCCAAATCTGCGCGACCAAAGCGACTGCGAAGCGGGAGCGTCTGCCGCGCGGCGGTCGCTGCCATATAATATCTATGGCGCCTTGCACACCTGCGCGACCGCAACGCGGGACTGCAGCGTCCGCAGAGCGGGACGCACGCGTCTAGTGGTCAGACGTGTGTAGTAGTATAATTAAAGTACTACCCTCTCATAAAAAGTTCGATGTAAGAGTAGTAGTATTACTTTCGTACGGTAAGTGAGAGCGCCGGAGGCCCAATCTCTCCCCTTTCCTTTTTCCTCATTCCCTACTTCACTACCTTTGCCTACCTTACTCTCTGCACCTACACCACTACCTTTATCTACCACATTCCATTCGCCTATCCCACCTCCTTCACCTAACCCACTCCCTTGCCGGTAGGCAGTGGCTTCGCAGACCGCAGAGTCCCAGGCAATGAAGAAGCGACATGAGCGACAGTTACCACTTACCATCAGGTGGCTGTTGGCTAGTCTGCCACCGTCGGCTGTAAAAAAAACCCTACCGATTCGTACTCTGTCAATCAAACCATTGAACCAGAGAGGTTGCCATTATTTGTCGCGTGGTTTATTCCGCAAAAGCAATAAAAGGTCTTTTTCATCAGAGTCAGAATTTGATGCTAAATACGAGAATGTCATCACCACAACAATTTAGTAGCTATCCTACTAATATTATACATGCGAAAGATTGTGGGTGTGTTTGTTACCACTTAGTGCCTAAAAGGCTAAACGGATTTCAATGAAAATTGGTATGTTAGAAAGGTTTGGTGCCAGAGACAGACAAAGTATTTAAGGTTATTTTTATCCCGAAAATCGGTCTGATTCCCGAGGGAGACAAAACACATTTTAGGCGCAGGCGTAGCCGTAGGGCGCATCTAATACCAGATAAAGACGCGCAGCTTTAGTGATTGTTCACTAACAAATGAAGTTCGCGGTTCGCGTCGCAGTCGCGCAGGTGTGCACGTTAAGTTTCGCGTTGCAGACGCTCCCGCGTCGCGTCCCGCGTCCCGCGTCGCAGTCGCGCAGGTTTGGCCGAAGCTTAAGTTCTCCCTGCTACTATTAGCGCGCGCGACAGGCATAGGGACACAACACATACTGGTATCCTTATTGCGCGCGCTCGCTTCCTCCCACTCTATCGTGCCAGAATTACGTAGATATATGGATATGTCGGATATAACAATAATAATATTTTAGATAGGAAGGAGTGGTGATATATCTGTCGCAGGCAAATTGAATAAATCCGCCGTTTACATACTGCCTTAGCATTTTGTAAATGCTCGATGTCATCGTCGTTATGTAATATGCCGGAAGCAGATTGGGTTAGGTTAGGTTAGAATTGTGACCCCCTGTGCACGAACCGAGCTAGCGAAGCTTTGTTGTCAAACTTGTTTAAACATCTCAAATTAGGTAAACACTTTGCTTGTGACATATCCGGCGTTATGTAATATGCTGAGGCAGATTGTAAACTGCCAATTAATACAATTTGCCTGCGACATATCCATTCTGGGATATATATCCAAGGATATAAATGTGTCCCTCCCGAGTTACTCATGCCAAACTGACGTCATGACCACGGAGCAATACGGCGTCCGCTGCATCCAGCGGTTTCGTCAAATAACGCGCGAAATTTATATGCATTTTTAGTGCACTTAACGACTGAATAAAAATTTTGCAAATTTTTTGGTTGCTTATTAGCACTATAGAATCTAATTAAGACACTTTTCAAAAATAGGTGTAATACCCTATTACTCACGTGAAAAGAAGGCAGCGCAAGTATCAGTACTACGGTACCATGTACTGGGCTGCGGCTTGTGTCGTCTTCCCGTGGGATCCACTCAGTAACCGAAGTTCGTATCGCCACTACCACTAGAAAGGGCACAGAGAGCTGTTTTGAAAGTTATGTCTAAAAAAACCATTTAGATATCCTACAGTAACACTTTATAGAGATATACAAGTCCTTACAGTCAGACAGCTCTTTGTGCAACAAACGGTTTTAAGAAAACATAAGTCTTTGGTATACAACCCAAGTTTGGTTAGAAACAAACGGCGCTCAGATAAAGTTTGCCCTCCTGTTAAACACAAAACAACATTAGCTCAACGACACAACAAAGTAATTAGTAACCATTTGTACAATGAAGTTAACAAAATATTAAAATTATATCCTTTAAATTACTACAAATCTAAAATCAAGCTCAAATCATGGCGCATGACACTAAATTATCTAGACACTGAAAACCTTATAAAATAATTAATTTAAAAAAAAAAAAAAGTAACCCCACAATATTACGGCAACACCAACCGGCACAATACACATCTACACGCTCACTACACACTCCTTAGGTACCTGACACACATTACAACATTTTCACCAACCACTCACATTTTCACCAACCACTTACATACACTCAACACAAATACACTTCTTATTACACTCTTTGGCACACATTATATTTATATCCTAATTTAAGTTAACCTGGCCCCTAAGCAAACAGGCTTGCCTAGTCTTAGGGTGGCAGTTTTCTGTACTGCTATTTCTTACTACAGTAATGCCATTGTGCTTCCGTGGATGTGCTGTCGTTGAGACTGCCCTCTACCCGTAATACAGGTTAAATCCTAGCACGAGTATACGGTACGTTTCTCCGATTGCAGTATCAAAGTGGTATAAATACGTGTTAGATTATAGTGGTACCCGTTAATGTACTTTTATTATGAAAATAAAGTATTTTGTATTTTTTTAATCTATGCTCATTACCAGCTAAATTCGACTTATTACTCCTTGATATAAACACACAGAAACCAGCATTTATAATTATAACGGAAACTTGGCTTGATAGCAATGACAGAAATGACACCTACTCCACCTACCCAACTATACTTTATTTAGAAAAGATCTTAAAAGACGACCAAAGTTAGAAGATGGTAAAACAAGAGGAGGCGGAATTGCAATTTGTGTTAGAAACAATGTCAGTGGTATCCCAATAATAGCCAGAAAGAACAAACAGTTTATAAATGATATGACTGAGGCTATTTTTTGCTTGTTAGAGAATACCGTGTTGATAACAATATTAACTGGATGGCTGATGATACCTGCTTGCTTAGTAATCGAGCACATGCTTCTGAACACAATACTATACTTATCGCAGGGGATTTCAACTACCCCGCCCGGGCAAGGCGGGGGTTATGTCGGACTCTCCGACCGCACTCAAAGCGCGGCCGGCATACCGACTAAAACCCACGGTGTTCCTCCAGACGGTCAGAGTGTCGGGGTCACGGAGACGCTCGCGCATTCACCCGCGACCCCGACGGGCCATGGCCCGCTCACCACACGCGAGCGGGCCCCGTCTGATTTGGGGGACCTAGCCCCCCCCTCCCTCGAGAGGCGTGTGCGGAACACGCGCACTGCCGTCTCGTGCCCGTGCTGTTTGGGCGGCAACTGCCCAATCGCCGCCCGCAGCCTCTTAACTCGGCCGCAGAGGATAGGGAGAACGGCGCGTCGCAATACCGACACTCCTCTTCCCCTGCGGCCCCACCGCGTCCGCATCCGGCGGTTGCGGCCCCGCCGAGGCCGCGGAAGTTAGGGAGAGCGGCCCACCGTTATACCGGCACTCCTCTCCCGCCGTGGCCCTGCCACTCCTCAGCTGCAGTGTCGCTGAAGCAACACCGCAGCCCGACCCAGTTGCGGTGCCGCCCATACAGCACCGCAACCCACCTGAGCCGCTCCATCGTGGGCTTACCACCAAAGCCCAGAGGAGCGGCGCCTCCTAGGGGTTCCTCTTGGTTCGCTGTGGTTCTGCGTAACCACGGTTACTAAGCCCTCCCGCCGCGACAAGGCGAGAACCCGGTTGGGGGGGAGGATTTCAACTACCCGGATATAACCTGGCCTATCTGTTCGGACCAAAAACTGAATAGCTCATCTGAACTATTTAAGTAAATGTTTCTCAATAGTAATTTACACCAGCTAATTTTAAGACTCACCAGATTCAGAACCAATAATTCACCATCACTTCTGGATCTCATTATGACAAATGATAATTAATTAATATCCCAAATAGATCACTCACACAGCAAAAGTGATCACTGTGTATTACAATTTCACATGCAATGTCTTAGTGATTCTTCATCTGTACACCCGCAGCAGAGGCGTTACTACCAACTCATTGCCTTTCAGAAATTTAACTATGACCTTATTTATGAACTAAATAGGATAGATATACTGATCAAGTGAAATATTCTTGGAACTGTTTAAAAATCACACTGAATGAGAATATTGGCAAACTGAAGACAATTAAACAAAAGAATAATAATAAACCTCGGGTAAAACAAGAGCTAATTATTTGCTAATACTCTTGAAAAGCGACGACTTTGGGATATATATTCTGCCAGAAGCGACATAGAAGATTATAAACGCTATAGAATCATTAGTAACAAAATGTGTCAATGAGTCTAGAAAGCATAGAAAATATTATGAAGTTAATATACTTAAAAAGGAAGACAAATGTTTCTATTCCTATCTGCGTAGGTGCACCACCTCAAAGGTCAGTATTCCACCTGCAATAAGGAACTCACTTGGTAATCTAGTAACAAGCCCAACTGATATGGCCAACGCATTTGCTGAGGAATTTCACAAAGCATACTCGGTAAAACCAGCAATACACAACATACCAAATATCAATAGAATTGCCCGAGTTGACACTTCTCTATCTGATATTTTGTATTGCAGCAGTCTTAACAAAAATAATGCAAACCTCCTTCATTAACTGCTGCTTACCTAAAGACTGGAAACATGCGGTAGTGACACCGGTGTACAAGAATGGCGATAAAACGGACCCAGCGAAGTTAAGACCCATAAGCCTTACTAGCACCTTAGGCAAATGTATGGAGAAAATTATATCAGACCGTATCAAATTATTCCTCAACAGAAAAAATATCATATCGTTAAAACAACATGGGTTTGTGGAGAAGAGGTCCACAGTAACCAACCTACTGACTTGTGTGAATGCATGCATGGTCCAAAGAACTTGATAAAGAAAGTAGTGTAAATGTAATTTTCCTTGATTTCGATAAAGTTCCACACCGTCGATTGTTATTGAAGGTCGAACACTTCGGGATACGAGGAAATCTCCTGAAATGGATTAAAAACTACCTGCTTCATAGGACATATATCAAGTTAGAGTTGGTAACTCGCTGTCAGAGCCAAAATATGTCCTAAGTGGGGTCCCCTAAGGATCAGTGCTCTCCCCTGTACTATTCAACATATTTACTACAGACTTAATAGCATTATTTGACAGTGAATCCTGTATTTTTTTTGATGACGGAAAGCTCTTCGGTGACCCAATAATTCAGTCAGGACAGTTGCAGTCAGATTTAAATAAGCTACACGAGTGGACTGTAGAGTGGATTGCCAAATTGAATGCTACAAAATGTACCGTACTAAGACTTGGCAAAGATAATCCTGGAGTGCCATACGTAATAAGCGACACAACTATTGGTACGGTCAAGACACAAAAAGATCTTGGAATAACCATTACTAGTGATCTAAAATGGGCTGAGCACTTCAACAAAATTGTCAAAAAAGCAAATTCTTTCCTTTACGCCATACGTCGTGCTTTCCAACACATGGTGCCTTCAGTTTTTTTCGAAATTTACAAAACATATGTCAAACCTCAACTAGAGTACGCCTTCCAGGTCTGGAATCCGTATTTTGTTAAAGATATCGAACTGCTGGAAGGTGTTCAGAGGAGAGCAACAAAAATATCCTACGGCCTGTGTAAGAAGCTCTACAACTACAAAGAACGCCTGCAAATGCTTAAGTTGCATAAACTGAAAGACCGGAGAGTAAGAGGTGACCTTATTGAGACGTACAAAATCCAAAGTTATAGATACAATTTGCCCAATATCAGAGATATGTATTTACTACAGCAACAAGCCTATTCATCTCGTGGACACAGCCTCACTCTCAATCGCACATCCTCACACACTAGTAGCCTATCACACTCTGAACAATCGCGTTATTGATATGTGGAGCAAGCTCCCAGAAAGTGTAGTGTCTGCTAAATCAGTAAATAAACTGACGGACTCATAAACTGCATCAAAGTTCAGGATTACTTTGAAATGATTTTATTTAATAAGTATGCAAACTTTTTAGATTAAATTATATAAATATGGAGAGACTGGCTCTTAATCTTAAAAAAAAGCAAAATTTAAAAATAGAACTGCAGTAAAACAAATGAATATAGCCGGGAAAAGAAAATTTACTCGTAGTATCAGATTTGCGTGTTATTTAAAGCAAAGTTTTAAATTGATTCGCATTGATTTTTTATTATTTTGTCAATTGAATTGTTACCAGCCGAATTGTTGGGTTAGTTTTTTAACTCATCGAGAGTTTTTGAACCATAATATGGATACTTCGTCGGAACAAGCGGCTCAAATTGTAGCACTGGTGCGGGAGGGCTTGGATCAACGAACGATTGGTAGAAATTTAAGTTTAAACCAGTCTACGGTTTCTAGAATATACAGAAGGTTTGTGGAGACAGGTTCTTACAGAAAGAGACGTGGTACAGGCAGGACTCGAGCAACCACCGGTCGTGATGACCGATTTATTGTTACAACTTCCCTGCGAAATCGTTTCCTCACGTCAGTTAACATCAAAACAGAGCTTAATGAAGTGCGTGGAGTAAATGTGAGTGCACGAACAATAAGAAGAAGGTTAAAGGAAGCGGATATCACCCCTTTTAGACCAGCAAATGGTCCAAAGTTGTCTGTAGCTCACAGACAAGCTCGCTTAAGATTTGCACGTGATCAACTAAATTGGACAGAAGAGCAATGGGCCTCCGTATTGTTCACGGACGAGTGTAGGACATGTTTATATGGTACAGATGGTCGCAGAAGAGTCTATCGTCGACGTGGGGAGCGATATGCTCAAAGTTGCATTGAGGAGCGTGTTCCTTTTGGAGGCGGTTCGTGTATGGTCTGGGGTGGCATATCGATGAACGGGCGAACAGAACTTGTGATCATAGACATGGTCCGTCAAAACGGTAATAGAGGGGGTTTGATTGCACATCGCTACATAACAGAGATCTTAGAAGATCACGTGGTGCCTTACATGGGATTCATAGGCGGAAATTTTACTTTAATGCAGGATAATGCCGGCCGCACGCTGCTGCACAAGTTAGACAATATTGCGAAGAGGTTGGGATACGTACAATGAATTGGCCAGCACGCAGCCCAGATCTTAATCCCAATGAGCATGTTTGGGACAATTTAAAAAGAGCTGTATATGCGAGAAATCCTGTGCCCACGACAGTGGCAGCACTAAGAACAGCACTTTCAGAAGAATGGGACAATATTCCGCAAGATCTTTTAATAACCCTTTCTTTTTTCCTGAACTTTTAATAACAATAGACACAAACTTTATGCAAGGGTTTATTTATGTTTTAATAATGTATTACCTCCACGTGCCCTTATTACGGATTCTAATCGGTTCCGCATAGATTTTATTAGGGAATAAAATCTATGCGGAACCGATTAGAATCCGTAATAAGGGCACGTGGAGGTAATACATTATTAAAACATAAATAAACCCTTGCATAAAGTTTGTGTCTATTGTTAAAACCATTTTTTTTATTAAACCAATTTTCCTTAAATTTCTGTTTTCTTCAAAAAAGTCTTAAGGTCCTTTCCAGTACATAAACTTAAACTTAAGGATTTGACCCTACGCTGTTTTGAAGTTCACGAACTAATCTAGAGGTTTCAATTTTAATCTGTATAGAAAGTTTGCATACTTGGTTAAAATATTTATTTCAAAGTCGTCTATTACTTTGATGCAGTTTATGAGTCCGTCAGTGTAGTTTTAAGTGTCGTTTGGATAAGTAGCTTGAAACAAAACAAACTTTTGACTGAAAACTCCTTAATTTAGTTTCAAAAATATATATCGCTCAACAATAGTATAATGTGATACATAAAAAACTCTACTCCAGTGCATAGTGATATGGACATATCAGCAAACATGCTGCTCATCCATCATTACATAATAATAATAATAATATTTTACGCGCGGATGAAAACGCGCCGCGGAAAGCTAGTTAATAATAGTAATATCTAAATTAAGAATGTGTAAATGTATTATTTAAACATATACTAGCTGAATCTGTTGTTTTAATAACAGATATTTTAGCTGATGTTCAAAGGTGGTGTTTGTTTTCAGGCTACGAATTGGGGAAGGCAATGAGTTCCAGCACTTGAAAGTCAAATTCGCAGAAAAGCGAAATGAGCGCCTAAAGGCCGTGGTCTGGTGCCTTGGTACAACCAGAGGATTTACTGTAGACCGTTTGCTGTATTTCTGGCTCTCGGATCTCCATCTAAGCTTGCTGTAGAGATAACCAGGCTTTTGGCTGTCGAAGACTTTTTTTTTTTTTTAAGAATTTATTCACCATAAAAAGATACATTGTTTATAATACGAGTACATATGCAAAATCGCCAAACTGCTGTACAGTTTGTTGGCGATAGTGGCGCAACAATAAATTTGCACTTAATAGGTAAGTAGGTACATAATAAATTTTACATAGTTAGGTTAGGTTAGATATCTTTATATAATATTGTTGGTGAACTATATTTATTACATTAAATATGACTATATATATTATGTTATGTAGTTACTTATGCATACATTTTCATTCTTAGTAACTTTATTAAGGTATTATAGTGACTTAAATATTGATAGGTGTTTTTTTTATCTACAAGAAGTAATGTTTCAGTCTCTTTTTTAACTTTACTGTGCCCATTTCTTTGGATTTGTTTCTTAATAAATCTATTTTGTTGTGGGTAGTTCTTTAAGTACAAAATTTTAGATTTCTATGGGTATATTTCTCTAACCAACGATCAAAACGGCATGTAATTTTTTTTTTGTACGCATAAGCTTTATCCCTAACTAGAACAAATGATATTTTTGAAATAATTGCTGTCTAGGTACAAAATAAAAATATTTGAAGTTTGTTCTTCTGATTCATATAACGCGTCCGCTTGCCATTTTCTGGAACAAAATGGTCGATATCGTATTTTCCCTTTGATACGTCAATATTAATTATAATTTATTCGAAAGTAAATGAATTGTCCTCTTACAAAAAAAATGTGTATTAGTTATAACTACGTCAGTATGTTTATAAATAAGTAAATAAGAAGTGTCCGGCGTATAATACTGATTAATGTGGCGTAAGCTGCGCTTGACCGTAATTAGTTAAACAATAATTGTGAGAGTCTCACTTTCCGCGCGGGGGAAGCCAGTCGTGCAACGAACGAGCTAGAAGGCGAACGTGCGGCTGGTTGGCTTAGATCCCGGTGTTACGAAGGTAAATATCTGATCCATATGTGCTTGGTTCAGGTGGCATTTTGATTACAATGCCTACTTTATAAAATTTATTTTATTGCTTTATAACTTTAAACTGAGTTTCGTGTGCTGCTTTTAGGTTATGGATTCGTGTAGAAAAATGCAAATGCTGAAGTCTGTATATATGATGAGTTATGCATGATTGTAGGCAAAATCCTGATTCATATGTGCCTGATTCATATGGTCTAAACTTCATATGAATCACAAAACACATTAGTTTTTCCCTCTCCAGCACGAATGGAGCGCTTTTCTTGCGTAATTTCTCGTCCAATTTTGGACCGTGTACAATTCAGTAATTCTACTCTTATTTATCGTATTGTTACGCCGAAATTAGGGGAATATCTAAATCGAAAAAGTGCATTCAAAACTAACAAAACGGTACCACGGTTCCAGCAATAAGATAAGATAAGAGCAGCATATCTCACTATATCTTTTATAGGATTACTATATATATCGTGTGTTTATGTATTCGTGTGTGCGTGTTGTTTGTGTGTGTATGCGTGTGTATGTGTTTGTGTGTGTGTTTCTGTGCGTGTGTGTGTGTGTGTGTGTGTGTATGCGTGTGTGTCCGCGCACTATTCAGTGTGTGAGGGAGTGTGCGTGCAAGTAAGACATAGTGTGACGAGCAATCTATATATATTTTCTGTTATTAATATTGCAGTTCACTACAATGCCACAAACTAACGAAAAAAGGAAAGAGAAAAAGAAACTTGCAGAACGAATGGAAAACATAAGAAAAGATCCAGACAAGTATGCTCTGTGGAAATTAAAAATGAAAGAATTATATTTGAAAAGAAAGAGAGAAGGTAAAATTGTATCAGTTCAGAATTTGACACCCAAACAACAAAAAGTAGCTAGGAAGAAAAGCAGAGAAAGTACTCGAAGGTGGTATTCTAAAAAGAAATTAAAAGAACGTGATGTTCATTCAGAAGAGGAAATAATTGGTGAATGTGATCCAGCAGACAAAACCAAAATAAATGATCCTTTAGATTTGAAATTACTAACATCTCCAGAAGCTTCGATTATACCAAGATCTCCGAAAATTCCCAGCTCACCAGTATTAATTCAGTCTGCCCCTCTTTCTGCACGTATAACGAGATCCACAGTAAGACAAAAGAGAATGCTTGAAATGGATTTGAACGTAACAGAAAATGAAACCGATGTCTCTTCCAGCACTGATGCCCCTTTCAGAATAACAAAATCACCTTCACCAAATACTTCAATATCAGAGTCACCAAGAACTCCCAGCCCACAAAGTAGCTTTACATCGTCTCCACGACGTGTCATCAGCCCAAAAGTTTTTAAAAAAGATGCACGGGCAACATCTGTTAAAAAAAAATCACCTTGGAAACATATTTTACGCAAGTTTCAATACAGATACAATAAAGAACTACAATTGAAAGATCAAAAAATTCTAGAACTTAAAAGAATCAATGAAAATTACAGGAAAAAGATAAAACGCTTACAAAACTATAAACAGGTAACAGACGTACATAAAACACAAAAGATAAATTTATCTGGAAATGAAAAAATACAGCCAATTGTTGCACCCTGTGCTACTGGAATTAAAGAAAACGTGAGAATGTATTTTGAAGAAGATGAAAACAGTAGAATGTGCGCGGGAAAAAAAGAATTTGTCACCAAAGGAAAAGTAAGAAAACAAAAGCGATATCTTACCGATAGCTTGCAGAGTCTACATAAAAAGTATCTTGAAACTAATCCTCAATACAAAATAAGCTACAGTGCATTTTGCAAGCTTCGTCCATTTTGGGTACGCGTACCAAACGTTAATATTAGAGAAACATGTTTGTGTAAAGATCATGAAAATATGGAGCTGGTAGTTGTAGCCCTTCGCAAAAATAATCTGATTGAGGAAAAATCTGTTAATGGGATTCTACAATCACTATGTTGTGATGCCAGGAATGTTCACTGTCTGGCTAAAAACTGTAATAGTTGCAAATATAAGGTCATAAATTATAAAGAATTTGACAATACCAAAGAAACACATTACTGGATTTGGAACAAAGTAAAAAAAACTTATATTAAAGATGGAAAAGAAAAAGCTACACTTCAAACGATAAAGGAAAAAATTGCAGGGTATCCCAAAGATGTAATCGAACATTTCGAAAACCTGTTAGTACCCTTTATGCGCCACTGCGGAAATATTATTGCTCAATATAATTATACTAAGAATTTGAAACAAAACCTAAAGTCTAAAGAATGTATAATACATTGCGATTTTAGTGAAAACTATAATACTAAATACGCCTCTGAGATTCAGTCTTTCCACTTTGGAAGTTCCAGACAACAAGTAACATTACACACCTCTGTTATTTATTACATTAAAGATGGAAAACTGTGTAAACAGTCATACTGTACGATCAGCGAATGTTTGCGCCATGATGCCGTCGCAATTTGGGAACATTTACAACCAATTCTTCGATTTCTTGAAAACGAAGTGCCGTGCATAACAACCTGTCATTTTATTTCGGATTCACCATCGGCGCAATATCGTAATCGTAAAATGTTTTACATAATGGCAAAAATGCACTGGTATTTCCCAAGTTTGCGATTATTAGTATGGAATTATTCTGAAAAAGGACACGGAAAAGGGGCTCCTGATGGTGTCGGAGGAGTTTTAAAACGAACGGCTGATCAAATAGTTGCGCGAGGGAACGACATTCCAAACATTGAAATTCTTGTCAGACACCTAAGGGAACGTTGTTTAGGAGTTATCATAGAAGTGATTCATGAGTCGGGAATAATAGAGAAGGATATGCTGATTCCTGAAAATTTGAAGGAATTTCGCGGGACCATGAGAACACATCAGGTTGTGTGGAGTGCCAATCAACTTTATACTTTAGCTATGAGAGAACTTAGTTGTAGCTTGGACAATTGTTCCCAAGAAGCCATTCAATGTTCTCATGGTCAACACATTGGTTTTTATACTATAGAAGATGGTAATAAACAACAGAGAGGTGTAAACGTCAAATCCGCGAATAAAAGAAAGATGATATCGAAGAAAGCTACATGCAGCTCTATGGTCAAACGTAGTCAAATATCTGCCAACGAAATGGAGACTAAAATAGATTCCGATACAACCCAACAAGACCTCGACCTTCCTGACGACGACAGCTTTTGGGTGGAGACTTCGTCAATTGATGAAAAACTTATAACTCCAAAATTCACCAGAGATGTCCTATCGACGCTTCATCAGAAAAGCGCGGCTGATTGCTCAGATTCTGACGATGAGGACATTTTTGCGTTTAAAAAGCGTCAATATGATAAACGGAAAAATGAGTCTCACGCCATTGGTGAAGAAATGATTATTCCATCTTGCTCCAAAAATCTAAGATCTCGGCAACTAGAAAAAGGCTTTAAGGACGATATTAAAAGTACCTCGCTCGCTTGCATCCCTGACGATGAGGACATTTTTGTGTTTAAAAAGCCTCAATATGATATAAGGACAAAAGAGTCTCACGCCATTGGTAAAGATATGATTATCCCATCTTGCTCCAAAAATTCAAAATCTTGTCAATTACAAAAAGGCATCAACAATGATATGGAAAGCAGCTCGGTCCCTTGCAAAAAGCCAAGGAAATATTTCTTGACTTTGACTTCATAACTTATTAGTTAACCTTAGCTACTATTAATATGTATGTTAATAAGACAGATTAATGTCTAAAGTGGCATTTAAGTTGATCTCATTTTTGTTACTAACTGTTAGTGATAAATACTTTAATGTGATTGTTTATTCTAATTAATAATTAAGACTGATTAACGAAGACTGATGTGAAAAGTGCCATTTTTCGAATCATTTTGTATAAGTTGTGATGTTTAATTATGAAAGGTTTTAGCCAAGTAAGTGAATAAGTTTAATAAATAGGACAATTTTATAAGAAGACATTTTACAAGAATTACTTATTGTTTAAACCAGATTCTTTTTCCGTGATATGATCACTGATAATTGTTGACAAAAACTGATTACTATTGTTGTTAAAATATGATTATTATTTTAATACAGAGTTTCATCTATACATAAAGATTTTGATTTTTATTTCTGTTTCTGATTCATCTGTAACGAATTCTGATTCATATGGCCATAAAATATTTGAACGGCGATATCTTAAAAACTACTTTTTAAAAACGAGTCCGTCATTCAAATATGTGTTATTTAGTATACCTATTTTTATATGAACAAGTGTTACAGGGTTAAAAGTGAAATCAAAATTTGGGCATATGAATCAGTCAAAGAATGAAATTTCGAAGAACTACCCTTGTATAGTATTGGGGTTACATATCGTCTAGTTCTCTTACCATAATAATTTAAACTATATAAACTGCAAACAAGAGGTTAGCCAAATGCAGTTTTCTTCTAGCTGCCATCTAAAGATCGTTGAGTCGTTTATGTATGGAGTCACATGACTTCTCTTTGGTACATTAATTTGGAAAATATTAAAGTGTTCATTAGCTTTTCCGTAGAGACAAACTTAGGTATGGCCTGATATTATAATGGACCTTTAGGCGGTAAAAACAGTTGCTTACAACTTTCGCCAAATCCCCTTCAAATCTTAAACTAGGATCAATCACAAGGCCCAAACTCGTAGCAATGGGTGATATAGCTAATTCTGAGTATCAAATCGAAACTATATATTGATATTTCATATCGGATTTTGATACTATATATTTTATGAAACTATATATTGGTCAAATCAGTTAAATAGGTAAGTTAATTAGATATTCTCCAATAACGATACTCTTGTTTGTTAGACGTTACAGGTGAATATAGGCTTTTTACAATAATAGATACGCACCTAACCTTAAATCAAATAAAGTGAAAGTAGACGAATTTTGAACTTTTAGTGCAATATATTTAGTTATTTCTATGAAACATAAATATGATAATTATATTATTTTATTAAGTTTGGTCGAATACATTAATTATATACCTACTTACAAGATTGAAATAGTTTTCTACTATTCTTTCTATTCATTTATTTAATTTTTTTAAATGACAACTTCCGCACTAGGAAATAAGCCCTGTGTTGCTTGGACTTTACAAACATACACTTATATTAGCTTGGACTTTATAAACATACAAAGCACACCGAGAATCGGAATAAATTTTTATGGATCATACAAAGTTTTGTCCCATGTGGAGATCGAACCCACAACCTCGTGCACGTCGCTTGTGCGTCCGCTGCGCCACGGAGGCAGTCATTTATTTAGTACATAAAGATTACATTCATTTTATTTCCCTATTAACATCATTTGACGTAGGTACAATATAAAGAAAGAATAGTACTAACAGTCGTGGTCAACTAATTAGGGACAATCTCTAGTTAAGCCAAATTGAGACTTTATTTTTTATTTTCCAACGAGTCTTAACAATATTCCATATTATCTACTTTTGATGTCGGAGCGTATGTAAAGGTTTTTAAAAACTATAATTTAAAAACTATAAATTAAAATTAGAGAAAATAAAAATACATGTTCACCGATTTGGAGGTGATTTAATAATGAATGGTCGGCTGAGTTCGCATTTTTAATACTAAGAAACTAAAGTGCAAATACATACAAAATCTATATTCTATGTTTAGTCTAAGGCTGAGGGGTGAGGTGTATCCATAACTTCTCCGTCCCCAAGAGGAAAATTATCGGATGGATCGATTTGAGATTTAATCCGATAATTTTGCGTAAATGTTAACATTTTCAGTAATTTGAGCCAAAATTTAAAAACGAAATACATAAGAATACATAAAACTATCAAGATTACAGAAAAATAACCTAAAATTTCATAGATACCAAAGGCTTTTTTTAAAACACTTTCGATCACTGCACTATGCTTTAACGAATACGACATATATTTCACTTCGTCCAAGTTGATTACTTTCATATAAAGTACACGTGCACTGGATAGGTTGACGTTTATAGGTATTTGTGGCAAGGTGTTAATAATTGGTATCGGCTCTACAGTATCCTTTTCTATGAAGATACGGTGATGAATTCAAATTTCATTTATTTCTAGCTATGGGCGTTTTCGTTATTTTTTCAAAATCAACGGTGTCGGCATCCGTTGCCGTTGATTTTGTCACCGGTGCCGGCCACCGGTATAGACTATAGAGTTTTGGTATTCTAGGTTGTTACGGTGCACTGGATGGGCGTTGCCGACATCGATGACGCGACGCGCATCGTTATTAGTTGAACAATACATAAGCATCGAGAATTTTTTGTAAGGTTAATCTAATACAATAAAAACAATTTAATTTTAAGAAAATGCATTGTTCTAATTTAGATGTAGAAAGACATGTTCTGCGTTTATTTAAAATAAATATCTACCCGTCTTTGTTAATAGTTTAGTTTTTATTTCAAATTTAGTTATTATTCTACAGATATATTATTAATATACTGTCTGTGTATTATTCTGAGCAATCAACCAACCGGCCGCCATATCGTATTGAATCAACGCAAAAAGCGGACATTCGGTCGGTGCCGGTGATACTCGCCATCGTTCGTGGTGGTGGTGGTTGGTGTCGATATCGTTGCCGGTGACGGTGTGCTTTCTATGATATAAGAATGGCCGTTGTTGCCAGCATCCGTTGCTCGATGTTTTGACATCGGATGCCGTCAACGAATACTGACATCGGTGCTCAACAACGTTATTTTAAAAACGCCCATCTCTATTTATTTCTAAATCGCAGGGTTCGTTGTGAGTAATAAGTAAGTTTCAAATAAAGGTTGTATACTAATATCGTTGCTATACTGTTTAGTTAGTGTAGTTTTAAGCTGGGTGTAAATAGTCCAGTTGTCTACGTTAATCTGCTGAATTTTTACTTCTTCGACTTCAACTTGCTGCTGCTTACAGTGAGAGGTGTCACTGTCAAATTTCATGAGTTGCTCCATACAAGTAAGCTCATAGTATAGAGCTCGGTTGTCTGCAGTACATAAGAAGTGGTCTCCAGTAGAGAGCGAGCGGCATGGTTTTACAATCGGTAAGTATTTTATTCCTTTCGCCAACAGGTAAGGGTATTCAGGAAAAATAGATAAGGTTTTATTTGCAGGTAAGAAATAGAATTTTTAAATAGTTAGTATCTAAATAGTTAGTAAATAGTAAGTATAAGTACAATTGTCACTTAGCGGAACTTCCAATATGAAAGTAACTTTATGATTTTTAATGAATGATTTTACACAAATTGTTTCTTCTATTTTTAAGTAAATTAGTTTCATCTGGTGTGTAGACTAAACTTTCTGAACCAGAAATTGATTTAAATGATATAAAAGTTCTGTGGAGTTCAGAATAGATGCATGTAATATTGAGACTCTACTTAGAGAAATAGCAGTTTCGATTTCACCGAGTCGAATAAATACAGTACGGAAACTACTAATAAAAACGTTAAATAGTCATGTAATGTAAGTTAAGAAAATCCAATTGTTTTGCTTAATAGATAAGTCTTTTAACACAACCTCAATCTTTGTTATGGTTATGAAATTTAACAGTTTTCATTAATTGTCTGACTTTTATTTATAAAACTATAAACATTTCAGAGACCAAAGTTATCTTATTTGAAATAATAGTTTGATCATGACTTAATTAAGAAATAAGTTATCGTAATAATCGCGTCATCTTGGTCAAGGTTTTCAGTAACGATTTTTATAAGAGAACCCAGAGGATTTATGATACCTCTTTTAGAACGCTGTAGTGGAATCAGTTGACGATATTTTTCTATAGTTATAACACGGATGAATTTTGTATGTGTTTTAATACTGGTGAATTCTAGTGAATATGATATATTCCAATCTATTAGTTTGCTCATTAATTGATAAGTTGTAGAGATATAATTTAAATCGTTGTATATATTTTCTAAATAATAACCTTAACTATAGTCCAATAATCTGTTTGAATATATGCTTGACCTTCCTTTACCGGCAATACACCAGGATTTCCTTTAAGGCTTTGCAGGTGGAGGGCCTGCGTCTGCATCACTACTAGTAGTAGGTTTGACCACCTGCGGAGGGCGTTTAATATTTTTAATAGAAATCTTTGTGACCCTTTTGCCTACTTATATAGGTAAAACGTTTCTATTAGGTTCACCTGTAACTTTGGCTTTAACATGTCGCACAGTGTTCTGTCTAGAACAAGCTAGGTGGACAAAATTATTTTTACACCTTTTTAGACCGGTACTAATTAAATATGTTATATTATAACGACTAAAGCTATTTTCATCCGTATACTAGCTTTTCCCCCAAGGTTTTTCTGCATTTTCATGTTGTGCCTTTTTTTGCCATCTTAGATTATAGCCTTTCGTGAATAGTCTGTCAAAAGGAAGTGGGATTCGTCGCTTATATTTATTGAAAGTACTAAGGTCAAAGTCGCTTTAAAGTTTTAATGCAAATAAAAAAATAAGTATACAAAAAACATATATATCTTTATTTTACATAATACTATGTAACAACTTATAACTATACATTATTTTACAACTTAAAAACTAATAGATTACTACATAAATAAATAAAATAACATATTTTTATTCCACTAAACACCAAAAAACAATTACCACATTTAATATAAATTTATAATAAAAGAAACCCTATTTATAAAATAAATTACTGAGAAACAATTGAACTATTTACTTATATTAAAATTAATCATATTCTGCATCGTCTTCTGAAGAATCAGTTAATATATAATCTTCCTCCATATGAGGAGGGCTTGGTCCTTTTACAGTTTGAGCACTTACATTAGGTGGAACAATTAATTTTAATACCTCAGGACACAACTTGTGCGCTTTTTTTTTTGGGAAGATCTCCTAAGCTGTTGATCAAAGGATCAGACGTTATAATTATCATATTAAGCAAGTCTCTATTCGTAGCAGTTCGCGAGCACTTTCTTGTATTGTGTTCTCGGAATCTACGGCAATCTTTGTTCCTCGCCTCCTGGGCTTTCTCAGAAAGTTGCCCAATAGGAACAATTGCTTTTGTTATCACGTCAACACTATGAACCAGTATTTTATGCACAGTGGCAGGCATATAATACCACGAATAAAGACTTAAATAAAGATTTCTGGTTTCATCACATTTTTTTTTAAATTCTTCTAAATTTATTTCAAATCCAGATGCCAATGTTCTTAATATAACACTAAATTGTTTAATAATTGTAACATCTAATCCCGTGATCTGAGCACTCAATTCTGGATTCCCAAAAATCGGCGAGCAGTATTGCCGTCATTGGACGAACCATATCCTGGCTTAGGTTTGTCAACAATTAACCCCATTTCCTGCTTGAATCTGCGCTGTATTTCATCTGAACGCTGTTTTACACTGGTTTTGTCTTCAGAAGTCCTCGCCTGCCACTTTTTTATGTCTAATCTAAAACTAATGTGTAAACAACATTCAAAAGTACGGATCCAAGCATGAAGTGTTGATAAACCAAAACCATAGTGATCTTGGTTACTATTATAATTAATTGTAGGCTCGTTCATTGTTTTAGGTGTTGCTCCACAAATGTAACACTTTTGTGAAGATAAAGTTTCAGTCAAAGCGTTACACACTTTTCCATCGATCATTGTTAATAGGAGTTCATGCTTTACAGAAATTTGAAAATCACCAAGATCACAGACAGTATGGCTTAAATTCTTCAATTGTTCTAAAATAAGATTTGTTTCTGTTTTTGTTAATTCGGCCGTTTCTTTAGCAAAAATGAATTTAATTGAGCGACAATACATGGTGGATGAGGGACGTGGATTTTGCCAAATTATGTTTTTTCCATCAATCAACCTAATTGGAACGAACGAAAACACAAACAGGAACTCATCTGTGTCTTCAGCATTTTCAAATTTCTGTTTATAATTACTGTGCCCAGAACTCCCGTCACAACCCCATTTACAGATAAGGGTCAATGGTGAACTCGGTTGCACACGCTCTATAACTTCTTTTTGAGCTTGTAATAAACGGTTGACTGTCTTATCTAATAAAGCTTGTAAATTTATTTCAGCTCGTGTTTCTGTTAGCACGATATGTTCTTCGGGTGGGTAACAAGCTTTTTTGGATTTTGCTAGGCAATGGTAGGACGGATATTCATAATGCCCTTTCTTCATAGATGCCTTCCTAATTTGTTTATAGGCATTTGTTGTAAGGCCAGTGTCAATATATAAGGCTAATGCCTCATCACCACTAAATTTATCGGCAACTTGCTGTGTTGTTGAGGTTATTGGAGCTTGTTCGCTTAAGCTTCTAATGGCTTTCGCAACGTGTCTATGTCCAGTAGACCGCACGGCTACTTCGGCAGCAGTCATGAGCTCTTCAGCACTGCGAGATTGTGTTAAATCTTCCACCCTACGTTTCTTTGTTTTAAAAGATGAATCCCCGAAATCTTTTCGAGGTCTGCCGACTTTCGTCGACTCTTGTGATGTTGACGGTTTTGGCAGCTGGCAAATTACTTGGAACTTAATTTCCTCACCCTCTAACCACTCCTTATTTTTGGCTATGAATCGTTCCTTTGATTTTCCAGCAGCAGTCCACTTAAAGGCAATTGTCGATGAAAGTTTCGCTAATTTCATCTTTATTGCCCGTTCAGATTCCTCGGTAATATTTAAAACGTTGAAATTTGCCATAACAAAGTCTAAAAGACGAACATTTCTTTCACTCTTGTCATGTTTCAACCATTCTTCGAAAATAACGATTTTTGAAATAGAATGCATGCATTCTGAAAAAAAATGAAAAAAAATATTTGTACTCGTTTGTGCTAATTTAAAATACATTTATATTTTAGTTAAATAAATGAACTAAAGATGTAATCACAATTTGGCTCGTCTACAAGAATCTACAAGTGCTTCCCAGTCCATCAAAGTTTAAAAATGTTAAAAAATACACGAAAATTTTTAATGATTTTTCAGATACATCTAATATATACAAATTCGTTAACAATACAGTCAAATATAATGAGGTGTTGTTGAAAGTGTCGCACAGAAGCAACTTTTTTTTTTTTTTTTTTTACGTGGGAAATGCATTATGCATACGCACCCGCCCGGGCAAGGCGGGGGGTTTATGTCGGACTCTCCGACCGCACTCAAAGCGCGGCCAGCATACCGACTAAAACCCACGGTGTTCCTCCAGACGGCCAGAGTGTCGGGGTCACGGGAGTCGCTTGCGCATTCATCCGCGACCCCGACGGGCCATGGCCCGCTCACCGCGAGCGGGCCCCGTCCGATTTAGGGGCCTAGCCCCCCTCCTTCGAGAGGCGTGTGCGGAACACGCGCACTGCCGTCTCGGGCCCTTGCTGTTCGGGCGGCGACTGCCCAATCGCCGCCCGCAGGCCAACTCGGCCGCAGAGGATAGGGAGAACGGCGCATCGCAATACCGACACTCCTCTTCCCCTGCGGCCCCACCGCGTCCGCAATCTGGCGGTTGCGGCCCCGCCGAGGCCGCGGAAGGTAGGGAGAGCGGCGCACCGTTATAGCGGCACTCCTCTCCCGCCGCGGCCCCGCCACTCCTCAGCCGCAGTGTCGCCGAAGCAACACTGCAGCCCACCAGAGCCGCTCCATCGTGGGCTTAACGGCAAAGCCCAGAGGAGCGGCGCCTCCTTGGGGTTCCTCTTGGTTCACCGTGGTCCTTGGTAACCACGGCTACTAAGCCCCCCCGCCGCGACAAGGCGAGAACCCCGTTGGGGGGGCGCACAGAAGCAATTGATCTAATTACTTTAATTACACCTAACTCATTACCTAGCATTGCAACCCTATGACTCATAATTCTGGAATGTTACACGTAAACAATTCTCTGAATTAGTGGTTTGGGGGTGTTGTTTACCTGAATTTACTACCTGTTTCCGGGAATTTGAGAGTGACTTTTGTCCACCTAGCTTGTTCTAGACGGAATACTGTGTGTCGTAGCTTATCTTTACTCTTTCGCATTAATAGATTTTCCTATGGGAAATTCTATATCAGATTCACCACCCTTCTTTTCTCTATTCTTTTGCTTAGTCAGAAAGAAAGAAAAGAAAGAAAAAAAATTTATTCAAGACAGGCACAAGGTTTACAAATTGACATAAAATTTTGCAGAATGTAGGTAGTGTGCCAGCCTGAAAGGGTGCCATCTCAACTTTATGCTGCGTACCTCTTAGAGGTCCGCAGCGTTGATATTCTGATGGCCCCCATAAGGGTGACATCACATATCACTACCATCTTATCAGCTAAATGTTCATACAAGGTTTTAATTCGCTATGCATTGTCTTTAACAAGTTTTTTGAAAATAACGCTTTTCTAATTCTATTGAATACGGACTACTGGAGTCGGTATGACCGAATACAACTTCAAATAAAGTGAGTTCAGTAACAGAATGTATAACGTGAATGTAAGACATAACCGAATACATCATAACCGACGCTCCGTCAGTAATTTGCTTTTCGTATTTTGGTTAAATACGAAAAGCAAATTACTGACGGAGCGTCTATAAATTTCGATTATAGTGGAGTGAAAGCGTTCAATAAATCCCATGAAATTAGAATTATTGGGCGTGCCAATATGAAGGTCTAACTTATGAAGACTCAGAAATTCTTTAATTAAATCGTTATCCAGAAAATCGGTACCCAGATCTGAGCTAATCTTTTTTGGTATACCATAAAAAGAAAAATATTTCATTAGTGCTGTAATTACTTCTGGTGTAGATTTATTTTGTATTTCAATAGCTCGGCCTAATTTACTAAAAGCATAAATTAAAGTTTTCCCTTCAATGCTAAAAAGATCTATGAATATTTCTTGGAACGGGGCATCCTGAGTTTGTGTTAGTTGTAACACCGGTTTGATGGGCTTTCTATCATATTTCATCTTCTGGCAAGGCTCACAACTATTTATTATTACTGTTACCGTCTCTTGCATTTCGTCCCAATAATGATTTCGATGAAGGCTAACTAACGTTTCTTTAATGCCACGGTGGCATGACTTTCGTTCATGATGTATATATGTGGTGTCAATGAAACTACAGAGTTAGCAACTGACTGTTTAATGGCGGTATTGGTGTTGTCATTTACTGTGGCACAGATAATAACATAGTTACATTTTCTCCTTTCTAAGCTGCTTAGCTTGCATACTAAATTATTTATAGTTAACATGAAGTCCTTATATTTTCTTCTTAGACCTAAATTCAACACCACATTAATACAACCGTAAGTGTCTATTGGTGACCCATTCGCCGCGCATAGCTGGTACTCGGTCTTCGCACGACGATGATTAGGAAAAGCGGTCAAGGGAATACACATAAGTCGCTTCCGGTGTCCACCAAGAACTGGACTTTCGATCGGCGATCCGTCACAAACAGGCGACCAGTTGTAGAAGGGCAATTTTCAGTCGCCATTATCGACTGCCCTGTGCGTTTCCCGAGTCGTAATCGCATGGACGGATGCATTTCTTCGCCCTGCTGTTAAACTTGAAATGGTACCAACAGAGTGGGAACTTCCTATAATTGGACTCTGATCGTCTGGATGGAGTACGGTTTCTTATCCTCTCTCGGCTACCCGAGGTCTGCTTGGTACGTGGGCGAGACCGACCATGAACTTCTGTTGTTAACGCGTCAACCTTCCTGGTAAGCTCCATGATGAGGCTCATCATGTCCGACGAAGGGTGTTGAATGTTGCTGCGACGTGAAGAGATGTAGGTACGATGTCATGCACTCTGTCAGCGAGATCTGCCAATTCTGTGAGTGGTAAGCTCATCTGTGATGCAATAATAGTCTGCAGGTTACCTGGCAAACGACTGGACCAAATTGTGCGTGGGAAGTCTTCGGGTATCGCTGGTCCTGCAAGATGAAAGAAAGAAAGAAAGAAAACATTTATTACCACAAGTATAGCCACAATAATAAACAAATTAAATTACGAAGCACAGATACAAGACAAATAAAAACAAAAACAATAAAATATATACATGATAATACATACTATGCTACACTTGCAGCAACCAGGTCTCCAGTTCAGCATGTGCCAGGTCACAGAGACCTGGCGCTGGTTTTCAACTGGAGCCTGTTGCAGTAACAGCACGGAAGCCAACAACAATGCCATTAGCCACAAATTATTACATAAAAATTACATCACCACGACTGTACAAAAAACACCAACATATACAAAACAACAAAATATAGCTTACAAGCAAACTACCGAGCAGAGCAAGAATAAATAAGTAAACTTATAATTAAAAATGTGAATTAATAAAATTGTTAACAATCTATTGGTACCCTAGATCATGTGCAAGTCACTTAATACAACCCGATACAATCTGGCAAAGAGTTCACTTTTCAGATGTAGTAGCAGAATGACAGAGGAATGCTTAAAACGCTCAAATAAAGGACATATCAACATTAATGTAACCATGTTCTCTCTGCGCGCTAATAAGGTACTGTCTCAACCGAGTTTTAAATGTGGTCAGTGTTTTGATTTGTCTTAGAGGCGGTGGCAGGTTGTTCCACACCTTTGATGCAGCATATCGGAAGCTACCTTAGAACGAAGCCATTGTGTGTGACGGAATGGATAGCTGCTGCGAGCACAGCCTACTCTCACACTGCCTCCTGCTTGTTAACCAACTCAACTTATCAT
The DNA here is from genome assembly GCA_963082885.1 of Parascotia fuliginaria. Classification (NCBI taxonomy): domain Eukaryota; kingdom Metazoa; phylum Arthropoda; class Insecta; order Lepidoptera; family Erebidae; genus Parascotia; species Parascotia fuliginaria. The sequence goes on from OY720189.1 coordinate 9,124,613, forward strand.
ACAGATACGAAGGTTCCTGGTGATGAATGATATTGAAAAGTAAACATGCTAAATGGTATTTACGTCGCGATTTCATCTTTAATATCCCATGTTGATTCAAGTGCGGTGTTATGTGTGTTCGTGGTGGTACGCTAAAGCAAAACCGTGCGCATGAATTTTGGATACGTTGTATGAGGCGTTGAGTCCTTGCCAGTAGCCTAGGACCGCATACAACATCTGCGTAATTCAACTTAGATAAAATTAAAGATTCCATTAATTGTGCACGCAATTCTTGAGATAGATAAGGCCTAATTTTGTACAGGATCTTAAGGCGATAAAAACAATTTTGAGCTAAAGTGGCTATGTGCTTCTCAAACCTTAAATTTGAATCCATAAAGAGACCAAGGTTCCTGGCCTCCTGAACCCTATCTATTACAATATTTCGGCAAATTGAGCGTTACAGCTAAATTTGCCGGAACATTGCTCTACTGTTGCTGCGTGCCAAACAACATGTATTTAGCCTTTTGTGGATTAAGCACTAAGCAATGCTCATCTGACCATGCAGAAGAATTATTATATAACATTTAGAAGTGATATTTACAGTCTTTAATACACGAAGCCAAATCAGCGCAATATAGAATAAAGAGAATAGGTCCCAAAATTGAGCCTTGCGGCACGCCCCTTTTTAGTGACGTCATAGTTGAGTATTTGGCATTGCCGTCACCATTGCGCAATTCAACAAATTGCATTCTATTGTCTAAATAACTGTGAAACCATTGCAGTGCTCCCTGATCAAACCCATAGTATCTTAATTTAGACAAAAGTAGCTGTATATTTATACAATCGAAAACACGGGAATAATCCAGCAAAACTAACAAAGTGCACATACCCTGGTCTTGTGCTGACTGAATATTATCAGTAACATCGATTAGTGCTGTCGACGTACTGCGTCTCTTTCGAAAGCCTGATTGATACATTGGTAGTATGCTGTTTCTTTCTAAAAAGGCAGTCAGCTGCTGACATACTACTTTCTCCATTACCTTTGAAAGACAGGGGAGAATACTGATAGGCCGAAGGTCTTTGAAATCCCTGGGATATGATACTTTGGGAATAGGTATGACAGTAGCAGCTTTCCATACTTCTGGGAACATTAATGTTAATATAGAACAGTTTATAATATTTGTAATCGAGTTCAGCGTATGTGGAAGAGTTAGAGTAAGCATTTCAAGACTAATCCTATCGCAACCCTCGGCATTAGACTTTAGACTGGAAAGCAAACGTAATATTGAGTTTTGCGTCACTGGCGTAATAGAGAATGTGGCTGATGCGTACCTATGGAACTCATAATAGGTAAGCAGTGATATTGTGACTTGCTCACGGCCAGGAACTTGAAGGAAATGATTATTCAATTGATTTGGGCATGAAAACTGAGGCTGAAGCTCCATTTGAATTTTTGGTGGCAAGACAGTTCTTTTTAAATTTTTCCAGAGTAATCTAGGGTCTTTAATGTGACTATTAATATTTTGTTTAAAGTAAGCCGTTTTTTCCCTATATAAAGCTGATGACACTAGTGACTTTAGTTGTTTATAGTAATTTCTTTTCGCTTCGGTCCTTTTTTTGCCTGTACTTGGCCAATGCATTATCTCTTAAGCGCATCATTAATTTGACAGTATCCGTAATCCACGGGTAAGGTGGATGTTTAATAACACAGGTTTTAAGTGGCGCGTGTACATTAAACACCGATATAATATGTCGATTAAAAACGTCGACCATTTCGTCCACTGTGTCCAGTTGCCCTAAACCATCCCAATCAATTAAGCCTAAATGAATGTCTAAACTATTCTTGCATATATATCTGATAGGTCTGTATTTTACGACCTGCGGCTTCAGTTTTTCACGCCTGATATGTAACTCACAGACAATAGCACAGTGACTGTTTATGAAACCATGATGATCAACACATACTGTTTTTACAGGGAGATCAGTGCAGAACAAGTCAATTAAAGACTGACTAGTTGAAGTAAAATGCGTTGGAGATGTCACAACCTGTGTTAAGCTCAGATAACTAAGAAACTCACAAACCTTTTTAGTTTTTACATCAGTAAGGTTTAGCAAATTAACATTAAAATCGCCGAGCAGTATTACATTGTCACAACCTCCTATGGCACCAACTGAGTCGGTAATTGCATCAAGAAAAATATCCAAATTTAGCCATGGTGGGCGATATGCGGTACCTATAGCAATACGTTTACCACTAAGCGTAAACAACAACCACATCTGCACGACATTTTCAAATCTACTGTCAGTGCAAGTTAGCAATGAGCGTACTTTGAAACCTCTTTTTAAGTAGAAGCCCACTCCTCCTCCGCGTCCCGCACGTATGGTGCTAGGGCGGGAGTGTGCAGCAGTCTATACCCAGGCACAGCAGGCGCCCGAGCATCCTCGCCAGGCCGTAGCCAAGTTTCGTTTATAGCTATGATGTCGAAACCGTGCCTGTCTATTAATGCTATAAATTCATCATGATTCGTACCAAGGGAGCCCACATTCAACAAACCAACCTTTACGTGTCCATTAGCCATATCCAAATAGCATATAATATATCACTGCCATATTTATCAAATTGAAAGTAATCCACTCGCCAGACAATAGTAGTTTTATAATTAAGTGACTTGGAAAGTATAGAGCATTTTCTTTGTTAAGGTATAAACAATAGTGTATTAAAGTTATATAAGTGTCTAAGACTATGATACAATAATATGCAGTATATATGTAGCAACAACATGTAACATGTATGTAGTAGTTGTAAATTAAATTTAAACACGAATGCAAAAGTTCATTCATAAATACAAACACTTTAGATGGAATAATATGTGGCCTGTAATTGTGAAATATAATCAAAAATACAAATATATTATTATAACAAACTGCACATGTACATATATTATTATAAAAAAGTAATCCTATGAGACTCACATTGACAAAAATTGTGAAAAGAATAGATTTAAAAAATAAAATTAGCCTCAGTAGACAAATATAGGCGATAACAAGTAGACGCCGCCGTTCAATGTCTAATAATAACTTAGCTTGTAGTATAATAAGACTAAAATTGGTAAGCCAAATGCTGGTAAAAGATTTATTTTCAATAACTACTATCAAACTGAGCTCAAGCCAAAAACCTTAGTAACGTCTTGCTCACCACGAATGCGCTCAGTCGGTTTGCCATCATCCTTGCGTGTTAAAATTTTGCCATCTCGTGTTCTAACATATTTCCATTGTAGTTTATATGCAGCCTGTCTAGCTAGGAAGAACAAACGTCTGTTGATCGCTGTCAAGCGCTCGTTGACATACACACGCAGTGACGGTCCGGCTACTTGTGCGTCAGCTGATGTAAAACCTCGGTGGACGCGAGCCGCACGCAGTATAGCATCGCGCGTCGTGCGCCGCGCAAACCTCACGGCGATCGAACGCGGCTTATCGATGGGGGGGTCGGCAGAAGTGGCGGCGCCCGTAGTGTTCACAAAATTTCGTCGACTCGACCCAACACGTTCGGCATGGACGATGTCTTTTTCATCGACCTCAACACCCAATTTGGTTGAAACAATTTTCACTAAGTGTATCACGCTCTCATCCCTATGTTCAGGCACACCTGATATCTCAACAGCATTAAGTAGCAGTGCTTGATCTCTTTTGTTTAACTGGCATTTAAGCTCTGATATTGTATCCTCAAATTCTACATTCAAATCTACATTTGACGGGACCCCTTGCTCAATTTTAATTTCTAATGCTGAGATTCGATTGTCCATACAACTGATGTTATCGCGACATTCTTGCAGTGCCGCTTTGAAATCAGCAATATCCATACGGCACTCACGAACTACAGCCCTCAACGCAATCAACTCCTTTCTAAAAGACCGTATCTCTAAGGCTAAGTCAGCTTTATAGTTCTCATTGTCATAGTTCACAGAATCATTTATGCTGACTAAATCAGAATTTACGTCGGGAGTATGAAAATCAGACGTCAAATTAGTTGATTTTTTTGGGGTAAGTTTTTTCCCTTCACACCCAGGACAAATCCATTTGCTAACAACCGAACCAACAGCAGTCAAAGCAACACAGCTATGATGGTAACAGGCCGAGCATTTGCTACATTTAACAGCAGTATTTGCTGCTAGAAATTTGCCGCATCCTCCACATTTGGCCATTGTTTATATATCTAATGTCTATGGGTTATATGTAGATGTCACTTAGTCCGCGTAGCAAGTCATTCAAGTCATCAAGCAAGATGCTGTAAGTGGCGCAAGAATTGAGATGGCTTGCGATCACCTAATTATTTGGATGAATGTTGTTATTGTAATAAATTGTATTAAATATATAATCAATGTAGGTGCATAATGTTATTATAATCAATTCTATTAAATATATATATTGTAAGAGATCAACTGAATGAACCAATAAGAAGCCTATAAAAGCGGGCGCCAGAACGGGCGCGCTCTCTTTGGATCGTTGACCACCACAGCGCGCAGACCTACATGACGTCAGGTGTCATCTGTATTGTCGTGAGATTATTTTCATATCTTTTATTTATATGTGTTGTGATTTAGTATGTAAGTCTTGATTCTGTTTCCTAATCACAATTGTTATTAAAACTGAAGTACATTAAAATTGAGGTTACGTGTTTGTTTTTTTATTGAAATTCCACGTCCGATCTTATATCAGAAGTGGGATTCCAATCCAAAAGCCTACTGGCCGCTAAAATTCACCTAAACTCTTGGCAACTTGACAAAATCATACTTGGAAACAGAATCAAAACTACCCTCTTATTATTTTTTTTTCTCATCGTAAAATTTGTTGTGTTGACTGTGCCGCGAACCAACTATGCCAAGAACACATAGTTCGCGAAGTAGATCACGAAGCAGATCACACCAACGTCATCGTAAACGCCGCGAATCTCGCGAATCGTCTCAAACCGGATCTCGTAAACGTTACCGATGCTACCACTCCAGTGATTCGGTCACTTGTTCGAGACGTGGCGCTAGAAGATTCCCAACCTAATCGCGAAGCACGAAGAGAGTTACGCAGAAACCGTGCTGTCGAGTTGCTTCGAAGCAATCAGATCCGTCAAGACGAGTATGTGAACCGGAACAGGCACCCACCTCGGGTGTTCAATATTAATGATCTGGTCTTCGTTATAAAGTTTTCACAGTCTACTGGCAAGCTGGATCCCGGCATGCGCGGCCCCTACAAGGTCGTTCGTGCACTGCCTGGCGGACGGTACGAGCTACGACTGTTGAGCGGTTCGTACGGGAAAACTATGCAGGCTGCAGCCCAGTACATGGTCCCGTGGAAAGGAGAGTGGTGTCCCGACACCTATGCTGCATTCTTTGAGCGTGAGTACCTACAGTGTCGCACTGATCATCTTTATTATGATCTCGTAAAGGAAAGGTGATGATGTAAGAGAGCAAACTGCGGGGTGCTCTATATTAGACAGACTGCGGGATGTCTATGTTAGATGTTTGGTAAACTGCGGGGTACCAAACCCATGTAGAGGACGGACTGCGGGACGTTCCTTTTAGCAGACAGACTGCGGGATGTTTGCCTACATGATTAAGTGATGTTCTATGACAGATCTATACAGGTATGTCTATGTTAGATGTTTGGTAAACTGCGGGGTACCAAACTCATGTAGAGGACGGACTGCGGGACGTTCCTTTTAGCAGACAGACTGCGGGATGTTTGCCTACATGATTGAGTGATTTCCTATGACAGACCTATACAGGTATGTCTAAGTGAAATATTCGGTAGACTGCGAGATACCAAATTTACGTAGAGGACGGACTGCGGTTCGTTCCTTTTAGCAAGCAACCTTCATTGTGTGAATTTTGTATGCACTTACAGAAGCCGACTTGACAGAGGACATCACTACCTCAAACCACGAGGTGATGCAGAACCCCACAGACGCACTCATGGCAGAGGCGGAGGCAGGTCCATCCCGTCCAACTACAGCTGACGTTAACACCCCAGCACCGGCCTTGCCAGATATATCAGACGCCGTCGAGGCCGACGCATGGTCAGGAGAGGCCGTGTAAGAGATCAACTGAATGAACCAATAAGAAGCCTATAAAAGCGGGCGCCAGAACGGGCGCGCTCTCTTTGGATCGTTGACCACCACAGCGCGCAGACCTACATGACGTCAGGTGTCATCTGTATTGTCGTGAGATTATTTTCATATCTTTTATTTATATGTGTTGTGATTTAGTATGTAAGTCTTGATTCTGTTTCCTAATCACAATTGTTATTAAAACTGAAGTACATTAAAATTGAGGTTACGTGTTTGTTTTTTTATTGAAATTCCACGTCCGATCTTATAATATATATATATATATATATTTAAATACATCAATGTACATAATGTAAATTTATACAATATAATGTGTAGTGTAATTGTTTATGTGTAGGCAGGATTTATAAATTAATATGAAAATAAATAAGTATATGCGAGTCCCCCACAGACAGGTTACCCTACAGCAGGCCCAAAAATACCGGATTAAAAAAAAGTATTTTGACCAAAAGTGTAATTATCCCGTTTTGTTCGCCAGCTCTTCGTTTAATACTTAGTTCCTCGTCTCACACGCTTGGAGTAGGCTGGGACTCCGTAGCAGACATCAATCATTTTCCCACTCAAAATGACTGCCCTACTAAACGATCTATCCTGTCTGACTCGTGTAAAATATTTGACTCATTGGGTTTGCTAAGTTTGTTAGCTATAATACCAAAACTATTGATACAGAAATTATGGCTGGGATGAGTCTGTCCCTACCACAATCAAACAGTTTTGGCAACAATTTGTAAATGGTCTGACTTCAATAGTCACTTTAAGTATCTAGAAACGTATTGTGCGATTCGCCTAGTTATATAGAACTTCATTGTTTTTGTGATAGTAGTAACAGTGCGTATGCGGCCTGCGTCTATCTTAAGTCAAAAAATGACCGAGGCGACGTTGTCGTCCGTCTCCTCTGCGCAAAGGCGCAAACCCTGTCGCACCGACGACTATACCTAGACTGGAGCTGTGCGTCGCAGTACTGGGTGGTCAGCTATCCACTGCTGTCACGCGCACGCTGCGTTGTCAAATAACACGCACATACCACTGGACTGACTCAGCGATCGTCCTAGCGTTGCTTAAAACTTGTCATAATAAATTAAAAACTTTTGTGTCTAACCGTGTAGCTACTATTTTAGAGCTTACGGAAGGTTCGGAATGGCGACACGTTCCCTCTGCACTAAACCCTGCAGACTATGCTTCGCGCGGTGTTGACGCGCACAGACTAATTATTTTAGATATTTGGTGGAACGGACCGAAATTTTTGTATGAGCCTGAATGTAATTGGCCCCAACTGGGCAATTGCATTCAGGCTCATGGGGCATTCAGGCATTGCAATGTTACTGCAGTTACGAACCCGTTAAGCGATATCTTGCACCCTCCATTGTTACTCACTATAAACATGGGCATTGATGCCAGATTTCCCTATAATACTATTAACAAAAAGCCAAATTATTATAAAGCTGATTATGCTAGTATTTGAGAACAATTGAATGAAGTCAATTGGACGGAATTATTGCATAGTACCCTGGGTGTTAATGTAATGGTTAATATATTTTACAAGAAAATTTACGATATTATCACAACGTACGTTCCTAGCAGTACACCTAACCACCAAAATTTCCCCCATGGTTTGACAAAAATTTAATAAAAGCGTTAAAAGAGAAGAACAACGTACGAAGAAGATATAAAAAATATATAAAATCCTATGGGCAAACTAGAACTCTCGTTACTTAGTAAACGTTGCTCTGCGTTAGCTGTCACTCGTTATAATAATTATCATCAGCAAATAGAAAGTAGTGAATTATCTAAGAATCCAAAACTATTATGGTCTTATATAAAGCAGAAAAGAGGAGGACCTAGTTCACTTCCCTTATTTATGACCAACGAAACTTCATCAACTTCCGACGGCCAAACGGTATGTGAATTGTTTGCCACACAAGTCTCCTCAGCCTTCGGTGATGTACAACCTTTTTTTTTTTTTTTCGTGGGAAACGCATTACGCGTACGCACCCGCCTGGGCGAGGCGGGGGTTATGTCGGACTCTCCAGCCACAATGAGACAGCGACCGGCATACCGACTAAAACTTTTTTTTTTTTTTCGGCGGTAGGTGATAAAAAAGTAGTCGTTTTTCTTCAACTAAAAATTTTAATTATTTAATATTACATAGTTTTGATCAATTTTCCAGTACATAGTTTTAATTTTACATACAAGAAGGCAAAAATACGAGATACTTACATTTGTAGCAGTATACATGTGATTATATGCAAGTTTTAACACCACCTGCCAGCACATCACAAGCTATTTTTACGAATCTACACTGAAGAACAATTTATTACTTTAGAACAATATAATGGCACAATTAGCTGACATTCAATCATCCCAAACCAAGCTGGAGGAGATCTTCACCAAGCGGATGGCAGAACTTGAAGCCCAGTTCCAGACTGGAGGTCCTGCCAAGGATACGGTCGCAAAGGTTGCTGAAGAGTTTACTTTCAGAGAGCTTATGTTTAGCATGCTGCGTATTCTCCGGCAACAGATAACACATTGCGTCGATATGGTCGATTCCATGGAGACCAGACACCGTCGTAAAGCAGTGATCTTCCTTGGGATTGCGGAGGCCGAAAACGAGGACTGCCATGCTGTTGTTTGTGATATAATGGCTAATAAATTATTACTCAAGGATTCCCAATCATCTATTCAGGCATGTCATAGGTTAGGAACTCCGAACAAGTCTCATCACCGGCCAATACTTGTTTGGTATAAGATTTTGGAGACTAGATCTCCAGTCTGGAGAGCAAAGTCTAGACTCAAGGGGTCTTCCATCTTCGTACGAGAGTTCCTGACGAAGGCCCGGCAGATTATCTTCAGTGGAGCCCGACAGCACTTCGGAATGCGCTCATGCTGGACACAGGATGGGACTATTATCGTGAAAGTCGCCGACGGAAGCCGTGTGAAAGTCACCAACGCCGACGAACTAAACGCCTTGACGACGAAATATGCTAAAGCGTCAGACAATGTCAGCACAGGTGTGACGGGTTCGTATTCCAAAGCGCGCAAATAGTGAACTCTGTTCTGTGTACTTTCGCTTATTTTGTTTGTGGGAACTAGCTATGTAGTTTACTACTTCATTACAATTTTATACCCACTTAGTTATTTTTCGGTAAATCACAACTTGAAGTGACAATCAAATGTCAAATAAATTGAATATGACAGGTTGCGTTCCGTAGTTGCATTGTGAATTTCTTATTTGTTTCATACTTCGTTTTGTTATCACTGTTAAATTTACGTTTTGTTCGTGTTATGTTATCATGTTCATAAATAATTTTGTAATTGTGTGTCTGCTGGCAGGTGGTGCAGAAACTACTTTTGCACAGAACCCTACATGTACGTATTTACATTTTAAAGATATTTGTTTATTATATATCTATTTTATTTTTAATTTATTTTTAAATAATTATACATATTCTTACTTTTGTTTTATATAAGTATGTATTCTGATAACGATTCATTTGTTTCTGCTGATGGTTCTTTATCTCTCTCTAGTGATGAGAGTTTTTGTTCAGTGACCGGTACGCTCGGTGATTTTGTGCAACAATCATTTGTTCAAAATTTAAAACATTTTAATGTTTGTCACATTAACGCACAGAGCGTTCCAAGTCACTTTAGTGAGCTGTCTGCTACTTTTACTAACGCTAACGTTCATGCCATCCTGATCTCTGAGAGTTGGTTTAAACCACATCTTCTTTCCACATGTTATCCACTCCCAGGTTTTATTCTAATCCGGAATGATAGAGTAGATAAAAGAGGAGGTGGAGTTGCAATATATCTACGATCTAACTTTACTTATAAAATTTTAGCTTCTTCATCTGCAACTTATTCTGCTGATGCAGAATATCTCTTCCTTGAGGTTTGTGTCAAAGGTACCAAGTGCTTACTTGGTGTTGTTTATTGTTCTCCGTCAGTCGATTATTTCTCCAGTCTCGATTCGGTTCTGGACTCTTTAGGGTCAGACTATGCGCACCATGTCATCATGGGAGATTTTAACACCGACCTCCTTACCCATCCTTCACCACGTGCCCAAAAACTCCTTGACATTTTTGAGTCTGCTAGCTTACATCTTCTCCCATTACAGGCCACACACCATAACATTAATGGAAGCGATACCTGGTTAGACCTTATCCTTACCTCATCTCCATCCCTTGTTGCCAGCCATGGCCAACATCCTGCTCCCGGGTTCTCTCACCATGACCTCATCTTCCTGACCTACACCCTTAAACCTCCAAAACCCTCACCTAAAGTTATGTACAGGCGTTGTATCGGGCGCGTGGATCTTGAAAAGTTACGTGGTGATGCTGCTAAAATTAATTGGGAATCATTAATGGAGGCCTCTACAGTTGATCAAAAAACTCACATTCTTAATGATTCCATAATACAATTGTATGATGTGCATGCTCCCGTTAAAAAATTAGAGTGAAACGACCTCCTGCGCCTTGGATTACGACAGGCATTCGGATGGCGATGAGGCGAAGGGACCGGATTTTTCGCAGATTTAGACGTGATCGATCTGATGATAATTGGAAGCTTTTTAAGGTTGCAAGGAATCGTTGTAACATGATGATGCGTAATGCAAAACGCCACCATATTCACGATAATATCTCAAATTCTTCTCCTGCCAATATCTGGAAGTTCCTGGGAACTCTGGGTATTGGTAAACAGCGACACATAGACTTTCATACATCACTTGGTCTGGATGACATCAATTGTCATTTCACCTCTACAACCATGCTTGATCATCAGACCAGGTCTTGTACAGTAGGTTATTTAGCTGGTTTGTCTCGTCCTAACATAGACTACTTACACTTTTCTCCTGTTGCTTCAGAGGAGATCAAGAAAACTATCCTGTCCATTAAATCCAATGCTGTGGGCTGCGATAATATCAGTCGCCGCATGATAATTCCCATCCTAGACTACCTTCTCCCTGCTATTTGCCATATTATTAATTTCTCCCTTCAAACAGGTAGTTTTCCGTCCCTGTGGCGGAAAGCCTACATCATTCCCTTACCTAAAATACCTAATCCTACTCTTGTCAATCACTTCCGTCCTATATCCATACTCCCATTCCTCTCAAAAGTACTGGAAGCCTGCGCTCATAAAAAATTATCAAGATTTGTTTATGAGCACGACTTGTTAAGCCCACTACAATCTGGGTTCAGACCAGGTCACAGTACAGTCTCCGCTCTTCTCAAAGTGACTGGTGATGTGAGGGCAGGCATGGAGGACGCTAAGGTTACTGTGCTGGCTTTGGTTGACTTTTCTAATGCTTTTAACAATGTCAGCCATGAAATCCTCTTATCTATCCTTTCCTACCTAATGGTCTCTTCTGAAGCGCTGGAATGGTTCTCATCGTATCTTCAGGGACGTCAGCAGTCAGTTCGTCTTGATGAATCTTCATCAAAATGGCAAAACCTCGACTCTGGTGTTCCTCAAGGTGGTATTCTCTCTCCTTTGTTGTTTTCTATTTTTATAAATCTCATCACTAAAAATCTTCAGTGTTCGTATCATCTTTACGCCGATGACTTGCAGCTTTATACACAGGAGAGCGTTGACAGTGTATTCACGTGTATCACAAGAATAAACAATGACCTTGATTACATTAAGAGCTGGTCTGATAGGTTCGGTCTGTCTGTAAATCCAAGTAAGTGTCAGGTCATTGTTTTGGGCAGCCCTCACATGTTACGCAGATTGGATATGTCAGTTCTTCCACCTGTAGTAGTTGATGGTTCCGTCATTAATCTGAGTGCAACGGTTAAAGATCTTGGCTTGTATATCGACTCTGCGCTGAACTAGCAAGCTCAAGGAATTAAAGTTAGTCAAAAAGTCACAAGTACCCTTCGTGCTCTTTATCGCCTTAAGAATTTTCTCCTATATGAGACCAAGACTTTAGTTCTCCCAATAATCGACTATGGTGACGTGTGCTACTTTGACCTGAATGCAGATCTTCTCAACAAATTCGATCGTCTTCTCAATAACTGCATTCGATTCATTTTCAATCTTCGAAAGTATGATCATGTGTCTACTTACCGTTCCCAGTTGTCGTGGTTACCTATTCGTCAGCGCCGAAGTTTGCGCGCTCTTACTACCCTTTTTTCCTTTCTTACATCTCCCACTTGTCCTTCCTACCTGAAGCACTATTTTCAATTACTATCCAGCAACCATGACAGAAACCTCCGCTCTTCCAAGAATCTACTACTACTATGTCCTTCCCATAGCTCTAACTTTGTTGGCTCTTCCTTTCCTGTCCAGTCTATTCTTCTTTGGAATGCACTCCCTCTCGAGATCAGGATGTCCACTAACCGTTTTGCGTTTAAGGTGAAAGTAAAAGAACTGTATTTAAGAAAATTGCCAGAATCATCTCGATAATCGAGTATATGTATGTATAAATATGTATTTATTTTATTATTTTATAAGTATGTTTATTTATGTGTATACAGACTATTAGATGTATGTATGTTTAAGTATTAGATATAAATATATAATTAATATGTTTTATTAGAATTATTACTCTAATTTTTTATTAAAACTGTGTAACTTCTTGTGCACCTACTTTGTTTCTCTGCACCACCTCAAAAGGTTGACTGGTAGAGAATGCCTTTGGCATTAAGTCCGCCTATATACTGTATGTATGTGAAGTTTTTTAAATAAATAAATAAAACCCACGGTGTTCCTCCAGACGGCCAGAGTGTCGGGGTCACGGGAGACGCTCGCGCATTCATCCGCGACCCCGACGGGCCACGGCCCGCTCACCGCGAGCGGGCCCCGTCCGATTTAGGGGCCTAGCCCCCCCTCCTTCGAGAGGCGCGTGCGGAACACGCGCACTGCCGTCTCGGGCCCGTGCTGTTCGGGCGGCGACTGCCCGGTCGCCGCCCGCAGGCCAACTCGGCCGCAGAGGATAGGGAGAACGGCGCATCGCAATACCGACACTCCTCTTCCCCTGCGGCCCCACCGCGTCCGCAATCTGGCGGTTGCGGCCCCGCCGAGGCCGCGGAAGGTAGGGAGAGCCGCGCACCGTTATACCGGCACTCCTCTCCCGCCGCGGCCCCGCTACTCCTCAGCTGCAGTGTCGCCGAAGCAACACTGCAGCCCGACCCAGTTGCGGTGCCGCCCAAACAGCACCGCAACCCACCAGAGCCGCTCCATCGTGGGCTTACCGGCAAAGCCCAGAGGAGCGGCGCCTCCTTGGGGTTCCTCTTGGTTCACCGTGCTCCTTGGTAACCACGGTTACTAAGCCCACTCGCCGCGACAAGGCGAGAACCCCGTTGGGGGGGGGGGGTGATGTACAACCTAACGCACAAGGAGTAACTGCATCGAACTATTTAAGAACAATCAATAACCATAGTCTTCCCTTAAGTATACCAGTTTTAAAATACGAACAAATAATAATAAAAAAAAAAAAAGTCACTTGATCACCGCAAGGGTGCTGCTCCTGACGGTATTCCCCCCATTTTCATATCCGTGGGTGCGTCCCAACTTGCATTGCCATTAATGTTAAAATATAACAAGTCGCTTTCAACTGGTATATTCCCAGAAATTTGGAAACAGGCTAAACTTGTGCCAATACATAAATGCGGCGCCAATAACAATGTTGTTAATTATAGACCCATCTCCATTTTGTCTACTTTCAGCAAAGTATTTGTATCATTAATTTGTCCACTGGTTCAACTTCACTTTAAACTTTATATAAGCGACTCTCAGCATGGTTTTATTAGTTCCAGATCAACGTGTACAAACTTGGTAGCATTTAGTGAAAGATTAGCAGAGTCTATAGACTCAAACAAGCAGGTAGACGTAATCTACACCGACTTTTGTAAGGCCTTCGATAGAGTCTCACACAAAATACTTTTGCATAAGCTGTTAGCGTACGGTATTGCTGGCACTTTCCTAGATTGGCTTAAATCATATCTTGACAATCGTGTTTTCTTTGTGGCAGTAAATGGTTTTAAATCGGACACATATAAAATCACCTCCGGAGTTCCACAAGGATCGCATATCCGACCGGTTTTATTCAATCTGATTATCAATGATATTACTCAATGCTTTCGTTCATTAAACTATTACATGAACGCTGATGATCTCAAATTCTGTAGAACCATAGAGTCCGAAAATGATGTGGAAATGCTACAGAACGATATTAACCCTAGACTCCTAACGTTCGACCCTACCCCTTTATACCTAACCATTCGTCGATTCGACGACTAATTTTTGAGATGCTTAAATTATACATTAGAAATATTCGTTTAGGTTCATTTAATGACAGATAGGCCACACAAGTATTACTAAGGTAAATAAAACAGTTAGTTTGCATTTTAATACAAATATATTCATTATGTAACATTTTTTTTAGACACCTTATGAATGAGATCACTTGAGAACAAAGTACTTATGAAATATAAAAAAAAAATAATAACAAAAATAGCCTTTTCTTCTTTGGCAAAACTTAAACGTAACAGTCTTCTTATTTTATGTAACAAAAAAAAACCTAATTATTTGAAGCGCAACTTCTGCAAAAATCAACTTTATGTTCACCACAGACTGCAGTGTTACATTTGGAGCAATAGGACTTTGTCATCCTTCTTTTTTGGTAAGGACAAAGACCACAAATCTTTCTTTTCCGATTTGGTGCTTCTACTGGCGGAAGTGCATTGCTGGATGATGATGGGCCTTCTCCTTGACCTTTGCCGTGACCTTGACCTCCATCGCTAGTTGGCCCTAATATGTCTTTGATTTTGTTCTTGACGTGTGTCGGCATAGTACGGACTTGTAATCAGATTTTGAGCCAGGGTCCTACAAGCTGCGAATGCATTTTCTTCATAAAATCCCGCCGAATCATTACTGTTTGTCCAAGGACAGAAATATTGTGGCAGTAAACAATATAGCTGTTGATACAAGCTATATTTAGCATACCATAAAATACACACATTGGCCATCGATTAGTTTTTCTGCTACATGACATTACTGAACACATCTGATCAAAAGTATCTACACCGCCTTTTGTACTATTGTAGTATTCAATCAAGTGTGGCTTCTTTGTGTCGGGATTGACAGAACCCTCTTCGTCACAAGAAGATAGTAGATAAACCATTTTTGATGGTTTAGGTTTATAGGAAAGAAGTGTAAGGCGCCCATCGTAGCAAAACATTGATGTATGTACAGCCCTGGACCGGTTATTCTTCAGTTCTTCAGGGATTTCCCTTTTATTTGCTCGCAAGGTACCTACAATAGTCAATTTGTAAGGCTGCTGAAGTAACTGCTTTGCTAATGGTACCGACGTGAACCAGTTGTCCATGGTAATATTTCTGTTTGTGCCATGGATACTACGAGAAAGTTCCTTGACAAAGTACTCACCCAATGGCACACCTCCTGTATCAGTTCCTTTGCCAAGATATGGCGCACTATCGATCATGTATCTTGTACCACTGTCACACATCATTTCTAACTTGATCCCATATTTTGCGGGTTTATTTGGGATATACATTCAAAACTTACACCTCCCTCGGAATGCCAACAACTGCTCATCAATAGTAACATTTGTCCCAGGCACATAGTTTTGTCGACACTGAGCTATAAGCATTTCCCATATATCTCGAATAGGTGTAAAAGGATCGTCTTTTTGTCGTTGCAAGCGGAAAGTTTTATCATCAAAGCGAAGACATCGCAGCAAGAAATCGCACCTTTCTTTGCTCATACATGCGATATATCGAGTGCCAGAAAACTCTGTGTTGAATAATTCGTCAAGGGTCAGATGATTATCTTTCAGAGCTGCACTTAACACCAGAACACCAATAAGAGCTCTGATCTCTTCTCTGCTAGTGTCACTCTGCGTTGAAGTGACTTGGTTATAGTTTTGCCTTTTTATTGCAATCTCTGCGTTGGTCCATTTGACAATTACACCTATTATTTGGTCAGTTATAAATTTTTCAAATAATAATAGTGGGTCTACTATATCCTTGATGCCACGAGTAGGTCCTCTTCTAGGAATACGAACAATATTGATTGCAGATGTCCTGTTTGAAGTACGTCCTTTGCTAGTCGCCCAAACGTGACGGTTTCGACTGCGGATATTGCTTCGTGCGAAAGTAATGATACATGGATTAATACCTGGACTGTCATCCAATGGAACAGGAGGTGTTTGTGGGTCCAGTACGCTGTCCAAAAAAGCAGGCGAAGAAGGTTCTCCAGCATTCAGGGGAGTATCTTCATGATCAGAAGACTCATACTGGATATCACTTTCTGCATCATCAACCTCCACATTATCATCTATTTCACTTCCAGATGATCCCTCCGCTACACTGAAGTCCTCCTCGTCCAATAATAAACGCGTTATATGGTCTTCTGATAACAATCCATTAGGATTCATTGTTAAAACTGCAAAAAATAAAAAACATTAGTTACAATAAAATATACACAAACCCTAATCATTCGTCGGAACGACGAATAACTTTGTAATATTTCGAAAAATTAGGTACTTACAAGCCAAACGCAGCCACCTTCAGAGAGAGCTCGGCGGGCACTGAATTGACATGCAATGCCACGACGATCGGTGCACGCGTTGAAAAGATATAACAATATTTGTAACGCGTAGTCTAGGGTTAATAGGCTTGTGAAATGATGCTATGTTAATGCTATGAGTCTAAGGGCAAGATTCACAGACCGCACTTTGACTTTACTTTGATGCAAAGATCTACTTTGTACCAAAAATATATGTTTCTTAGGCCCAGATTCACAATCGTGACTTTACTTTACAGCAAAGGCACCTTCGCAAAGTAAGCTTTGTATTGCTGAAGATTACTTTCAACTTCATATTCAAACATATTTTTGGTACAAAGTAGATCTTTGCATCAAAGTAAAGTCAAAGTGCGGTCTGTGAATCTTGCCCTTAATATCAATAAATGTTATCATATTAAGTTTACCAGAAAAATATACCCAATGCCAGCGACTTACCGCCTAAGAACAGATATAATTCAGGAAGTTGCTGAAAATAAGGATCTAGGTTTGTTGTTTGACAGCAAGCTCACATTTGTTCCACACATAGATAATACAATTAAACGAGCATCAAGAATGTTAGGTTTCTTACTCAGAAATGTGAAATTCTTTCGATCACCTCATGTGAAAACCGTTCTCTACAACCACCTCGTTCGCAGCACACTGGGATATTGTAGTACAGTATGGCGTCCGCATTATGCCTGTCACAACCTAAGGCTTGAACGAGTGCAAAAAAGATTTCTCTGGCACTTGGTTCACTCATCGGGCTTAGCTCACAGGACAAAGAATAGGTTAGCACGTTTCAAATTATTATCCTTACAGAAACGTTGGAAAATAATCGATGCCATGTTTATGTTTAAATTATTGAGAAGTACAATCGACTGTCCCGAGCTACTTGAAATGAAATGAAATGTTTATTTATATGGTTAATTAAATTAACACTTATGGACGTCAAAGTTTACAAAATGTCAGCAAATTAACCTACAGCCAGTTCGCTGACGAAGTAGAGCCATGAGAAGAACTGGCAAGAAACTCAGGCCACTCTTTTTAATCGCCAGGTTATTACAATTAAAATGTTGTCAAAGCATGTAGCAGAATGTGATGTAATTCTAGTTGGTTCCGAAAATAAAGGTCTTAAATTAAATTAATTCAATTAACTAATTAATCTAATACTAGTCTGTGATTAAACAAGTAAGTCAACATTAAAGTCACCACACACTATTACATGCTTATTGAGAGAGCTTAAACGTTTCATTACATCTTCCATAACTGTTTCAAAAAGAATGAAATCACTCTGAGGTGGCCTGTACACACAAACCACAATATATTGCTTAAGCTCAACACAGGACAACTCGATAGTGTGCTCAATAGAAAGATCTGCTATATCTTTACGTTCCTTATAATTAACACTACTACATACATAAATCAGAGAGCCACCATGTATAGTCTTCTTTCTTACGAATGCACTTCCAACAGAAAAATATTCATTATTATATAATAATAATTGTTCCATCTTTAGTCAATGTTCAGTAACGCATAAAATTTGAACATTGTACTTTTTCAAAAATAAATCTATTTCTAGCGCTTTGCTGGATAAGCCCTGTATATTTTGATGAACTATATTTAGAGCCTGCTTATCTATTGTCTCATCAACTAGTTTAAACTAGCAGATATGTGTGTGTGTAACATATTTGTAAATTATTACAAACATTTGCCAAATTCTTCAATACCTTACTGGTACTTGTGTTAAATAGTAAATTATATGCTAATAATTTAGCAATAAGTGGCATATAACTAAATGGTTCATACATAGTATCTTTTGTCAAATAAAAATTGGAACTAATAAATATATTAGTGTCAAAAAACAAAATATAGTCACTATGACTACGTGTACAATTATAAAGTAATAAATTTAATTTGCCTATGTGCACAATTTGTAACTCAGTAAGTGCATGTGAGTATGGTAAGGCACAGATAATAAACTTATATCCTACACTGTTGTGAAGCGCTATCATGACTTCAGTTAAATCTAGTATGTCCTTTTTAGTGACTGATAGGCTATCGCCATACATTATGATCACTGTTGAGTTCAGGACAGAATTCTTTAAATTATTAACTAAAACACTGAATTTCACTCCAGGTGAACAATAGTTTACAATAGGCCTATCAGTGAGGATATTCATCATGCTACCTAGGCCCGAGCCAAATTGATCAGAAAACATTACAACATTTTGTCTACTATTTATGGCTGGTTCCCTACTAGGAAGTCGAACTTGGTTTATGGAGGTGAGATGATCAATAGACAAGTCGTTACATTGGTTACATTGATTACTATATGAATGTACATTACCTAATGAAGGCTGAGTATAGGCCGTTGATGACAAACACATTGAACATATATTGTTATTTGTTAGTGAAATAACCTTTTCTATGTTCTCCCTACCAGCTCTGGCAACCTCATCATATTTTTGAATGTACTCATTATGTCTCTTTCTCATGTTGGAGACATATTTTTGTCAAGCGAGCTTCTAAATCAGATAATTGCAACTGAAGCTTCTGTGTGTGTCTTTCATATAGTAATCTACTGTCAGCTAACTGGATTTGACAGTCCTCAAGCTGTGATAGCAATGTCCCACACTCATTCACCAACTCTTTATTATTAAATAAAAGTTTTTTAAATTGATGTGACCTTTTAACATTAAATTGAAATTTCTTTACTAATTTCTTAATTCTAGAGTATTTTCTAATTTGCTTATTACTACTAATATTAAATCTTAATCTTGCCTTGTAAACGGTATTAGGCCTATATAGTGTATCACATTTTTTACCAAGGAGTTCAGTGTACAAGCTCTGAGTCTTAACACAACTGAGTACCTGTAGTTGATCTTGAAGTGAAGTTATTTCCATGTGAGCTTCTTTCAGGTCGATCTCTAATTCAGCATTGCGGCTCAGTAACCTTGTATACTCTTCATTACAGCTACTGTAGGATCTAATTTCCATTTGCAGTCTATTCAGTTGATCCTGGTAATCCATATTTTCAACGTACAATAGTGACAATTGACCCCTCAGCTCAGTAACCTTGTCATTTACGTTTTCTATTTCCTCCTCACAGTCACTGCGTTTCTTCAACAGTTGACTGTTGTCTTCCTGACTTTTCTGTAAGTGCTATCCGGAGTTTGTTCTCAGTGTCCTTAGCCATGGCTCTACGGGTCATCATGTGTGTGGCCATGGTTCTTAAATATTTGTGTAGAATGTGAAGAAAACAGCTGAGTAGAAGAATTAAAAAAAGAAAAAGAAAGGAAATATCTAATAAGATGAAATGAAATAATTTATTAAAAACAAATATAGTAGAGACAAAAGGAATAAAAGAATTAGATAATATTTAGGGATAGCTTATTTACTGTAATGTATAATAAGTAACAATTTTAGATAAATCATGTGAAGATGATTGCCCAATACCGGTTTCGGAAAAAGTCAAAGTTCAAGTGATCTTAATAATAGAAGAAACCGATTGGTTTTAGATACTTTAACTTTGTTTTTTGCTTTAATAAATACATTACTATAATCCGTTTTTCTTACCTCTTCAACTGAATTATTTTCTATATTTATATTCGAGTCGGAAAGAATTCAATTCGAGTTGGTTTAAGTTAAGTCCAAATCGGGTTAACTCGAATTAGCTACTCGAGTCGACCATCACTAAACTCCCACAGATAATATTAAGTTAGGGATGGCGATTCTTTCCAAAAATATTGATTTTTAAATCGATTCGAATCGTTAGCTGACGAGTCGATTCTCCAAAAAAAAAAACACCTCGCAAGTTTTTAAATAATTAACTACCCTATAACCAGTAACACGTAATGTTACGGGTACATTCAACTAATTTGTAAGTAATTTTATGGTTTTATTATTATCTATGGTTTACCAAAACAAAAAAAAACGAATGGCGATTTTAAAGAGTGAAATCTCAATTCACTAGATCGATTCACTACTCCATATCGATTTAAAAAATCGATTCTTCAATTAAGCGACCGCAGATTGCCATTCCTACAATATTATTACAGTAAGTAAACAATAAACAGAAAAATCTAGACTTACAATAGATACTTACTAACTAACAAGTAACATAATATCTACAATACCTAAAGCTCTTGAAACTATTAATTACCATTGCTCTCTTCTCAAAATTTGGTTCCTGCTAACTAATGGTGGTTTCTCTGACACTCATCAACTTAAAAAAAACCTTTAGCCGCTTACCCAGACAGAGCAAGCTTTGTTTGGCTGAATTACATGCATTGCAATTAAGTCTTGTTGGTGAAAGTATACCATGCTCTGTAAAATATACATAGAGGTTGTCATGTTATCATTTTCAGAGAGACAATTTAAGAAATTGGAAAATGTGACTAGGTACCTTTGGATTTACTTTTGTAAGTACCTAGGTACTCTAAGTTCACATTCACAATAATTTAATAAACTTCTAAAAGTACTTAATTTAAAATAGTGTCGATTAATTTAGATGTTATTGCTAAGTTGACTTATAATTTTTGTGTAGGTACCTACCTACCTACCTATTTTCCTTTTGGTCCTAAAGTTTATTGCAAGGTCCAAAGTAATTATATAGTCTATTGTCACACATATGGCTCGCAGATAGACTATTGCATAACTTTTTACTTAATTTACATAATATTTTATCAAAAGAGTTGGCCGTAAGAATTGCATCTTTCTAATATCATTTTATTTCTAAATCTTATAAATAAATAAATAATCTTATAAATTTTGTAGTAGTAGATCCACGCTGGTTTCAGCATGAATGGGTCGGATCGACCGGGGAAGTACTACCCTCTCATAGAAGATCGACGTAAGAGTAATGGTATTCGTACTATTGCGTTCCGCTCGGTGAGTGAGAGTGCCGGAGGCCCAACTGATGCAAAGATGGCAATCCTCGCAGCATGTGTGGGACCAGCTGAGTATCCGCGGAGTCATTGTGTGGGTGGTGTGGGTCGACCCGCCGGCCAGGGAGACCTGTAGAAACGGTGGTGCCGCTGGCCGCCCGCGGCATAGTACAGGGGCCCAACTAGGCCTAACCACCCTAGGAGGCTGCCCCACCAGGTCGCGCATAATCCCGGAGTGGTTCGTCGTGCCGGTTGGTGACCGGATGGTGGGACCCGGCGACCATTTCCGAGAGGGTACGGGGGCCCTTCCGTCCGGCGGATCGGCTACCACCATGCCACACAGTTAAATGACGAAGCAATACTCGGCACCTTGTCTAGCCTTGCTGCGAGGGCAGTCATCTTTTCCACGCCCCTTCCTTCACCCTCCAACATGGCAGCACGCAAAAAAGCAGCAGGTCAAACAGCGGCATCTTCCTCCCCCACCAACCCGCTATTTGAGGTGGAGTTCACTAACATCCGTGGACTCCATTCAAACCTCAACGCCGTCCACCAACACCTCGAGACGGCACGGCCGGCTTTGCTTTTCCTAACGGAGACACAAATACGCCGCCCTGACGACACGGCATACCTGCACTACCCCGGCTATGTGCTCGAGGAGCGCTTTCGCGCTAAGGCCGGAGTATGCGCATTCGTCAGGGCGGATGTTTGCGTTCGCCGTCTGCGCTGCCTAGAGGACCCATCCTACCCCATCCTTTGGCTTCACGTTGATCTTGGTTCTCTGAGCCGGGTCTACGCGTGCCTTTACCGTTCCCACTCCGGAGATTTGGAGACAACTCGACTCTTTGACCATCTGAGTCAGGCGGCAGACTTAGCGCAGGAGCGGTTTCCGAACGCGGAACTGGTGTTTCTGGGAGACTTTAACGCCCACCACGAGACCTGGTTGGGTTCTCTCAGAACAGACCATGCGGGACGAGCCGCCCATGCATTCGCTCTCACGCATGACCTGACGCAACTGGTAATCCATCCCACCAGGATACCAGATATTCCAGGTCAAGCGCCCTCTTTGCTAGACCTACTGCTGACGAGTCACCCAGACCAATACAGTGTTTCGGTCCACGCCCCACTGGGTAATTCCGACCACTGTTTGGTCTGCGCCTCAGTGCCTCTTGTTGCTCCCCCACGACGTGCGGAGGTAAAGCGACGACTATGGCACTACTCGTCAGCAGACTGGGATGGTATGCGGGAGTACTTTGCTTCCGTCCCATGGGCATTACGCTGCTTTAAAAACAGGGATCCGTCGCAAAGTGCTACTGCTGTCGCTGGTGAAATCTTGTTAGGTATGGAATATTACATTCCATCCTCAGATGTCACCAGTGCCGGCAAAACGCGTCCCTGGTTCAACCGTAAGTGCGCCGATACTGTTAAACAAAAGGAATCGGCGTACCGCGCTTGGATCAGGGCCCGAGCACGGCGCGACCCTAGCTTGGATCGCCTAAAAGCAGCGTACAATAAAGCCACTAGGGAATGCAAGAGGGCTTACATCAGAGCGGATGCCCAGCGCATTGCACGGATTGGGCAAGAACTGATTTCGCATCCTACGGGTAGCCGTAGCTACTGGCGACTAGCCAAGGCCGTGCAATCCAACTTCTGCAAGCCTTCGCTGCCCCCCTTGAAATGTCCTGATGGATCGCTGGCCCACGAGCCGCAAGAGAAAGCAAACTTGCTTGTAGAACTCTTTGCGGCTAACTCCCGAATCGACGACCGTGACTTGCACCCGCCGACTATATCTGGCTGCGACTCCGTTATGCCTAATATCCGTATTAGGCATCGTGATGTCCGTGCGGAACTAAGGTCGCTCGATGTTCGGAAAGCCAGCGGACCGGATGGTATTCCAGCGGTGGTTCTCAAGAAATGCGCAGCGGAGTTGTCTCCTGCATTGACGCGCCTATACCGCCTATCTTATTCCTCGGGAATTGTGCCGGAGGCTTGGAGAGAGGCGAATGTTCAACCGATTCCCAAAAAAGGGGATAGGTCCGAGCCAGGCAACTATCGACCCATAGCTGTCACCTCAGTTCTCTGCAAGGTGCTTGAGCGGATAATAAACGCCCAACTAGTCCGCTACCTAGAGGGTCACTCGTTAATTAGTGACCGACAATATGGCTTCAGGTCAAAACGGTCTACGGGTGACCTTCTAGCATATATCACGCACCAATGGGGTGAAGCTATGGACAGGCATGGAGAGTCCTTGGCCATCAGCCTTGACATAACCAAAGCCTTCGATAGAGTCTGGCACCGTTCGCTTCTGTCCAAGCTTCCAGCATATGGTCTGCCACCCCAGCTGTGCAACTGGATTGCCGCATTCCTGCGTGAGCGCCGCATTAGAGTCCTTTGTGACGGATCGGCCTCCGATTATTTGCAGGTCAACGCTGGGGTGCCTCAGGGGTCCGTCCTGTCGCCCACCCTGTATCTTCTGCATGTCAATGACATGTTGTCCCTTGGCAACATTCATTGCTATGCAGATGATAGTACAGTGCATGGGCGATATCTTGGACATCCTGCGGCTAAACAGACTGACATCGAGGCAAAACGCCTAGAACTTGTCGCTGAGCTCGACCAAGTATTATACCGCATTTCTAAATGGGGTTGTGAGAATTTGGTCGAGTTCAATGCCAAGAAAACACAGGTGTGCGCGTTCTCTGCAAAAAAATCTCCGTTCCTTCCCCTTCCCTCTCTTCAGAACACAGTGTTACCACTACAGGATAGCCTAAGTATCCTGGGTATGGACATCAGCCGAGATCTCAACCCCAAGAACTACATCGAGTGCGTCATTAAAACCGCCTCCTGTAAACTCGGTGTCCTGAACAGGGTGAGGCGGTACTTCACGCCCGAGCAGCTCTGTCTTCTTTATAAGACACAGGTTCGTTCCTGCGTGGAGTACTGCTCTCATCTTTGGGATGGCTCCGCACAGTACTTACTGGATGCACTCGATAGGTTGCAGCGGCGAGCAGTCCGTATCATCGGAAGCCCGGAGGCTACTAAGACCCTTGAGCCTTTACAGCTGCGAAGAGACATCGCCTCAATGGCCGTCTTCTATCGCCTTTACCATGGAGAGTGTTCTGAAGAGCTCTTTGAATTAATCCCACCCTCTCCCTTTTTATCCAGAACGACACGTGCGGGACTAAAGTGCCACCCTTTCACAGTGGAATCTAAAGGGTCTCGAACCAAACGGTTCAGCACTTCATACTTTTGTCGCTCAATTAAAGCCTGGAACTCTTTGCCAGCGCATGTGTTCCCATCTAATTTTGATCCTGGGTCTTTTAAGCGGGGCGTGAAAAAGCATCTCACTAAGCCGCCATAGTGGAGGCCACCATACCAGTAGTTTGGCTTTTGGAATGGTGTCCGCCACTTCTGGATTCCACTTACTGCTTACCATCAGGCAAAGTGGAGTCACTTTGGTAGGCTAATATAAAAAAAAAAAAAAAAAAAAAAAAAAAAAAAAAAAAAAAAAAAAATCTATGAAATCTTACCGTGCACTTGTTAATTCTTCCTATTGCTTGATGCTGGACACCCCAGCTTTTGCATTAGAGGATGTTTTACTTAGATCTCCATGCATAAGTAGCATTATTCTTCATAAAGATATAACTTTCACGAAACAAAGGTTCACTCACTACTAGGTAGGTAAGTACTTACTTATTCAATCAAATACATAACTTGATACCTATTTACTGCACCATATTAATTGTGACTTCCTTGACGTCTTTATTATTAACACAAAACACAAAACAATTAAAATTAAAATTTGGATGTCAAGTGACAGATTATTATATTCACGACAAAAAATGATTTACAGCTAATTCTAAATATACTGCTTTTTAATGTCATTCTAAATTTGGTCGGATCATCTCAAGACGCTAATTGTTTTCACCGTGAGTAAACGCTGATCGAATACTTTGATGCTCGGTGAGTTTAAGAAATATGCCCAGTACACCGTACCACACCATGAACGTGCTATAATATATCAGTCAAAAAAAATATTATTCGTATTAAAAAGTATAAGACTATGCCCACTAGATCATTCCGTCACCGACCAGGACCGTCAAAGTCAAAGTCAAAGCATTTATTTCATTTTGATCTAGTATGATGCTTATGAAAATTCAAAATTACATGAAGTCAGCTAATTAACCTACAGCCAGTTCGCTGGCGAGGTAAAGCTGTAAGAAAAACTGGCAAGAAACTCACGCCACTCTTTTCAATCGCCAGATAATTACAGTTTTTTGTATGAGTTAACAATTTTAACACAACGCAACCAAAGAACCATACAAAGTAATTATTACAAAACAACCAATTAATTTTATAACTAAGATTAAAAAAAAGAAGAAAATAGAGGATTTTAATTATTTAGTTTCATCTAGTATGGTAATTTGACTACGTATTTGAATTAAAATTAAAAAAAAAAAACAAAAGTAAATGCATTTCCCGGTCATATTGAACGACAAGGTAATAAAACTGGATTAAGTATTAAATGTATGCCATGCCAAGATTGACTAGTCACCCCAGGTAGCACCCGTTCACGAGCATGACGCACAGACCGTCGCGTACCATGCACGGACCGTCAATAATTGTCAGCGAGAATATTTTGCCGGGGCCGATACACTTCGGTATAGTCAATGTAGTGGGCAGACTCCTTTAGCGTTTACTTGATTTACGTGATGGTTAAGTCACGGTAATATTATCTACACAGTATTGTAACTCGGCCGTATTTTAAAAATAAATGCCTACAGCCGCACGGTACGTAAACATGCGATAGGGCTGCCCACCTCCAGAATTTAATTACATTTGCCTACTTTGTGTTTCCATTTAGTTTTGTGATTGTAAATTTACTTATTTTAAATAAACAAATAAAATACTTTGTGAATTGAATAGGAAGTGTTCAATAAAAATGCGTGTTGTTTTTTGATTGGTAGATTTCATTAAAAAACCATGTTGTCTTGTCTAAAAATTTTAAAGTTCCAATAACAAAATTGATATCTCTGATCATAGCATTACTTTGATAAAAACGGGACGACTCACGCGCCATCTATCAGAAGCGGTGTTGGTTTGATAGATGATTGATGTCGCACGGGCGGCCGTTAAATGCTCAATGTCACCTGCCTTACCATTCGCTTTAACGTCTCTATAAATAAGGTACCTACAACTCGCAACAACTCAAAACAAAAATGCTTTGGTCACCAATGCCAAGGTGGGTACGAATGTTTTGAAATCACAATCCTCTCAAACATCTAAATATTCTGTGAATATTTCATTCTTGGTATTAACAACAACAATAGCTAGACTATTGTTGTTGTTAATACCAAGAAAAAAAAACTGTTTTTAGTGGTATATGTTATTAAAGCAGCAGCAGAAATACTTAATCTGAGAAAATTTCAACTATCTAGTGACAGACAGACGGTCAAATTTATTTTTTCTAATATTATTCATACACACAGTACAGTAAACAACTATTATCTATATCTATACATCTATACATATAATAAAAATGTAACCGATCGCTGTCTTTACATGGAAGATATATGAGAAAAAAAATTATTGGGGCCTTTATCAACGCAAATAGAACCCAAAACAATGATTGTTACAATTTTTGTCTGTTTGTGTTTGTCTGTTTGTCTGTTTGTCTGTGCGCTTGTTCACGCTAATCTCAGAAACATCTATATCTATACATATAATAAAAATGTAACCGATCGCTGTCTGTACATGGAAGATATATGAGAAAAAAAATTATTGGGGCCTTTATCAACGCAAATAGAACCCAAAACAATGATTGTTACAATTTTTGTCTGTTTGTCTGTTTGTCTGTGCGTTTGTTCACGTTAATCTCAGAAACAGCTTATCCGATTTAGATATGGTTTTCACTAATACATTGTGGTAAGCTTCACTTAACATTTAGTGTTTGTTTCATGTCAATCAGTTAATAAATAAAAAAGTTATGCCAATTTAAAGAATCACGTCGAACATTTTCTGATAGAAACAGAGACTTTAACAGGTTACGGAATATAGCTGATAGCGTTTTTATTTTTTGGATTCCTCTCATTCTAAACAATCCTCCGTTTAGTTTTAAATGAGTCCAGTTTCCAGTAAGCCTATGTTTCGCGATGACAATTAATAAAGCCCAAGGTCAGACACAACTAAAAGTTGTGGGCGTGGATCTAAGTATTAGCTGTTTTTCGCACGGTCAGCTTTATGTGGCTCTATCACGTGTTAGCAAGCAGCCTGTATGCTTTGATCCTCGATGTCTATACGTCTAATCCATACATCCATACACCCATACATATTATATAAGGCTTAATCCTGACTAACAGACAACGCACAGCCTGAACTGCTGGTCGTAGTGACTTGAAATTTGGAGGGTGTGTTTGTCTTAATGTCTAGAGGTTGTACTATATAAGGGTTTTTTAAAATTTAATTCCTAAGTGTGTGAAAAGGGATGAAATCGATTGTATGAATCTTCTTCATTTTTTAACTTACAGTTTTGAAATTTTGTTTTGGAATACTTTTATTTAAATAAAAAATATCCCTATAATTTTATTTTAACAGGGGTGGATTTAGAGGGGTAAAAGTAGGGATGAAATATTCTATACAAAGATCTTTAGCTTTTGAAGCTAGCGACTTGAAATTTACAAAGAGGGGGAGGGAAGGAAAGGAGGGAGGAAAAGGAGGAATTGAGGAGAAGGAGGAAGGGAGGGGAAGTGAAAGGGAAGTGATGGGGGAGTAAGAAGAAAAGTGATGGGGTAGTGAGGGGGAAGTGAAGAGGAAGTGTGGGGGAAATGCGGGAGAAGTGAGGGGAAAGTCAGGAAGAAGTCAGAGGGAAGTCAGGGGAAAACCAGGGAGAAGTGAGGGAGAAGTGAGGGGAAGTGAGGGGAAATTGAGGGGGAAGTGAGGTGGGTGAGGGGGTAGTGAGGGGGAAGTGAGAGGGAAGTGAGGGGGGAAGTGAGGGGAAGTGAGGGGGAGTGAGGGTTAGGTGAGGGGTGAATAAGGGGGTAAGAGTCGCAAGTTTGTGTGAAAGTGGTTTGTCAGTTTTAGCGGTAGCGGGTTTAAACTGGATTCGCCATAGAGACGGATAATACTGATACAATGTACGATTGCCATAAAATCAGGCAAGCAATATTCTCATAGAGACACCCATCAGAATTTTCACGCGAACGAAGTCGCGGGTAACAGCTAGTTAATAATAAAATACAACGTCTTTACTTTGAATTATAGGTACAAACTAACAAACCAAAACACACATGCCCCGAGGTTTTAACACAAGCGTACCTACCGTATCATGATTCATGAACCGCCTATAACTACCTATTTCACTCGTGTCAATCACTTTCCTTGACTCTATTCACTTTATTTATTAGTCCAGACATCTTTTTTTTCGGGAGATAAAAGGAAATATTTATACATTAAAAACACACACATTTTGTAACTACCTACTAGTAAGTAAAATTATTATATAGTCTTACCTTTCAGTCCTAGAGTTTCCAGGTAATCTAAAAAAAGTTATGACGAATTCATGTAACAAAAAACAGCACAATATATCCTACTCTTCATATTAAATATGTACTTGAACTTATTTTTAGTAAAATAATCGCTTATTGTTGAAAAAACAACACACCGTCCGTTCGTCACTGCGGCACAGTCACGACTTTCAGTATATGTATAGTGTACTCTGTGGTCGCGACTGTCTGCAAGCCGAGCGCATGTCGAGTTCGAGGCGCGTAGGCATGGCTCGCGCTTCGTCCGTTTGTATGAAGATGGATTACTGTATAGATAGTATTACCGTGGTTAAGTCATTCAATTGACGTTTAAAAACTCGCACTCGGCACCCTGATTGTAGAAGCTAACTGGCGATAACACCTAAACGCGTCGAACGATCACTTGTACAGAAATGTTAGGGAAAGTGAGGGTAGTTACACACTGCAAAAGCGAAAGTTCAAGAGAGTAATCTCACAGTGGGTCGAGCTACGCCTGAAACCTAAATATTCGTTTTCTTCCCTTTGGATGGAAAACGTTTTTATTTAACTCCTAAAAACTGCAAGTTCATTGACCCTCCAGAACTCAACGCTAAAATTAAAGCAGCTGTGTCAAATATAATACGTTAAACGTGTTATAGCTATATAAAATAAATACTAATGACCTCAGCTATTAGCTGCTTAAATGAAGCGATTACGATTACGATTACAATATCTGCTAAAAAGGAAAGAAACCTTCACAGATTGCATCAAACTCTTCATAACACCTCCAAGTATTCGGAAATACTCCAAAACTGAAAGGCTACATTATATAAGCGCTATCAATGACTTGCTAGCATTAGGAGCTTTATCAAAATGTGAAGCTCAACCCGACCAATATCTGTCAAATATCTTTTTGATACCTAAGCCAAACGGCAAGATGCGTTTTATTTTAAACTTAAAATCTTTAAATAAATTTTGGATACAAGTCATTTCAAACTAGAAGACTTGAGAACATTAATAAAACTTATATCAAGAGATTGTTATTTATGCACAGTCGATTTAAAAGATGCCTACTTTTTAATAAAGATACATGTAGAAGATCAAAAATACCTTAGATTTCAGTTTGAAGGGTCGATTTACGAATTTAAGGTCTTACCTTTTGGTTTAAACACCGCTCCATTTTTTTATACAAAAATAATGAAACCGGTTATAAAATTATTAAGAACATATGGATACTTATCTACGATATACTTATATGATGTATGTCTTATTGGTCATAACTATCAATCATGCTTGAAAAACTTACAAGAAACCAAGAAACTTCTTCTAAGTCTAGGTTTTATATATCTTTTATAGTATGTTTTATAGTTAAATATATCAATATTGAAAAAAGTAATTTTAATCCTTCTCAAACTTGTAAGTTTTTAGGATATGTTGTAGCCACTTAAACGTCAGGAGACACCAAAAGTTTTTGTCATCTTACGTCCGGGTACACTAGAGTGTCATCTATAGGCAGTTATACAAATCAGCTTTATACGGTTATAATAAAGCTTTTTTTAGCATATCGTCTGGTATTTAAGACGCGGAACTAAGCGTAGATAGCGCCTAAATATACAAACACTACATTTCTTTTTGTTCTGATTTATACGTTAGTTTGAAGTTGAGTGATTTTGTGTGTGCGTTACGTTGAGGATTGTCCGCAATTATGTCGTAATTTAATTTCAATCGTATAGTGTATTATATCAAGACTTTTTTGAAGATTTGCTCCTTCCAATGATGTAAAAAAATCATAGTTTTATTTGCATTATGGTTGAAAAATTATTTGATTACTTTAAAGATGGTCCATCGTATGCCAAATGGCTGCAAATTTTTGGTGATAAAACCTAAGTGAACACATATTTTGTGATTAAATTAATAATAATAATAATAATATAATAATAATATTTATTCAGTAAAAATTGTACAAAATGTTTATAGGTAAGTCTTACATAATAAATTATGAACTAAATACAGTTGTATGGCGCCTGTACTAGAATATATTATCCTGTTTTACAGGCGGATTAAAAGCACTTTTAATAAAAAAAAATATTAACAATATTTAAATAAGAATGTGATAAATCATGTCTAACTCCAGACATCAGCGAGGCGCGACAGTAGTCTTACTTCCGTGCTAGGTTTATACCTGTGTTACGGTAAGTTAGACAATCGACATACCAACGTCTTAGAGCTTGAACAATGATCTTTGCATGCCTTTGCACCTATATACCTGTTACAATCTGAAAACAATTACTATTTGTACTTATTTAACTATGTGTAGAGTCTTAAAATAGAACTAGAAGGTTTATTTAATTAACGTATGCAAAAAAGTAGTATGAGGGTAAAAGTACAATGTCACAGCTCGAAAAATTTGTGTAACCATGAGATGCTTAGCAAGCAAATTCCGACCGCTTGTAAGTAGCACAACGCATGATGAGTAAACATTAAAGATTGTAAATACGTAATATTTAAAATAAATTATACTTATTTTTTTACATTTTAACTAACGCCAATTAAAATTAAATGTTATAATGTCTAAAACTAGATGTTAATGTCTATGAACCCTCATAATCAACAGAGTTAATATATCTTAACTCAGCAGCTTTTCGAGCTCCCCCCCAACGGGGTTCTTAGTAGCCGTGGTTACCAAGGACCACGGTGAACCAAGAGGAACCCCAAGGAGGCGCCGCTCCTCTGGGCTTTGCCGGTAAGCCCACGATGGAGCGGCTCTGGTGGGTTGCGGTGCTGTTTGGGCGGCACTGCAACTGGGTCGGGCTGCAGTGTTGCTTCGGCGACACTGCGGCTGAGGAGTGGCGGGGCCGCGGCGGGAGAAGAGTGCCGGTATAACGGTGCGCCGCTCTCCCTACCTTCCGCGGCCTCGGCAACCGCCAGATTGCGGACGCGGTGGGGCCGCAGGGGAAGAGGAGTGTCGGTATTGCGATGCGCCGTTCTCCCTATCCTCTGCGGCCGAGTTGGCCATGGCCCGTCGGGGTCGCGGATGAATGCACAAGCGACTCCCGTGACCCCGACACTCTGGCCGTCTGGAGGAACACCGTGGGTTTTAGTCGGTATGCTGGCCGCGCTTTGAGTGCGGTCGGAGAGTCCGACATAACCCCCCCGCCTTGCCCGGGCGGGTGCGTATGCGTAATGCATTTCCCACGTAAAAAAAAAAAAAAAGCAGCTTTTCGAGCTGGGCAATCTGCTTCTCCTGTGAGATGATTATGGGGCTTTTTAAATTGTGTGCACGTTGCGCATTTTGCTGGCACATGCCTTTTCGGACATTCGGCGAATGCGTGTCCTATCTCAGCACAATGTCCACACGTGGGCATATCTTGTCTGCAGAACTTGGCAGTATGTCCATACTGCTGGCACTTGTAGCATCTTGTTACAAGTGTAATGTCCCTTACAGGACAAGACGTCAATTTATGAATAGTCGGGTTTGTGTAATTAGAGCTTTTTTGATATTTGCAGGCACTTCAATAAAATAATTACACGTAGAAGCATCTTTTTTGCCCGATTTATGGCTTAGTTCGCTGGAGGTCAAAAAAGAATCTAGGGACATTGATGGTATCTTATCGGCCAGGTTTTGTTCGTATACACATCGTAAAGCCTCATTTTCTGATAATGAAGAGGGCACACCAATTATTACAACGTGGGGTTGGCGCTTTTGGGTTCATCTGCGGAAAGACCGGCCGTAGAGTGCTGGACAACGTGTTTCACTTTTTCGGCATCTTGTTTGGTCTCCGTGCTGATTATTACACCTCCGTTTTTCGTTTTACGAAGTCCGCGTACCTGCAGCTTCATTTGCTCCGGATTAATTAATTTCTGCACAAGGATCTTAGTGTCATCACTCGTCTTTAATTTGTCATTCGGATAAATGACTACAGAGCTGAGATTTGCGGGCCGAACAAAACTACTTGACCCCTTTTTGACCATGTCGGCAAACGAAACGATTCCAGTAGCACCGAAATCTTGAATTGTTTGTTTAAGTCCAACGACATGTTCCGTCAAATCACACTTTTCTTTGAGGGCTTCATTTAAATTGTAAATTTCAAGTGCTTTTTGTTTAAGTGACTGATATAAAACCGCCATATGAGAAGTACCTGATCCAATTTTACGGCATAGATTGGCGATTTTCATTTTTTGGTCACTGTTGAGTTTACCTTCAGTCAATATAGAGCAAACCTCGTTTAGGTACGACTCAATGGTAGACATCCATCTCTGTAGCTCTGACGTAGATACAAATACCAATGTCATTACTTTAATTATTTTATGTAGATTAAGTATAATATATGTTTTAAATATAGTCCACAGTGTTATATGCAGATTCAAAGTAAGGAATACATCGATAGAATAGTTGACATAAGAGATAAATATGTTCCTTCCAGAAATATAGCTCAGAATAATTAATTTCCTATTTGGTTCTCTCCTTCGCTTAAGCGTCTATTAAAAGAAAAGTCTTACTTTATTTACTTACGTAAATTTAAGTTATAAGGTAGACTTTGTGACCAGGCTACGTTTAAACATTTACGTGAGAGGGTGAAGAACCTGGAAGCTGAATGCTATTCTAGTTATCTGGCATCTACGAAAGCGTCGATTGAGAAGAACCCTCGATGTTTTTGGCGTTTTGTGAAGCAACGGTCGAAGTCCAACTCATTACCCAGCTACTTTCAGTATGACAATGTAACTGTCGCCTCTGCCGAAGCAATCTGCAATGCGTTCTCTTCACATTTTCACTCTACCTTTCTTCATACGGGCAATACTATCTCTACTACGTCTTATGTTGTCCCAGACACGGTTAATATGAATGTATCGTCTCAAATTAGCTCGATTGAAATTAATTTAGAGTGTATTACTAGGGTACTAAAGAATCTTGATCCTTTTAAATCTGCTCGACCTGATCACATATCACCCAGATTTATCATAGGAAGTTTCAAAACGATAGCCTTGCCGATATGTCTTCTTTTTAAGAAATTACTAATCACTTGTACCGTTCCCCATATCTGGAAGTTTGCGTATATAACTCCCGTATACAAGAAGGGATCACGGAATGAAATAGTAAATTATAGGCCTATTTCGAAGTTATGCATTTTGGCTAAAGTTTTCGAAGGAGTTGTCTACGATCAGACTTACGCTGCACTCAATAATTCCTTTAGTGCTTCTCAACATGGTTTTTTAAAAGGCCGATCTATGACTTCCAATTCAATTATATTAATTAATGACTATGTAACAAAGGAAATGGATAGTGGTGTACAGGTCGATGTCATTTACACGGATTAAAGCGACATAAGCGCAATAGGTAAAAATATCTGATAAGATCTCAGCACTTTCTTGTGCATACAGCTTGTTACGAGTGAAGTCTTTAGCATGCATAAAAAAGCTCCCAGTCTCCCCCTCTAGTTTTATATCTAAAGCTAGCTTCTACGGTAGTAGATCCACGCTGGTTTCAGCATGAATGGGTCTGGGTGCCGAGTGCGAGTTGTTTTTTACGTTAACGCGGTCGAAACGTTTACCGCGTTTGGCTCTCTGATTGGTTAAGAGCTGGGAGCGGACCAATGGGAGCACCGAACGTCATAAACGTGTCGATCGCGTTATCGTAAAACAAACTCGCACTCAGCCCTCGGATCGTCCGGGGAAGTACTACCCTCTCATAGAAGATCGACGTAAGAGTAGTAGTATAGAACGAAACGTACTACTGCGGTTCGTTTGGTGAGTGAGAGCGCCGGAGGCCCAATTTCCCCCCTTTCCTCTCTTTCCCCACTTTCCTCATTCACTTCCCCTAACCCAATTCCCAGCCGCCATAGTGGAGGCCACCATACCAGCAGTTTAAGACGATGGCTTTTGGTATGGTAGCCACCACTTCTGGATTCCACT
This sequence comes from Parascotia fuliginaria, assembly GCA_963082885.1. Taxonomy (NCBI): domain Eukaryota; kingdom Metazoa; phylum Arthropoda; class Insecta; order Lepidoptera; family Erebidae; genus Parascotia; species Parascotia fuliginaria. The sequence continues at coordinate 9,159,526 of OY720189.1, forward strand.
GACTGCTTACCATCAGGCGGGGTGGAGTCACTTTGGTAGGCTAATATAAAAATAAAAAATAAATAGCAGCATTACCTTGAGGATCCCGCGCCAGTCTAGTAGTAAATTTATACACGATTAAACGGTAATCACTACACGACGCGTCCGGCAGAACGCGCCACCTATCAGTACGAACGCCTCCACAAGAAAGTGTGATAACAAGATTTGCCATTTCTAACTATAAGTTGTGAGTGTTGTGACTAACTGGTGTCTATTAGTAAGTAGTACTTATAATAAGATGTTCTAGCTTAAGCTTATAAGTAAGACACTGTTGAGAGCCGCAACGATGATCGCTAGGTTTTTTAAATCTCTTATAGGCTATGCAACTAAATTTAAAATCTGGGGTGTTCTTGTTGGGACAAGCCCGAGTATCATGTTCCCCAGCACAATTTGCACAAGCAGGTGTTATGCATGTACAACATTTAGATATATGGCCAAACTGCTGGCATTTCAAACAACGCACTATGTCAACGTCATCAATATACATACAAGTTGCCCAATCTATAAAAAGCTTATCTTTAGTAGTGGCCAGATGGTTCCTAACCGCAGGTTCTACTTCTAAGCCTATCCATTTACGACCATTATCTAATTTACGCCTACGAGTGATTCTAGTGCTCTTAACAAAGTCTTCTTCCTTAATTGGCATTTCGTCTTTGATGTTTTGGCGATATAAGGCAGTTATAAATGCCGAGTCTTCCATAGTAATTGGGACATCTTTCAGAAGTATACGAGGCCTACGTCCTTTCGGTTTCTCCAAACGTAACCCTACAGATTAAATAGCGTCTACGGACTGCAGTTTCTGTAGCTGCTTTTCATTAGCGACAACTAACACGACACCTGACTTTGCGGTCTTCTTAACGCCGACAATTTGAAAACCGTCGTCACTAGGTTTAATCGCTTTCATGAGCGCTTGTTTGGTTGCTGAAGATGACGCAAAGTCAGCTGATCGCTCTGTGGTCAGATAAGCGACAACACACGGCAAAGGTGGTCGTGACTGAACCGTGGCTGCCGACTTAGGTAGTACTCGCAGATTTAACTTTTCCTCATACGATGGTTTATGCTCGAGGTTCGGTTTCGATAATGTTTGTTGAGTGTTTTTTACATTATCCAATTCGCGCTCGATATTTGCTAACTTAGTTTCACTACATGACGACTTTATCGCTAACAAATAAACTATACCAGTAATGCGTTAAGTAAAATCCATTATTGCTGTTTTATTTGCTACATTCATACGAGATCCCTGATCGTTAACTAATTCATTAATTTTCGCTAAATAATCAGTCGCCTGAGCTACTAACGAACAATAAGCCCTATCTGAACTGCTATCGCTTAGGTTTAAAATTGAGCTATCCTTGCCTAAATTCATTGCTTGCACTAGCTTGGCTCCTTCTAGAGGAGAAACTAATGTAGGTGAAATGTCACTAAACAAGCGTTTCGCCGTAGGTGTTACAAACTCGCTCCCCCTACTGTCAGGGGGCTCGCCTATGTATTTTGACATATTTATTTAATAAAACTAACTAACCTATGAACGACCTGTTACTAATAATTACGCAAAATATATAAAAACTACAATAAAAACAGACTAAAATATGAGTAAAGTCGAATATGCAGTAGGTAATCTCGTTGAAATGAAAACAAATAATACAATTTAAAAGTTCAAATAACAAACCTATCAGCGTCTTATACTATTACAAACGCAAAATATATAAACTATACGAAAACAAAGGAAATAAAAATGTAATGTTTGAATGTTACCTATCTATCCACTTTGAGATAAAATAACAATGAATGACTTACCGATTTTCGTTGAATTTAGAACTTTAATACAATTGTATGTAGTTAAAAACTTACGAAAATACACCGAAACACTTAATTAATCACCCAAAACAGTACACGAGCCGGGAAAACCGGCCGGTATTTTGACCGGGTTTTAATATTTTTAATTCGCAGTAAGCAACGTCCCACTGCTCAAACACGGAAGCGTGGAGGGGAAGTTGACCATTAGTGGAGGACAAGAATATATTATAATAACATGCCGAGACTTGTCTAACCACAGCGGTGGGAAACACAGAGCGCCACGAGCGCCCCCTCGCGCGTGTACATGAACTTTACTATAAGTATGTGACACTCTGTACAATTATAATATTTATACTTGCATTATTTATTGAAAGCAGACATTTCATTTTCCCCAGCACTGCCTCTCCCTCGGAGTATAATTACAATAAAATAAAACGCGGTGGCACATTGAACACATTTAATAATTCGAAATAACATTAATATTCGGTACAAAATGTACGTTCTCAATACATCAGTCTCAGGGCCGAGGACAAGCAACATATTATATAATATGACATGTATAAATAGGTTTAAAATGTTTACTGCGAGAATCTATTAGGTTACTGTATGGTCGAAGTAGTGCATGTGGTGAATTCGCTTTTGATGAAATAATAATATCGGTAAGTATGCTAATAGTTACAATCATGAGTTGCCAACAGATTGATTACAAGAGACATTTTGAAATGATTACTGAATGGTAACAAAGTTTGGGCATTTTTTTAAGGTTAAGGCTTAGGTCTTTCAACCCCTAGGATTTATTTTAGTATACTTCAAGTATCTCTATGCTTATGTTAGGAAAATAAACTTAGAATAGTAAAACGGGGTCAATAGGAACGATTTCAAAGCTTGGAGTAGATTTCATCTATTTATTTCGTTAATGTATTATACGACACTACTTTAATATCTGTTCCGGTGACTAAAACTGCAGTTAAATCTACTTGTAACTGCTTTAAAACGCAGATTTTACGAGAAAAACTTCGTGGTTGGGGTCTTTAGGGACAGAATAGAGTTGAAATGGTAATTCAGATAGAGCTGCCTCTTAATTGATTTTTACCTGACATAAAAAACAATATCACAAAGTAAGTTAGGTACTGTCATCATATAAAACTACCTACCATGCCTGATGTCCGACAATCAGCATAGGTAAGTAGGTGCCTACCATTTTTAAAGTCAGCTTCACTTTCATTAACTTTTTACTGTCATATTGAGTCTATGATGCTCGATATTCCGTATGGAAAAACAAAATGTTATACTTTACAAATACCTAAATGGTAATCAGTAAATTCTCGATAGGTATGCGAGAATACCAGGGACTTTAAGAAATTCCCAAGTTCGTCCCTGTTCACCCCTGCATCCCTAGTCACCCCGTTTTAACCGGTAGTTACTTTTAATCATTATGAAAAATCATCACCATTTAATTTGATATATTTGAGGTATGATGATGTTAACAATCTTCACGACATATGACTGTGTCGCTAGATTTAGGAGAGGGTTGTAATCTCAAGACACTGGTCGATTCTCGCAGCAGACATCAAATACAGATAGATAAAAAATAGACGGTGACAATGGATTCCTTAGAAATAAGTACATACATACAAACGTATATTGAGCAATGATATCCTATTTATCAGATATGAATTATGATATACTTACACTCACAAAAAACAAAAAGTGTTCCGCGCAGCACATTCTTTATTCATTTTACATTTCACTACATGCCAAAATGATAGAAAAGGATGACTTGAGAAAACAAATGAGCAAAAAAGTGACTGCTAGTGTTTTTGCGTATGAATGAAACGAACATTATTCTAGCTACCTCACCGCAAGTTGTATCATAGATTATCAAATGTAACGTGACAGAAGGTACATATCACGTTCACAAAATTTGTATCGCAGTTTCTGTCTATAACAACTAATAAACAAATAAAGGTAGAAGATAGATAGATAGATAGATAGAATATTCTTTATTGTACACCATTTAAAAGTTTACATAACATTGGTCGATACAAAAACACAGTTATAATAGTAAGTTGTACAATGGGCGGTCTTATCGCTAAGAGCGATCTCTTCCAGACAACCTTTAGATGGATTTCGGGGTTGAATACTGTAGATAGTGGTGTAAATATGGTAAGTGACATATAACTAGTACATAGAGATAATTTCTATACTTATAGTGTAATAAACAATGTATATATATATTAACTAAATAAATACATACACATATATACATAATTACATATTACATAAATAAATGTAAAAGAAAGATTTATTTTATAGTTGCGTCAAATAATGCTTTTTAATCATATTTTAAAAAATGTTCAATGATTGAGCTTGTCTCACTTCCAGCGGAAATGCATTCCACAAACGAATAGCCACAACGGTAAATAAATGATTAAAAAAATACCGTAGAATGTATTGGCATTTTCAACTTTAGGTTCTCTGATGATCGTAAGTTTTTCTTATGTGTCACAGAGGAACTGAAAACGTTCTCTAAGATAGGAAGGTGTCGAAGGGTTAAACAATATATTGTATAATAGTGAAAGGATATGAGCATTCCGGCGAAGTCGTATTGGTAACCACTTGAGCTTTTTGCGAAACTCGGAGACATAATCATACTTGCGTAGACCAAATATAAATTTTATACAAACATTTTGAAGTCGCTCAAGTTTGTTTAATTGGTTTTCGGTAAGATCTAGATAGATGGCATCCGCATAGTCAAGGATAGGAAGTAGTAGGGAATTTGCAAGTGCAAATTTTGGTGGCAGTAGGAAGAAAGTTTCGCAATCTCCTCAATGAGCCTGCAGCAGCAAAAATTTTGCGGCTCACTTCCTGCAGCTGTACGTCCCATGATAATTCAGTGTCAATGGATAGGCCTAAATCTTTGACCTTGCTTCTAAAGGTAATTACGGTACCATTAAGACAACCTGTAGTAGCTGCGAGTAAATAATTTTAGAGAGCTTCCTGGAGCTGCCAACAACAATAACCTGCGTCTTCACTGGATTTATTTTTAGTCCATACGATCTGCTCCAGTCACCAACACGAACTAGGTCTTGATTTATGATGCCTATTGTTTTAGACAGCTTGTCTAGTGGACCTTGTGAGTATATTTGAAGATCATCTGCATAGAGGTGGTAGGCAGAAGTAAGTCTATTTGAGATGGAATTAATAAATATTGCGAAAAGTAGAGGAGATAGAACGCCACCCTGGGGCACTCCGACATGTGTCCCGCACCAAGAGGAAACAACATCCTCAACGCGAGTACAGTGCCGGCGGCCACTCAGGTAACTGCGAAACCAATCAATTACTGTTGGAGATATGTTAATCGAGCGCAGTATGTTGATTATAATGTCGAAATCTACTGTGTTGAATGCATTTGAAAATCTAGGAGAGTAAGGACAGTAAGACATAATAATATTGTACACCTCTATGGTATGCTGCAGTGAGACTTAACATTGTGTAATAACTTTCTTCCACCTGTGACAAACAATAAATAAATTTGAATTTGAATTTAAGATTTTCACATTCCATGCCGAGTCTTATGTCGTCCGTAATATTCACCAGGGATGTGACAGTACCATGGCCAAGGCGGAAACCGGACTGGAATGGATTATGGAGATCATAGGTTAATAAAAATGTGCTTGCTGGCCATGTACTAGGCGCTCGAGGACCTTGAAAAGGAAAGGCAGAATGGAGATAGGTCGGTAATCGGAGAATGTTGTAGGATTAGGCTTTTTAGGTATGGGTGTAATTTGTGCATTTTTCCACATAGCTTGAAAAACACCACTGGATAGGGAGAAGTTGAGGATGTGACATATAACAGGAAGAATTTGGTCAAGGATGGGAAGGATCGTATTACGGCTGATACAGTCACTTCCAACAGCGTTGGATGTGATCGCCATAATGCTCTTCTTAACATCACAATCATTGACTAAAAACAAATGGATTATAGCTAGGAGTTGGAAGAGACGAAAGAAAATTTATTGTATTTTGTTTAGTTGTCCTATCAAAGTTGGACAAAGCAGAGAAATGTTTATTGAGTGAATCAATGTTTAAGGTCCTAGGAAAATTGCTGTTACGTGATTTTCCAACTCCTAATGTTTTAAGAAACTCCCAGACCTTCGCTGAATCACCATTTTGAACCGAACTATGTATATGCTGGCGTTGTGCACCCCTACACACCCTATTGCAGTGATTTCGAGCTGTGATATACTTATCAAAATTTACCTCACTAGGCCTAGTCTTATATTTGTATTTAGCGGCAGCCATCTTCGCCAAGAGCAACTTTATCTCATGTAGGCCATGGTGCCGGCGCATGTTTAAGTTTGACTGGTCGGGCAGGTGCATGTTTATCATACAAGTGTAATATGGCCGTCGTAAAAAAATTCAGCTTTTCGTCAACAGAATCAGTCAGAATAAGAGGTTGCCAGTCGATATTGTTGGCATCTCCACGAAGATTCTCAAAGTCCATGCCACCAAAATTGGGATGCATAAGGATTTTAGACCTTGCCTTTGGTGGGCGAATTTTGTAGGTGAGGTAGACTAATAGACCCGTAGCGCTAGGTTTTGAGGTTTCAAAAATATTAAAGTTGTTTATTTTTCGCATATAGTTTCTTGACCGTTAGCCTAGCCTAAAACATTAGTTTGTGTCATCCTAGGTACTTGCATAGGTAGAAATTTAGGTATTTTGTCTTTTCGCTCAGTATTGGACGAAAAGAAAATTAAAGACAAAAATTTGACTTCCATGATAATAACAAAGTAGTAACTGATGTACATAGGCTTTTTGTGTCATCTCTGCCCAAGAGAATCGTGATATTTAACTAGTACCTAATACGTCACCCAACTAGCTCTAAAAAAATATTAAAATTTGTATTAGAGGTGTTATGTGTTTTAGAGTTCGGTTATCTGTTGTTCAAAATATTTTGTGTCGAATTTATCCACGACATTTATAGATATTTGATTTTTTTATTACAACACTCTGTAAAAGCCACAAAAGAAAATGCAAGTTATTAGAGATTACGTGTTTTTGATTATTATGGTGTAACAAAACCTTATTCATAATTTGTGTTGTTTTTATCCACGAAATCTTAATATTTAAAAAAAAAACGATTTCTTCGCAAGAAGGGCGATCGCGGGGAAGAGCGCGGGCGCAGGCGGCGGGCGCCCCGGCTAGCCTGACGCGCTGACGGGCGCGTAGAACGTGTTGTTTGTTTACATTCGGTATTCGGTGCAAGCTGCGACAAGTGCATGCGTTATTCGATTTGATTGACTTATTATGCACGATCTTCAGGTTTGGAAACCAACCTTCTAACAAAGTTCACCTTGGCGGGTGCTTCAAACCGCGGTTTGTGTTGCATCTAGTCTAAATGGATATAAACCACGCGCCAACACGCGCGCGAGTCAATACCGAGCAATTCGTCTCCGGCGTGAGATCACTAGGGTTGGCACCTTTTTCCGACGGAAATCTAAACTAATCTTATAGAGAAAAAAAAAACTTTTTAGTTTGTAATATTTGTAAACGAAAAAAATGTGCATTATTTATTTTCATTTTTGTAAGTGAAAGTAAATAATGCACATTTATTTTCATTAAAAATTATACTTATAATTATACCATTGAACAAGTATTGCAATTATATTTAATGTAGGCGTTTGTTGTGAGATCAAAAAGAGTTTACATTATTTTGAAGTTTATACGGTGTGGAAAAATAATATAATACATATACTTGCGCAGGCAAAGCCGCTTGCAATAGCTATATATATTTTTGAAAAACAGCAATATTATAGTATTTTTGAGACTTACAAAAAATTTATATACAGTTTTGGATCAATAGTTCTTCAACTTCCAACACATAGCTCGATTCAGTTTTCAAATTATCCCTAGTGCTAGAGGGACACGAAGAACATGACAGCAGGTACTAAATATAAATAAAAAAAATTGTGGGTATGCAAAATAATATTTTTGTCGCTAATTCAAATGTTACGTCTTTTCATAGAGTCACTAAGAGAGCCGCTGCTAACAAGCACCTCTCCCTCGCCCTCGTCGCTAAAACGTCAATGTTCCAAGAATTATCAAAAATCATAATTTAAATAATCATAAATTAAAGACTGGCCTGTTGGTCTAGTGGTTAGTGACCCTGACTGCTAAGCCGGAGGTCGTGGGTTCGATTCCCACCCAGGACAAACCTTTGTGTGATGAGCATGATTGTTTGTTCTGTGTCTGGGTGTAATTTATCTATAATATGTATGTATTTACAAAAAAAAAAGTATATAAGTAGTATATCAGTTGTTTAGTACCCATAACACAAGCAAATATAATTGCTTAATTTGGGGCTAAATGGCGCTGTGTGCATGTGGTAGAATATTATTATATTATATTATATTATTATTATAATTTAACTGACGGAGTAATCGCGTAACAAATATACAAAAGATAAACAGTGTTGCTGTAAAGGCAAGTTTGTAGCCACCCGCTGCTGTTGGAATTTCTCACGATCATGACACCTCTAACTTGGCATGAAGTGATAAGAGTCTACCGCTACTAAAACATGAAGACGAGCAGCGACGTAAGGCTTACGACGGGCGACGTAAAGACTTGACGGAGTTTGTGAAATGCTGCCCAACCCAACTGAATCCTCCTGTCGATTTCCCTCTCGAAGTTGTTTTTATCTAGTTGTAGTGTTTGTCCAAGGTAGACATAGGATTTAACATCTTCGAGAGGTACATCATCAACGATAATCGGTTGTGGCGTAACGTGATCATAGAACATGGTCTTCGTTTTGTTCAAGTTCATCCGCAGAATGATTCGTTAGGAGGACTCATTTAAATCGTTCAGCATAACTTGGAGCTCCTGTGGGGTCTCAGCCATTATGACAATATCATCGGCAAATCTCAGGTGCGAAATGTGTTCCCCGTTTATGTTTATGCCACGTCCTTTCCAGTCTATTGTCTTAAAAGCATCCTCCAATACAGCTGTGAACAGTTTCGGGGATATGACATCCCCCTGTCTCACTCCTTTGTGTAGTTGGATAAGCTTTGTCGGACGACCCTGTACTTAGACGGACATTGTGGCGTTGCTGTATAAACATTTCAGCACACTGATATATCGCCAGTCAACTTTGCAAGGACTCCATGACAGACCAGATCTCGACAGAGTCAAAGGCTTTTTCATAGTCCACGAAGACGAGACAGAGAGGGAGGTTGTATTCCTCTGTCTTTGGTATGACCTGCCTGATAGTGTGGATGTGGTCTATGGTGCCAAATCCTCCGCGAAATCCGGCCTGTTCCGGAGGATGAAACTCGTCAAGTCTTCTAGTAAGTCGATTCGACATGATCCTTGAGAACAGCTTATAGACATGGCTCAGGAGTGAGATGGGCCTGTAGTTTTTCAAAAGAGTGTTAACTCCTTTTTTTAAAAAGAGTACTACGGTACTCCTGCTCCATGCCCTTGGGGTTCTCCCGCTATGAATTATAGAATGAAATAAGCGTTGGAGCTGTTGGAGCTCTTGCAGCACGGGTTTGCCGCCTGACTTCAAGAGCTCCTTCGTAACACCGTCCTCATCTGGGGCTTTCCCATTTTTCAGCTGTCCAAGGGCCAACTCGATCTCCTCTGGGCTGTTATCTGGCAGTTCATCGGTAAAGTGGCGGGTCAGGGTGACTCTCAGGTCTTGGTGAGATGGCGAAGGTGGTACGGCGTTAGAGGAGTACAGGTTTCCGTAGAATTCTTCGACTCCAGCGAGAACTTGAGTTTGAGACGTGTGGATTTGTCCATTCTCGGTTTTTATCTGTCTTTAGAAGCCATTTGGCTTCTACCAAGCTTTTGTTCAAACACTTTGGGACCTTTATTTCGCTCAATTGTGTTCATAATGCGTTGCATGTTTGAGCGCCTTAGGTCCCACCGTATTGATTTTTTGATGAGCTTTGACAGAGCCATTCGGTCTGAGGAATGATGTACCATTTCACGTCTCTTACTCATGAGTTTTAAGTCTCAGCTGATAGTCGCAAATCTCGGCCCATACTTTTTCGCTCACGAAACCGTTTGCCCATATCCCTAATGGTTGTAACCACGCTGTCTAGGTCCTTGTTAATGTCCTGTGTGTTTTCAAGTTTCAGGGCATCAAAACTGTTCTTTAGCTCCAACTGAAACTGTTCAGAGCCAGCTATGGTTTGTTGCAGAGTTGGTCTCAATATGGACCTCACCGTGTGGTTTCCCTCAGCTCTGAAGACTATATTTAGGGTGCCCCTTACCAGTCGGTGATCGCTTCCGGTGTTAAACCTGTTGATCACAGAGACATCCCTAAATATGCGCTTTTTGTCCGTCATGATGAAGTCAATTTCATTTTTAATGATGTTGTCGGGGCTTTGCCAAGTTCATTTTCTTTGGGGTTTCTTTTGAAAGAAAGAATTCATCAGAAATTACTTAAAAGAAAAGATTAATCTATGAATATATGAATGTAAAATAAAGATTTAATAAAAGAAATCGAACGAAACCTAATCTGAATTAATTTTTTTATGTATTGAGACATAACTGTCAACGACGTCTGCTCTCATACGTCTGACTGACCGCGTCCGTCCGCGACTCAGGCACATCCCGCGCATCACGTCCTGCGCTACCAAGCTATCGTGACGCGCCCCTGCCCGTGCGCACTATTGCCACCCCGTGCAGTTCAAGTTTGTTGCAAAGACAAAATTAAAATCCTGTTGGCTGGCTCCGATTCCAAAAATAACTGAATATAAATAGTAAATAGTACAGTATTATATAAGTAGGTACTAATAATTTTGCTATATATAATAATATATATATATGTATACACAAGCAAATATAATTGCTTAATTTGGGGCTAGATGGTGCTGTGTGAATGTGGTAGAATATTATTATTATTATTATATTATTATAATATAGTTATTGCAAGCGTCTTTGCCCCTACGGATATTTGTACTAATTTTAACATATTTTATATCAACACCATATTATCTTCAAAATAATGTAAACGGTTTATTTGATCTCACAACAAACGCCTATATAAAATATAATTGCAACACTTTTTCAATGGTATTGCATCATTTATTTTCATTTACTAATATTTAAATTGATAACTAAAAAGTTATACAAATATAGTATAAAGTAAAAACAAAAATTTAATACAAAGATAGTTAGTTAAAATTTATTACTAAATAGTCACGGTAGTAGATTCACGCTGGTTTCAGCATGAATGGACTGGATCGAACGGGAAGGTACTACCCTCTCGTAGACGATCGACGAAAGAGTAATAGTATCCGTACTATTGTGCCTCCCTTTCCTTTTTCCTCTCCTACCCCTCTCCCTTCACTGTAGGCAGCAACTTCGCAGTCCCTGGCAGTAGCAATGCTAGGGACTCTAATTCGTCCATGAATGACAGTTACCACTTACCATCACGTGGGCTGTTTGCTCGTCTGCCACTATCAGCAATTAAAAAAAAATTATCTGAAGTTACTCGCTTTATTGTAATTTTTAGTTTAGATTTCCGTCGGAAGAAGGTGGCAACCCTAGTTGATCTCACGCCAGAAGAGGAGACGACTCGTCCGGTACTGACTCGCGAGCGTGTTAGTGCGTGGTTTATGCGTGGTTTAGATCCATCTAGACGCAACACAAACCGCAGATTGAAACCAATCTCCCACCAAGGTGACCTTTGTTGGAAGGCTGGTTTCCAACCGTTAAGAGACAAACAGTTTTGTGAATAAACACATAGAATTTGTTTTGAGTCTGGGAGTTTCTTAAATAATAATTTATTGTATGCACTTACTTACATTCTACTAATATTATAAATGCGAAAATTTGTATGTATGGTGTTTGTTTGTTACCACTCAGCGTCTAAGCGGTTGAACCGATTTTGATGAAAATTGGTACGTACATAGGTGCCGGAGACGGACATAGCCCATAAGATACTTTTTATTTTTTATCCCGAAAATTGGTCTGGTGCCTGAGTTACATAATTAAACATAATACCATATATCGCGAGGGCGAAGCCACAGCGAGCAGCTAGTAGTTATAAAAGAAGTATGTATTTGTATTATGCCTTGCTTATTTTGGGACCAGATAGCGTAGTGTAAAAATAAAATATACGTTAATTTTAATTTCATTTATAAAGAACGATTCGCTTAGAAGAAATCGTAGGTACCGAACGAATTTGGTGTGCGTGCGTAGAAGGAGGCAACGCCGCGCCGCCGCGCGTTCTCTTGCGAGCCAGCTTGGACCGCAACCATTATTTTTTTGTGTTGTGTTAATTATCGTGCATGAAAATGACACAAATTTACAATGTCGATTTTTCATACATTTATGTTATTAAATATGTGAACTCTAATGATTGTAATATTTTTTTGGAGCGTTTGTAGCTTGGAAAAACAAAATAATTAAAAATCTTAAAATTGCATGCTCTAATTGGGCACAAATTTCTTTAATGGGTATATGTAAGTGATTTGAAATAGGAGATAGTTATTTAATCAATTATAATTTTTTTTTAGCACCGTTTTTAGATCCTGACCCTATATCAGATTGCACTGGACGAAGATGACACAAATTAAGCTTGCACACTCCGTAGGCTATCCTAGACATGCTCCCATAATTTTTTTTAACTTTAAATTAATTTTGCCTGTTTTGATTTAAATTAAAAGAATTAATCACAAATCATCGAATTGCTCAAAATGCAAATGGCAGATGTGACACAAAACATAATATTAGGCTTCTTATGTATGTCTGTATCCACAGGCAAAAAATAAGCAACTTTAAAATTTTTGTAACTTATGACCCCAAAATAGCCTAGCGCTATCGGTCTATAAATCGTGATAAGAGAACGCGTCGGCTGGGCATTGACCATGCATAGCGACATGCTCTCTTGATGATACCAATATAAGGTCTAGAAGGGAAGGAATACAATTAGGGAAATAATGAGTGACACTAAGAGGAAGAATTTGTAGGTTATAAGATTCTACTATGGAAGTAAGAGAAGAGAATCGGGAATCATTTTTAAGAAGACAAGTACTGAAATCACCCATAATAATAGTATGATTGTAAGAGGGAATAAGATTTTCAAGCAGGTTTTCAAAGGAGGAAAAAAAATCTATGCGTAGTGAGGGAGAATAATATACATCTTATATTAATATCATATTAATATATATCTTGACATCTTCCACGACTCTCTAAATAAATTTAAGAGTAAGCTGACTCAAGCAACTACGTAATTATGATTATAGGTTGATAGAATTTATAATTTATATTTTGATTTTATAATTGTATTTACTATTTCTTAACTTTTTTTTTTTTTTATTAATATAATATTAATTTGATACTTACCTACTATAACTAGTTGGATAATTGATATTATTGTTATTTAGTTTTTTTTTTTTACTTTTTCGTTTAATACTTTGTGTTTTCATAAGTATTGTTAAACAGTTTTTTCTCAGTTACCATGTTTCACGTTTATTTACAATGAATGTTGTGTACATCTCTAATTGGTATGCATATTAGGATGTAATACAGAAAATGCTATATAAAGAAGCAAATATATGTATATTGTTGATGTGCCTTATTAAATAAATAAATAAATACACCAAAAAGGATTTTAGTGTGATGAAGTTCCACCTCAACAAAGAGATGCTCGCCGGCTTTAGCCGGTGGCGGCTGTGGTGACATATTAATGATGTTGTAGGAAATATGTGACCGAATATATATGGCAATACCGCCGCCTGCACCAGTGGCACGATCATTTCGTATAATTATGTAAGATACGTGCAGAAGTAGTGTTGTTACGCAGTGTTATTTCGACAAGTAAGTCACCCGACGCCTCGAACGTGAACATGCGACGCGGGGCACAAAACGCATCCATCGGCAATTTTCAGTCGGTGAGCGCGTCATCAGTTGCTGACACTGCAAGTGAGGCAGCGTGTGTCGCCGCTGTCACTGTGTCGTCACCAATCAAGGTAAATCGTGTAGGTACGTCGACCCCGAAACGTGCCTACGCCGACATTGCCGCTAATACAAAGCGGCAAACTACGAACCAGCGAAACTGTGAGCCTACTAAGATCATACAACAGAGGACTCAAGAGAAGGGCAAGTGCGACAAGGACGGCTTCATAAAGGTGGAGAAGAAGAAGAGGAAGCCCACTTGTCGTAACCAGTGCGGTACCGGGCTAGCAGGACCTAATATGTTACTATGTCTCGCAGTCCCAACAACGTTGCTGTACTTGTCCCAGCTACACCACAGTAGGAAGGAAGAGGAGATCGTACAGTACGTGCGAACCAAGACCAATTGCACTCCAAGAGTCGAGAGGTTGGAGTCGCGTCATAACACGAATTTTAAATCGTTCGTGGTTCGAGTGCCGACGCAATATCTCAAAACTTGTTTTGAACAAGAGTTTTGGCCGAAAGGTGTTGTATATCGACGTTTTCGTGGAAGACTACACATCACCGCGCAGCGAAATATGACGCCGAAATAAATCACGTAGTTTTAGTTTATATAAAATATGTATTAGTTTATAATTTATCTTATGTATGTATTGGCATGTTATGGGCCTTAGATGGCTGAAATAAATGATTTATTATTATCATTATTATTATTATTATTATTATTAGGTGGAACCATGGGAGGGAATAGCACGTGGACGGGAGACATGGTTTAAGCCAGGATTCAGAAACGAGTACTGCATGTACATTCTTACAGTCAAAGCTTGCCAGCATATCAGCGAAATGTGCCAGAATACTTTGGGCATTGATCTGAACAACATTGAAATTCTTAGATTCATCAGAAAAAGGTAAATGTAAAGTTGCGGATAGTGACGGTATGCTCATGAAGCTACCGTCGCCGTCGATATCACTGTCAGCAGAGAAAAAGCTTTCATTATTGCTATCTGACATATTGTAATAACCTAGTTACATACAATAATAAATAAATATACCTATAATAATATATAATATTAAAATAAATAATTTTAAACAAAAAAAAAAGAATAGTAGAATTAAAATTTTTGTTTATAAAAAAATCAAAACTTTCCAATAAAAACTGTGATAGGCATTGATTTGATTATGATTTATTGAAATCGGTCCAATCGTTTAGTAGTTACAAGGAAATAAAAAACCGGACATACATACAGGTCAAACACATAACCCTCCTTTTGGGCTTTACTGCAGTTGGGTAAAACTAAAAAAAGCTTTATTTTATGGTTTGTGATATTCTGGTAATATTCAATTTTTTTTACCACACATTACATTTTAATTTTTATTTAAGTATATGAATTTTTACATAAAACAAAATTATTAAATAATACAATGTTAGAAAAAAGGAAAACCGAACTGCGGAAAACGATGACTTTTCTGGTTACGATTTTCGCATCTGTATTTTATTCTATGTATGGGATGCACGCGTCCTTGTCACACACACCACAAAAATGTACTTTCCATTCCTTTTTTTTAACTGCCAAATTTCAGAGTTATTAGGAAAATAATTTAAATATGTTATTAAATCAAAGTATATTGCGTTCTTACATTGGTATGAGATTCCTCGTGTTTTATTTACTTTGATATCACAATTTGTACACATTCTGAACACACACAATTACATTTTTTAAATTTCAAAGTTGCTTTAATAGTGTACCAGTCGTCGCCGTGCGACACGCCTCAGAACAAGGACAAAAGAATAGAAGTATTACTATGACATTAGAGCGTACACATTCAGAGACAAATAGAAGTTTAATAGTGCTACGGTACCTTCTGACAGTTTATCGATATCGTTAGATAAAATTTGTCTATGGGCCGGTAAATTAACAGACATGCTAAAATCAAATGAGGTCTGGTTGCATAAAAGCTCTCGTAAACGAACTACAAGAAACAGAGGGCCGTTTCACACCTCACCGAAATGGCAGAGGTCGGCAGCGGCGCCAGGAGCACTTTCAATGTAAAATAATTTTGGAGTTTATATAATATATATTCATGTTTCATGCTGTAAGTTCAAATACAATGTAAATTGTTTATGAATAAATTAAATTGAAAATTGAAATATACATGATCGATCCACACACTGCCTCGCATCACGGAGCGTAGTGCAAGCGTGCGTGTTCTTGTATTGTTTGTAAGTATCTCTCTTTGTATAAAAATCACGCGTGGTGCAACACACTGAAAACACATTCAAGCGCTGTGTTGCAGATCACACGCTTACATGCAGAGAAACACGTACTCATGTGCGTGGGTTCGGGGCCAGACGGTATGGACACCGAGTTCTGCAGTAACGTGTGTGATTGATGATGCAGACTAGCACTCTTGCATCTGCACGTGTGGCTCCGTCGCCACGTCGCCACACTTCCGCAGCGTAGTGCGGCGCAGTGTGTGGATCGCCAAAATACCAGTATCGGACCTCTGTTCTTTTCTGACTTCCTTAGTTTAACATTTAAACAGATACCCCAAGGTAAAAACAAAACACAGCTGTATCATTCATGTCACAAATGTATGATTATATTTCCAATAATGTTTAAACATATTATTACTGCCCCTTAAAATTACAGTTTTGTTTAAGTATGTCCTGATTTTTTGTGCATAAGCAAAAATATTTTTTGTTATGTTATGAACTCGTACTTTTAGAAATTCTTTCCCGATCAATTTTATCAATAAATTTCTGTAGTCATCTAGAAAATAATTCTCTCATAATTTGCATAATCTCTCATGGCATTATCTTCCGGAAACCTGCAAAAGAACACACTATGAAAGGTACAAAGATAGTTACCGATTTTGTATAAATTGTATGCAAAATCGTTAACTACAAATTATAGTAATATTTTTGTCATCGATAAAATATGCAGCACAAGTCACAACACTATTGAACATAACTACACAAATTGGTGAAAATGTAAAATACTTAAAAATTACTGAATCGAATGGCAAACAGACGATTATAATATGATTGCAGTATAGTAAAGTACAAATCACTTAGATATTTTGCCTTAGATATTTTGCACCTATGTATAGGTTTTTAGAATATATTATTGGTTTGTTATCTACTCACCGATGGAAGTTGACGATTCTAGCTTGATTTTCTTTGCGAGAAGAATGTAATTTACAACCTACAATAACGCAGGACATTGCTTATCCAATGGGCTTAATTTTACTTCACAATAGCACTATGTAATTATTAAATAACATACATTATTTCACAAAACAGGTAGACAACAATAAAAATTACGAGCGGCGGTATATCCCGACTAAATTGTCTAGGGGCCTTGACAAGTTGGAACATATGACATTAGTTCGCTTCATAATTCGGCATCCAAAGGTAACCAAAGGTAACCCTAACCAAATTGACGTTTCTACAGTGTACGCCAGCCGTCCTTAGCAAAATTATTTGTCTCTTTCTTTTCAATGTATCCGGCTTATTTGAAAAAATAGGACAATTATATGAGGGCAATTAACACTGCTTCTATGCTTTAATCCTTGTTCTGAGCGTCACGCAGACTAAAGACAATACGTCCCAATCAGGACGTTTTCGGGTCTTCGCGATTACGCGTTCATATCATATCTGTTAAATAGAATATTATTGATATTAAGCGACTCGCCGGTGAACAAAATACTCGCTCGTTATTTATACCTTATACCGAACAAGCTAAACTTCGTGTATAGGCCTCTCTATTCCTAGTCGTGTCTCTGTCTAATTGGCACAGTACGACAGAGACAGCACGACGTGCAACCTGCTGTACCCTGCTTTGCCAACATACCTACACGTTGTCACGTGACCATCCATATGTTGTTGTATTACACAAGTACTTAATACGTACTGTGCTAGCGATACACCATAGAACATAACGCACGTACTTATAGAAGAGTTCTTTATGCATATTTAAAAATATATACATTATAGGTATTGCCGACAGTGGCAGACGAGGCAACAGGTCACCTGGTAAGTGGTAACTGTCGCTAATGGACTTCTGCAATGCCAGGGAATTTACGAAGCTGCTGCCTACCGGTAATGAATGGGGTAGGTGAAGGAAATGAGGAAGTACAGATGGGTTGTACTTGGTAAATCCGGTACTAGGTGCGCCTTAGTCCTAGTCCGTCCGAGTAATGGATTTAATTAATTACCTGTTCCACTTAGTCCACTTAGTCTTAACCATTATGACTAAGTTCCATTACGTGGTGAATATGATCTACGTGATCCACAACAATATAGTTATCAGGTCAATGTGAAGTATGTAGTATCTAATCCTTGCATGATACGCGACTACGTGTACATGCAAATATTACCTCTAATATATTAAAAAATACTAGGTGGATCAAGTATTTCGAAAAGAAGAATAGGTGCGGCCTAGTCTTTTAAAATACCTAGTGCGCGGATTTGTTCTAGTAAATACGCCTCATCTCTATGAGGAATGTGAGGAAAAACGAAAGGGGGAAATTGAGCCTACATGTAACTATTGGGATTAAATTTTAGTGTGGAGGTCACGCGACCTCTGAACTCTGACCATCACTACTCTCTATCAATCCTACCGAGCACCGCACAGTGTAACTGTTCCGCCTGAACGCACCGGACTAGCACATTTACTTACTTCGATCCTTCGTATTACGTACATATTATGTTACATATATTTTATACTGATATGTGACATTCACATTACATTGTACCGTTGTTTGCGCGCGCTGTGGTAGCGGATCCAGGAAATGGGTTTGGGGGGTGAGTAGGGGGGGGGGGGGCACATGACGCGCAAACATTCATTTACTATAACTACGTATTACATACAACAGTGAAACATTTACAACATGTAATATCTACGGTAGTCGCGAGCGAAGCGAAACGCTGACTAGATCATAACGAAATACTAAGTATTTATTATAAAGGAACATTTAAGTAACAGCGTTTGTTATTTATATATATTAGTCCTATGAACACTTTAATTACAAGCCGTCATATCAGCAGTTTAACGATAGCTTTTTAATGAGGGTGTTTAGGACAAATTTTCGGCACCAGTTGGCGCCACTGTGGTAAAAGGTCATCCATTTTGACAGCGCTATCAAATAAATATTTTTCGGTGTTAATTTCGGAAATTTAAATGTTTAATGTACAAAATGGATAATTCACAGGACATAAAAAAATGTTGAGAAGGTTTTCTAAAATGGCGCCCACGACCACCGCAGCACCACTAATCAGGTCTAGCCGTCAAGCGCTTTTTGAAAGTTACCTCCTGATTGGCCCAATATTTTAGTCAACTGGCCTGTTTCCTATTTTCTAAACACCCTCATTGGTGTCCACTACTTCTGGATTTCACTGACTGCTTACTATCAGGCAGAGGGGAGTAACTATGGTAGTCTAAAAAAATAATAATAACTGATAGTGTCCGCTCGCGCTACACACAAAAGTATGGACCGTGTCCGTGACCGGTCCAGTACAACTACTACAACACTTACACTACTATACAGTGACAATAATCTATGATGTTTGTAAACTTGTACAAAAAAATAGTTACAAGAAAAATATCCATAATAGAAACCTACTCAGAAACGTCATAACTATATTAATAACAAAACTAAACTTGTACAAAACTAATATTATGTAGTTATAGTTGACCGCATAATAATATTTATTTTAACAAAATTACACACATTAAACTCCATTTTTTGAAAGGTTGATCAACGAAACATTAACTAATCGCCTGTTAAATCTCATGTGAAGTACCTATAAAGCATGCTAAAAGCATGAATAATTAAATAATAATAATAAATAAATATTACCACAACAACCACACAACGCTATCTAGACCCTAAGTAAGCATATATTAATAGCTTGTGATATGGGTTCTAGAATGCGGATAAACATACGTATATACTTTTTTTTGTAAATACATACATATTATACATAGAAACACCCAGAGCAATGTAAATATCCAAGTTCATGCACACAAATATTTGCACTGAGCGGGAATCGAACCCGCGACCTCTGCGTGGCAGTCCATACACAGTACCACCGAACCACAGAGGTTATCAACTGTAACGGTGGTAAAAAAATTTCTTTGTCGACTATATATTATGCGAAAAAATTAAACGTACTTACTTTACATAAAATTTGATATTGATATTTGTCTGCTGGCAATACCAGTTGTATGTTAGAGGTCAGTGTTGCCACAACTTACACTATTATTCTTAACCTAACCATTGAGAATTATAACAATAAGTAAATAATATATATTATTTGTAAACATTAAATATGAAATATAAAATATAAAATGTTTATACTATATGTTAAACATGCATAGTTGTAGACATAAATAAATATAAATAGTATTTGGAGAAGGCGCTGGTCGTTTTAAAAAAAACTAGGTTTCTATGTAAAATTATAATTTTGATTATATTTGATTAAAGCCAATTGTCATGCATATATTTTATATACATATATGTATATAAGTATTACTTTATTTATGTCTACGTACACAATGAACAGTACCTATTTATAACATTATTCAATTCACGTATATTTGACACTATTTAATTTAAAAGAACGAGGGCGTGGGACAGACATGCAGATTACGAACAACATTATAACAACAGTAACTAATATACGTATACGAATACTTAGTCCATATATAACTTACAAACGCCCTGTATTGACAGAGGCCATCACATACTTATAATCATTTTAATTTACCGAGTTTCAATAATACTATCTGTGAGTTAAAACGTGGTAAAACGTGTTCCACGAACGCATCTCGATGGAGGAAGGGGGGCTAGGCCCTCCAAATCAGACGGGGCCCGCTCACGTAAAGAGCGGGCCGTGGCCCGTCGGGGTCGCGGATGAATGCGCGAGCGTCTCCCATGACCCCGACACTCTGGCCGTCTGGAGGAACACCGTGGGTTTTAGTCGGTATGCCGGCCGCTGTCTCATTGTGGCCGAAGAGTCTGACGTAACCCCCGCCTCGCCCAGGCGGGTGCGTACGCGTAATGCGTTTCCCACGAAAAAAAAAAAAAAAAAAGCTATCTATATGCAAACAAACATACAAAAAAATCTTTCTTTTCTGTTTATATTAGTTTAAATTTGTTGTTTGTGAGTATCGTATACTATTTGTATCGACTGACTATGTCAATTAGGTCAACTAGTGCCTTTTATATCTAATATAATCTTTGTATAAGTGCGAATAAAGTTCATAGTATAATAATATTAAGAGTGATATACATAAATACAACTTAACGAGTAGATGTCTTTGGTATTCATTTCGTCATTTGTCAATTCTAACATTGCATACGTTACATATTCGTAAGTATACAGGTGCGGAAAAAAGGGAACAATCCCTTGAAATGTGAAGTAGAGCATGCTTCTAATAATATACTATAACATTCAAGAATTTTACAAATACCAACGTTTTTATAAATTAAAGCGATTCACAGCTTAAGCAGTTTGTATATTGGCACGTCGTCGGTGTATTGCTCGAGCACCTCTGTCTCACTCACATTGTACACAATTGTTCCCTTCCCGCTCAGTCGCTACATTGATTACTACATTATATGATTACAAGCTTTCTGCAGCGCGGTTTCACCCGCGCAAAGTTACATCTTTGGCTACTGCTCTGCTCCCGTCGCTCGTACGTAGCGTCATGTTAAATAGTCTATAACCTTCCTTAAGAACTGGGCTATCAAACGCAAGTATTTAAATCGTGTAGTTCCGGAGATAAGCGCGTTGAAACAAACAAACTCTTCCCTTTTATATATTAGTATAGATGAGTCAACATGAGAGGACCTTATTGCTAAGCTCGTTAGGCCGACATTGGTTCGACACAGGCCGATACAAGCTCCCTGTATATAACTCTGTATGTTGCAAGTAAAGGCCGCGGCATACGTTACGAGATAATAACTCGGCCGGGACGTCAACGGGACGTATTTGTAATAATTACTTTGTATGGTTGTTTGGTTACGTTGAGTGTTAAAACTGTAACTCATACAAAAAACTGTAATTATCTGGCGATTGAAAAGAGTGGCGTGGGTTTCTTGCCAGTTCTTCTCACAGCTCTACCTCGTCAGCGAACTGGTTGTAGGTTAATTTTGATACTTGTTAGATAGTTGATAGTCTGACTTCATGTAATTTTGACTTTTCATAAGCATCAAACTTTATGATCAAAATAAATAAATGCTTTGAATTTGAGTTCGGAAACGTCTGCCTTGTTTGCTCGGCCCTGTGAGTGACACGTTCCCATCACGTCCGTGTCTCGAGACATAATTATGCTCTTTCATATACATTTTGTATAAAGCGATGTTTTTTAGAATTTGCTGTCCCGTCGTACGTATACCGCGGCCTTTACCGGAGGTTTAAGCTCACAACCTTGAACCTTGTGGTTTATATACATAAAGTTATACTTAAAGAAATAAACGTATACAAAATATAGGAGAGTGAGTTACGTGAAATATGATGTGTATATTAGACATGTACTACGTTTATAAAGATTATACGTTTATATAGATTAACATACAAGTATAAGTATCAGGACATGAACGGAGCTTACACACTTTATTAGTAAACTGTGTGATCGGACAAGCTCCTTCTGAGCGCCCCAGACATAGCTGAAACAAATAAAACATGTTTAATTATCATAGTCATTATCTGTTGGAAACTGGTTGTCAACGTACAACCTTTTTGTATAAACCCTTTGCTTTGTATAACATCAAGTGAGACAGAGAAGTTGCCCTGTCTCTCTCTCGCTCGTTGTACGTCAAAGACGTGTTATGTCTGTTTAAAGCTTCGGCCAAACCTGCGCGACCAAAGCGACACAATAAAGAAATACAATAAAGAATATTCTATCTATTCTATCTACCCTTCATCATTATCATAGTTTTCATCATCATAATTTTTTTTATATGTGCTTATCAAAGTGACTCCACTCTACTTAACGGTAAGCAGTCAGTGGAATCCAGAAGTGGTGGACACCGTTCCAAAAGCCAAACTACTGGTATGGTGGCCTCCACTATGGCGGCTTAGTGAGATGTTTTTTTTACGCCCCGCTTAAAAGATTCAGGATCATAATTAGACGAGAACACATGGGCTGGTAAAGAGTTTCAGGCTTTAATTGAGCGACAAAAGTATGAAGTGCTGAATCGTTTGGTTTAAGACCCTTTAGATTCCACTGTGAAAGGGTGACATTTCAGTACCGCGCGTGGCGTTCTGGTTAAAAAGGGAGAGGGTGTAATTAATTAATGACAATCATCATCTCCATATATCGTCATTTAAGTATTCAGTTAAATAAGGTACTCACATAATATTCAATAGGGCGTGTGCGTTGCGTATTCACTATTATTGTCAACTAACACAACTTGCATTATTATTGTCCTCGTTTACACTAACATAGCTCCGGCGTTGCTTGTGCTGGAATTTATTTCAAGTTCCTGTATGTTTATGTTGTGCTGTGAACAATTGTACATTTAACTTAGATTTAGGGGTAAACAAGCTTATGGCTGTGGCCATAAGAATAGATAAGTGCAGAATTCAATCTACATACACAAAGTGCACTCGAGTAATATATATTCTACCAATAATAATATTCTACCACATGCACACAGCGCCATTTAGCCCCAAATTAAGCAATTATATTTGCTTGTGTTATGGGTACTAAACAACTGATATACTACTTATATATTTTTTTTTTGTAAATACATACATATTATAGATAAATTACACCCAGACACAAAACAAACAATCATGCTCATCACACAAAGGTTTGTCCTGGGTGGGAATCGAACCCACGACCTCCGGCTTAGCAGTCAGGGTCACTAACCACTAGACCAACAGGCCAGTCGCCAGTAACGCATACATAGACACCGTTCTCAGAATAGATACGATATCTCGTAACGGTGGAGAGCAGTGCGAACGTGAGTGACGTCTGTTGGAAACATGTGTATAGTTAGTTAAAAATACAAATATTTGTTTGTGTAGATATTGTATCGTTCTTAGTGTCATTTAACAGGTTTAGATCTAAAACGGAAAGCAAAATAAATTGTGTAAATAGGGTAATCCGTTCAGAGTGTATAGTAATAGTATGTTTGTTGTTTTGTTGCAATATTGTAGAATAAGTATTTACGGCGGCGTACCTGTAGCGCGTGGGGGAGCGGTGGGGGAGCGTTCGGGGAGTGGTCGGTGAGCTCGCCGTACAGCGGCACGTACCGTCGCTTCTTGGGGAGCAGGCCGGCCTGCGACGGGGCGCAGTAGTAGAGCACGGGCCCGCGGCGCGGCGCGTCCGCCGGCAGCGGGATGTCATGCAGCGCCGGCAGGGGGATGCGCCCCACGCACACGTCTGTGTCACGTCAAACATGATGCTACAGACCAGACTTTGAAATGAAATGAATGATTCAATCAATCATTTCATACATTTATTATTTATTATTATTATTATTTTGAAGCACCCAGTAAAACATGGACTTCAATTTTATATTTAAAACGTTACGCATATTCACTATAATAAGCGCTACCAATTTAATAGACGACAAAATAGAATTTTATTCATTACTAGCAGACGTCACGCGGTTTCACCCGGGTGGTTCACGTTCCCGTGGGAGTACGAGGATAAAATATAGCCTATGTTACTCAGTAGTCATAATGTAGCTTTCTAATGGTAAAAGAATTTTTGAAACCGGTCCAGTAGTTTTTGAGTTTATTCGTTACATACAAAAATACTAATCTTTCCTCTTTATAATATTAGTATAAATGTAGATTATTTACGAACGTAATTTGGGGATTTACTCATTTACGTATGTGACACTGTATATATCTCACCTGAGTCAACTTTGTCGTGATCTTCATAGGTATCGTGGGCGTCGTGGTCTTGGGTATCATGATCTTCATGAATATCGTGAGTGTCATAGATATTTGAGGCGTCGTGTTCTTCGTGGACATCATGCTCTTCGTGGGCATCGTAAGTATCGTGGTCTACTTGAATATCGTCTGTATTGTGATTTCCGTAAGTATCGTGGACGCCGTGGTCTTCGTGGATAGCGTCGGCATCATGGTCTTCGTGGGCGCTGTAGTCTTCATGAGTATTATCGTGGACATTGTGGTCTTCGTGGAAGTCGTCGACGTCGCAATTTGATTTGGCACAAATCTCGAGGGTCTTCACAGCCGGCAAATCATTGTTGTTCGTCTCTTTTAATTCATCTTCCTGCATCTCCTCTTCCATCTCTACCATCTCCTCATCAACCTCGATATCAGAAGCTTGAAACAAACAACACAGACTTCATATGAGCAAGAAATGGAAATTATAAGAGGGCAAGTAACAGTAAAAGAGTGCGGGTGGGTCGGCAAAAAAAGTTAAGATAATTGGACAAAAGCAAAAAATTGGAAGAAAATATTAATTTGTTAGTTAGGTACTCACCCATTTTTTTAATTTTTTTATGTTTAGTAACATGTCTCATATTTGAAGTATTCTTTCGCTTTCTTTTCTTATGACGCGATCTCTTGTGTATGCCGGTGATGGTCGGCGAGTCAGTGTTACGCAAAATAGTAATATCGCGTGTGAACGTGCGCTCCTCATCCGACAATACAGGCGCCGACGACTCTTCAGACGAGGTACGCTGCGGTATATCGGACGTTACTACGTTTGTCACATCCACTTGTCTTTCACAAAGCGTCACCAGGGGAGTATTGTGTTTTTTATCTCTGAAGTCTCGCGCTCTCTTGCGTGTCGGAGAGGGCGATGTATTTTGCAACTTCCGACGACGTTGCTGACTTCTCCGTTTCACGTGTTTGTGAGTGGTTTGCGGCGCACTATTTGCGTTAGTAGTACGTCGCATTGCTGCCAGTGAGTGCGGACCGATCTCATCCGACGACTGAGAGGAGGGATCCGCTTCCTCACAGCGGGTGTTGTAGTTTCGTTTTGCTGATTTAATAGGAAGCTGCGAAAAAAGTTGACGTAATCGTGCTTTACAACGTGCGCTTAACAGTTTAGTTAATGAGGCAGCACGGCGACGAAGAGCTGGCTGCGCGAGTAGTCTCTCGTCGTGACATACATCCCTCGTCACCTTCTGCTCTGCTATGTACTTGCACAACATGCTGTTGAGCGGCAGTCTCGTGACGTAGCTTTCCTCGGAGCGTTCGCTTATTACAGACGATGTATCGTCACAGTCCGTCTCCACGCCTGATGCCAGTTTTCTTCTAGTTGAACGTCGAGAATAGCATTCCATCTCATACAGCGACTTGCGTCTCTTAAGATAAGAGATGGTCTCAATGCCGCGCTTGAGCGTAAACGGTATCCTCATATCGCGTGAATCCTTTGTACGAGCGCGTTGGGGTTCCTTTCCTTGAGACGCGGCCGCGTCACAGTCTTCGACGTCACCACTTTGAGGTCTAGTGCGACCCCGGGACCAAGGAGCTATATGCACTTGAGAACTACGTCTTTTTATTACAAGAGGTTGTGAGTGTATTGTCGGTGATAACTTTTCTTTTCTAGTCACTTCAGAGGTCATCCTGTCACTAATTACAAGAGGCTGTGGGTTTATTGTTGGTGAGAATAACTTTTCTTGTCGAGTTGTTTCAGAGGTCACCCTGTCAGTTATTACAAGAGGCTGTGAGGGTATTGTCGGTGTTGGTAACTTTTCTTTTTGAGTTGCTTCAGGGATCACCTTGTGAGTAATTACAAGAGGTTGTGGGTGTATTATCGGTGTTGTTAAGTTTTCTTTTTGATTTGCTTCAGGGGTCACTCTCTTAGTTACTTCAAGAGGTTGTGGGTGTATTATCGGTGATAATAACTTTTTTTTTCGAGTTGCTTCAGTGTTGGGCGCTCTGATTACTGTAGGGGGATAAGTAATTCTCGGAGCAATTATTTTATGATTAATTTTATCGACGTGCTGTTTTTGGGCAATTTTTATTATTTTCTGTGTATTTTCTTTCGGAACTGTTTGTATTACCGACACATTATTGAACTCTGCCGACAACTGTTTTCTTAAGATATTACTGAGGCTCTGATCGTGCCTAACAGAAGTAGCCGCCACAGCCATAGAGTTTCGCTTCATTAGTACGCGTTGACCCTTACTATCAATGCTTTCAGACCACGGCATTATCCGAACTTTTGAGGGCCTTGTCTCTTCGATTATTGAAGGAGGTGGTTGTCTCGAAATCACACGAGATTGCTCCAACCCTGCGATAGATGCCAGCGAGTGTGCGGGCGTGGATGTTGGCGTGTGAGCAGGTGACTGCAGGCTTGGTAGGACGGAGCAAGTTGAGCTCGCTACAGACTTGCGGCGCTGACGCCTCTTCACGTTCGAGATGTATTCCTTGGCCCACTTAGTGTAAAGTTTGTCCTTGAGTAACATCGGTGTTGTATCTGGGTTCTCCGGCACACTACATTGAGAGTATCCTCTCAGAGCTTGTCTCTTACAAGATGCGGGCGAGTCTATCTTTTTCACAATATCGTGTAAGTTGGGCTTGCCTTTCGTCGCTTGTTCCGTCACTTGGGCGATTACTTCCTCAGGTATAACGGGGACCTCTTGCAGCTTCATTGGTGACAATAGTTTAGGTGAATATTTGGCGTTCATTGCAGGTTGTACATTAGAAACTCGTCGTTTAGCTAGTTTTGGCGCCTCAAGTATACGTGTTCGAGGTATATGTCTCACAGAATCCAAACTTGTGTCTTCGAATCCATTGTCCGGCCCCAAGTCGACGGGACTCATTTGTTTTGGGTTGTTTCTGTACTCCGGGACGTTGATGATTTTATTTCTCCCGGGCGATGACGACGGCACCATGAATATTGAACATTTCCGAATTCCATCTGAAATCCGTCGCTGTACACGTCGTACAGGTAATGGAAAGTCATTATTCGTGTCATTGGTTGACGCGCAATGTGTGACCGGAGACTCTAAGTCGCCGGACGGACTCTTGTGTTTCGGTGAAGTTTCCAGCGTAGCGGACGAGTCTGTAGTCTCCTTGGACCAGCTCAAGATTGGTATTTCGCTTTGTGCAGCAGCTGCGTCCAAATATATGGCAAAGTTCCCATCGGTTGTGTCTCGTGGCAAAACCTCTGAAGACGGGGAAACTTCCATAAGTCCTGGCGCTACAGGAGCGTTTGGCTCCTCGCTAAGTTTGTCCTTGTTGTTAGCTGTAGGATACGTTCCAAATACTTCAATGTGCGGTAATGAGTTGACGGCAACATTCAGATCCGCCTGTCGTCGAGGCAGTTCATCGGCGTGTTGGTCTCGCTCTGTGAACTCCACTCTCTTAGCAAGGCGATGTGTCTCCGTTTCGTTGGGCACTAATGACACAGATTTCCTCCTCATGGTTCTCGATGGATATTCGCCCACAAACCGCACTTCTAGTGGCGGTGAGATCATTTTAGAATTCAATATTTGTTTAGTTTTATTTTCTCTATGAGTTGTCGCGTCGGACAGGTCTGACGCAACAGGCATAAAAGAACTTCGTCTTCGGAGGATTCTGGCGCGATCATCGTGAGTCACATTGTTAAGTTTTATAGTGGCAGTACCGTCAGTGACAGAGTCAGTGTGCACGCCTCGCGTACCGACACTGCTTGGTGAGAGCAGCTTGTTGCTTCTGTCCTTGGGATATGTTCCTATAATGAGAGTAGGTATGAGGTTACTGTCGCAGACGGTTGCTTGCTCCAGTATGGTGGGTGGTAGCGCTTTGATTATTTCTGCGACAGTTTTAGGTTGATCGTCGTGTGTCTTGGAGGGCTCCTCCTCGTCGTCAGTGAAGTCCGGCAGGTGCAAGTGGATGTTGTCCGCAGCCGGTATGTCCACGTACAGGGGTCCCGTGGACTTTAACGCCTCATCGCAGTCATCACTCAAGCTGTCGACTCGCTGCTTCGATAAAATGTGGTTTGTGTTATAAACTAGTATCGACTCTTTTAAGGATTTGGTTAGTTCGCACTGTTGTAAGATAGTAGATAGATAGTAATTATTATCGCTGTTAGTATTAACATTAGTATTATACTGTACCGGTAGTTGCGGCGGTGTTTTGCTCGTTATTGTCGTACCTTGTACCGTTATTTCGCTTTGTGCGGGCGCATCTAGTACCGGCTCACTATGGAATAAATTGTCATATTGTTTATCGACACAATGTAAGGGTAAGTCACTCGGCACCGTTACATTCGTGGCCGTAGTGTCATACAACGTCACGTTAGCCTGCGCGCGTGCACTGACCAGCCCGGAGAGCGCTGGTGTTAGACCACGACGTGTCAGTGCATCATCGCACAGTGAAGTGTGTCGCAGTGGTGCATCCTTTACTTGTATAGTCTGTACCGAGCCTGCGTCGTCAGACTGTGTAATGTTGCCAGTCTGGACCAGTACTTTGCCCGCCGCCGGTTTCCTTCTCGGTATTTGGAATTTGCGTAACTTGCGAGTTTCACGTGTAATATTTTTCTTGATAACTCGTCGTGCTTTATGTGAGGCGGTCACAAAGCTGGAACTGTATGCTGTATTGTCGTCAGTGTGAGGTGTGGTAATGGTATCACACTGTATGTTTGGTGAGCACGGCGGGGTGTTGTGCGGTCTCGGCGCGATACGAGTGATAGGTGCTTTACGTTCAGCTTCTTGTATCAATGGTTTAGTTGTTGCTCGTTTTTTTGTTTCTCTACGCACTAGTTCTTCGTTCATTGCCTCTATTGTAGCTGGTTCAGTAACCGGTTGCGTCGGCAAGATGAGTGGTAGAGGCCCGCCGGTGGTTTGTTGTTGTGCAGGCACTGTGCAGAAGAGTATGTCGTAGGGTTGGTCCTGGGAGGGCAGAGGAGGGGTTGGGAGAGGGAGCAGGGGAAGAAGAGAGGGCGAAGGAGGAGGAGGCTGTGTGGTAGCGTTGCTCCTTGCGAGCCTGGCCCGTCTCCCACGTGAAGTTGCACCACCTCTGGCCCCTCGGCGTGTCTTGCCTGTACTTGGCAGTCTGATGTATAAAGATGATATGTCCGTTACTCTTTGTTTAGTGAGTGGCGGCTGTACTGCTGTCTTGTTTGTAGTGGTTGTACTTAGCACTCTGGTGTATAAAGTAGTCATGTCCGTTACGGTTGGTTTAGTGAGTGGCGGCTGTACTGCAGGCACAGTCTCCTTCGTAGTGACGTCAAAAGTGTTCTGTGAACTTTCTAGAAATGTGGGCGCTAGCTGCGGAGCGCGGTGAGTTGACTCTTGTGCGATAATGTCAGTTTGTCCTTTCTCATTCGGCAAATCTACTCTTATTCTTATAATACTAGGTTCTTTCTTCATTAATTGTGCATTTGGTTTATTTGGGTTGCTAGTTTTCGTATTAGCGTTGTTAATTCCGGGTACGGTAAAGAACAATTGGTTAATATTCTTCTGTCGGAGCCACTCGTCGTGGCCGTCGGTCGACATCGCTTGTGCCGCGATTGGGACAGACGTGACCGGTGCGTTTAACTTTCGCTTATTAAGACGACGTTTAACACCTACTTCTGTAATAAATAAGTAACATTGTGTAAAAGCTTCACCTTTAAAATGGTGGTCACCACTTCTAGATTCCACTGACTGCTTACCATCAGGCAGAGTGGAGTCACTTTGGTAGGCTCATATAAAAAAAGAGGACGGTTACACGTATTTATTGTCCTTAGATCTTTGCTGCTTTAATTAAATTCACAGTTTGTTGCCGGTGATACCACAAGACAAGTCATCATAATATACTAAACTAAGTCTAACAGGGTTGTTAATACGATCTCAATTAAGAATTAGCAATACGCATCTACTAAATGTCATTCTATCACAGTTGCAATATAATAATATTATACAAAAATATATTAATACCAAAGACCAATATAGATCTATTGAATCTATTAGCGTACCACAAGGATACATATTGGATCCTTTCCTATTTTTTGCTTACATTAATTATTTACTACTTCACTTATTTTTTTATATTATGATAATGAAGTGATTGACCTATATTGAAAATAATCATTGATAATACTATATTGCAACAAGATCATAAGAGAATAAGAGGGCTGTGATAGGGATCCTGTAATAATATACTTGTGATAATACTTACTTTTGCGTGCGGGCCCCTTGACCTGAAAACACGTGTTATATTGTAGATCTTTATACAATATCAAATAATAACTAATATGTAGACATGCATTAACAATTATGTTGCTACTTTTAACAAAAATAACCATGTACTTGAATATCTATGAAAATGACACCACCACCTCGAGGTATAGGCGCCACGCGTCTGTGTTCGCAGCCTATGCCGCTCAAGTTGGGTCCAGCCTCTGACGCTGGACCTCGGATCGTGTCTCAACCCTGCCCTGAGATCTAGTGTTCCTTCCTTCTCTTGTTCTTTGTAATTTCTTTTAATAAAGTATAATAACTTTGCAACTGTTATTCATAGCAACGTCACACAACAAATAAGCATAATTATGTTCAAAAGAGCAAAATGACAAAGAGTTGCAAATTGTTAAAAGAGCAGAATCGCAAAGCGCACAGTGTCAAATTCCGAATATCGATTTGTGGAATAAAAAGCTGCGTGTAGGCAATCGAAGATTGCCTATTTCAAAGTCATGTACTTCAATGTAGGCATAGATATGCATTTCGTTTTTTAATATTAATTATCCTATTTGCTGACTGCTCGGTGAAAAGGAGTCATTGTGTCCCTCCCCACTTTTGACCTAATGCTTGTGTAACATAATATCGTTACAAAAAAAGAAAACTTTTTTCGTTTGCTTACAATTTTAATAAATATACTAATTTATACGTCCGTTCTTGCACCGGTACGTTTTTATTTTGCAAACGCTCCTTCAAGTTGAACGCGGCTCGAGATGCTGTGCCGGCAGCCGCGCGCCACAACCCCTCCATACCACCTTGACACTCGGAGCTGTCTACACACTCGTCGAGACGGTTAAAAAATATATATTTTAGATCGTCATTATTACATATCCACTTACTATATTTAACGTTCCGGTACAAACGAATTACATTTAAATAATGCATATAATAGTTTGTGAAACCCACTTTATTTTGGTAAGTGTTGAACATTTGACAGTTGACATATTCTGTGGACTTTAAACTCAGTCTTATTGTGGTTATTTCACACACCGCTTTGCCTAAGTACTTTTACCTTGTGCGAGAAGACACCACAATCAGACGGAGTAGCTGAGGATTATCTACAATGGTTGGATATGGTGATTCCAGGGTCTGAATTCGCGGGTCGAATACCCGCCTTCGCCGCGTCACCGGCTTTCCTAGCGCACCTTCTTTGGCACAGCTGAACTCCCGCTTCGTAATTAGGGAAGTGCTTGGGCTGATTACTTAAGAGAAGTGTTCTTTTATTGAAAGATCTTGGTGTAGAACTATCAATTAAATGTTTGTAACTGAATAGTTTGATTTATATTTTCTTTGTAGGAAGGTAGACTCAGGTCATCCATCCTTACAAACTAATAACGTTACACTTGTAAACGATCCCGCTACTACTTGTTGTAAACTCGATTCAGAATAAACAAATGTTAGTAGTAATGTATGTGTTCGTACAATGTATAATAAGTGTTTGGTACGTACGGGTAGCATGGCGGTGACCCGCGCATGCAGCGCTTGCAGCTCCGCCTGCAGGCGCGCGCGCGCAGCGCTGGAACACAAGCGCCAGCAGCAGCACGCGCACGGGGACTCGGATTGCGAGTGTCTGTGCACACATGTACATGCAGACCAGTGTACTTGGATTGCTAATGACACAAGGGACTGCGCGACTAGTACGGTTGCACAAAAATGTGTTCTACCAGTTTAAACAAAACTTTCTGTAACTTCAGGGTTGGTAAAAGTTGGCCATTTCGCGATTTAGGCATTTTAATATTCAGTTCTCTTGAGGGTACTTAATTGCGAATTATTATTTTTGAGACTCAAGTGGCATTTTGCGAATTAGGCATTTTACTAAACGGTTCAAATGCAGCCATAGAGGGGTAGACCACATTTATGGTCGATCGTACATGACAATACAGGTAGTTTTATTCATCAAATAAATTTATTATTTTAACCAAACTATCGACGATATTTATCTCAAAAAATCCTACAAGTGTGTCTGTCTCGCGAACCAATGCTTACCTATGAGTGGGTAGCGGCTCGTGCGGCAGGGGCGCGAGCGGGTCACTGTCCGCGCGCCACTGCGCCCACCGCTTGTCACAAGCGCGGCGCGCCTCACAACAGTAGCTACCATCCGCCAAGCACAGACTTGCTCGACCACAGTTTGTATCGGTCATTGTCTGTACGAACAAGTTCACAATGTAACTTTTTTTATTCATTTCTTTGACACAAAAAGTAATGCTTATACAAAAAACCTGTATAGCATCTGATTTCCAAACTAGTAAAAACTGTCTCAGGAACAGACGACATTTTTTTTTCAATTTATTGGGTAATCGGGACAATCCCACCCACATGCCCATCACTGTGACTCCTGTAAGCCAGGATTAACAGTGATATCCAAGAAGAAACACCGAGCTTTGACACTCGGGATTCCCGGGGACTGCTAAGCCTACTGTCTTGGACCCCGCAACGAATTTAATCAGAAGTAAAAGGAGGAGTTGGAAATAAAATGTCCACTTCCCTCCATTGCAAAGCGGGAGACAAATTTAATGTGTATAGGATTATGACCTATTAAAAGAGAGCACCACGGACAAGTAATATTAAGGGACCTGTGTGAGCTATATCTGATTCCAGTAATATGTATGGCAGAAACGCTTAAACGCACGGAAATTCACCCTAGATGACACAAGATCCTCATAATAAACTGGTCCTGATGTAACTTGTAAACTATTTAACATTATGTCGCGGTCTTTACGCCAAAGACTACACTGAATGTGATGAGCGGACTGTTCTTGAGTGGAACACTGACAACTCGGAGAATCAACTAACTTAAACGAAAATAGTTTGCCCTTAAAGTTACCATGACCCGTAAGAAATTGGGCAACACAGTGATCTACCTCTAACCATGTTCTTTCCAACCGCTTGACAACTGATGGAAAAAACTGGTACAGGTGGCACCCCTTAGTTGAAGTATCCCAGCGCTGCTGCCATTCGTATATAAGACTCCTATAAACTTCATTTTCTTCTTTAAATAATCTAATGATTTTCTGGCGATCGCGCGATTGTAAGGAGTCACTATTCATTTCGTCGTGAGTTGTGTAATACTTAGCCGCTTGTCTCTGAACCTCAAGATCAACCGTAAGAACACCTGCCAGTACTGGCAAAGCCTCAGTGCTAAGTGTCCTATATGTCTTACACAGAAATTAATATTTCTGTGTAAGACATATAGGACACTTGAGCAAGACGTTGACTTTGAAGCAACTCGCGCCTTACAGCACCTATAGTTGTCCTATCAGCCCATACAGGCGCCTCATAACACATACTTCCTAAATAAGTAGCACTATAAATCGTTTTAAGAGTATTAAAAGAAAGACCCCATGTTGTTGTCGATATTCTAGTTAAAGCGTAAAAACTGTTTTTAGATTTTTCCCCAATTGTAGCGATGTGATTAACAAATGAAAAGTTTATTTCTTATACGAATCCAAGTAACAAACTGTGTTGTAAAATATCTACAATAGTGCCTAGTGCTGCCACCTAGTATGAATGTTTTGTACATTAAATGAATATACTCACTCTTCCGTTCAACCTGAACACGTTGTTTTACTACAGGTTATGGGCCCATAACCTGTAGTAAAATAGAGTTTTAACAAGTTTTTCGGACTGTACGAGTGTCAAAAAAAAGAACTATCCATCGAAACGTGTGTTTTACTATGCTGTGAGGGAAGATTGTAACTATTTTTGCGAAGTTGTGATTGTACAGTTACAAAGTTACAATGTCTACTAACTTTTTAATAAATGTACCCAAGCTAAAGGGTCGTGAAAATTATAGTGAATGGTGTTTCGCGACAGAGAATTTTCTAATCTTTGAAGGCATGAGCCATTGTGTGAAGCCAGAAGCAAGGGTGGACATAGAAGCTGCAGATGACAGAAAAACCAGAGCAAAATTGATAATGACAATCGACCCATCTTTGTATGTACATGTAAAAAATGTAACAACTACGAAGGAATTATGGATAAAACTACAACAACTATTTGATGACAACGGTTTTTCACGAAGAATAAATCTGCTGCGGAGTTTGATTTCAATACGTCTAGAAAGTTGCAGCTCGATGACGTCATATGTGACACAGATTATCGATACAGCACAAAAATTAAGCGGAACGGGGTTCGAAGTTAATGATCAGTGGACAGGGTCGTTACTGTTAGTGGGATTGCCTGATCGTTTTTCCCCCATGATCATGGCCATCGAACATTCAGGGATTAGCTTAAGAGCAGACTCCATCAAATCAAAATTGTTGGACATGGAGTCGGTGACCGAACAAGATGAAGCTAGTGGCGCATTTGCTACTCGTTCAAAGTTCACAAGAAAAACTAATACTAATTCATCTATGACAAAAAGTAATGTCAATGTTGGTAGCACAGATCCGTCAACGTCAAACTCAAAACCTAACGTCAATGTGGTGAAATGTTATCGGTGTAAACAACAAGGACACTACAGAAATCAATGTACTAATATTGAAAGTAACTCATCGAACAAAAATAAAAGATCATCATCTAATGCGTTTAGTGCAGTGTTCATGAGTGGAAATTTTAACAAAGATGAATGGTATGTTGACTCGGGAGCCAGTGTACACTTAACAGCTAATGAAAATTGGGTTATGAATGCATCTTATGAACAGAAGAAGAAAATTGTTGTTGCAAACAGTGAAAAGTTATCAGTTCGATGTTCTGGCGATGTGCAAATTACGATGGCTACTGATAATATAGATTACGACATCATTTTTTTTTTTTTATATTATAGCCTACCAAAGTGACTCCACCCCGCCTAGCAGTCAGTGGAATCCAGAAGTGGCGGCCACTATACCAAAAGCCATCGTCTTAAACTGCTGGTATGGTGGCCTCCACTATGGCGGCCTCCACTATGTTGGCTGGGAATGGGGTTAAGGGAAGGGAATGAGGGAGGTGAGGAAAGAGGATAGGGGGAAAATTGGGCCTCCGGCGCTCTCACTCACCGAACGAAACGCAGTAGTACGGATACTACTACTCTTATGTCGATCTTCTATGAGAGGGTAGTACTTCCCCGGACGATCCGGCCCATTCATGCTAAAATCAGCGTGGAAAAAAATAATAGAAAACGTCTTTTGTGTTCCAAGTATGACAACGAAGTTGCTATCAGTTAGCGAACTCATAAGACAGAAATAAAGTATCGTTTTCGGATACCGGTTGTTCTATATCAACAAAAAGAATGATTTAGTAGCTACAGCATTATTAATCAATGGAGTGTACAAGGTAAACTTGTCAAACCAAGTAAATTTAGCTGCATCGGTTGTGTCTGGAATAACGTGGCATCGCAGATTAGAACATATCAATAAAGACTATTTGAATGAGATGAAGAATGCTGTGCATGGCATGTCTATTGACGACAAAGTAGACATAAGCAAGTCTTCGTGTACTACTTGTTGTGAAGGTAAGCGGTGTCGCTTTCCATTCAAGAAAACTAGTCAGAGAAGTAGGGACTTGCTGGATATAGTGCACACTGACATCTGTGGTCCTATGGAAAATATATCTTTAGGAGGCTCGAGATGCTTCTTGTTATTTGTCGATGATCATAGGTGTATGGCATTTGTTTATTTTCTAAAATAAGGCATTGAAGTACTTTAAGAAATTCAAAGCTCACATGGAAAATCAAACAAAGAAGACAATCAAAGTATTAAGAAGTGACAATGGGCTAGAATACTGTAATACGGAATTTGATAACTATTTAAGTAGCACTGGTGTGATTCATCAAAAGACAAATCCGTATACACCACAACAGAATGGATTGTGTGAGCGCTTTAATCGCACAATTGTTAAAAAAGGCTAGATGCCTACTCTTTGATGCCAACCTAGATAAAGCATTCTGGTGTGAAGCCACCAACACTGCAGTGTATCTGCAAAATCGAAGCATTGCTTCAACACTGGGAAATAAGACACGATATGAGATATGAAATGGCAGTAAACCACGTGTTAGTAACATCAGGATCTTCGGTAGCACTGCACACACACGATGATCCATATAGCTAAAGAAAAACGTAAGAAGTGGGACAAAAAGTCAGAGAGATGTATTCTCATTGGATATCCAGAAAATATTAAAGGATATAGACTGTATAATCCAGAAACAAACACTGTCTTGACTAGTAGAGACGTGATTATAAATGAGCCCGAATCAAAATCTGAGTGTCTCATGGAAGTTCAAGATCATAGTTTTAATTCAGTGGTGGAAGTCAAAGATAAAAAGACAGAATTTGATCCGGAAACATCTAGTTTAAATAATGGTCAACATAACACAGATATCTCGGATGAAACATATTTTGATATGAATGATGAGATATATGAATCCAGTGATTATGAAGACGAAGAAATCTCTCCAAAAAAACTAAGACCAACACGTGAGAGGAAAAAGCCAGATTGGTATCACATTTCAAATCTTTGTATGGGTGAGAATATCTATGATGATGCGGCAGATTTGTCTCTACAAGAAGCTTTAAATGGACCTGAAAAGGATCAATGGAAGATGGCTATGGCTCAAGAACCACAATGTTTTAATGAAAATGATGCTTAGAAGTTGAGTAAAGCTCCACAAGACAGTAGAGTTGTGCAGTGCAAGTGGGTGCTACGTAAGAAATATGATAGTAATAACAATATTCGATTTCGTGCGCGTTTAGTTGCCAAAGGTTTTTCACAAATCGAAGGTGTAGACTATACAGACACTTTTTCTTCCGTAGTCAGACATACCACTTTGAGATTGTTATTTGCTCTGTCTGTTCAACTAGGTTTTGACATAACACATCTTGATGTGACAACTGCTTTCTTGAACGGTACTTTTGAAGAGAACATTTATATGATAATACCTGAGGGTTTTTCTGATACAATCCAATACGTTCCTTAATTCTTAAATTAAAAAAGGCAATATATGGCCTTAAACAATCTTCAAGAGCATGGTACAGGACAGTAGATGAATGTTTAATAAAAATTGGATATATTAAATCTAAGACAGAACCTTGTATTTATTTGAAAATACAGGATAAGATGAAAACTATTGCCACTCTAAGTGGACGATTTCTTTATTTTTTCTAATGACAGTAAGGAGACTGATTACTTAAAAAGGTTTTAGCCAGTCATTTTAAAATAAAGACTTGGGTGAAATAAAAAAATATCTTGGTGTGAATGTATCTGTAAATAAATCTAAAAAAACAATTATTAAGTCAGGCAGACTTTGATCAGTTATTGAATAAATTCAATATGAGTCAGTGCAATCCAGTTCAAACTCCAATGGAGACCAAGTTACATGTATCTAAATATGAGAATTATGTGAAAGAATTTCCTTATCAACAAATAATAGGTTGTCTTATGTATCTGGCAGTACTTACCAGACCTGATATAGCATTTACAGTAGGTTTTTTGAGTCAATATAATAATTGCCATACTAAGGAACATTGTTCATATGTTAAACGTATACTAAGATATTTAAAACATACCAAACAACATGGTTTAAAGTTTACTGCTAATGGGAACTCAATTTTGGAAGGGTTTGTTGATGCTGATTGGGGAAGTAACAGTATTGATAGGAGATCATACACGGGTTTCTGTCATTACATGACAGAAACCCGTGTATGATCTGAAATGTACCTACTACCTATTTAATTATGTATAACCACATTGTTAGATATAGTGGGGGTGTTGTAAAATATCTACAATAGTGCCTAGTGCTGCCACCTAGTATGAAAGTTTTGTACATTAAATGAACATACTCACTTTTCCTTTCAACCTGAACACGTTGTTTTACTACAAAATGAATTCCTACTTTTAATGCTAATATTATTAAATTTTATTCGAGGTGGTGTTTTCAGATTTCCTTTTAAAAGAAGCTGAAAAGTTTTATGAGGAGCAAACAATAATCGGTTACGTTTTCCCTAGTCAGAGACTAGACGTAAACATTTATTCGCTAAATACTTTAATCCAGCCCTGGTATTAGATTGTATAAGTAAAAGGCCATCGTCAGCATATTATCCAGTTAATGTACAGCCAGTTGGTAATGGCAATGAAAGTAAATCATTAAACTCTAAGTTCCAAAGATACAGCCCTAACACTGATCCCTGAGGACATCCCATAGTCAGTGGCTTCGACACAAGTTTCCGTTGGTTCCACGTAAGTTTAAGTTGGTGACCAAGTTTCAGCTTAGCTGTGCCATGCATAAAATATGTGATCTTAATTTCATTAGTAATATTGGCCGCCATGCGTTATCGAAGGCACCAGAAATATCTAAGAAAATACCTATCACGTATTGACAAACAGATTTAGTAACAGTTTACCTAACAAATATAACTGCATAGACTGTTGATCTACCTATTGTAAAGCCAAATTGGTTATCATTAAATTTTACCCCTCCTGGTAAAAGCCTAGGAACTACGAGACGTTCTAACAATTTTCCTAATGATGGTAGTAACGTAATTGGTCTATATGACTTAGGGTCGTCTGGTGGCTTGTTGCCACTCTTTGGTATTATTCTATTATACCCACTACGCCAAATACTAGGAAATACACCCTCCCCAATACACCGCCTAAACACACACAGAATTGCAGCCCCAGAGATGCTACACGCCTCCTTAATCATTTTATTTAAAATCTTATCATTACTTGAAGCTTTGTTAAGTGGCAGAGATCTAACAATATTAATAAACTCGTCAGTTGACCTGACATAGGCGATACAGGCGGTAGAGCAGCCCATTGTCTGATCTCTTGGTGATAGTCAGTGTCGTCCTCTGACCAATCGTCAGGTATAAGACTATGCAAAAGATATTTAGTTGTTTCTTCTATACCTATAGAATGAGCATTATTGATTTTAATGTTTTCTATGTAAGCAAGTTCAATACATCTATTAGCTTTGAATACATGATATATAGGTGACCATGGACCCTCCCTATCAAGCCTATCAACTATTTTATGCAACAAGTTACCTTTAGATTTTTCAACAGCAGCTGTGTAACGTGACCTGGTAACCCTAAGAGCAATAAGCGCGGTGTTATAAGTATCGCCCGATATGTTACGTTTCTTAATGGTATTAACCTTTCTACGCGCCCTACGGTAACATCTACGAAGTTCAGCTAAATAATCATTTCACCAGTCACATCTACGAGTGCTTGTGACAGATTTTCGACCAAAAGCGAATATCTAAAGCTAGCAACATTACCTTGAGGATCCCGCGTCACTCTAGTAGTGAATTCATACACGATTAAATGATGATCACTACACCACGCGTCCTGCAAAACGCGCCACCTATCAATACGAACGCCTCCACAAGAAAGTGTGACGTCAATAGAAGATTCGCCCATTGGGCTCCAGAAAGTAGGTGGTGCATCAGGCAGTGGCGTGCACAGAGATTTTTGACAGGGTAGGCATTATAGATTGTAACAGGGTAGGCATTATTTAATTATGTTGCTAAAATTATGATTTTAAGCAATTATTAAGGTAGGCTGTGCCCTTCTGCCTATAAGAAGCGCACGCCACTGGCATCAGGGGTATTGTGTATGAATAGATTCATTTCTGCAATGAAATCTTCGACAGCACTGCGTCGATTTCTGTCAGTTGCCCTATATTTGCCATACCATAACGTAGATGACGCATTGACGTCGGCGCCAATGATAATTTTGTGGCCTGCAAGAGACCGCAAAACGTGGCGAAAATGGGAGTATTGGAAGTAGCAGCTCACGACATAAACCCTGCAGGACGAGGATGTAACCTCCGCAACTGCAGTGTGGTGTCATAAGATTAGACAACGACGTTACAGTAAAATTAGAGCTCGATACGTATATCCCAGCTCGTGATCTGCCATTTAGCTGCACAATTTTCTTACGTAAATGAAAAAGTTGATATTGCTATAGTAGTGGCCAGATGGTTCCTAACCGCAGGTTCTACTTCTAAGCCTATCCATTTACGACCATTATCTAATTTACGCCTACGAGTGATTCTAGTGCTCTTAACAAAGTCTTTTTCCTTAAGTGGCATTTCGTCTTTGATGTTTTGACGATATAAGGCAGTTATAAATGCCGAGTCCTCCACAGTAATTGGGACATCTTTTAGAAGTATACGAGGCCTACGCCCTTTCGGTTTCTCCAAACATAACCCTACAGATTTAATAGCGTCTACGGACTGCAGTTTCTGTAGCTGCTTTTCATTAGCGACACGTAACACGACACCTGACTTTGCGGTCTTCTTATCGCCGACAATTTGAAAACCGTCGTCACTAGGTTTAATCGCTTTCATGAGCACTTGTTTGGTTGCTGAAGATGACGCAAAGTCAGCTGATCGCTCTGTGGTCGGATAAGCGACAACACACGGCAGAGGTGGTCGTGACTGCACCGTGGCTGCCGACTTAGGTGGTACACGCAGTTTTAACTTGTCCGCATACGTTTGTTTATGCTCGAGGTTCGGTTTCGATAATGTTCGTTGAGTGTTTTTTACATTATCTAATTCACCCTCGATATTTGCTAACTTAGTTTCATTACATGACGACTTTATCGCTAACAAAGAAACTATACCAGTAATGCGCTGAGTGAATTCCATTATTGCCGTTTTATCTGCTACATTCATACGAGATCCCTGATCGTTAACTAATTCATTAATTTTCGCCAAATAATCAGTCGCCTGAGCTACTAACGAACAATAGTCCCTACCTGAACTGCTATCGCTTAGGTTTAAAATTGAGCTATCCTTGCTTTAATTCATTGTTTACACTTGGCTCCTTCTAGGGGAGAAACAAATGTAGGTGAAATGTCACTGAACAAGCGTTTCGCCGTAGGTGTTACAAACTCGCTCCCCCCACTGTCAGGGGGCTCGCCCATG
Organism: Parascotia fuliginaria; assembly: GCA_963082885.1. NCBI lineage: Eukaryota > Metazoa > Arthropoda > Insecta > Lepidoptera > Erebidae > Parascotia > Parascotia fuliginaria. The sequence goes on from OY720189.1 coordinate 9,201,263, forward strand.
TATTTTGACATATTTATTTAATAAAACTTAACCTTTGAACGACCTGTTACTAATAAATACGCAAAATATATAAAAACTACAACAAAAACAGACTAAAATATGAGTAAAGTCGAAACGATACCTACCTACTTTCGAAAGAAAAATATGCAGTAATCTCGTTGAAACGACAACTATTAATACAATTTATATGTTCAAATAACAAACCTATCAGCGTCCTATACTATTACAAACGAAAAATATATTAAATTTTAAAAAATATTAAAAAAATATAACTATACGAAAACAAAGCAAATATAAATTTAATGTTTGAATGTTACCTATCTACCCACTTTGAAATAAAATAACAATGAATGACTTACCGATTATCGTTGAATTTAGAACTATAATACACTTATAAGTAGGTAAAAACTTACGAAAATACACCTAAACACTTAATTAATCACCGAAAACAGTGCACGAACCGGGAAAACGTATTTTGACCGGGTTTTAATATTTTTAATTCGAAGTAAACAACGTCCCACTGTTCAAGCACGGAAGCGTGGAGGGTAAGTGATGAATTTATTGGGTAAGCAAACAATCTCAAAATAGTTCATTAACAAAATGTGTTAACCTATACAATAAATCATGTAATTGTGCTCTATAACGTTTACCACGGATATAATAAAACAGGGATTAGAGATTTGTACATTTTGAGAGTGACTTTAAACAGAATAATATGAATGGAAAAGTGATATTAGTAATGGTGTACAAGACAAGTTTAATATCTATATGATTGAAGTTGCGATTATAAGTATCAAGTACAATCTTCACTTAATTAATTGCTTAACTTATGTAAGTACTTGTTACTTATGTACGAGAAAAAACACAAGACAAAACGCGTGTGTATGTGGGTGTGTTGCTGCGTGCATGCGTGTTTGTGTATCTTATTTACAGCATACATCTAAAACTATAAAATAGAAACAAAGAAATATAATAACTTACAGATAACTCTGCGAGGGTTTGTTGCAACTCAGATAACGTCAGCAACGGTTCATCTGGAAAATATTGTCACATTCCATCTGCATTTCAGGCTTATTTGTCAATAGTACCTGGAACATTCTGGGAAAAGGACATTCCTTTTCCCAGAATGTTCCATTGCTCAAAATAACCCTTTTAAAAATATCTACAGATTATTTTTCAAAATTACCGCTATGTAACCAGCTTTAGACCCTAAGCATTATTTTATAAATGGTCATTTTGAGAAAGAAACATTTTAGGAAAGGAACATTCTAGTACCAGGGGTCATATTGGGAAAGAGATATTTTAAGCCTAAACGTAATAAAAACAGAACCACTTACCGTCAATATGTGCCTTAGTGTTCTCACTCGAATTGTTCTGTAATAACAAATACATGTGTCACGGTTCTGATGCAAAATGATGTCCAAATATCAAAATGTCAACACGACGCAGATCGCAAAACCTCTACTTCGCACAATGTCAATTTCGCGCAGGAACTACACTGACGGACTCATAAACTGCATCAAAGTAATAGACGACTTTGAAATAAATATTTTAACCAAGTACCTATGCAAACTTTCTATACAGATTAAAATTGAAACCTCTAGATTGGTTCGTGAACTTTAAAACAGCGTAGGGTCATATCCTTAAGTTTAAGTTTGTGTACTGGAAAGGATCTTAAGACTTTTTTGAAGAAAAAAAACAGAAATATAAGAAAAAAAAATTGTTTTAACAATAGACACAAACTTTATGCAAGGGTTTATTTATGTTTTAATAAGGTGTATTACCTCCACGTGCCCTTATTACGGATTCTAATCGGTTCCGCATAGATTTTATTAGGGTTATTAAAAGATCTTGCGGAATATTGTCCCATTCTTCTGAAAGTGCTGTTCTTAGTGCTGCCACTGTCGTGAGCACAGGATTTCTCTCATATACAGCTCTTTTATATTGTCCCAAACATGCTCAATGGGATTAAGATCCGGGCTGCGTGCTGGCCAATTCATTGTACGTATCCCAACCTCTTCGCAATATTGTCGAACTTGTGCAGCAGCGTGCGGCCGGGCATTATCCTGCATTAAAGTAAAATTTTCGCCTATGAATCCTGTGGGGTACTTGTATATTTATTATACCTAATGTAGGTACATGGTAAATAAAGCAGTTGTGTCTCGTACTTGTGGTTTCTTTAACGCTCCCCTAATTAATTACTGAATATACAACTGGCGACGAGATAAACGTTTTGGATTTGTTAATTTGTGTTTACAGAACAAAAATAAAATGCCTATCGGTAAAATCGATCCGTTTGACCTATCTAGTAAAAAGTGGTTGGCGTATTATCGGCGCGTGGAGCAGTTCGTGGCATTAAATCAAATTAAACCAGATTTACAAGTTGCAACATTGGTTACACTAGTGGGTGGAAGCACGTATGATCTGATGTGTGATTTGTGTGCACCTCATAACCCAGAAAGTAAAAGTTTCAGTGAGTTAGTGAAAATTGTAGGTGACCATCTTGAACCGAAGCGTTCTGAGATTGCTGAGCGCCATGTTTTTAGACAAAGGCGACAAAACATGGGCGAATCGCTGAGTGAATATCTGCAAGTACTCAAACATTTAGCCAGTACGTGCAATTTTAATACGACTTTGGAAGAAAACCTACGAGACCAATTTGTGTCTGGCCTGGCTAATGATAAGATGAGATCTCGTCTTTTTGCAGAACCTACAATAACGTACAAGTGGGCGATAGAATTAGCATTAGCCTTGGAAGCGGCAGAGCGGCATGCGCAGACTAGCAGTGCGAACGTTGTGAACGCATCGGAAGCTCACACGGCAGGCGCGTCGCGCGCGCTTGAGCCGCTGCATCAAGTATCTACGGGCGGGGGCACGGGCGTTTCGACCTCACGATTCGCGCGAACGTACATCGGCGCGTAGCAACAGCCCGACTGTTGGGACGTCAGCGTCTACTTCACGCACAGCGCGTGCTTGTTGGCGGTGTGGCAGAGAACATAGGCCGGATATGTGTCGTTTTAAAAATTATTCGTGTGATGTGTGCGGTCAAAAGGGTCATATTAAAATAATGTGTAAAAAAGGCTCCGTTCGGGACTCAAGTCATACAGGTTCAACACAAAAATGTATCAATAATTATCTTGTTACAATTTAAGTGTACGCGGACTTAACGATAAACCATACATAGTGATGGCACAAGTGAACGGGTGTCAGGTAAACTTTGAATTGGACACTGGAAGTAAGTTGTCGGCTATAAGTTTGTTGTATTATAATGATTATTTTTCTGATATTCCAATGATCCGTAATGATATTACTTTGTATTCTTATGTTGGCACTTTAATAGAGCCACTCGGGTATATTTCTATGAATGTGGTTATTGGGAAACACTCTGCCGAAAATGTCAAATTATTTGTGATAAAAAACGGTGGACCCCCATTGCTAGGCAGGTCTTGGCTTACAAAATTGAATATTAGTCAAGTTAACATTAATGAATCGTTAAATATTCATGATAACAACTTAGTTGAAACATTGCAACTTGAATTTCCTACAGTGTTTGCGCCAGGGCTAGGAACATGTACTAAAAAGATGTCATTAAAATTGATTGATAAAAATCCAGTGTTTATTAAAGCTAGGCCGTTACCATTGGCGTTACGCAAACCGGTGGAGCTGGAATTAGAACGACTCGAGGCCGAGGGTACTATACGAAGGGTGGAGTATTCTGATTATGGCACGCCAATCGTACCAGTGATTAAAAAGAATGGTGAAATACGTATTTGTGGAGACTATAAAGTCACGGTTAATCCTAAGCTTATGCGTGAACCTTACCCTCTGCCTCGAATCGAAGAACTATTTGCAGCGTTGAGTGGGGGGAAGAAGTTCTCCAGAATTGACCTCACAAATGCGTACCAACAACTTTATTTAGACAAGGAGTCCCAATTGTGTACTGCTATCACTACACACATAGGTACTTATGTCTATAACCGTACACCGTTTGGACTTACATGTATTCCCGAAAAATTCCAAAAATTTATGGAGGAGACGGTTAAAGGACTCAATGGAGTTGCCGTGTTTATCGACGATATAGCCTGTACAGGCCGGTCATATTTGGAACATGTGGCCAATTTAAAGGCGCTCTTAGGCCGTTTGCGTGACGCCGGCTTAAGAATTAAATTAGATAAATGTGCACTTATGCAAGACAGTATTACCTACGTTGGATTTATTATTGATAAGTATGGGCTGCATCCGGATAATAATAAAATGAAAGCGATTGTCGACGCTCCACAGCCTAGTGATGTAACACAACTTAAATCTTTTCTGGCAATGGTTAATTATTATGCGAAATTTATTTCAAATTTGAGTACCATATTATATCCTTTACATAAGTTGTTGCGTAAAAATACAGCCTGGATCTGGTCAAAAGATTGTAACAAGAGTTTTCTTGATGTAAAAAGTGCTATTGCAGGTAGCAAAATATTAGTACATTATAACCCGGAATTTTTTTTTTTTATTTATTTTATTTCTTTATGCACAAAACACTGTACAAAGGCGAGCTTAATGCGGAATTTCCGTTAGTGTTGTCCGTGGACAGCAGTTCGTACGGTCTTGGCAGTGTGTTATCTCATATATGTCCTAACGGTGATGAACGTCCCATATGTTTTGCATCACGCACCTTAAACTCAGCTGAACGTTCTTATAATCAATTGGATAAAGAAGCACTCGCTATAATTAGTGGCGTTATAAAACACCACCAATATCTGTATGGTCGCCATTTTATTATTAAAACGGACCATAAACCTTTAACTTTTATTTTTGGTTCCAAATATGGGTTGCCACAAACAGCAGCAAGCCGTTTGCAAAGGTGTGCAACGAGATTGGCTGCATATGATTTCACAATCGAGTTTGTGAAATCAAAAGATAATTGTAATGTTGACGCGCTGTCACGCTTGCCATTGTCGTATGTTTGCAAAAAGGAAACGGAGCTGGATCCGGTGTCTTATATTAATTATGTAGAAGAATCTTTTCCGATAAGCGCGAAAGACGTTGCGATAAAAACACAGGATGATATAGTTAAAAAAAAAAAAAATGATTGTATTAGTAATAGTTGGCCTTCAACGGTGACACACGATGAAGAAAAAACATATTTTAATCGAAAGGACTGTCTTTCTATAGATAGAGGGTGTATTTTACATAATCACAGGGTAGTAATTCCCAATGTTTTGAGACAACGGGTACTCAATGAATTACACGAGGGCCATTTAGGCATAATTAAAATGAAAAATATATTTCGCAGCTATGTATATTGGCCTCAGATAGATTATGCGATAGAAACATTATGTCGTGGGTGTAGTGCGTGCCTGCAGCAACGCGATGCGCCACCGCGTGCCCAGCTACACCCATGGGCTATTCCAACTCGATCTTGGCAACGATTAAATATCGACTTTGCAATTTTTCAAGGCAAATATTATTTAATTACGATTGATGCGCATAGTAAATGGATAGAAGTACAAAAAATGGCAGGCACTAATGCTGCCTCAACCATATTAAAACTTCGAGAGCTATTCGCACGTTTTGGCATTCCATCGCACATCGTAAGCGACGGTGGGCCTCCATTTAATTTAATCGAATTCACGAATTATTTAACCAAAAATTTGGTAAATCATACCATAACTAGTCCATATCGTGCAGCTGGTAATGGAGCCGCCGAAAATGCGGTTAAGCTGGTTAAAAGAGCAATGAAAAAAGCATTGCATGAAGGTATGGACGTAGATACGGCTATTTGTAAATTTTTATTCCAATATAGAAATTGTGAACACGCCACTACGGGAGTGGCGCCCGCTATAGCTTTGTTTGGTAGACGATTACGTGGCCGCCTCGACAAATTAAAGCCTTCCACTGAGCGCGCCGTGGAAGCAGCTGCTGAGCGTGCAGGGCGTTCACGGTCTGGCGCTGAGCGTTACGTAAACCTTGGTGACCAGGTATTGGCTCGGGACTACCGTAATAATGCGGAGAAGTGGGCACCGGCTACGGTGGTTTCCAGAGATGCTCCCCTTACTTACCAGGTACGTGCGTCCAATGGTTGCGAATGGAAACGCCACATTGACCAGCTGTTGCCACTTAAAACACGGTTCTCTAGACATTCTGTTTCTAGTAACGTCGATAACGTATGTTCGAATGATAATATCACAACGCCTTGCCTTGAGAATGAAAATCAACCTTCTGTTGAGACGGAAAATGCTAATCCAGAACCAGCTCCTATTCCTAAAGAACTGAGTTCGATCAGACCGAAACGTCAGTGTGTTTTTCAAGGATAGTATTCTAAGTGATTGTGAAACCATTTAAGTAAAGATTGTAACTTTATAATAGATAGATAGTAAGATAAATATATTAAATAGGTATCTACCGACACAAAATAGATACTTGGTAACCGAAGTAATATGTTTGTTTTAAGAAAACAAAAAAACGTATATTGATGGTAGATTTAAACAAAAGTATTGTACTACTTCTACCTAGTGATACTTATAATTATTTACCATACATGTATGGGATGTCTGTAGGCCATTTAAGTTTAAAAATCGAGAATGTTGTTTATTACTGTTACAATTATTTCTAGCTTGTAATGTTCTTTGTTGTATACAAGTACCTATTTGTACATTATCATGTTGGGCCATTATCTAAATTGTGAATACCTATTATGTTATTTTAAAAGGGGGAGGTGTGGGGTACTTCTATATTTATTATACCTAATGTAGGTACATGGTAAATAAAGCAGTTGTGTCTCGGACTCGTGGTTTCTTTAACGCTCCCCTAATTAATTACTGAATATACAACTAATCCCATGTAAGGCACCACGTGATCTTCTAAGATCTCTGTTATGTAGCGATGTGCAGTCAAACCCCCTATATTACCGTTTTGACGGACCATGTCTATGAACACAAGTTCTGTTCGCCCGTTCATCGATATGCCACCTCAAACCATACACGAACCGCTCAAAGTTGCATTGAGGAACACGCTCCTCAATGCAACTTTGAGCATATCGCTGCTCACGTCGACGATAGACTCTTCTGCGACCATCTGCACCATATAAACATGTCCTACACTCGTCCGTGAACAATACGGAGGCCGATTGCTCTTCTGTCCAATTTAGGTGATCACGCGCAAATCTTAAGCGAGCTTGTCCGTGAGCTACAGACAACTTTGGACCATTTGCTGGTCTAAAAGGGGTGATATCCGCTTCTTTTATTGTTCGTGCACTCATATTTACTCCACGCACTTCATTAAGCTCTGTTTTGATGTTAACTGACGTGAGGAAACGATTTCGCAGGAAAGTTGTAACAATAAATCGGTCATCACGACCGGTGGTTGCTCGAGTCCTGCCTGTACCACGTCTCTTTCTGTAAGAACCTGTCTCCACAAACCTTCTGTATATTCTAGAAACCGTAGACTGGTTTAAATTTAAATTTCTACCAATCGTTCGTTGATCCAAGCCCTCCCGCATCAGTGCTACAATTTGAGCCGCTTGTTCGGACGAAGTATCCATATTAAGGTTCAAAAACTCTCGATGAGTTAAAAAACTAACCCAACAATTCTGCTGGTGACAATAATTCAATTGACAAAAGAATAAAAAATCAATGCGAATCAATTTAAAACTTTGCTTTAAATAACACGCAAATCTGATACTACGAGTAAATTTTCTTTTCCCGTCTATATTCATTTGTTTTACTGCAGTTCTTTTTTTAAATTTTGCTTTTTTTTAAGATTAAGAGCCAGTCTCTCCATATTTATATAATTTAATCTAAAAAGTTTGCATACTTATTAAAAAAAATCATTTCAAAGTAATTCTGAACTTTGATGCAGTTTATGAGTCCGTCAGTTTAGTTTACACAAAGTCTACTTCTTAAAAAGACATCTTTGCCAAATGTTTACTTTCTCAAAAAATAACATAAGCAGGTATGCGTAAAACAAAATAAATAGTGCTTTCTAATCAAAACAACGGGACGAGTCATTCACGTTACTAGTCGTATCATCTCTTGTCCGACCCCCGGTCCTGCTCTACGCCGGTCCGGTCGTCATTGTAGTCCTAATATGTCCGCGCGGGCAACTTGACGGAATGGAGCTTTAGTTATTTTATTTAATATAGTTTCTAACGACATCCGCATCCATGTATATCAGAATAGAAAACTAAAACTATATTTGGCACCTAACGTGGGGCGCCAATTTTAGTTTTGGTTTTCTATTGAAGAGCTTTGGTAAATTTTCATTGACAATGACGACCGCGGGGGTCGGACAAGAGACGCTCCGACTATAAAGAATAAAGAAATATGAACACACATTTCAAATATATCGTGAATTTCGGTACTTCTATCTATTTATTTACTAGCAGACGGCTTTTCCAATAATAATTGTGTGTTCAAGCATATGCAAATACTATTGATTGAGTAAAAGGAAACTAAAATATCAATTATGATTATTAGATAGAAATTTGTAGGCCCAATGATACTTCCCTGGGGCACTCCACCTTATTAATTACTAATATGACCCTTTATCATGGCTACTCGTTTTCAATGTAGATATTATGACAGGTATAATGTTCACCATATATTATTTCGCTACCTCTGATTTCTATACCTTTTAACTTCCCACAAGGTTCCGGACAGCAGCAGTGTCAAAGGTCTTCTTGAGGTTCAAACAAAGTTTTACATAAATGTATTTTTTTTATGTAAGCTTACCAAAGTGACTCCTATAAAGTTAAGTGCATTGCCTGTGTCACTTTGCATGGTATTTGAAATTGCAGGTATTTGCAAAAATTGTAATAACCTGGCAATTAAAAAGAGTGGCCTACTTCATCGGCGAACTAGCGTAGGTTAATTGGCTGACATTTTGTAAACTTTGACGTTCATATGTGTTAATTTAATTAACCTTTATGAATATATATATTTTCATTTTCATTTTGTACTCTGTCTGATGATAGAACGCAGTCAATGAAATTCGGAAATGGTGGACAACTGGACACTATTCCAAAAGCCATCGTCTGAAACTGCATGATGACTACGGCGGCTTTATGAGATGCTTTTTCACGCCTCGCTTAAAAGACTCAGGATCAAAATTAGATGGGAACACATACGCTGGTAGAGTTAACTAAATTAAAAAGTGCTACTTTAAAAAGCCATAAGATCTACAAAATTAAAATAGTCGCCTAGATTATAAGGTACTACGCGCTAACCTGTGCGCTAAGAGCCCCCTGGAGTTTAATGCTCTTTCGGTCGGCAGCGGAGGCGCGCGGCGAGCCTGTAACACGAGCACACGGGTCATGGAAGAGTGGCAGACGCGCGGCGCTGGGCAGCTGCGGCAGCTGCACGCGCACTTCTATCAACAGCTTCGGGTCTGCGAACATCACACGCTACTCAAGTGCTCAAGTACACGCCAAGCGGCTCACCGAACACCGCCTGTCTGTCCCATCGGAGATCATCTGTGGCTGGCGATACACCTCATCAGGCCAATTTTGATTTATTAGTACAATAAAATTATAACGGTGGTGAGATCTATCAATGCTCCGCTTAAAAAATTAAACTTGTGATAATAATAACAATGCAACAGCGGTTCCCATACAATTGAGCGAGGCAGGCACATTTTATACAATTTAAAGCACAGTTACGCTATTATTAGACAAAATGACTAGTTGCTCGTCGACGCAATAACAGTCACTTAGCTCTCGAGTTGATATCGCAAACCTTTTACCAATTTTCAAAATGATTAACCAAAAATGGAGGACAGCTAAAATAAGCGAAGGCAATAGACATCTCACAGTGTGATTAGTAATAAGTGTATAGCTTAGTATAAAAAATATTATAATGATAATGGAGAATGTTACTAGGTGTGGAATATCGCTTGAAACTTTATTACAGTATAAATGTATAGAAATACACTAGATTTTGTTTCATTTAAAAATACCAAGTGGTTAAGATTTTACTGGCATTTGAGTTTGTCGTGAATATCGAGTGCCGCGAGCAGGCGCACGAAAGCAGCGTGACGTCACCGTTTGTTCCCACTAGTTCTACTGAACAGTTCTACGGTAGAACTAATGGGATTTTTTTTCTCACTAGTACTACGATATTAGGTAGAACGAAATAGTAGAACTATTGGGATTCTCTATTCCCACTTGTTTTACTGAACAATTCCACGGTAGAACTAATGGGAGCTTTTGTTTTCACTAGTACTACGATATACTATATTACAAAATAGTACAACTAGTGGGAGTCTCTATTCCCACTTGTTCTACCTGTTCCATCGGTAGAACTAATGGGATATTTTGTTCTCACTAGTACTACGTTTTGATAGGTTCTAGAAATGGAAGTAAAGTACAAAATATGTTAGTCGTATCTTAATATTAGGTTTAAAAGACACTTAGATATTACTGGAAACATTGCAACGCTATTAATTAAAAGACACATTGTTTTTATAATGGTAAATATTGTAATAATATTTATTTAAGACACATTGATTATGTAAAAGAAAATATAAATTGTAATAAAAAAATGTCAAATGTTCTACATCTATATCCATAACTATATTAACACGTAAAGCAAAAACTTTGAGAAGTATACAATTTGCACAGTTTATGTTTACAATATGCATTATTATTGCAGGACCTCTAGTATAATCATCTAACTAAAGGACGATTTTTAATTGCTGTATTTCTACAATCTTACTTAATTACCGAATCATTTCTAAAAAGTGCCCCACGCTAATTTCGCTAGTTATTAATTTTAATTGTGCATTTCTTATAAAATCATCATTGTCGATTTCAAGTCTTCGACGTTTTGTTTGTGAATAAGAAGGAAAATTCAGAGTTTTATGGTTACGTAATGAAGACATCAATGAATCATTATGAAGAATGTGTAATGTTTGTAAAATATTTCCTTCATTTTTATTAATTTTGTGATGCCATCTTTCAACAGCATTGTTTGTCCGGTGACGTTCTCCATATATACACCACATATTAATGAAATCATCTCTCAACCAGTAATTTTCAAAATAGGTAAAGAATTCTTTTAGTCGTTCATTATTATATTCAGCTATTTCACTTTTAATATATTCCCATCCTACCTTTATTTCACCTACTGGTAGGAAAGGTAGCTTACTGCATAAGGATATAAGCCTGCGATCGAATTTATTTTTGTGTAGCCCTAACTGTTTTGCCTTACGCCAGAGACTATTTAAAAAATGATACTGGCATCCCTTTACTGTTACGTTCATTTTAGATAATGCTCTCATTGTAGCTTCTTCAAAATCTATAGTGATTTTACTAGGTTGCCAATCTGGGATTTGTGACTTTATTAGGTCAAATAAAATTAAGTATGCTTCTTTTGTCTGATGCGACATAAATGCATACAGTAATGGAATTATATTCGTGTGGTTGCAATTACTGCCAATATCGCCATGAATACTGAAAATCTGCTTAAATGGTGAAGGACATGACTTAAACGTCCCATCCATAAAAAAATGTTTAACTTTTTTCATATTTTCTCTGGCATCTTCTGAACAAAATATTATTATTCTATGTCGTTTGTCACAATAATCAGCGAGTAAAAAATTTTGAAACTGTCTAGGCACTTCTACATCTCTAAAACTATTTGTACAAACTTTTTTAACACCAGCAATTTTATTTCTATTTCTATAAATTGATGACTTTTTATTTTCAAAATTAGGGACTGGTTTATTTACAGCTAGATCCAGTCCTTTATTCCTTATGATCGCCAAACCTCTATTAAATACTCGTGGCGTATCAAAACGTAGTACTAGTGAGAATAAAATATCCCATTAGTTTTACCGATGGAACAGGTAGAACAAGTAGGAATAGAGACTCCCACTAGTTGTACTATTTTGTAATATAGTATATCGTAGTACTAGTGTGAACAAAAACTCCCATTAGTTCTACCGTGGAACTGTTCAGTAAAACAAGTTGGAATAGAGAATCCCAATAGTTCTACTATTTCGTTCTACCTAATATCGTAGTACTAGTGAGAAAAAAAAATCCCATTAGTTCTACCGTAGAACTGTTCAGTAGAACTAGTGGGAACAAACGAAACAAGTTGGAATAGAGAATCCCAATAGTTCTACTATTTCGTTCTACCTAATATCGTAGTACTAGTGAGAAAAAAAAATCCCATTAGTTCTACCGTAGAACTGTTCAGTAGAACTAGTGGGAACAAACGCACAGCACAACTCGCTATCGCGCTCTGTGGCCGGTAGTACGCAACTTACGCATACAGTGGCTAGATTTTGCTGTATTGTTCGCGCATTATTCTGCTATTCCTTTCATAACTTTCATTAATAGTGTCAGTGTGTATTAAATCATGAAATACCTGCCACGAAAGAAGGATTTAAAAAAGGTCAATTGGATACTTTACTAAAAATAGATGGACATTATGTCTGCTGAGTATTTTTTCCAAAAAATATTGAAATGCGAGGAATAAAAGTACAAAAGTTGATCTACATAGATACCTCTTTACCGCATAACGTACACAAAACAAACTAGATAAGGTACCAGGCATGCACACTATTACGCACACATGGATAAACACATACACGGTACAGCTACGCACACTTATGAATGACCAAAGCAGTAGCCGGCGCGGCGCACACACAAGCGTATAGAAAAAATAAAAACATAACTTGTAATACTATACCACAGTATCATTATGCATTAAAAGACTGTGACTATACCAATATTTCGCGGAAGCTACGTAAGGTTTCCATAGCTGAGTGGCTAAGCCATGGCGATATGCGGCCTCGTGAGAGAGATCGAGCCTCTTACGTTGATATGTTCTTTTTGATTTAGTTTGATATTTTTATTAAAATTATTCTTTCAAACATACGGTTCCACAGCGAGTATAAATTGTCCTTTATTTTTAGTTGTCCGTATAAAAGCAAACTACCCACCAATAATAATATATTTGTTTCTTTAAGATTATAGGGGCATGTTACACATTTATCCGTTTGAAAGCAAACTACCCACATAATATTATATAGTTTACGATTCTTTCACGGCTTTAGTTGTTGAATCGTGAGTCACTCTGCGTTAGATACTATTACTTATACATAAATTTTTACTTGAACTTTTTCGTTATTTTATTTAAAATGCATCACTTATCAGCGTTCCATAAAACTGAAATCGTTGTGTAGCATGAACAGAACACAGCGAAGCATAGCAAGACGGTTGATGATATCGGTAAGTATTATTAAAGTTAATAAGTATCTGGTTAAAGAACTTTATTTAAGTACTTAAAAGAAATTTACAAAATTTCACATAATGAGATACATATTTGATTTATATATATTATATAACTAACTTAATTTTACTTAACTTAACTTAACTGGCTACCGGCTACGACACACGCCGCGACCACGTGCTGTGCGCGGGGGACGCGGCGGAGGAGTGGGATTTTACGTGCGTAAGGGCCTGACTGTGCGCACTGTACCTCATCCACATGCACCAATGGTTGAACAAATGTGGATCAAACTTGTACGCAATTCCAATTCGATGATTATTGGTACAGCTTACAGACCACCCTGGCTAGATGTCAACATTTTTTTGGATGCAATCACCGACACCTTGTTCTCCTTTAGCAGCGCTGACAAGATACTTTTGCTTGGTGACTTTAACATCAACGTTCTAGATGTGGAGGAGAATAAGACTAAACTATTGAATGGTTTTCTAAATTACACAGGCCTTAGGAATGTGATTGCTGAACCTACGCACTTCACAAGTCACAGTCAAACACTCATTGATTTGGTCTGTACAGATGCCCAGATATGTGAAACCTCTGTTTTACACATACCTGAGCTCGGCCAACATGCTATGATTGCAGTGGAACTTAATTTTAAAACAGAGAAATTTACTCCTTATTGGATAACTTATAGGCCACTGAAAGATATACTTCCTGATATTTTCAATCAAGATATAAGCAGAATGGACTGGGATTGTATTATAGATTTGGGTGATATCAATACCATGGTGGACACATTCAACTTGTATATGCTAACCTTATTTAACCTGCATGCGCCATTCAAGAAGGTTCGAATTAAAGATAAAAGATGCCCCTGGATAACTGATACGGTCAAAGATATGATTAAGCTCAGGGAGAAATATCATCAGCGTTTCAAGGTTACCAAGTCTGATTCCTATTGTAACATATATAAGAACCTCAAAAGTGTAGTTACAGCTGCAATATTTAGTGAAAAGCAGGCTTATTTTAAATGTCACATTAATGAGAATATTGGCAATCCCAAAAAATTGTGGAATAACATTAAGTCTGTTATTTCTTATAAAAATAATAGGGAACATGACTTGCCTTATTTTTGTAGAGATCCTGAGGCTATCAATAAACATTTCCTTGAAGTGCCTGGCAGTGGAAGCATTACCATATCAGATCTAACCTTTTTCGAATTTGGCAAATATAGCTCGGATAATTTCCATCTTCAACCAACTAATGAAGTGGCAGTTTTAAAAGTCCTACAGACTCTAAAGTCCAATGCCTTAGGTGTTGATGACATATCTCTAGAGATGCTTATTATGACTCTACCACATACACTCAAAGTTATTACTGCCATCATAAATAAATCTTTGACCTCCTTTGTTTTTCCAGACTTGTGGAAAATATCTAGAGTGACACCTATCCCTAAAAATTCAAATCCCAGTTCATATAAAGATCTCAGGCCAATAAGCCTACTGCCTTGCTTATCTAAGGTCTTAGAAAAAATTGTATGTAGTCAATTGAGGCATTATATAGAACATCTTAAAATCTTACCGGAGAAACAATCAGGATTTCGCAAAGGGTATAGTACTGCCACTGCCTTGATTGATATTGTGGATAACATCTTGGAGGCTAGAGATCAGAGAAAGGGGACACTGCTCACCCTGCTTGATTACTCCCGCGCATTTGACTCTATAAACATCACTCTCTTACTATCCAAGCTCGCATACTATGGCTGTGACACGGAGACAGTGCGTTGGTTTGATAGCTACTTGAGCAATCGCTCTCAATTTGTGCAGTTGCAGAGTGGTGTGGATGGTAGTTGTGTCACCTCTTCTCTCAGTCCTGTAGCATGCGGCGTCCCACAAGGTTCGGTCCTCGGGCCTTTGTTGTTTATCATCTACACAGCAGATATAACTAGCTCCGTGACTAACTGCAACTATCATCTGTACGCTGATGATCTCCAGCTGTATATCTCTTTTTCTCCCAGTGAATGTCTCGAGTCTGTAAATGACATGAACAATGATTTAGACAAGATATCAGAGTGGGCTCATAGAAATTCTTTAGTACTTAACCCCAGTAAATCTAAGTTTATGATAATGGGCTCGAGGGATATCATTGGGAAGATTCAAGACAACAAGCCTGATGTTAGGATCAAGGGTACACCAATAGAACAGGTACTGGAGGCTCGCAACCTGGGGGTGGTTCTGGATGGTATGTTACAGTTTGAGACTCATGTACTAGAAGCTGTACGCAACTGTTTCTACCGTCTAAAACTGCTATACCGGATCCGTCCTCACCTTAGTGTAGACATGCGTATTACATTGTGTGAATCGCTGATTTTGTCAAGGCTTAATTATGCTGATACAGTGTTTGGACCCTGCCTCCACGGCAGGACTGAAAGGCTACTGCAGAGGGTTCAAAATGCATGCGCTCGGTTCTGCTTCAATGTACCGCCTCGTTCACATGTTACTCCCTACATCAAAAATGGAAACATGATGAAGATGTCGACGCGCAGAAGACTTCACTTGGCCACTTTACTCTTTGGCGTTATATTTAATGAAAGGCCCGAATACTTATATAAAAAACTAACCTGGTCGAGTGATCATAACAAGCACAACACTCGTGCGTCTACATATCTTCTTGTAACACCACAACATAGAACTGCTGCTTTTCGTGGCAGTTTCAAGTTGACTGCCACTCGCTGCTGGAACAACTTGCCGCCGCCCATTCGTAATCTAAGGACAGTTCAAAGTTTCAGCAAGAATTATAAACAGTATTTATTGAACGAACAGAAGCACCAAACATGAACTTACCACCACGTCTTTGCATGGAGGCGAGCAAGCGTCCCACCAGCAGTTACAAGTTTTCACGATGTAGGTCATCAAATCAATTATGGCATCAGACCAAGTAACATGACATAAACACACACAAACACAACACACAATCAATTCTCAACAATCATTATCACTTATTTTGCAGCTTAAACACATCATGAACAATAATTTACAAATTTAACGAATCTTCATTTAAGATTTTCTACTTTTCAGTTCACATTGTTTCACTACACCAAACTTCATCAAAGCGTCACTTGTATAATTTTTAAATCCCGCGCCTTCTCTTGATCTTTGCTATTGGCTAATGGGTGTGGTAATGTCAGTTGTCACAGCCAATAGGAAAGTTTGCGTTCCGTTCCGTTTTATTTTATGATTCAAATTATTGTTAGATTACAATGTTATATATTACTATTTAAATAATAACTATTAATTATATTACAGATTTATATATTTAAACATTTTATAAGATCATTATTATATTTACTTGTTTATTTTAAGTATTTTGTTTCAATCTACATAAATTGTATCTACGTTTGTTATTAATGTCAGGGTATTCTTTGATTAATCCGTGATATTGTCAATTTGTCATACCAGAATACCATCCATCTTGGCTCTAACAGAATAACAGCGCTGCTTTGTTCGCAAGGTGGCACAAAGCTGAGTTAGGGCCATTTTGTATCTCACTAAGTTTGTTACTTTTATTTTTTATTTATTATAATGTATTGTTGATATGTTCTGTAACTAACTTGTTGAGAACAAATAAATGTTTTTTCTTTCTTTCTTTCTTTCTTTCTAATATTGTGAGCACAGCTATCGATAACAACAAGCAAATATAATACAAAACTTATAACAAAATTTTTAACATAAATGATTTACGCAATACGAAAGTCATTTATAGCGGGTAGAATAAGTTGCCAAAACCAGGGTCGGACTTAGACATTATTTAAAACGTAAGATTTTAAATTGGTTTTAAAGGTGGTAAAAGTTTTGGAGTCTTTTATTTTCTGTGGTAATTTATTGAACATTTGTGCTCCCTCATAAGTAATGTTTTTCATACCATAGTTTGTGCGTGTTTTCACTAAGCAGATGTTATTAGCGCGACGTAGGCATCTTGCCCCTTCTTCTGCATTGGTTTTAAATATTAATTCTGAATGAAGTTTTTTTATCTATAATTTTTTTTTTATTAGAATAAAACACTAGGTTATAATAGTATATTTGATTTAAATTCATTAATTTAGTTTTGGAATAAATTTTATGTGTTGGTGTAAGAAAGTCGTATTGAAATAAGATTTTAATTGTTTTATTTTGTACAGTCTGTATTGAATTTAAAATTGTTTTGACTGCACTACCCCATATTTCTATGAGATAGTCCAAGTGTGGTTTGACTAAGGAGTAATATATATTAAATCTAACTTTTCGCGGAAGACATCGAACGATTTCGTATAGACGCCCACATAAAGATGATATCTTAGATCTTATTTTATTTATATGTGCTTTCCATGTTAATTTAGGTTGTTAGTTGTTGGTTAGGTGTTAGTTTAGGACCCCCCCCAACGGGGTTCTCGCCTTGTCGCGGCGGGGGGGCTTAGTAGCCGTGGTTACCAAGGACCACGGTGAACCAAGAGGAACCCCAAGGAGGCGCCGCTCCTCTGGGCTTTGCCAGTAAGCCCACGATGGAGCGGCTCTGGTGGGTTGCGGTGCTGTTGGGCGGCACCGCAACTGGGTCGGGCTGCAGTGTTGCTTCGGCAACACTGCGGCTGAGGAGTGGCGGGGCCGCGGCGGGAGAGGAGTGCCGGTATAACGGTGCGCCGCTCTCCCTACCTTCCGCGGCCTCGGCGGGGCCGCAACCGCCAGATTGCGGACGCGGTGGGGCCGCAGGGGAAGAGGAGTGTCGGTATTGCGATGCGCCGTTCTCCCTATCCTCTGCGGCCGAGTTGGCCTGCGGGCGGCGATCGGGCAGTCGCCGCCCGAACAGCACGGGCCCGAGACGGCAGTGCGCGTGTTCCGCACGCTCCTCTCGAAGGAGGGGGGGCTAGGCCCCTAAATCGGACGGGGCCCGCTCGTGGTGAGCGGGCCATGGCCCGTCGGGGTCGCGGATGAATGCGCAAGCGACTCCCGTGACCCCGACACTCTGGCCGTCTGGAGGAACACCGTGGGTTTTAGTCGGTATGCTGGCCGCGCTTTGAGTGCGGTCGGAGAGTCCGACATAACCCCCGCCTTGCCCGGGCGGGTGCGTATGCGTAATGCATTTCCCACGTAAAAAAAAAAAAAAAGGTGTTAGTTTAGGACAACTTTGTATCCCCCCAACGGGGTTCTCGCCTTGTTGCGGCGGGGGGGCTTAGTAGCCGTGGTTACCAAGGACCACGGTGAACCAAGAGGAACCCCAAGGAGGCGCCGCTCCTCTGGGCTTTGCCGGTAAGCCCACGATGGAGCGGCTCTGGTGGGTTGCGGTGCCGTTTGGGCTGCACCGCAACTGGGTCGGGCTGCAGTGTTGCTTCGGCGACACTGCGGCTGAGGAGTGGCGGGGCCGCGGCGGGAGAGGAGTGCCGGTATAACGGTGCGCCGCTCTCCCTACCTTCCGCGGCCTCGGCGGGGCCGCAACCGCCAGATTGCGGACGCGGTGGGGCCGCAGGGGAAGAGGAGTGTCGGTATTGCGATGCGCCGTTCTCCCTATCCTCTGCGGCCGAGTTGGCCTGCGGGCGGCGATCGGGCAGTCGCCGCCCGAACAGCACGGACCCGAGACGGCAGTGCGCGTGTTCCGCACGCGCCTCTCGAAGGAGGGGGGGCTAGGCCCCTAAATCGGACGGGGCCCGCTCGCGGTAAGCGGGCCATGGCCCGTCGGGGTCGCGGATGAATGCGCAAGCGACTCCCGTGACCCCGACACTCTGGCCGTCTGGAGGAACACCGTGGGTTTTAGTCGGTATGCGGGCCGCGCTTTGAGTGCGGTCGGAGAGTCCGACATAACCCCCGCCTTGCCCGGGCGGGTGCGTATGCGTAATGCATTCCCACGTAAAAAAAAAAAAAGGACAACTTTGTATATTTTTTTGTTTTTGGCTTTAAAAATTATATAGCTCGTTTTTGATATATTGGCAGTAAGTAAGTTATATTGAAACCAGTCGTGAATCTTTTCTAGGTCTTCTTGTGCTAACTTCATCATATCGTTAATTGAACTGCCATAATAAAATATGCTTGTGTCATCGCCATATAAACCAATTTCACCATTTAATGAAATTCGGCTAATGTCATTGACGTAGATTAGAAATAAAAGGGGCCCGATTATTGAGCCCTGTGGTATGCCACATGTAATAGGTTGGACTGTGCTTTGAAATGTACCTATCTTTACTATTTGAAAGCGATTTTCTAAATAAGATTCTAAAATTTTAATTGCATTTTCAGTGATACCAATATGTTTAATTTTTTTAATAGAAGGGAATGACTCACAGTATCAAACGCCTTTTTTAGGTCTATAAATATGCTAAGGCCTAGCTATGTTCCATCAATGTGTGTTTTAATCTTAGTGATGAGGTCTATCGTAGTGGACAAGGTATTTGATTTGGGCCGAAATCCATATTTTGTTAGTATTCAAAAATCTTAAAAACTATGTTAGTGTAATTTCTATTTTCTTAATTGACTAAGTCTAAATTAGGAGGAACTTAGGACAAAATGAACTAGATTTTACACTTCTTGACGCTGGCAGAAATAGCTGGCGGCTGTGTTTCTAATTCTACCTGCTACCAATTCGCTGATGACATCTGTCTCATGATTGGGGATAAAAATCCAGACTTAGCCCGTAAACTATTGCAATCGGACCTAGACGCCTTAGCTAAATGGTGTCACGATTCAGGTTTAGTAATAAACGCCAACAAAACAAAACTGCTCGTAATTAGATCACCGTACATAAAATCCCAACCTATACAGAACCTAAAAGCTCACAACCATACCTGTCTCCACCATATTCGATCGCCTTGTGGGTGCCCGTCGATAGAGGTAGTAACACAACATACGTATACTAGTGTGTAACAAAATATAATCTATCTTTTTTTTTTTCATTTATTTTGGCACATACAGTAAATAAAAAGAAGTTACAAAGTTGTTTTCTTATGCTAGAGTTCTATAAAATGAGTGCCGAAAATAAAATTGCAAAATGGTATATTCAACTAAAATAACTTATTTATTTATTTTATTTTAAGGAACATAAAACAGTTACACACTGAGGATTTACATGACAACCAAAATGGTATACATAAATTTAGTAAGAGTGTAACCCACACCAATGTTCGCGAAATAATATCAGCAATGATAAAAAACTAAAAACTCGCGCATAAATAGAGAGCGATGGTGGATTACTCCAATAAGTAATAAAACAGGTTATTTCAAGGTTTCAATAGCTAGTCTATGAAATTGTGAGTATAGAAGTGCAAGTATGTCCAATTCAAATAGGTGTGTGTTATACAATTCAACAACTTTAAAAGAAAGAAAGAAAACGTTTATTTGGTACATTACATGAGACATACTAATTAACAATTATAGGTCTAGATAGAACAAGTAACAAGATACAAATAAACAGCGGTCTCATGACGGTACTAAATAGGCACCATTTCAGCATAATGCCGAGCACGAGTGCGCCGCACTGGTTTTCAAATGGGCCTATTTGATGTGACGTATGAATGTCTTAAATTAATTCTAAACGCTTAATTTTTTTTTACCTATTAATAGTATTTACATTCGGTAGAAATAGTACGTATAATTAATATTTTTTTTTGCTTTTGCTTAACAAACAAAGCTAACAATAATAAAATTATACCATATACAAGAATAGACATAACAAAATTATGCAATAAGTATAGTATATAGTACTAAATAATAAAATAATAATATTTAATATATGAACATAACATAAATAGTGCAATAATTACGTTTATGTTCTATGGCGATCATGACTCATCGGTCTCATCTGACAGACTCAACTGTCACTTTGCTGTCTGTCAAAATAGACAAAAAGATAAAAACATGACATGGACGGAAAGGACGCTATAATTAGTTTGACTCCTAAACTAACAAAATTATTTCCTAAACTAAGTAATAAATGTTTTATTTATAACATGTAAGTGAAACATCTTGTATTTTTACTCTAGTAATAATAAACTAAAATAAAAATAAAACATTCTAAAAAACGCCTTTGCATTGCCGCCAAATTGTCAAATTGATATGAAATAAGCCGCAGGAATTGAGAGGAATCCATAATAAAGGAAATCGTACGTTCCAAATAACTAACTACATAATAACATGAAACAAATCAGATAATAAATATTTTAATCAGATAATTTATTTTATAATTAGTAAAAATAAAGTAATTAGTAAAATAAAGTTGAACCGCCCAGGTTATTGGTGATTTATGATTTTATTTCTAGAGATTTTTTAGTTTACGTTTAAGGACAAATATTTCTGAGTATTGGTAACTCCGTTGTTGACATTTTATTTGCATAAAATAAAGTTCATTACAAATTTTAAACTTTTAGGCAATATTTTGTTTGTTTTTGTTATATTTCTGTAAAAAAGTATCTCGAAATAAAGTTTGTGTAGGATAGCGTTTGTGTAGTGTGTACTGTAAAAGAGTGAACATAATAAATTTTGTATAGTAAATAGTTCTAAGCGTGTATAAAATATAATTATTAAAGTAACAAGTAGAAAGTAATTTAGTGAAGATGTCTACTCAGAAGGTAATCTACATAAAAAGTGCGCTTGAGCAACGCACCTTCATGCATATCTCGGAGTTATTGGAAAATATTGGGAATACCCCGTAAGTAAGAGCGCAGCTCAAGTGCCGTCCGCTTGAGACACGCATGAATACGTAAGTTGAAAACATGATTTTTGGTGGTGTAGATATTGTGTTGTTTTTAGTGTCATTTGATAGGTTTAGGTCTAAAACCGATAAGGAATAAAACTTTTTAAATAGGGTAATCCATTTAGAAGTTATTAGGAATTTTAGATAGTGAAAATTGTGAAATGTAAAATTTTATTACGTTTTGTTCTGTACCTAAACTTTTTTACTGTAATAGTATGTTTAATGTTTTGTTTAGTATTGTAGAATAAGCTTTTGCTATGCGGGCTATTAGGTACTGCGAGTTTGGATTAGTTTGGAGTAGCCCCCCTCAGTTGACGTCCTTAGCGTGACCGGCGGGCGCTGGCCGCTGCGCCGAGCTTAGAGCGTAGTATGAAAAGTGATTCTGATTTCTGTGTGTCTACGACGCTAGTAGCATTAGATTGTTGCCTGATTTATTTATTATCTCAAAAAACACGTTTCTTAAAGTTAATTTTGAAAAACAAAAAACATGTAATTTAGATCGACGGTGATCGCCCAGATATGACAATAAATTTTAAAAGAAGTTATGGATATTAAAATGTTTATCATTTTAATATCTGTCTTTACGATACATACTTAATATCTATTAAAGTCTAGAAATAGACCATACGTCGCGCTTCAAGGTAAGCAATTTTTGCCCTGGCTTCCCTCTGACACAAAATCACCCTTCGCCACTGGTATCTTGGATTAATAATAAATGAGAATTTGAATTGGAAGCATCATATCGAACGCGTTTGTAGTAAATTTAGACAGTTTTTAGCTAACATCGTGATTCTGTGGTTTCAAGTCAAGTGGGTCCGCTTTACATGGCAGTACGTATAAAGATCTTAAAAATATTGTTAGGACGGCAATTGATAGTGAGACGTTTCTCACTATTATTATTATTATATGCTTATTTTAAATCTAGTATTAATCAACATATAAATAATCCCAAAAAACTTTGGAATAACATCAAGTCAGTTGTAAATTATAAAAATAGTAAAGACCATGATCTTCCCCCTTCTTGTAGAGATCCTAATTTCATGAATCAACATTTTTTAAATGTACCTGGCAATGGAGATGTCACTCTATCAGACCTAACCTATTTTGAATTTAATAAATTTGGTACCAGTTGCTTTAATTTTCAGCCGACCGATGAATTGGAAATTTTCAAAATTATACAAAGCCTCAAATCTAATGCTGTTGGAGTTGATAATATCTCTCTCAATATGCTGGTCATGACATTGCCACACACTCTTCCAATCATAACTGAGATCATAAATAGATCTCTATCTTCTTTTACATTCTCTAGTTTGTGGAAGATTGCCATTGTCAAACCCATCCCTAAAACACATAACCAGTGCTCTGCTAAAGATTTTAGGCCTATCAGTTTGTTACCTTACTTATCAAAAATCATAAAAAAGTGGTCTCTGTACAACTTCAAAAAATTTTAGAGCATTTAAAGATATTACCTGAGAAACAGTCTGGATTTAGTGCTAGCCATAGCACTGCCACTGCTTTGATTGACGTTACAGACAATATACTAGAGGCTAGGGATCAAGGGATGGGGACTCTGCTTACACTGCTAGATTTTTTTATTGATAGCTTAAATATTTCTTTACTTCTTTCAAAACTTGCTTATTACGGATGCGACTCACAGGCAGTTCGTTGGTTTAACAGCTATCTTAACGGTAGATACCAGATTGTTGAGCTTCGGAACGATAGGCGGGGTGGTAGTATTACATCATCACTATTGCCAGTTTCTAGGGGAGTTCCTCAGGGATCCATTCTTGGGCCTCTATTATTTATTACTAGCTGACCCGGCGAACTTCGTCCCGCCAAACAGTCGATCAACATTACTTTATTTTTATTCATTACTTTTAAAATATTCTTCATTACTTTTCTAAAATAAAAGATTTTTTCTAAAATAAACGTAGCCTAAGTTACTCCTTATTACATCAGCTACCTGCCAATAAAAGTCCCGTCAAAATCGATTCAGCCATTTCAGAGATTAGCCGGAACAAACAGACAGACAGACAGACAAAAATTGTAAAAAATGTTATTTTGGTGTATGTACCGTATTTCATATATTCATATATTCATATCGTAAAAAAACGGTTATTTCAATATTACAAACAGACACTCCAATTTTATTAAATGTATAGATTTATACCAGTGACATAATTAATTCCCTAAGATACTGTAACTACCATCTACAGTGAGTTTGAATTTATTAGCATCCTTTTAACCTGTGGCCTATAAAATTGTAAATTAATGTTATCAAAATTATAATTTAAAAAACGCTTTAAAACATTATATCTACGTAAATAAAGTCTAAAACAAACAAATAAAAAATTAAAACATACTAAAAAATATTACATTTTAATAATAGTTAATTATTATTGCGCGCAAATCAACTACGTGTGGCCACTGTATACCAACAAGATGATAGTATTACCTACGCGCGGCATTCATTGATTAACCTATTATTGAATAGATCAGATGTAGGCTACTTTGCAGTTCTATGAAAATGAAATAAATACCGCCAAGCGCGCTCCTGCTTCCTGATAGGTTGCGCCGGCGCGGCGGCGTATCGGCGACACAAAGTAGATACGTATAGAGAGAAAGCTTCCTACAAACGCGCAAATCAGTGGCACTACTACAAGCACGCGGGGCATGTGTGCGTGTCCACTGGCCGCTTGTCGCGTACACGGCGAGACTGGAAAAAACCGGATGACGCCGGCACAGCCAGTTGACAATCTCAGGGTCAGTGCGACGCACGTTAAAGTTAATTGTTAATTATTTTATCGGTTAATTTTAATCGTTGAAACTATAATAAGTATGTTAATATTTATATTCATGAAAAGTTTGATTAAAACTAAATAATGTTAATGATATTTAATAAGAATGATTGTTTATTTTAACGCGTTATAAGTTTACCTCTGTGAACTTCCCTTCATATTTAACAGGTTCATCAAATTCTTTCGAAGTTTGTAGGTAGGTTTAGATTTGTACCTACTTAATTGAAATATCCACGAATGACAATGTTCAACAATCACGAATGAAAAATCACATTGGCAACAAAACTTTTATAATATTATCAGCTTAAACCAATAAAATATATCGAATTTAGCTACTTATAAAGGCAAAACGACAGATGTTTTCCTATTCACTATGTTAATCCTATTCGTTTTAATGAGATATCAAAATCAGTAGGTATAGAGTACATATATAGAGTTATTCCGGTCTGATCCCCTGAATCTCATACACTGGGGATTGCTTTACTTTTTGTTATTTTCTATTCAGTTCTGATCGCGTAGGAGATATGAAACAAAACCTAAATATATTTAAATATTTAATTTCAGTCGTATCCCCTAGTTATCTTTGACAGATTTTCGAGAAAATACGTACAATAACTTCACGCCTGTCTTCCATTAATGGGGTAAGCAGAAACTATAGAAGTGTGTTTATTATTTTTATGTTTTTAATTCATTGTTACATAAACTGCTTTTCTCTTGAATGTACTTACCTATCAAAAACTCTGAGGGGATCAGGCCGGTATTACTAAATTTGCAGAGAATCAAAACGGAATTAAAGAATAATTATAATTAAATTATAATAATTGCCCTATGGGATGAGATCTGGGGGATCGGACCGGAATAACTCCATATATAAACTATTTAACAAATGTTTTGTTTGTCTTAACCTATTGTGACAACCCTACCAGAATAGGTAACAATTTTGCACTTTCTTAGGAAGCTTTGCCTCTGTACGGCTACTCTGTATCGGCGACCCGACGCGCGGCCGCGGTGTGTGTGTGCATAGGTGTGTGCGTGCGGGGGCAAGGTCAGGGTGCAAATTTTTATTTTCTATCAGTTACGAAATTCACTACTTTCAAGTGTGACGTAAAATTCATCTCTCCGTAGATTTTCAAACCGTGACGCTCGTGGTTGGATTCAATGACTTTGTGTGTGTGTTGTGTTGTGAAGTTTAATAATTGTGTACAAGAATCAACAATATTTGGACATGGTGTTGTTTTATGACCGTGCTGGTCACAACCTTGTGCGAGCTCGGCAAATGTTTCACCGACGCTATTCGAATGTGCCGTTACGTTAGTATTTACAAAATCCTAAGTGCATTAAAAACGATAGATCTTACTAGTTTGACAGTTTTAAGCGAATTATCATCAAAATGTGTCTTGATTAAGTTGGTTCGATTGTGCGGAGATTGTGTGATAGGTAAGACGGCCGCGGCCATTGACCGTACAGCGCTACTACATGGCAGTCAGCTGTAGCTGTAGTAGCTGTCCGGGTTTCTCCGGCCGCCCTTGATAGTAAAATGCGTAGGTAATAATTTTAGCGCGTAAACGTCTCGATACTTTTCTTTATTTATTGTATTTGTTGTGCGATTTTTTTTTATTATGTAATTATTTGTTTTTACGATTTTAATTGTTAATAATTTACTTAATTTACCTAGACATGATGTTTTCAACCAATTTTTAGATTTTTTTTTTATGTCAGCAATACTGAATTTCATAGTCTATAAGTACTTGGTACTATGTATAGAATAACAGGTTAAAAGGATGCTAATGAATTCAAACTCAACCTGTATATGCTGATGACATCCAGCTTTACATCTTTTTTCGACCGGAAGACTGCTCTGAAAAAGTAAATAAAATGAATGAGAATTTAGATAGGATCTCCGACTGGTGTACGTTTATTTAATAAATTACCTATCGACATAATGGATAAACCCTTAGACAAATTTAAACAAATTGTCAAAAAACATTTAATACTTAAGGGTTACTACACTGTTAATGAGTATCTGAACGATAAAAGTCATGGGATGCTCGCTTGACGAAGGAGTAAATTAATTTTACTCTTAATTTTAATGACATTATACTTTAAAGGACATATTTTTGTTAATTATTGTATGAATGTCATTTTTTATGATTATTATGAATGACATGCTTTAACAAATAATTTTTTGACATTAATTTATTGATACATTTTGACATAATTTATAAAATGTTTTTTTTTTTTTTGTATTAATTTTAAATGACATGATGCCCGAGCCATATTTGAACAGTTATGTACACATATTGTATAGTTTTGTTGAAATTGTATACTTAGTATTGTTAATTTTTTTTTTACATTGTGATTTGTGAAATAGAGGTACATTGTGAACTCCTGTGGTAAATTAAGTTCATCTTACTTTATACTTATACCAAAAATTAACAGTTTATATAATATCTACATAGAAACATTTATCACAGTTCACATGTTGCCTTTACCTTTTGTAGCAATATGCAAATTGAGGCAGCTTGTAAAGCACACATTTTACTTTTTAATTTTCTTTACAACATAGAAAGCTGTAAGTAATTAAGTATCTATAGAGTTAAGTGTATTGCCTGCGTCACTTTGCATGCTACTTGAAACTGTAACTTACAAAAATTGTAATAACCTGGCGATTAAAAAGAGTGGCCTGAGTTTCTTGCCAGTTCTTCTCATGGCTCTACTTCGTCAGCGAACTGGCTGTAGGTTAATTTGCTGACATTTTGTAAACTTTGACGTTCATAAGTGTTAATTTAATTAACTTAAATGAATAAACATATATTTCATTTCATTTCATTTCATTTCATTTCATTTGGGCAGAGAGAAATTTCTTAGTTCTTAATCCCAGTAAATCAACATTTTTGACTCCAAGAATATGATATTAAAAATTCAGGGCTGAATTCCAGTTGTGAGAATAGGCGGTTGCCAAATTGAACAGGTTACGGAGACTAAAAATCTTGGTGTAGTTTTTGATGGCCTGCTACAGTTTGAGACACACATTCTGGAATCAGTCCGCAATCGTTTTTACCGCTTAAAGCTGTTCTACCGACTTAGGCCATATGTGAATGTAGAAATGAGAATAATGCTCTGTGAGTCTCTGGTACTGTCAAAATTGAATTATGCTGACACTGTTACCATACACTGTATGGTAACTTTCTGCTCAGCAAAACAGACAGACTAATTTAACGAGTACAAAATGCATACACTCGTTTTTGTTTTAGTGTGCCACAACGATCCCATGTTACGCCTTTCTTTAATGACGGGAACATGTTAAAGATGTCAGCACGCAGGAGGCTCCATCTTGCCACATTGCTTTTCGGTGTCAAGCAAGTTTTGCTTTCTCTTGCGGCTCGTGGGCTAGCGATCCATCAGGACCTTTCAAGGGGGGCAGCGAAGGCTTGCAGAAGTTGAATTGCACGGCCTTGGCTAGTCGCCATTAGCTACGGCTATTCGTAAGATGCGAAATGAGTTCTTGCCCAATCCGAGCAATGCACTGGGCATCCGCTCTGATGTAAGCCTTCTTGCATTCCCTAGTGACTTTGTTGTACGCTGCTTTTAGGCGATCCAAGTTAGGGTCGCGCCGTGCTCGGGCCTTGATCCAAGCGCGGTACGCCGATTCTTTTTGTTTAACAGTATCGGCGCACTCACGGTTGAACCAGGGACGCGTTTTGCCTGCACTGGTGACATCTGAGGATGGAGTGTAGTATTCCATACCTAACAAGATTTCACCAGCGACAGCAGTAGCACTTTGCGACGGATCCCTGCTTTTAAAGCAGCGTGATGCCCATGGGACGGAAGCAAAGTAATCCCGCATACCATCCCAGTCTGCTGATGAGTAGTGCCATAGTCGTCGCTTTACCTCCGCACGTCGTGGGGAAGCAACAAGGGGCACTGAGGCGCAGACCAAACAGTGGTCGGAATTTCCCAGTGGGGCGTGGACCGAAACATTGTATTGGTCTAGGTGACTCGTCAGCAGTAGGTCTAGCAAAGAGGGCGCTTGACCTGGAATATCTGGTATCCTTAGGGATGGATTACCAGTTCGTTCAGGTCATGCGTGAGAGTGAATGCATGGCTTGACTGATATTCAAATAATTCACACCAGGCCCTGATTTGCCGGGCGCGTTCCAGAGTGTCATGAATGGGTATTTGATACGATTATTATTTTGACCATTCGATAAAGCAATTGACTTGTCTAAAGTATAAATTGACTGCAATTAGACGTAACATTATCATTTACATTGACATCTATTGACGAATATCGAAGCTTCATTTACTGCAATTATTAGACCAATTGAACTCACCGCAAGATGGAAGAATATTTTACACCAAATGAACGGGCAGATAGAATTAATGTTACACTAAGAAACAAACGGAGGGCAGTCATACCAATAAAGAATTCATTTGAATTACTATCAGAAATTTCAGATGAGGACGATGAATTCAAGGCGTACAGCCTTGAATTCATCGTCCTCATTCTCTTTTAACTTAAATAGAAGCTATCCTGAACTACGCACGTGGCACTCGAAGATAAAAGACGATGTCTGCGAATTAAGAAAACAAATCCGTGAACTTGAGGAGAAAGTCTTAATTGCTGAAAATGATATTGAAAAATTATTACTAGAAAACGACATCCAAGCCAAACAAATCACTGACTAGGAACTAAAAATCAGTCAGTTGACACATATATGCACAAATACCTCTAAGAAAATAACATTAAAGCGTAACAAAAGCTTAGTTAGAACCACGCTTGATTTCTCAAATTTGCATCACAGTCCAAGTCAAAAGGACAGGACTGAATTAAATAAATAAATGAATTAATATTTCAACAACTACACACAACGCCATCTAGACCCAAAGTAAGCATATTATATGCTTGTGTTATGGGTTCTAGAATGCGGATATACATACTTAAATACTTTTTTTTTGTAAATACATACATAATTATTATACATAGAAACACCCAACCATCCAACATCGTGACAATCGCAACATGAACATATCTATTTGCACCAATGCAAATAGATATGTTCATGCACACAAATATTTGCACTGAGCGGGAATCGAACCCGTGTCCTCTGCATGGCAGTCCATACACAGTACCACCGAACCACAGAGGCAGTCAAATTAGTATCAACAGTTTCCTGCTAATAAACTTAAATCAAATAAAAACATAACGCGCTACGGACAACAAGAGGTCAACACTGATCAACCGGAAGATGCTCAAGATAAAAGAAATCACCGATGATAAACTCCGTCAACGTCAAAATCAAATATGACAGATCAAGTGTCAAACATGTCGACAGACGAAATTTTTCCGAACAAAGTATGTTTAATTAGCGATAATAATAGAAACAATATTCTAAGTCAAGCAGAAAACACTTTTCCAAACTATAATATTTGTCACTACTATGCCAAATGCAAATATAATTGCTTAATTTGGGGCTAGTATAGTCGAATGAATGATGCCATGGAATTTGTGACAAGTCATAGATACACTGAGAGTAGTCTGCTTTAAAGAAGTTATATTGTGTTCTTTCGTTTTCTTTCAGAGCAAACGATTTGCAGCAGTTAAAGGATATGTCTAATGAGGGATGATGGGCATCGCGTCGGGTTAAGGTGGGGGCGTCAACTACAGTAAATGGTGTTTCAGAGGAATGTAAAACTAAATCTAATATTTTGCCGCCATGGTTACATATAATGTTTGATTGCATTAAATTAGTTCTAGTCATGAATTCATACAGCGCACTAGCTTTACGGTTTCGCATCGCTACTAAAGAAGTTGAGAGAGACCAATCGATATCTGATTGATTAAAGTCTCCGACAATTAGAGTTAGATGAGTGAAAGATGATAAGATTATTCTCTCGCAGTTGTCTAAGAATGCTTGATGGACGTCGTAACTAATATAAGATGGCATATAGACAGTGCACAAAATTAAGTTAAATTGTTTTAGCCGAATGCTTATCCAGATATCTTCAACGTACTACTGAGCTTGCTCAGTACACGCAAGCGATTTTTTGGCGGCAATAAGCACTCCACCTCCGTGCGCTTTATTATGCCTATTCATAAACTCACTAGATCGATCATTACGGTATACTGTGTATCTAGTGTCGAACAATTCAGACGAGGAAACAGAATCATCAAGCCAAGTTTCACACAGACAAACAACGTCGTAATTATTTATTTATTAAAAACTTCATATAGGTACAAAGTATATTGGCGGACTTAATGCCTAAGGCATTCTCTACCAGTCAAGCATTACGGGTGATGCAGAGAACAACAAAATAGGTGTATCTGAAGACAGTTTAAAGAGATTATCACAAGGAGTTACTTTGTAATTAAGTGTTTTCAGCCAATCTGTTACCTTAGTTTTGCGAGTAGGTCAACTTAAATATTACTAACTAGCGGTTGCCCGCAAAATCGTTCGCGTATTAATTCAGATGTGTGCGTTTTTTTTTTTTTTTTTTTTTATTGCCTACAGTGGCAGACGAGCCAACAGCCCACCTGACGGTAAGTGGAAACTGTCGCTCATAGACTTCTGCAATGCCAGGGGCTCTGCGAAGCCGCTGCCTACCGTGATATTAATGCTCTCTTTAAACCTCGTTTGAAGAAGGACATGTCATAGCGCTCGG
Source organism: Parascotia fuliginaria (assembly GCA_963082885.1). Taxonomy (NCBI): domain Eukaryota; kingdom Metazoa; phylum Arthropoda; class Insecta; order Lepidoptera; family Erebidae; genus Parascotia; species Parascotia fuliginaria. The sequence continues at coordinate 9,232,656 of OY720189.1, forward strand.
GAAACACCGCAGCTGGTAGTTCGTTCCAGAGCCTGCCCGTACGTGGGAGAAATGAACGCTGAAAACGAACCGTGCTAGACGAGATCGTGTCCAGGTAGTATGGATGAACTTTGCTGCGATGTCGAGTGGTGCGATGTATGAGAATATTGCCTGCTTGATATTACGGCAATCGTACATTGTATCAGTAATAAATATCCGTCTTTATGGCGAATCTGATTTAAATCTATTTACCCGCAACCACTAAAACTGACGAAATTTCACACAAACTTGCAACTCCAATGTTCCCACATAATAAGGGTAGTTTTTAAATATGAAAAATTTAGTATTTTTTAGTAATTTGGAAATCCTACTAAAAAAAAATATAGTATCATACAAACTTTGTCACCCCTTTATACACCCTTCGCAAATCCCGTCTCAGTGAGCACCTATGTCCACCTTCGACTATGGAGTCGAATTACGCGGTCCTAAGGTTTAGTAGTTTGCCAGGTAAGATTCTAAAATCGATTCTAAAATAAAACTAACTGGAAAAAAGTTTACGTAGTCTGATTGATTGAACCATGCGGTCAAACCACGTGACGAGAAGCCAAAATTCGAAACTCCTAGCACGTGTAGTTTCTGAGATTTCATTCATATAGCGTGCCCCCAGTAAAAGAAGTAGGCAGCACCATCTTTTGACCCAGCTGATCGGCATAAACGTCTTGTGTCTTTATCGCATCTTGCAAGTATATATATCAGCTGCGCCTGATTGTTCCTAATATAACTTAAACTCTCCGTCTCAATTTCTTTTCGCAATCATGTATGGGAAATCAGAGCGGTTTCGATAAGAAAACGGACAGAGTAACGTTATAGGACTTTATTTCGGTAATAACAGAAATAAAAATGGCGCTACACTGCCTTTTAAACTCTTTTTACATCAAAACTTGAATAGGTGGCGTGTTCGGCTATTTTTACAATTTTAATATTTTTCAAATCAAATGTGCCAGATACTCATATTCGCTACCATACTAAAAATTATAACTTAGCTCTGGCAGTCAAAGACTGCTACCCTTTAAGTTAAATTAAAAACGATAACCCAGAGGATCAGATCTGGGGGATCAGACCGGAATAACTCGTAATTTACAAGAATGAACGAACGTCCACCCACTACTTGACAACTTATTATTTAAGTATAATATCATTACAAAACTAACACATGTCGACTAAAAACTGGCTAAACAACGGAAGAAAATAAAGCAGATGACTATCTTCTCCTTTCCTAATCATTATACGGTAAGAATAAAAATTTGCAGCAGATACCATTATTACTGGGGTATAAAAATGAAGCATCCATCCTAGCCGTAGCAAAACAAAAATGGGTAACTGTAATGCATCGTATAAACGATAGGTTTCACTTATTCGATGAAATAATTGGTTATCATAGCTCTCATCGCTTAAAAAATGCTGTACATTAAGGTAACTGTAGCAACTTCATTTGACGTAGTTTGTGAGTTTTTAATCATGATAATGTGTCAAAATAAAATATTTTTAAATCAAAAGCACTAAGGAGCAAAGGTGCAAAAGCACTAAATCATCCCAAAATTACTTTCTTTTCCATTTTTAACCCCGTTTAAGGATGAATTTCAATAAAATACAAATTTTGCCCCAGTACTTACTATGCGTTCTCAGTACACATTTTAATATATTGTTACGTGTCAGGATGGGTTCGATGTAAAATGCCAGTTACGCGATGATGAGTTTATTAGAGACTCACACAATACACTAACAGTAACAAAATAACTCAATAAACACTTATACTGCACTTTAACGCTTCGTATATCGCTCTTCGTAAACTTTCGTATCGCTTAGATGTTCGCTCGAGATCGCTGTATTCACAACTGAACGAAGTGCCGACGTTCGAATCCTTTTTATAGTCCTTCAATAGATTTCTAGAACCTTCCAGTTATTACTACAAAGATGCCGACAATTCTCGAAAACAGAACAATGAGTGTAGGTACTTAACTGCGACGCGTAGGTATGCCTACCGCCGATGAGCTATTGTTATACGTGTAGGTAGGTACATGCGAACGTTCTAGCGTAGGTATTTGTCGTATACGTGTAGGTAGGTACTTGCGAATGTTCTAGAGCGTAGGTATTTGTCGTACACGAGTAGGTAGGTACTTGTGAACGTTCTAGAGCTTAGGTATTCGTCGCAACAATATATATACTACTACTACTACTACTTCCCACTTTAGATTATGCAGATGCCAGTTATCCAAATACCAGCTAGACAAACTTGAGCGACTTCAAAATGTTTGCATAAGATTTATATTTGGTCTACGCAAGTATGATCATGTTTCAGAATTTCGCAAAAAGCTCAAGTTGTTACCATTAAGACTTCGCCGGAATGCTCATATCCTTTCTTTACTGTACAATATTTTGTTTAACCCTTCAACACCTTCCTATCTTAAGGGACGCTTTGAGTTCCTTCATGAAATACATACGAGATCCGCCGTCACATTCTACATTTCTTTACGATAATTCATTTACAGTTTTGGCTACACGTCTGTGGAATAAACTACCCTTAAATATTAGACGGGCACAAACACTAGCTTCATTTAAATCCCTGACTACAACCCATTATTTGTCATTATACCATATTGTATAGTACCAGTGCCGAAGGGTAGTGGAGGGTCAGCACCAACTGATTACAGACCCGTGGCGGTACTATGTACCCCGGCTAAAGTGTTTGAGACAGCCATTCATAGACGTTTGTATCCACAAATAAGCGCTCAGCTGTCCGATGCGCAGCACGGATTTCGGCCTGGGAGGGGGACAACGGGGAACTTGTTGAACTTGATGTCACATCTGGTACCCGCGGTAGATGGTGGACAACAAGTGGATGTTGCATTTTTTTACTTCCGGAAGGCATTTGACACAGTCGATAATGACATACTGCTCTTCAAAATGGCGGGTATGGAATGCACACCGCACGCGTTGTCATTTTTTGCATGCTACTTACGGGACACATGTCAGTATGTGGACTGTGGCGGATGCCTTTCGGATCCTTACCCGACGAAATCTGGTGTGAGTCAGCAGGGCAGCAATTTAGGGCCTCTCTTATTTATTATTACTGTCAACGATCTGCCAAAGGTGGTTAACTGGTCTACACCTTTATTATTTGCAGATGATTTAAAACTGGTTCGTGAAGTGACACAAAGCACAGATCATATCATGCTACAAGACGACATAGAAGAGATGGTTAAATGGAGTAAACAAAACAAATTGTACTTTAATGTGGCTAAGTGCTCCGTACTGTCTTTTAGCCGCGCGCGAGCCCCAAGTCACTACCAGTATTGTATGGATGGGACGCCACTACAGCGGTTGACCGAGGTAAAGGACTTAGGTGTACGCTTCACTCCTGACATACAGTTTAGGGAGCACATTATAGGAGTGTGTAAGAAAGCATACCGGAATTTGGGGTTGATGCTACGTCAGGCTAATAATTTCACAAATATCGGGGCTCTAAAGGCACTGTACGAGGCACTCGTAAAAAGCCAGTTAGAGTGCAACGCAGTAATATGGTCACCTCACGAAGAAAAATATAAAATTATGTTGGAACGAATTCAAAACAAATTCGTTAGGTTTGTTTATTTAAAGCAGTACGGAGTGTATCCGGGCTATCCACTATTGTACCCTACACTGTTCATTCTGGGCATGGTAGGATATTACAAACTTGAAGTTAGGAGAGAGGTAGCTCTGGCCACTTATCTTTTTAAAGTGATACGAGGTAAAATACACAATCCGGAAATTTTACATGCAATTCGGCTAAATGTCCCAGACGAATACGTGGGTCGGAGGCGGCAACCGCCGTTACTGGCAATTCCCCGCGCTCGCACAAACCTACTGCACCTAGCACCGCTCACGCGGGCGCTGCGGATGCTCAACGCGCTGTCAGACCGACTAGATATATTTTTATGTGCGCTGAACGAATTCACACGGGTCGCTTATTGTGATATTATTAATTATATTAATATTAGGTAGGTAGATAGATATTAAGTTTTTGTTTTTATGTGTTATTTTTGTTATTATGTTGCTTTTGAATTGTTGTTTTTATGATATGTGAGTGTGGCATGTGTTGTTTAGCTGGATTGTATGATATAACTACTCTATTGCATTAGGTGTTGCCTGTAATAATAGCTGTATGTTTGTGAAATAAATAAAATAATTAATGATTAAACGAACTTACCTGTAAGTGAAGTTCTATCATAATTATAAAAGGCTTCGTCCGAAGAGATTAGCAATAATACACATGTAGTACCGTGTAGTTATACGCCGATCTCGCACTTTAATTGAGAAATACCAACATCTTTTTTTTTTTGTGCTGGTATCCCTTAATTTTTCCTAACGTCGTTTAGTTTAGAGTTTGCTGTAAAAATATTTCACTACATAATTAGGGTATACAATAGAGATGGGAGAGAGGGATGCTAATCTCTTCGGACGAAGCCTTCGTATAATTATGATAGAACTTCACTTACAGGTAAGTTCGTTTAATCAATAATTATACTTTAGCTTCGTCCTTTGAGATTAGCAATAATACACATGTAGACTTTTAAAGACATATGTTGTGAAATATTATTTATTATCATCTTTAATAAATGTACTTCTTTTTAATTATGAGATACACTGTTCATGATAATTGTATTAGCAAAAGAATCATCATCAACGTCATTACTTAAGGTTCTATTATAGTATCTAAAGAATGTGTTGGAGTTATTGGTCCAGCCCGCGGTCCGCCGGATTAAGTCCAGATTTACACCGAGTCTGTGCGCAGCAGAGGTAGCGGCGTGCCTCGTGCTATGTGCGGTGAATATCGACACATCAATACCGCTTTCATCCAACGTAGACTTGATCCAGCGGCTAAGAGTTTGTGAACCTACCGCTTTATGGGGCTTTTTAATACTTTTAAATAGTAATTCACAATCAGATTCACGAATCAGTTTTGTCTTGTCAAGGTAAGCAATTAATGTTTTCCCAGGGCATATTTCGGGTTTTTCTTGGAAGAAAGGTAATATCAATTATGGTTGTGGAGATGAGATAGATGATGTTTTAATTAAATCGGGTATATTAATTGTTATTTTGTTGGCATGTATTGTGATATTATGAATATTAATTTTCGATAACGTCTGCACTGTATGGGCGGTGATGAGAGCTAGAAGAGTTACTAATTTTGTGGAAATTTGGTAAAGATTCAGTTGTTCGTTCGGATAGTAATTACTTAAATAATTTAAGACAATAGAAGTATCCCATGTTTTGTTATATTTAGGTAGAGGTGGTCGTAAACGAAATATGCCCCTGAAAAACTTTTTATACGATCATCTTCACCGACGCGTGCTCCTAATAACAAACTCAAAGCGGATCTACAAGTGTTAAAGGTTCCATATTGGGCCCCTTCTTCATAAACTTTAGTTAAAAAATAAATAACATTGGGAATCGATGCCTTATACACATTAATATTATTCATTTGACAAAACGAAAACCATTTCCTAAAATACACATCATACTGTCTTATAGAATTATCTGATAAGGACGCTGTCATTATTTTAATGGCGGATGGCGGAATACTTCTTTTTAACCACGCTGACCAGATAAGAGTCCTGCCGCCAGGGTAAGTTTGGTGTGGACCTGACGATTGCTGGAAAAACACGAAAATATTGGACATTCATTTGGCTTGAAAAATGCAGGTTTAGAAATCAAAAGACTTTTAAATAGCGGATACCAAGGTTGCGTTGGCCATACGGGTCCAACCAGAATACCTTTTGCTTTATCGAAAACTATTTTACGTAACGTTTTTAATATCATTGAAAACGGTGGAAACGCATAAAAATAATAACCCGACCACTTGACAGTAAATGCATTAACGGCGAAAGCATCCGGATTGCGATGCCAAGACACATACTTTTTACATTTCGTATTTGCTCGAATGGCGAACAAATCGATGTCAGGTGAGCCAAATTTTGACACACTTGTTAGAAATGCTACTTCTGATAGCTCCCACTCAATGTCTGGATGTACCCGCCTGGATTCCGCATCTGCCGCACTATTTTTTGCAGACTGTATATAAGACGCATAAACGTGCAGTTTACGAGACTCACACCATTGCCATATTTTTCGTGAAATTTCCGTAAGGTGAGGAAATTGAATTCTACCCATCCTGTTTAAATATGAAATGGCGGTGGTCTTGTCAATACGGAGCAGTATTTGGCAGTTACTCAAATTTTTGACGAATATTTTAAGACCAAAAAATGCTGCGTACATTTCCAAACTGTTTATATGTTGTTTTTGTTCTTCACTACTCCACTGACCACTAGCCGCCTCATTTCCACACGCGACACCCCACCCAGTTGTTGAGGCATCTGAGAAAATTTCGAGGTCGTACTGATTCTGTTTTATCTTACAAACCGAATGATAAATAGCATAATTCCACTATTTTAGCTCGGGTACTAAAGAATGTGGTACATTCATCAAATCATCATAATTTGCACCGCTTCTTAGGTTTTTTCTTCATTCATTATAAAACCGAGAGCGATGAGTAGCGATCTAGTTGTCTTTGTATTGTACAAACAGTCGTCGTAAGAGTCACCTATAAATAAAAAAACATCTAAATAGACTGTCGACAGGAAACCCGCCGAACGAAGTAGACGTACTACCGGTTTCATTATCTTTGTAAAGATAAAGGGCGCAGTATTCAAACCAAATGGTAATACATTAAATTCGTAAAGATTTTGCTCAAATTGAAATCCAAGCATCCTGAAGATCTATTTTAGTCATAAAATTGTCTTTATTTATTAACTTTAAGGTAGTTCCTAAATCTTCCAGTTTAAAATGATCAGTGTCAATAAAAGTATTTAACATTTTTAAATTGAGAATAAATCTCATTTTACCATTTGGTTTTGGAACAAGAAAAATTCTAGATAAGAATTGGTTTTCACAGGGCTTGCATTTAGAGATAGCTCCGAGTAACAATAATTTATTAATAGCGTGCAAAAAGTGCCCTCTCTCTGAAGTAGAAATTGTTTGTGATTTAGGAACTGAGACCTGTTTTACTGGGCGAGCAAACGGTATTTGATAACCTTGTATGTATGAGAGAATTATGGGGTCGCTGGTTATTAACGACCACTGTTCATAAAATTGTGGTAACCTGCCTGCATAGTTTACCGGGATTATCGGCGGTTGCTGTGTTGCCGCCGATGCTGTAACGGTCTCGATGAGTTCGACTACCGTTGCTTCGTCGGTGCAGACTCTTTCGTCCTCTGGTGTTCCAGCTGCCTGCGTGTCTGGAACAGACCCTTCCAGTTTAAAGGTCTAGTGGAACCAGGAACTGGCATTTTATTAACTTGTGGTTTTGAAGCTGGAGGTGCCTTCAACTCCGTGCTTGATTTGTTAATCGCCTTAGCTGCTTTTAATGTCTCTGCTAGGTCTTGACCAAACAGATAACCGTCAATCATAGTGGCACTCACTAAGGGATCTTTTATTTCCTTTCTTAGAGAAGAAAGCACGAACCCTCTTCTTCTCATAGATTCAGTGAATTGACAATCGCATAAAATGCGACTTGTATCCATAAGAGTTTTTATCAACTCAGTATCCTTATTCTTGTTCAAAAACAATCGCGTCAGCGCTTGTGCTAGCGCTGATATGGCAGACGACAATTGCGTCTGTTTGGTTTCGATAGCCTTGTCGCGATTAGCCATAACATCTGTGAGAGTAGCTTTAAGTTCCGCGTTCAAAACCGGTTCCTTAATCAATTTACAGTTATTAGGAACTAGGTATTGTTCGTTGAGCTCCTTTCGGCTCTTTTTTGTTAAGCCTTTAGTGGCATAATATTCTAATCTAACAGCTAACTCTTTTTGTATTTCTGCACCATAAACATTTTCTTGTGTAGGGTCAATGCCGAGAATTTCTAAAACAGTTTCATCCAATTCCGGCGCTGTTTCCGCTTCCACTAAATTATTCGGTTCAACTAAAGGAGGCGATGCTTGTAATTGGCTAGAGCACCCTGCTGGTTGCGCAGGAGCAACACCGGCAGTCTCAGCGATTGAACCCGCGTTACTCGATGTGGACGCTATCGGTTCATTGATAGCTACGCTACTCGCTTCCATTTCATTGCAATCCCGTTCGTCGCTGCCTGAAGCCGAGAGGCAAGAAGCAAACGTTATAAATTTGGTAGGTACATTTTTATAACAGTTAAGAAACAGTCGTACAATAATGTTCACAAAACTGAAATGTGGGTAGTGACAACCGTCTAGGAAGCACGCAAACCCAATAAATGTAACCATTATAATGGTACCTTGTTATTATGATATCAAGGTAAGAAACAGTCGCAGGTAGGTACTGTTCACAAACCTAACATTAATATGGAATAAGCGCCAAGGCCCGTCCGCAATATCATATTTTTATTATTCAACTTTGTAATGATAATATATGTAGGTACTCACCTTGTCTATGCGATGAGCTAAACGAAGCGCGGGAACTGACCGAACGTGATCGTCGGCGACGATGTCGAGAACGCGACCGTCTTTTCAACTTTTTCTGCAGTTTACGTATTTTCCGTTTCAATTTATGATAACTTTTTGCCTCACTTGTCCTTTTAGGCATGTTCACACTATAAATCACTGAGATTCACTTTTAACTGAGAGGAATGTGCGATACGGCGAAGCACTAGAACGCGAAATACGTTAGGAAAAATTGAGGGATACCAGCACAAAAAAAAAAAAAAGATGTTGGTATTTCTCAATTAAAGTGCGAGATCGGCGTATAACTACGCGGTACTACATGTGTATTATTGCTAATCTCAAAGGACGAAGCTAAAGTATAATAACTTAATTGGATCTATTATAATTATTTCTTACTCATTTCAGTAGTATATATATTTATTTATATTTCAGTGTGTATTTGTTATTTATTATATTTTTGTTTTATATTTATGACTATTATAGCATTTAATATTATCGTATTTATACTACACCAACAACTGCTGTCATCTACATCATAAAAATCCATCCAAAGGTTGTCTGGAAGAGATCGCTCCAAGCGATAAGACCGCCCATTGTACTTATCTAACTATTTGTATGTTGTCTTCTTTTTTTTTTACTTGTATTATTATGTGGTGTGTACAATAAAGATTATTATTATTATTATTATATATTTGCCTCACTGACAAAAAATTTGCTTCACGATATAGACTTTCGGTACTAAAGTGTGTAGCATTACCTTTAGTATTGCTCTTTGCGTGCGATCAATGCTCACAAATTTGGTTTTAAACGTTCCGCCCCAAACCGGGATACAATATAAAAGAATTGATTGTACGAGTGTCATGTAGGTATAGGTTATTAGGTGTTTGTCAGCTCTCTTAAATATTTAAAAATCTATATTAGTTTTCGAGCCCGATTTGAGACTAGTTTGAGCTGAGGGTACCATGCCAGGTTCTGGTCAACAATTACGCCTAGGTACTTAGTATTGGTAACCTTTGTTAAAAAAGAACAATTGCAGGTTTGCGTGTTAGCATAGCAGAAATGCGCCTTTAGTTTTAGTTCGACAACATTAAACAACAAACGTTATGTAGTTGGTTTTTGTTATGTTGAGGGAAAGTAAATTAGTATTCAGCCAATTTATAACCTTTTGGAGTTCTTTTTCTGCAGTATCGTGTACTTCCTGCCAGGTCCTGCCATGAAATAAGGTGCTGTATCATCTGCATATGAGAATACACAACCGTTTTTTAGTTTCATATTAGTCAAATCATTAATATAGGCAAGGAAAAGAGTTGGTCCTAACACGCTGCCTTGAGGCACACCGTAATTTGATGTCATATCATCGTCACTCAGCGTATTACTATCTAATTTTACTCGTTGTCTGCGGTCATGTAGGTAGTTAGGAAGAAGCGAGAGAAAACTTCTACGGATGCCAATTTTTTCTAGTTTAATCAGTAGTTTAGGTACAGGGACGGTATCAAAAGTCCGTTTCAGGTCTCAGAATCACCTTCTCTCTTTCTCTTGTTTCGGGAAGCAACAAAGCTTATCGGAGATATATCACTTAAATTGCGCATATCTGGGGAGGAAGTAGATTTTTCCGGTGTTCGCATCATGTTTAGTATGTTTAATAAGAAAAAAAAAACAATGCACTCGCGTCACACGTTCACTTGTTCTAGGTAAGAGTAGGTAGGCAATTACGAGTACGTCGGATGTCTCGTTCTCGCGTCGCAGGATCTGTTAGCGGCAGATAGATGCGGCGCGAAATCAGGACAGGAAGCAGTGCACTCGCGTCACACTGTTTATTTTCGAACAAGAGTAGACTAGCAATTATGTCTTCTAACTCGCTCACGCGTCGCAGGTGCTGTCCGCGGCCGAAAGATGCGGTGCGAAAAGAGGACAAAGATGCTTCTTGTCGCGGTGTTTTAGTGTTTTTTCGTTTGAATTTGAACCTTACTGAGACGATTTCGAGGACACGTCCGTACAGCTCAAAGCCACAGAAGCAAGAGGACTCACATAAAATTTTTATCACGGTGAATAAAACACGCCGCAAATATCTGTGCCTCGAGTGAAAAGGGGTACATGTTTTTCCAACTGGACTTGTAGCCCTTTTCACTAGAGGGGGTACTAACAACTAAGAATCGCGAGCTTTATCGCAAATAATATAATATAATTCGCATTCGCTTCGTCACCAGTCCGCACACCTAACGAATCATTTACTACAGTTTTCTTTCTAATGAACTTACCAAACTCATTTTCGGCACCATCTGGCTCGCTGTCGTCGCTGTCGTCGCTGATTTCGTACGTTTCGATGACATCGTCAGAGAACACTATCCTGTCGGCCATCGATTTGAGCGCTGGTTCTTTCTTCTTCTTTATACTAATATTATTGTCCGTGACGTCACTATCGTTGAGTGTGTTTCCCTGCGTATTATTGTCGTGATCATTCTCTACAAACACTTCCGCGGTGACATTGTTCGGGTCTGTGAGTTGTAATACTGATTCGATGTATGTTGCCTGAGAACAAGTGATCACATTTATAGTTTTTGGCCTATGCCCAGCGTTTTTCGGTTAAAATCATGATGTATATAGATGTCGCAAATAAACTAGTGTAAAAGAAAAAACAAATAGAGAAATAGTCTAGATAAAGATTGCGAAAAGGATTCAATTAATGTTAAGCTGCCAATACATTGGTTACAGAATCAACACATTGCGCAAAGCGTGAACATAGAGTAGATAAAATGATGGTAGTGAGGTGGTGGCGAGGGCGGTTCGGTCGGAGCGATGGACGGAAGGCTCAGCAAGTTGCGGAGTACACTGTTGGTGCTGGCGGATGTGCTGGCAGACGTGCTGGTGGGTGTGCTGGCGAGCGTGCTGGCATACGAGTGCTCGTGATTTATGTTAGTCTTTACCTTTACTCTGTCACTGAGTTCATCTGCAAAATGAGACAATATTATAACGATGGCGTTGAAATATCAAGACGTTAGAGCGACATCGACATTTTGCAAAGTGAACATTATACTCGTTAACCCTTTTTCTTCTTATCGAATGGTTATCATAGAGGATTCCGATGTAAGTTATCTTTAATAATACTGGTGATAATGACTGGTTACAACGTAGCCAAATTGTTTAATTTATTTCTTGTGTATATACAACTTTCTATTTTTAATATCTTTTATACACATTATTGTAATAAAATATGACAATCATAGAAATTGAGTATAGCATAAACAGAGCACATTCTAGCGTGCGTTTTTATTTTGGATAAGTTTCGAGATGGAATTGACCTTGAGATTGAGGTGCTATCTGAAGGTCTAAAGTTGACCTCAAGATAGAGGTGCTATCTGAACGTCTTGAGTTGACCTCAAGATAGAGGTGCTATCTGAACGTCTTGAGTTGACCTTGAGATAGAGGTTCTATCTGAAGGTCTGAAATTGACCTTGAGTCAGAAATCTAGGATTGACCTTGAGATAGAGGTACTATTTGAAGGTCTGGAGTTGATTTTGAAAGAGGTGCTCTTTGAAGGTGTACAGTTGACCTCAAGATAGAGGTATTATCTGAAGGTTTGGAGTTGATTGAGATAGAGGCGCTATCTCAAAGTCAACTCCACCTCGAAATTCTTTCATCACTGACAACTGAAACATTTCTAATTGCTCTAGCTTTACATATAATATGTTGTATATACATATAATATGTTGGTGATAGTGTAGTGGTGGTGTTACGTACCGTCGGCTTCGGGCAACAAGCAGCGCGGCGGTGCGTCGTCTTCGTACTCGCTGTCGCTCTGCACAGAAAGCACGTGTCAGGATGGGTAGAGTATAAGTAGCCGGCAAACAACTTAAATGACCTTGAATGCGCAGAACAAATTTTTGGGTATATTTGGGAAGGGCGATTGGCAAGAACGCATCCTATCGACCACGTTATTATTGGTAGGTAACCAAATGACACTTTCGTGCCGTGCGTTAAGATTGGCCGATTAACTTCTCGAATGCCAATTAATTGGCTCGGAGTTGCACATGGGCGAACTGAAACCGCGATTGTTCAAGAAGTTTGCCAGCAACTATACTAGCTAAACTGGCCAAGTGCTAATGAACTACTGAGGTTTGTATCTCAAAAGGACGTATGGCAAGACCCTTTTCTTTGAAATCCGGGCAGAAAAAATGGTCTATAGTTTCTAAAGCTGTAGAAAATCAAGTTTCTAAAATTATCGCAAAAAATAATCACTAGCAACCTTCTGGCATATTTTCACACAATACTGAGAAATAAGTTGTTCAACAGATTTAGTTGTTTGAAATCTGAAACCCTAATAAAAATTAAGTGTAATAAAAATATGAGTGTACAATTACAATAAATATAAATTAATATTCTAATAAGGGGGTGGTACTCACTAGCGGCGCGGTGATGATTTCCCCGCAGTTGACGAGAGCGCGCCAACTCGGCGCGGGCGACGTAGCGATGTGTGGGTACCTGCGCATTTATCGATAATTATAAACACAGCATACACCTAGGCATCGTCTACCTATTATACTGTTACAACGCGAGGTTCTGACGCGACGCACCGCTGCAGCACCACACCGCGGCTCGGCTCGGGTAAGGTACAAGTGACACTCACGCTAGCAGCATGGCTCGATGCAGGGCGCAGGGCGGCGGCGCGCGGCGGCGCCGGTAGCCACGCACCGCTCGCCCCGCGCGCAGCTTCAGCTCGTGCCAGCGCCGCTGCAGCACCACCACTGACGCGAGCCGGCACCTGCACACAGCCGACCGACCTATCGCAACATCTGCGAACACTCACCAGAAACAGAACTTGTACTAACATAAAAAAAAAGACCAAAAATGCAGCCTCAAGGGTATTGTTAGTGACGCTGACGCCGAACTTCTATTCACATTTGTCTAGAGACATTCTTCTATATCGCTTAGATAAGTAGCAATAAGATGACACCACAATTGTGACAAAAATATAATGACATGATTGCCGCAAGAACGGCTGCTCTAACCGGTCAAATGCGAATATTATTATTAGTCACAAAGTATAATGTATAGCGCAAGGCGATGACTCACGTATCGCGGTAGTCACGGTAGGCTCGCGTCCAGCGCTGAGCTCGCACGCGCGCGCGCGTGGCGGGCGGCGCGCGCTCCTCGAGGCGGTGGCGCCGCACGAGCGCCCACAGCGCGCGCAGCATGCCCGCCTCGCTGTGCCCGCTCTCGCTCTCCTGACACACCACACGCGCACTAACGTCACGCTACAGTACTACCTACAGATAGTCCGTCGACCAGAGCGAAGCTCATACAAGAACCGACCGATTTTTAAAGTGTTTTGAGAGTTATAATTAGAAATAACATGCAGTGATGCAAAACGTGAGGAATCTAAAACTATTATCTAAAACTATACTTAATTAAAATTAAAAAAAAAATGATTGACCACAGAAATTGAAAACTGGTGCTCAGTAAAAGCAGTTCAGGCTTAGCAGAACGACTGTGTTAATGAGTTCAGAAATAGAGACCAGGGAGACGCAACGAAATAAATGAATATAACTGAATAAATAAAAGCATACATTTATATTAATTTATTTAAAATATTTACAATATCGAATACATTATTACACTATATTACCTCGGCAAGCAGCAAAAACATTAACAACACATATGCAATAAAATACTGTAATAACCGAGTTTCAGCTAGTACGTCTTGCGTTCTACCCATTAAAAGACTTGTAACAGAGCATAAACATCACCAACAGCATATGTTCGAGACTAAAACCACGGTAATTCGACGGTTATATACGGTAATACACGACTCGGCCGTATTTTTTAAATTAATGCCTACAGCCGCGCGGTAGGTAAACATGCGATAGGGCTGCCGCCTCCAGCACGTTAATTACATTTGCCTACTTTGTGTTTCCATTTAGTTGTGATTGTAAATATACTTTTTTTATATAAACAAATAAAATACTTTGTGAATTGAATAGGAAATGTTCAATAAAAATGTGTGTTGTTTTTTAATTGGAAATTATTTTTTTCTAGTACACACAATAAACAACTATTATTAATAATAAAATACCACGTCTTTACTTTGAATTATACAAACTAACTAAAAAAAACACACATGCCCCGAGGTTTTAACACAAGCGTACCTATCGTATCATGATTCATGAACCACCTACTTCACTCGTGTCTATCACTTTCCTTTACTCTATTCACTTTATTTATTTATCCAGACATCTTTTTTTTTTCGGGAAATAAAAGGAAATACTTATCCATTAAAAAACACACATTATGTAACTACCTACTAGTAAGTAAAATTATTTTATAGTCTTACCTTTCAGAGTTTCTAGGTAATCTAAAAAAAGTTATCTCTGGATGCGTTATTGACGAATTCATGCAAACAAAAACAGCACAATATATCCTACTCTTCATATTAAATATGTACTTGAACTTATTTTTGATAAAAAAAATCACGCGCTTATTGTTAAAAAAACAACACACTGTCTGTTCGTCACTGCGGCACAGTCGCGACTGCCTGCAAGTCGAGCGCATGCTGAGTTCGAGGCGCGTAGGCATAGGTCGCGCTTCGTCCGTTTGTATGAAGATGGATTACTGCATAGATAGTATTACCGTGCTAAAACTATGTGACGTGCGCCGTTCATTTTTGTGGTAAGTTTTTTGTACTCATAAACATTGACACTAAATTTTGTCCGACTGCCAAAATCAAGGAGGGTTATGTTTTTGAAGCGTATGTATGTATCTATGTATGTATGTCCAGTCGTGGTCAACTAATTAGGGACATTCAAGATAGTGAAGAGCAATAACCGGTTATGTACATATAAATATAAAACCCCATTGATTTCTCAGCACCTATTATTTGCATAATTTGGTCCGATTATTATGCTTTAAATGGCTGTAAATAAAAGTTTAAATAAATAGAAAAAAGTATTCAATATCAAAGGTTAAACGTGTATTCAATTTTAAGGTATAATTCTGTAGCTGGACATTTAATTAAGGACAGTAAAGTGTAATGAACAATAGAGTTAAACAAAACTCATAATCTGCAGTATTATAATATCTTTGACAGCTCTATTTTATAACGTGTAAAATCAGTACCAAGTAGCAAAACCTTTGTTAGTAATTACCGCTTGACATCAATGTGGCATAGACATTATCAGTTTCTGACATGTTTCGACAGGAATAAACATTCCTGTCGAGGCATGGGCAAACGCCCATGGCTCACAAAAAGCTTCAAAGCTTCATTAAGTTCATCTAAAGTTGTGGTACGATAAGTGGCAACTTATCGTACCACAACTTACGTATGCTTGTTTGTCACCTTAGTCGTATAAAAAAAATAAAAAAAATAAAAAAAAAAAAAAAAAAAAAATAATAAATAAAAATCTTTATTGGCTCATGAAAGTCATTTTAACAATATAGGTCTTAAATACTTTGCGAGCCACTCTTCCGAACAACCCTGCTTCTACCGGAACGGTAGGAACGAATCTTTCTTAGCTAACCTGGTTATCATTCTATCTTCTTGCGGAGTTGTTTTTCTCAATCTTTTGTTCTGGGCACATTTAAAGCTGTGTTATTGCGCCTGAAATGTTGCACTGCATTGTATACCATAGTTTTTGAAAAATTTAAATGTTCTGCTATCCTTCGGTATGACCAACCACGCTCGACAAACTTCATGATAATTTCTCGTAGTGTTGGATCGCAACTTTTATTTTTGCCCATTTTTCTTCAAAATAATACTCAAAACTTAAAGTCTGTATTGCCGCCAAATCTACCACGAAACAATAGAAGAAATAAAAAAGTATTGAGATTCAAATTTTGAAAATAGAACGCAATATCTCAGTGTCCCTAATTAAATGGCCAGCCAGCATTCTTTGAACAAATAGCACTATGATAATCTATCAGCTATACTGTAAAGAGGTTTAATGTTTAAGAAGTTGTTATTGTTTGTATAATCGGGCACATCAATGACTAATTTTACTTACATGTAAAAGATATAGAATATAGTTGAGACTCGTTGAAAAATTAAAAATAAAGCCTCAATTTGGCTTAACTAGAGATTGTCCCTAATTAGTTGACCACGACTATAAGTATGTATGTCTATTTCATTGGTCTCCACACTGCGTAATCAACGCGACGACGACAGTTCGAACCCAGCGAATCACAACAGTTTTTCGATTTGTAAATTTTAACGCTAGTGATAGAACTAATTATATCTCGCTCTAGGACCGCCCAGAGTGGGTGTGAACAGAGTAGGTAAAACACCGGTATGTATGACAAGGAAATTGAAATCACATAAACCACCAATCAGAAATAAGCACTCAGAAGATGAGTGACACACGTCCACTCAGTGTCGTCCGACGTCCGACGACCGAATCCTAAACAAAATAGGGGTGACATAGGTAGTAGATAACACATTAATTTCCTTGAAATAAGTTTAGTTTATTGTAGAGTTGTCTTTTTGAATTAGGTTTCAGCCTTTCTGTTGTTTTTTTTGCCATTTATTATAAACGAACATCTATGTACTCTTCTTTAATAGCTTTCACTAATTTTGTGATTGAATAGCTGCTCTATTCTATAGTAAGCTGATTCAAAACTATGTTATAACTTATAATATACATGATGATTATCATCACTACATAGTATAAAACAAAGTCGGTTTCCGCTATCTGTCAGTCCCTATGTATGCTTAGACCTTTAAAACTACGCAACGGATTTTGATGCTGTTTTTTTAATAGATAGAGTGATTCAAAAGGAAGATTTATATGTATCATACATGCACTATATAGTAGAGGAACACTGATATTTTTAGAGGTTTCTGATGTGACGTCGTAAATAAACACATTTTTTTGCGCTTACATTGCAAACGCTGGCTGAACCCTACGAAATAGATCAATATAACGTACTACAGTATTGTACAGTATTGTACATCTTAAAAAGGCGTACAAAAAAGTCTGCAACGGTATATGTCTATCTCTTAGGGATAACCCACAATAACTATTTTTTATCCCTTACTTTTTACGACAAATAATGGCTTATTTACGAAGCGATTTAAAGCAATACAGTTTTATTCCTCATCCAATTAAGTACATTAATTACATTGTGCTTTAATATACATCAAAATGGCCCTTTACAGCATGTAATTTAAATGAATATTTTTGAAGATATTACAGATTTAAAATGCAGGGAAATAGCGGTTGCGGCGGTATCGGCCGGGGGGGATGGCGGCGCGTGCCTATATTATGTAGTATATTTTCTTGTATCAGATTGCCCGTGCAAAGCCGGGGAAGTAAATATTAGTTTACTTAAAAATTAAATACAAGTACATAATATACTTATTAATACTTATTAATTAAAAAATTAAAATTAGTGTATTGCCTGTGAGTAGTATATTATTGGGCATTCTGTCCCACCTGTCGCGCAGTCGAACAAGTTCGCCTACGCTCTGTTGTGACAGAATGCCCAATAATATACGATCGACTCGACTGTCTTCAGGATCTTTCACCGCTCATATCGTACCTACCACATATCGTGCCTCGTTGTCAAGCATCACTACGATGTGTCATGTTAAACACATTTTTATGACGACCAGACGGTTCTTTTATAGTCTTAAAGACCCGGAAAACTTTGCTTGCGCGATGTAGGATTTGATGTTTTTTTTTTTAGTTCATCCAATGTGTCATAGAATGTGCTGTAGTACTTTTTGTAGTATATACTCACTGAGGAATCAGTCACGCGCTTGAATTTTATTACCTATCTGTCCAGAGTTGACCTATGCGCTCGATAGATGGCGTTTGACGTCGAATTAGATCTCGCTATGATTTCGTTACCGCCGTTAGTATAAATATTTTCGAATATCTCATCTATCTCGATCGAAGATCGAGCAAGTTCTTCTCGCTTCGGATAAACGTACCCGAAATAGACAGTAGATAGTACGTAGTGTTAAAGTCTATAAATATTCTTGTAATAAACAGTTTTACTTATTGTTAATCAGTTTGTTAACAACAGTAATCATGAAGTTTGTTAAACAACCACAATCGCTGCATGTAAACACAATTTGCGATGATTTTTGTAAAAGTAGTTCGCGTCATGGAGAATTGTTACCTAATTCAGTACGATGTATCATTTGTGGACCCTCGAATTGTGGAAAAACAAATTTACTTATTGGACTTCTTATACATGAAAACGGTTTGATGTTTCGCAATGTTTATGTCTATTCAAAAACCTTACACCAACCTAAGTACATTTTTTTAGAAAGAGTTTTACAACGGGTACCAATTATCTCACTCCAGAAATATCAAGGGAATGAGGAAGTCATAAGCGTTCAGGATGCGAAACCCAACTCTGTGATTATATTTGACGACGTTGCTTGCGAGAATCAAACTAACATGCGTGATTATTTCGCAATGGGAAGGCATAAACAATCGACTGTTTTTATCTTAATCAAACATATAGCAAAATCCCTAAACAATTAGTAAGAGATAATGCTAACTTAATTATACTATTCAAACAAGATGATATCAACTTGAGACATGTTTATGAAGAACATGTTAACACTGATATGACATGGACTGAATTTCGTGAAATGTGTTCAAAAATATGGAGTGAGCCCTTTAATTATGTTGTAATTAATAAAGATTGCCAGAAAAATAATGGATGTTATAGAAATAAATTTGATACTTTTGTAGTCTTTGATTAGAAATACAAATATTTAAGACTATGATACTTACATGATATCATTATTCTTTGACTGGCTCTTAATCGATAACTAGCTTATTCTATCGTAATGGAAAAATCACTGAAAAGACAAATCGTTGATGCTGCAGAAGCTGTAAAGAAAAAAGTACGAAGGATGCGAGATTTTGAGAGTGAAAACAAGCAAGCATTGGAATCAGTTTTTAGACCTGTAACAGAGTCTCTCAATTGCATAGCTAATAATACTAATAAACAAACTGAGCTCTTGCGAACTAAAGAAGTAGAAGAAACAAAAGTTCCGTTAAGAAACAATATTTTGCAGAAAGAACGTTCTAGTAATGACGAAGAAGACAGTGGCGCGGAAGAAAATGAATGTGATACCGACAGTGACGAGTCGTACCAATCATTAGGAGAGAACAATCAAGAGCGTGATACATCATCCTGGTCAATATCTTCAGAAGCATTGACAGATATTCCATTTGGTGTTCGAGCGGAGCGAGGGCAATTGATGTTAGGTTCTGCTTTCGTAACAATCAGCAATGATTATATTACCGTTGCTGGACAGAAACATCGAAGCACTCCCGGACTAAAACAATTGTTATTGAAAAAGGATGTAGATTTAAGCACAGTTACAGAGTCTGATATGCAGTATTATAAGATGATGTTGATTGCCACAAACGCACATCGTCGAGACTTTGACTCAAACAAACCAATAAAAAGTAATAAAGGACAAAAATATTTGCAAGTTATAAAACCTCTTTTCAAACAGCCAAGTACTATTCAAAGCTGTCAATCAAAGGGGAAAGGTTTACCCTTGACAAAAATGTGGAAAAAAAATGTTGATTTTGTATATTGGGATGACCCTAATGAACTTGTAGATAGGTTAAAATTATTAATTGCGTCTCGAGCTGCTGGTAACACTGGATTAGACAACGAAATTATTTCAATTATTGAAGAACTGCGTGAAATTAAATTGATTAAGTAATAAATAAATGGTATAAAATGTTCACTGCTCATTTTATTATAAGCCTTTAAATATAATACACCTTAAATATGAATGTAGACAAATTTGGACACCATATTCATAAGAGAATGCGTTTCTCTGAATTATTAGAGTTCAATGAAAATGCACTGCTAAAATCCGAAAGTGGGGATTTTGACATGAAAAAAACTAGATTGAGAGGAATAAGATCTCCTGTAGAAACAGACGATGCTGTGAATAAGGATTACGTCGATCGATTGCGTGATCAAACAATAAGTGAACTGAATAAAGTGTTTGGGTTGTTGCGTGCTCAAATCATAAAAGATGCACAAATAACAGTCCAAAACGTTTTAAAAGCGAAGATACCTGAAGTTTTAGTCCAGTTGGAAGATAAGTTTTATAACAAAGCACAAGTACAAAAATTACTTGAAAAAACTCCGTGATGGCAAAACAACAAATTGTTAATGAGCTACACAAAGCAGCTCGAAGAAACTTTGTTAGACGTTCAGTTATTTTAAAAGGCATAGATGATTTATGGCAAGCTGATTTGATAGATATGCAAAATCTAAAAAAGTTTAATAAAGGTTATAATTACATTTTAGTGGTGATTGATTGCTTCTCAAAGTATACCTGGACAGAACCAATTAAATCCAAGAGTAAACTTGATGTTACTCATGCATTTGAACGAATACTAACTACTAACAATCGAAAACCTAATCATTTACAAACTGATTCTGGAACAGAATTCTATAACGTCACATTCCAAAAGCTTATGAAGAGCTACAATATTAACCACTACTCTTCGTTTTCTACCAAGAAAGCTTCGATTGTAGAAAGGGTGATTAAAACAATTAAAAATAAACTGTATAAATACTTTAGTCTTATTGGGAACTACAAATGGGTAGGTCTACCATTAGAAGTTGTTTTAAAAACCTATAATAATACAAAACATCGTATCACCAAATTTAAACCAGTTGAGGTAAATAAGATGAACGAGTCAAAGATAAGAGAAAATATCCAAAAAACTCAAAAACATACATCAGAGAGATGTCGACCTAAATTCAAAGTGGGTGAAAATGTTCGGATCAGTAAATACAAACATATTTTTGATAAAGGTTACACTCCTAATTGGTCAACAGAAATATTTACTGTAAAAAGGATTAATAATACCATACCAGTAACATATCATATAGAAGATCATCGAAAGCAACCCATTAGAGGATCTTTCTATGAACAAGAACTTCAAAAAACTAACTATCCTGGTGTTTATTTAATAGAAAAGGTTCTTAAAAGGAAAGGAAAGAAACTTTACGTAAAATGGCTGGGCTTAAGTAACGAAGAAAATAGTTGGATTGATAAAGATGAAATTGTAGGTTAGGATTATTAATATATAACTAGGTTTGTAAGAAATATTTCGTTCATTACACTTTCTACTATGCAAGAGAATGGATGGACTAGTTAATAGTGTAATTAATAATCTGCCATTCGAACTCCATTTGCCTGGTTACAACTATTGCGGACCGGGAACAAAACTCGAAAAGCGATTGCTGCGAGGTGATCGAGGGGTGAATAAGCTAGACGAAGCTTGTATGCATCACGATATTGCATATGCAAACCATACAGACTTACCCAATCGTCACAAAGCTGATTTACAACTACTAAATATGGCTCAACAAAGACTTAAATCGAAAGATGCTGGGAAAGGCGAAAAACTTAGTTCATGGTTAGTGAGCAAAGCTATGAAAACCAAACTAAAATGTGGTTCCGGTATTAAAACGTTTAAAACTTTCGTGTCAAAAATAAGAGCAAAAATAAAAAAACTGAAACCAAGAGACAGTAAAACTTTAATTAACGCTGCTTACTTGGCAGCAAAAAAAATTTTTCCGAATATTAAGAAAATTCGAGTACCGCGAGTGATACCCTTACCAAAGACGGGGGGTATTCTACCTTTAATCCCAATTTTTGCGGGTTTATCAGCTTTAGGAACCTTAGCTGGTGGTGCGGCTGGTATTGCAAAAACTGTTAACGATTACAAAGCAGGTCAACAAAATTTGCAAGAAACACAACGACATAATAAGGCTATGGAGTCTTTAAAGTTAGGCCAAGGTTTATACATAAGGTCACATAAAAATGGTAAAGGTTTATTCATAAAATCTTCAAAAAACTGAAAAATGAGCTACCTAATCGTGCTTTAACTAATGTAGACATCCAAAGGCACGCACGCGACATCCCACACTTTCGAGGAGTCTACATGAAGGATCAGTTACCAAGGACGCCAAAACGGATTGAATGTGGTATCGTTAACTTGGATGATTATAAAAACGAAGGTACGCATTGGGTAGCTTATGTTAAAATAAACAATTATTGTGAATACTTTGATAGCTTTGGAGATTTGAAACCTCCAAGGGAATTAATGCAGTACTTTAAAAATTGTGATGTTTTTTATAACTATACTAGATTTCAACAATTTAATACAGTAAACTGTGGACACTTATGTCTAGATTATCTATGGAAATTTTGGAATAAATATGTATAAATTTTATGTATTTCTTTTATTTCAATCATTTTCATCATGTCACTCACCTTATCGATAACTGGAAACTCGTCTGATTTATGTACATATTATCCTAATACATTACAACTTCACGGACATTATGAGTGTGCCTTATTGCATTTCTCAACATTTAATTCGATTCCGAACATTGAAAAAATGAATAATAAATTATATTATGGCTCTAATGAAGTCCTTGAACTACCCGAAGGTACTTATGAATTACAAGATATCAGCGATTATTTAAAATCGGAAATAAAAGATTGTTCAATACTAATACGATGTAATAACAATACTCTAAAAACTTTGATATTCTGTACTAAAGATATCGATTTTACTAAAGAAGGGACTTTTAGGCGATTATTAGGGTTTAAGAAGCAGATATTGAAAGCAAATAAATGGCATGTGTCCGAGTTACCAGTCAACATTTTACCTACGACCGTGATCAGGATAGAATGTGATATTGTAAGTGGTTCGTACATAAATGGTAATCCTAGTCACATTGTACACGAATTCGCCCTCAACGTGCCCCCGGGATACAGAATTATAGAAATTCCGAAAAACGCTATATACTTTCCAATCAACCAAAACAGCATAAGCAGTATACATATCAGGCTATTAGATATAAACAATCGCTTAATAAACTTACGTGGTGAAGAAGTGCAGCTATATTTACATCTTAGAAAAAATGATTGACTACAATAAATATGAGCCTCAACAAATGGGAAATACCAGTTCTACTAAAACAATCAAGCAAATAAGACCTCGGTCAAATAAAAAAATTAAATTAACACGGGACAATAAGGAATTTCTTAAAACGATCGGTTTGCTAAAATGAATATCTTAGATGTTTTATCTGCTCCAACTTACGATAACACTGTTGAGGGAATCGAATTTCATTCTTACAAACCCTACATAACGAGCTTCAACAGGAACGATGAAATCCGCATACCTATTAATCAACAGGATCTGTATATACTACCTTCAGCGAGCACTTTGTATTTGGAAGGAACTATAATCGTTAGCAAAAAAGATCCAAAAGAAAAAGCGAGTAGCGTTTCTTTAACAAATAATTTTCTACTCTACTTGTTTCAAGATATTCGATACGAACTAAATGGAGTAGAAATTGATAAAATAAAAAACGCTGGTGTGACTACTACGATGAAATCATTTGTGTCAATGAATGAGAGTGAGTCAAAGATATCTTATGCATGGGGTTGGAATATCGATGGCACTAAAAATATTAATGGAGGTAGTTTTTCTGCTTCTATACCACTTTGTAATATTCTCGGGTTTGCAGAAGATTTTAAAAAAGTAGTGATAAATAGTAGACATGAATTGATATTGTTACGAAGCAATACTAACCTGAACGCGGTAAAACTGAATACTGGTGAAGTTGTAGATGATGTTCAGATAAATAAAATTGTTTGGCGGGTACCGCACGTTAAAGTGTCAGACAAAGAGAAAATAAGTTTGCTAAAACTGTTAGAGAAAGACCGACCGCTCCAGATGATTTTTAGAAATTGGGATCTGTACGAATATCCTACTTTACCTAAAACAACGAAACATACTTGGTCTATTAAAACATCATCACAAATAGAGAAACCGAGATATGTTATTATTGGTTTACAGACAAATAGAAAAAACAATGCAAGCTCTGATATGTCTCAGTTCGATCACTGTCATATTCGTGACGTTAGAGTATACCTCAATTCAAACTACTTCCCATATGAAAATCTAAATGTGAATTTTGCTAATAACCGAATTGCTTTATTATACGAACAATACACTAGATTCCAGCAGTCATATTACGGTCGTCGCGCGGAACCTTTATTAAGCGAAAAACAATTTAAAGACTTGGCACCCCTCTTTGTTATTGACTGCTCCAGGCAAGCAGATAACTTGAAGACAGGTTCGGTTGTGGATGTAAGAGTGGAAATTGAAACTGATTTGGATATACCTGATCAAACTTCTGCATACTGTCTTATATTGAATGATTGCATAATTGAGTATAAACCGCTTAGTAATACTGTGAGAAAAATATCATGAATCCGAATACTATCATAGTAGATGTTCAGGGGTTTAAAGATCTATGTAATAATTTTATAATAAAGGAATTAGCTTTTGCTAGTAGCGATTATACGCAGTCATTTTTAATAAAACCACCATATATGTTTAAATACTTAACAAGTAACGAAAAAAGGCAAGTTAAATGGTTGGAAAGGAACAGAGGCATTTATTGGAATGAGGGTTATATCGACTACAGAGAATTCCAACGTATAATCGTTCCGTATCTAGAAAATAAGGAAATCGTTGTAAACGGTTTAGAGAAAGTGAAATGGATTAAGGATCTTTGTGAGAATTGTAATGTGTCTGACCTTAGTGAAAAAAACTGTCCTAGTTTCTCTGTGTTGTATGATAAGTACTGTGATGAAAAAAATAATTTAAATTGTACTAAACATTTAAAGATGTGTGCCCTAAAAAATGTGTTGTGTATTAAAAAACATTTGAATTTGTAAAGAAATGTGTATTTCAGTTTAAAGTAAATAAAAATAATGAAATCTTAAAAATGTGTTTATTTCACTAGTTTACCTGCTACAATAAAAATAATTAAATTAAAAGAATAAAACAAAAAATAACTTTAACTGTCTAACCAAAGTTACAACATTAATTATAAATAACAATAAACACAAAACCCTGAAAAATATTAAAAATCGCTGTCAATCAAAGATTTTGATATTTTTTTAACTAACGATTCCGTATCGTCCATAACACTATCAATAGCGTCTTTAACGATGTATTGTGCATTTATTATCACGTTCTCACTATCACTATCACTATCACTGGTATTGTTATTGCAGAGATCGATAACTGATATTTTTATCAGTTTTATCCCACGTCGATGCAGTTTACTCATCACGAAAGATTTTGTAGGTTGTTTCTTAAGAGAAGGCTTTTCTCGACGTTGTCGTTTGGTTTTTTTTTCCTTCGTAAGTTGACTGCAGTGCGGGGGTTCGTTGTAAATCATCTCAGATAGTCCTTCGTAAGGATCCTGAGCGTACTGGCTGAATACAATTTCTGAATCGCAAATCTGAAAAAAAAAATATAAGAAAATTATTAGCTATTAAAAAAAGAAAAATCAAATAAACAAATAAATATTAAAATAATTATTTTGCTCACCGATGACATGATTATGATGCACACTGTTAGATCAAATATCTCTTATTTTATTGTACAAGTACTCGAGACAGATAATATTTCTTAAACAGCTTAAAGGTAACTAATTTAGGTAAATAATTATATAGTTAATACCCTGACAGGAAACGAGCATTGCGACATTATAAGTTAGGGTCTGTTCACATAGACCTAATTGTTATACGGCGATGGTTTTCATTATAATGACAAAGCATGTTATGCTCGTTATACATTTGATTGAAAATAACTCTTATCTATATAATAATAAAAGCGAAATACCACTGATAACAAAGCCTTTCAATTGTTGATATAAAGCGTGTATGAACTTGATCAATCAACAAATAGCAAGCGTGCATTTATAGTGTCATTGACATGCAGTATATCATATTTCGTTATTGTAAACTAGTATCGCCCTCTGACGTTACCTGCGAATTATTGACATGAACCTAATTCGTTTATAATTTTATTGGTTAGCAATAATTAAACGGTGTATTAACAAATAAAACAATGTAAATTAATAATTTACTTCATTTAATAAACAATAATTACACTTAAGTACTTATTTATAATCTACAGATACAGAATAGTTACTATACATAATTATATTATACTAGGTTATCATTAACAATTATAATTGTTGAGTGCCAATGTTTTTATTGCTATTTGTTCTAGTTAGTATGGACTAAAATTCTCGTACGTATAATTAAAACGAAGAATTACAAACACATTTTTTTAATTAACCTATGCTGTTCTAACATACACATAAACATACATTTTTATTTTAAAAATGAGCAATGACCCCAAGCTTGGGTTGCGATTTTACAATTAGATATCGCGCGTTTATCATCATTGTTAGATAGAGCAATTTTGTTTACACTTTGTGTAAATATTTCGTGTTTAATGGATTTAAACACAATATTTTGCCTACGAATAACTTCACTATTAAATAAAACGTTTTCGTAATCTGTGATACTTAGATCACGAATAACACAAGATTTAACTCCTTTTGCTTTTTTAATTATTTTGTCCTCTGTTTTTATTGAATAAAGTTTAGATCTTAAACCGACGAAATCTGTTATAACTTTTCCTCCCATTTCATCTTTGAAAAGACCCGGAATTTTTTTATTCATTTGAGGTAACATAAATTGATTTTCTACATTATAGTTACTGGTGTCGAAGTATTGCAGTAACTGATGTTTTATATCGTGATAAAAATCGTTAGTGATTATTTCGTAAACAAAAGAATCCGTGTCTGTATAACATAATTTCACTCTTCCCTTATACATAGGTTTAATTATATTATAGTGAAAGTGGTACATGTGTGATTTAGATAGTTCTAAAACGGTGAAACCAATATATATAGGCTTGTCTAAAATTATCTGATCTGGTTTCATTTGTATCGTTACTAAGTTCTCGGAAAGAATTGATGCGCTATGAAAATAGGGGTTGTTCACGAGTCTCTCAGCGTAGGAAGACTTTTTGGTTTTGTTATTCGTATCATTCCACTGATTAACCAAATGAACAGACACTCTGTTTTCTGTGTTTTCCAAGGTTTTTCCAAAAACGCTATTATTTAACAACTTGAAGAAATCTTGTTCAAATGTACTGGTTGCCTTTTGTCGTAGTTGTGTATTTAATTCAATGTATTGCTTTAAATAGGGACTTTGTCTAAATGTGATGACTCTATGAATTTTGCGTAGTATCAAACCGTGCTCCAAACATTTTTTTAAATGCACATAATGAATCACATAGTTATATTTATTATATAGATTTGAAACCAGTTTTTTAGTTTTACCTCCAGGTGGTATGCATTTTTCAGGACAAAAAGGTAAGTCATTATGTTCGCTGTGTAAGGATTCAGGGTAAAGCAGATCGACTTCTAGTATGAAACCCCATTTCGCATTGTCATCAATACATTCAACATGTAATTGGTTTATTTCATTTTGATTTAAAAATCTAAAATCTGAATAGGGTAAATATTGACACATACTGTAACCGTAAAGGTTATTGCAGTCCAAATAAACTATAAAACATTGTGGTTTTGAAGCATCGCATTTTGATAAATACTTATTATTAGCTTTTGCATAGCGATGGGAGCACATACACAAACCACCTCTAATACCGTTTTGAATCATTCGTACGATAGCTAAGTCAGAAACGAGTTCAAGTTGAACACCTGTTTTCAATAGCATTGCGTCAAATGATAAACTAGGTGCGGTTATGTAAAACGCAGGGTCCAGTTTATAATGCTGTTTACAAGTTTTTCGAAAATTCTGGAATATATCAGTTAGTAACAGAACATCTGTTTTCAAATATAAATCAGTATATTCACCTAAATCTTTTATATTGAATTCATTCCAAACCAAACAAGCATGTTTATAATCTTCATCTGAAATAGCTTGGTTAGTTAGAACGCTGAAAAAATGTTGCCTCGATGGTAACTTGGTTTCTTCATAACATTTCCAGTTAGTCATATAATCATAAGGATACACCCCCTTCCTTGTAAGCAAATTAAATTGATCATTGTTAGGAAAATGAGAGCGTAGAGTGATGAAATCGTCATTATGCATAGTTTTCGCAAGTTTGTCTAAGCTAGCTCCTAAAAAACTAAAGGAATCTAGAAATCGTAATTGAACGTATTCATTTTCGGCGATCTGTATGAATTTGGAAAACGAAATATATTTTTCTTTAGTCTTTGGAATAATTGTTAACTTTCCAGGCATCTCTCCTAATTTCTGTATAAATAAATGACAATCGTATCCTGATAAGTTATGGAAAAATATCGGTATGAATTTAGGTATTTTATACTGTAGATTACAATGTCTATGAGCAGCGCCACGGTATCGTCCTGTTATATGACAATGATCTCTAACTTTATTAGTCCAAAGTAGGTTTTCACATATGTAACATTTATAAGCTTGTTGAAAATCTTGCGCGTCGTCTTCTGTAAATGTCATGACATGGGTTTCGGTTAATACTTTGTAAATCTTTTTAACATCAGCATAAAGAAATTCTATAAATTTTGAAACACAGTTAAAACCGCGATAACTTTTAAATACCTCCTTATTAAAAGTGTAATTTAACGAAGAAACAATGTTATAGGCGAATGCTACAGGCACGTGTCGTTGTAAAAACGATGTATTAGCAGTGTCGGGTTCACTAACGGATGTTGGTTCCAGCAATGTTTCGAAATCAGCGTATATGACGAATGGAATATTTTGTTTCCTATCATAATTTTTAAACTGTAATACAGATCCTTTTTCAGGTAAAATAGTTACGATTCCTCCACATAGATGATCATCGATTTGTTTAGGAGTAGGAAAGAACAATAAGCAACTTTCGCAAAAATATAATTTACTATGATGTTTCGTGATTTGGGTTTTAACAAGACGAGGCAAATCTTTGATGAGACAATAATGGGATGAACTATCATTTTCTAAGAACAATAGATGAATACTCTTAGATTTATCCTTACACGATTCAGGTTTGTACAGAGGACCTGTTATCAGCTTATTGTTTTTTAAACCGTATACGTATATATTTATAGATGGGTTATTTCTTTCAAAAATAACTATATCTGAAAAACTCATGGGAAAAGAAATATCCTTAACATTTAAAACATCTCGAAAGTGAGGATAAGATGTTACTCGCTCTGGATGTCGATTTGTTGGGTACAAGGCAGCCACAACGCACCACAAAAAACAATAATTATCATTATTGTGAATATTTAAACACGCCTTTTTGTTCTTTATAAACTTGGGTAAATCTATAAAATAAGATCCACCGAGTGGTTGATACTTATTAACATTGACTTCTAAATGTAAATTACTTAAAAATGACCATCCACTGTCTCTCTCCTCAAATTCTTCAATTTTTTTCAACAACGACGCGACAACCGTTTCATAAATAGTATTGAAATCATAATTAAAATGTATGACAAAATTTTTGGTGGCAAAAGATTTGATTTCTTGTAAATCATTTTTGTACAATAGAAATAAACAAAAATGTTGAAAATTAATTTTTACTGCGTTATGTTTTTTAAGTGAATCATCGATTAAAGATTTAACTTGTTCGCGAATATTACTAAAAAAGAATTCAGGAAAATTATTTGCTTCATCTTTGGATGCAATAACTCTGTAACTAATAATACGTCCTTTAAACGACGATCGTAAGATTTCAACGTTTTCAAGAATAGGTATAGTACTATTATTTTTGTGTTTATTAGTTCGTAAGTGACTGGTCCAGCAACGATTATCTACATAAACATTGCAAACCAAGCAATGAGGCATTTTGATACAATTATAAATGTATAAACATAAAAGTACTATAAGTAGTTAACTGATAAATAATTCGCTATGAGAATAATTGAAAGGTTAAAAATCTAAAGAACGATGTGTCAAAATTTTAAATGTTGAACGACAACACGATATGTGTGCCAAATCTAACAATATACAAATTACAACAAATGGTACAAAAGTGGTACTTGAATCCTTTAGATTTTCAACCTTTCAGCTGGTACAGAGCAATAAAATAGGTACCTTATATAACAATAATTAATGTACTACATGCATCTGGTATTTGTATCCAATTTCCAGCACAGCTTCATGTTCTGTATGGTCAGCTTTTCAAGTATTCTAGTGTGATCTCAGTAGAAAAAAATAACCGACAGTCAATCAGATGCTTCCTGAAAATAACATACAAAATATTTAATTAAGTCTATACCCGCTCATTCCTTTGTGAGAAAGTAAACGTTAAGTATCAAATTTACCTTTTATTTTCCTAATTATTTATGTTTATTTCCCAGCCAAACTTCTCAACGTAATGCGGTGTACCTAATATCTTGATTTGTTTGGAAACGGTTTCGCGAGATTCCAAAGTTTTTAAAAATTAATTCTGAAAATTATAAAAATTGGATAAGTACTATAAAACGTCATAATATTATTATATTACCACTGTTTAGCACTCATTAAAAATGTAAGTAGGTATACCCGTTATTTTCCACAAATTATGAATAAATATTTCGCTTTGCATTTAACTTGCGGCAGTCAGACCAAACTCCAAAACACGCTTTCCAACACAATTCGATGTAAATAACGCTTCCTGAAAGAAAACATACATATAATTTAATTAAGTAGATACTTTAAACGTAACACGCTTAACACACGTGATAAAATGTTAACATTTACCTTTATTTTCCTAAATTAATAAGTCATTTATTTCGCGTTAATAAATCAGTCAACCACTGCACCGCTGCTTTATGATAATGAAAGCCTATGTTTTAGAATATTTGGTTTTTAAGCGAAACAATTTTTTCAATATTTTAATAGGTAGGTACATAATTAGTCATATGAGCCTGTTATTAACTATAATCATACGACCTTTTTCCAATAAAGTAACCATTTCATAATTTAATATTACAAGCAATACTTATTCAACAGTTTTATTTGACTTTATTCAACCTTCATATTTTTCTGGTCAACAAAATCTATTCCCATAAATCAGCGATATTAGGTAAGGATGGCACGCATTCACATTTACCTTATTGATCTAAATATCGTCGTTTGCTTTTGATAATATAGTTTATTTTGTCAGCCCTAAGTTTTTTCGCTGCATCAACAATCGATACTGTTTGCGTCGAAACTGTTTGTGATCTAATTCCTTACTCTTCATTTTTACGTTGATACACTACGTACAAGAAAAGTAGTTGATTTATTCACTATAACTTAAGGGTTTGCAACAACTTTGTAATACAGTAGGATTATCACACGATTTCGTTTTTAAACATCATGTTTTCGAAGACCTAGATACAGTCGAATTTAAGTATTCAAGTAGGGATACCGTACTCAAAGTACTCTTTCATTAGTATACAACTATCGGTTGTTGTTACTTTCGGTGTTGATTGCTGACCTGCTGCCGCTCGCTGACTTCTTCCGCTCCGCCTGCCGTCACCAACTCATCAAGCTACCTTCTCAAGAAATCGACTGTTGATTGAAAAAATGTAAGTATAATAAATAATGTAAGTGTAATAAGTTTCACTGTGTACTATCCATCTCTTTACTTGTCTAAATTGTTATGTTGTCCTTTCTAAGGTTGTCTGGTAGAAATCGCCTAGACCGTGATGAGACCGTGACCGTGATTTTTAATTAAATGTTATTACGTTTATATTTCAGGTCCGAATCTGAGTGCGAGGTCTATCACCCAACTGCTGTAATTGAAAAGAAAACTACACACACACGCAAGCAGCCTGTCGCCAACAACAACAGGAAGCGCAAGTCAGGATCATCAACGAATTTATTAGAACCAAGGTACCTAATCAAAATTTGTTATAAAACAAAGTTGAGTTTTCGCCTAGATATTCAGATAAGAAGTGCGAGCGTTCAATTAATTTTAAAATTTAGCTTCGAGCACACATGATACATTTATCATAGGCGATTGATGATTTTGTGACTGGCATTGTTGTTAGGTTTATAGTGTTTAGTGACTTGTAGCGTTCGATCGCTTCGATGCTAGCTAACTGCGTTCAGTTGCTACTTCAAGCGTTCAAATGACGACATGACCGTCGCGACTAGATTTTGTATGTGTGCTGATTGAGGTGTTGGAGCTTCCGATAAGCTACTGTTGATCACTGATCAAGTCTGGTTTGACCCTAAATAAATTATTTTCAGAGACATTTGATTTGAGTAAGAAATAATGTAATTAACCGTTTTGTTTTCTATGTTGTTTCAGTAAGAAAACAAAGACCAGTCCTATCGATGTATTCGGGGTCAGTTGGAATAATGATACTGATACAGAGGCCAACGGTGGGTCATCGAGCAACCAACTGGTTTTATCATCGTTCTTCGTAAACCGTGTGGCTAATGGCACCGAGCAACGAACTGCAAACACCGACGGCGAATACTATGTCGATTGTAAAGTTTACAAAACAAGTGATGCGCGTGACACTGATTCCATGATGTTATGGAAGAAGGCACTTGTTCGTATTAAGTTCCAAACCGATACGGATACATTGCAGTGGCGTAAATTGCAAGATTTCGTACGTTCGGTTGACAAATTGTTTGAAGAACCTCCAAGATTTTATAAAGATAAGTAAATAAAATAATTAAAAGACCTTTGTCTTGTTTTATTAAATGAAATGAGGTAAGCGTAAAAATCCGTCTTAGGAATCAATTAATCCGTAAACGATACCAAAATACACAACACTACTACTACACAACTAAACACTTTTTTGTTCAAAAGGTTTAAATGTATACAAGACAGTCGAGTCGATCGTATATTATTGGGCATTCTGTCACAACAGAGCGTAGGCGAACTTGTTCGACTGCGCGACAGGTGGGACAGAATGCCCAATAATATACTACTCCTGTGTCACTTTGCATGCTACTTGAAATTGTAACTTACAAAAATTGTAATAACCTGGCGATTAAAAAGAGTGGCCTGAGTTTCTTGCCAGTTCTTCTCATGGCTCTACTTCGTCAGCGAACTGGCTGTAGGTTAATTTGCTGACATTTTGTAAACTTTGACGTTCATAAGTGTTAATTTAATTAACCTATGTGAATAAATAAATTTTCATTTTCATTTTTTCATTTTCATTTTCATTTTCATTTTAAACACAAAAATAAAAAATCGACTCTCGACTCCATTGAAATAAGAACAGGGTCATTTGTATTATGCGACTAAAATAGAAGGACGTTGTAATGCATAGTTCTTAAGCTAAAATGCGACCATTGAATTTTGCCGTATTATACTTGGACCGTTGAGTTAAATTTTTAGACAAATTAAATCAAAATCAGACAATGCTTACTATATTTAGCCATAAAAACAACAAAAATAAATCAATAAACTGTTTTACTTACTGAAAATACGAAATCCCATTATTTTTTATCGTCCTTGACGTAATATTTTTGCAATTTCTCAGCGAACACTTCGGCATTTTATACGTGTGTGCGCTCTTTTCAAAATAGTCTCTAGACTCGCGTCAATATACACATATTGACGCGAGTCTAGAGACTATTTTGAAAAAAGCGCACAATTTCAAATTATGCGCTTATTTTATGCGGACAGTTTTGAGACGCTGACTTTGCATCTTGGGTTTTTTTTATCAATGTGGATAAGTATTTCCTTTTGTCTCCCGAAAAAAAGATTTCTGGATTAATAAATAAAGTGAATAGAGTAAAGGAAAGTGATTGACACGAGTTAAATAGGTAGTTATAGGCGGTTCATGAATAATGATACGGTAGGTACGCTTGTGTTAAAACCTCGGGGCATGTGTGTTTTGTTTTGTTAGTTTGTATAATTCAAAGTAAAGACGTGATATTTTATATAAAATACCGAGTGTGAGACCGATTTGTTATTCAAAAATAAATATGTTTTTTTGATTAAATCTACCAATCAAAAAACAACACGCATTTTTATTGAACACTTCCTATTTAATTCACAAAGTATTTTATTTCTTTATTTATTTATTTAAACTTTATGCACTACGTGTACAAAGGAGGGCTTAATGCCAAATGGCATTCTCTACCAGCCAACCTTTAGGTGACGCAGAGATGATTGTGGTAGGTGCACGTTTAACCAAACAATTACAAAGATAAAATAAACATACATAAATAAATTTGTATTCATATATTATACTATACATATATACTTAATACACACTATAATATATAACTATACTATAAATATATGTAAATAAATAAATATATACATATAAATAACCTTATTAACATGAAAGTTAATGATGTGATGACTCTGCCAATCTGTCGAATAGAAGTTCCCGAACTTTCAACTTGAACTTGTAGCGATCTGTTACAATCCTGACTTGGAGAGGAAGCGCATTCCAAAGTAAAACCATTGAATGAAAAAGGAAGAGTGAACGAAGTCAGTGGTATGAGAGGGACATGCTAGAAGAAGATTATTAGAGGAGCGAAGATTTCTGTCATCAGTTGAACATAAAGGTTGGAAATAGGGAGATAAATAGCTAGGAATTGAGGAAGAATGTAGAAATGAAATAGAGTTGTAAGAGCACGCGAATTTCGGCGTTGCCGTATGGGTAACCATTTTAGCTCAGCACGGTAAGAAGAAATATGATCATATTTACGAAGATTAAAAATGAATCGCATGCAGTTATTAGAAGCCGGTCGTATTTATTGAGGTGATCTGCATTCAGGTCAAAATAACATACATCAGCATAATCAATCAGGGGAAAAATTAAAGTCTGCACAATCATTATCTTGGTTTTAGTTGGAAGGAAGTTCTCCAGGCGGTATAAGGCACGTAGGGTACCTGTAACTCTTTGACTAACACTGGTTGTTTGAGCTTTCCAATTGAGATTGGAGTCGATAAGCAACCCAAGATCTTTAACCACGGGGCTAAATGCAATGGGCGACCCATCAAAAATGATCGATGGTAGGAGCTGAATATCTAGCCTATTTATTAACCGTTGGCTACCTACAACTATAGCCTGACACTTACAGGGATTCACCAGTAAGCCAAATTTCTTAGACCAACACTTAATAGCATCTAGATCACAAATAATATTAGCGATGGCTTCCGTCACATTCTCCACTTTGGCCTTAGCATACAGTTGCAAGTCATCGACATAAAGATGATACGAACATTGAAGACTAGGTGTCAGGAAATTAATAAAGATAGAAAATAATAATGGAGAAAGTATTCCGCCTTGAGGTACGCCAGAGAAAAGATCACGCCATGTAGATGATGAATCATCTGAGCGAACCGACTGTTGACTTTATATAAAAAAAGTATATTTATGATCACTAAACTAAATGGAAACAGAAAGTAGGCAAATGTAATTAAAATGCTGGGGGCGGGCAGCCCTATCGCATGTTTACGTACCGCACGGCTGTAGGCATTTATTTCAAAGATACGGCCGAGTTACAATACTGTATAGATAATATTACCGTGGCTTAGGCGTTATAATCATGCTGTAATAGTGCATCACTAACGTCGGTGAGCAGCGGCGTGGTTTCGACGTCGGTATACAGCAGCACGACGTCGGCCACGTGCGCGTGCAACCGCGACGTGCTCGCCGGCAGCGCGTCGCCCGCGCGCCCGCTCGCGACCACCCACCGCAGCGACAGCGACTGCATGCTCACCCTAGCATCACAATATATGCTGCTCTTGGTTCGTCGCCAGTCGTACCTCCCTCTAATTCATCATCGACGTAAAATACTACGTCAGTTAATCAATTAGAACATGCATGGTAACCTTCGAGGATCCATTTACAAACTCGATCTCCTTCCTTTTTTCATTATCAGCTCCGCCTCGAAAGTCTTGCAATACCTACATATTTCTTATCTACAATAACTTAAGGCTTGTATAGTCACTATACATTTGCTTTACCACTTTTACCAAAAGTTTCTGTAAAATTGAAATTCAATACTGCGGTTAGGTCACTGTACTGAGGTGAGTTGAAAGCAAAAATATACATCATTGTTTTTTGATATGCAAACGACATTTACTCTGAAGGTTTTTAAGCAATTTTATTGTCGACTATACAAGTACTGCATGTAAAGAGCTCTGTTAACATTCGAGTGTTATAGTGTGTGGCGGTGCGACTGACCATGCGTCGTGCAGGTCCTTGGTGCGCACGTGTAGCGCGAGCGCGGCGCGCACGTGCTCATACATGTCGCGTGAGCACAGCTCCCCGCGACGCCGCGCCTCCGCACGCAGTGCACCCACCACGTCGTCGGCCCGCACACGCTTGGCCGAGCGAGTGTCGTGTAGTAGCCGCGGCAGCCAGCGCGGCTCCGGCGGTAATTGCGCCACCGACTGCAGCCCCGACTCGATCAGGGACTGCATCTGCATAGAACACCACAACTAATAAGAACCTAACCTACCTCATACATCAATGATTTCCCTAAAATAATTATTTTATTTATTTATTTAAATTAAAAGTCGAAATGGCCCTGTGGAGGCCCTGTGCCGGGAAGGCACCCGATTCGTAAACACGAGGTAATGGGTTCGAATCCGGGCAAGTACCAATGTGATTTTTTAAATCATATGTACTTTACTACTAAACCTTTTTGTGGGTAGACACAGTAAACACACATAAATTTTGTACTCCAAGTTTTAATTAATTTTTAATAAGTATTAATTGCATTTTAATGTGGTAAATAATATTATTGTGTTATTAACCACCCTATACTCACTATCTATTATTTTCAAGTCTCTTTGATACCTTTTCTACCACTTATCAACTTTTTCTCATCTTCATCATGGACACCAAACTAGCTAACAATCTAGAAGATCTGGAACAACTGTTCAACTCTAGGATGTTGGAGTATGATAGCAAACTTGAAAAAGTTACCTCTGGTACTGCACCATCACTGGATATCACATCACTTACACGTGAGTTCACTGAATTTAAGACCTTTGTTTGGCAAGCTCTCTCTAAATTTAAGACTCAAATAGAGATGCTATCACTTGGATTTGACAGACATGAAACTCTAATGCGGAAAAAGGTACTGCTATTTCATGGGGTTAGTGAACATCCGGGTGAGAAGTTGCACGATGTTGTAAATAAAATATTAACCAACCAAATGAACTTGGCTGAGATTAGAAAGGATAATATTCATGTATGCCACAGATTGGGTTCCTCTCAGCGCAAAGGCCGGCCTATCCTAGTTAGGTTGTACACCACTGAGCACCGCCACTTAATTTGGGACAGCAAGAAGTCACTTAAAGGTACAGGTATCACTGTATCTGAATTCTTGACCCACACAAGACACGCTATTTTTATGGACGCACGCAAGCACTGGGATGAAGAACTGCTGGTCAGTGGAAGGCAAGATAGTCGTCATCACACCTGATACTAAGCGCCAAAAAATTGAAACGCCGGGTCAACTTCAAGCACTCATATCCCGATTTCCAGCGTGTTCTACCGACTCAGACGACGCTGTTCAGCCTGGAGAACATACTTCTCCAACGAGGGCCAGCGCGCTCGAAGCTACAGTTGGAAAAGCTCAAAGGAAGACGCGCCGGCGCAACTGATAATAAATTGTTGTGAAATGTTTGTCATGTCACTTCTGTAATTTGCCGGGTTATATGATTACTTGTATTATTTTCTCTGCCGTTAGTTGTACCTACCTTTTGCTGTATTACCGTCCGTTTTTATATAATCATATTAATTATTTTGTCGGTATTTAAAAACACTTTTAGCGTTATGTCAAATTCTCTTTGTTGTGATACTGACATTTGACACTTATTGACGTTTTGTTGTTTAATTGCGTTCCGTAACACGTTATATTTTACATTAAGCATTCATATATATTTTTCAAACTACTTTTATTTTTAGTTTGTTTCTCTCTTGTTGCACGTTATTTACTGTGTAGTTTATATTTTTATTTTCATAGTGGATTGTTAGATATTGTATTTTCTTATAACCGTCCTGTGAGTTGGGGTGGTTGTTATGCAACCAGTCTTATACTAATTTATACTTAGTTTTTAGTTTTGTTTTACTTTATTATAACTGTATTGTATTTTATCATATTTATATTATTATATTTATATTTATACATAATATGGATAATCTAGTAGACTTAAATGATAGTTTTTTCTCTTGTTCTTCGTCATCTCGAAGTTTTGTTAGTGCGGACAGTGATTCTACCCAGTTTCAGACGTTACATACTAATATCTCCAAGGCTTTTTCTAACTATCCCAATTATTTGCATATTGCACATATCAATGTTCAGAGTGTTCCTGGTCACTATTCCGATCTTCTGGCATCCTTTAGCAATGTACGCCTTGATGCACTCTTAATATCTGAGACTTTCCTCAAGCCTTCTCTCCTGTCTACTCATTTTGCTCTTCCTGGCTTTGTTCTTATCAGAAATGATAGGACTGGTAAGGGTGGTGGTGGCGTTGCCATATACTTACGTGCTGACATACCATACAAAATCATCAGTGCATCTCCGGCTCATTATTCTGGTTCGGCTGAATCTTTATTTCTTGAAATTACTTTAAATTACTCAAAATTATTACTTGCAGTATTCTACTCTCCTAATCTACACGTTGACTATTTTGACTCTTTAGAATCCAATCTTGATAACCTTTGCCCTATGTATGAGCATGTAATTTTAATGGGTGATTTCAATACATGTCTATTAAAAAATGATTCTCGCGCACTTAAACTTCGTTCTCTTCTATGCTCTTTTAATCTCCAAATTCTACCGTTAGCGGCAACACATAAATTTCCTAACTGTACGCCTTCTTTACTTGACCTTATGATTGTTTCATCACCTAACAACGTCGCTGAGTTTGGGCAGCTCGCTGCAACTTTCTCTTATCACGACCTCATCTATCTTTCTTATCGTATCCGTCCTCCCAAACGTAAACCTCGGTATTGCTATCTTCGTAGTTATAAGGGTATAGACGTGGAGGCGTTGAAACATGATGCTGGTGATATCGACTGGTCGCAGGTTGTCGACAGAGCCAGTATTGATGAAAAGGTTGATTGTTTTAATGCCAAGTTGCTGGATTTGTATGACAAACATGCTCCGCGTCGGCGTATTAAAATCAGACACAATCCTGCGCCGTGGATGACTGCTGAGATTAAAAATGCTATTGCATCTAAGGACAAAGCTAAAAGTAGGTACAGGCGTAGACCTTCGGATAACAATCTCGCTCATTTCAAAGCTGTGCGTAACCGCTGCAACTGTTTGTGTCAAGAAGCTAGGAGACGCTACTTTCATGAATCCCTTGTTGACCGTAACTCTTCCGATGTCTGGAGATTTTTGAAATCAGTTGGTGTCGGCAAATCTACTACGGATACCTGTAAAGATGTTGACTTGTGTGCGCTAAACTTGCATTTTTCCCTACCACCTGTCTCTCTTGACCCTAGTATTAGATCTTCTACTTTATCTGAACTCTCTAACTTGCCTATACCTGATTGCCCAATTTTTAATTTGAGCGCTATCTCTGAAGACGCTGTTAAAAAATCTATTCTTGCTATTTCGTCTCCCGCTGTTGGTAATGACAATTTGTGTTCGCGAATGATAACCCCTATTCTTCCAATACTGCTACCTATCCTTACTCACATTTTTAACTGTTCTTTACTCTCCGGTACATTTCCTTTAGCTTGGAAACTGGCGCACATAATACCACTGCCTAAAATAAGCAACCCTACTTCTTTATCTCATTATAGACCTATTTCTATTCTACCTTTCCTTTCTAAAGTTCTCGAGCACATTGTACATGGCCAAATTTCCAGTTTTCTTTCATCTAACACTCTTAATTCTCCCTTCCAGTCTGGATTTCGTGTCGGTCACAGCACAGTTTCTGCGCTGCTTAAGGTCACAGATGATATCCGTTGGGCAATGGATAATAAGTCGCTCACTGTTTTAGTTCTACTTGACTTCAGTTGTGCCTTTAACTCAGTGGATTTTGATATCCTGATAGGGATCCTTAAATCTATTAACTTCTCTTCCTCTGCGTTATCCTGGTTTGACTCATACCTTCGGGATCGCTCGCAGTGTGTTCGCCTTAACGAGACTTTCTCCAACTGGTGTGCTCTCACTGCTGGTGTGCCTCAGGGTGGTGTCCTTTCGCCTCTTCTTTTCTCCATTTTTATAAACACTGTTACCAAGGTAATCTCTTCTAACTTCCATCTGTACGCAGATGATTTGCAGCTTTACAGACATTTTTCATTAGCTGAAGCGGACGCTGCGATTAATTCCTTGAATCTAGACCTGGATAATATCAGTAATTGGGCTAAGTCTTTCGGCTTGCAAATTAATCCAACTAAGTCCCAGGCTATGATTATAGGCAGCAGATACTTTCGCAATGCGCTTGACTTATCATCTCTGACACCATTAACTGTCAACGGCTCAACAATCACCTTTTCTGATACGGCTAAGAATCTTAGTGTCTTACTTGACAGTAATCTTTCGTGGCGAGCTCAAGTAAATGAGGTTAGTCGGAAGGTGCACTTTTCATTTCACTCGTTAAAATGCCTCCAAAACGTCTTGCCCTTTAAAACTAAAATCTCTCTAGCCCAAACGCTCATTCAGCCGATAATTGATTACGCCGATGCCTGCTATCTGGATGCCACTGAGGAGCTCTTAAATAAGCTTGAGCGCCTGCAAAACTTATGCATCCGTTTTGTTTTTGGTCTGAGAAAATACGACCATGTTTCTCACTTTCGCAGCGAACTCAAGTGGCTCCCTA
The DNA here is from genome assembly GCA_963082885.1 of Parascotia fuliginaria. Classification (NCBI taxonomy): domain Eukaryota; kingdom Metazoa; phylum Arthropoda; class Insecta; order Lepidoptera; family Erebidae; genus Parascotia; species Parascotia fuliginaria. The sequence goes on from OY720189.1 coordinate 9,273,763, forward strand.
TCCGCCTTCGCAGGAACACTCGAATATTATGTCTACTTTTCAACATTCTTTTTAATCCTAACTATCCTGCGTATTTGCGCGAGCGTTTTTCGTTTGCTCGCCCTTCCGATGCTCCTTGCAGATCCCATCTTAGAACTCTTCTTAATATCCCTTCCCATAAAACTGATTTTTATTCCTATTCCTTTTCTGTTCATGCAGTTCGGTTGTGGAATTTACTTCCGCCTAACATACGAGATTCCAACACCATCTCTATCTTTAAAAAACGGGTTAAGGAACATTACCTTTTAACACTACAGTGATTATCTATATTTATATTTATGTATGTATGTATATATATTATATATATATTATTTAAGTACGTTCATTTAATATATTGTTTATATGTATGTGTATTTATATTTAATTTTATTTTTGCGGTTTTTGTTTTAGTTTAGTTATCTTTATTTAATGTATCTACACACTGTGTCTATGTTTCTTATGAATTTTCCTGTCGCAGGTCTGCTGGAAGAAATTTCTGATGAAATAAGCAGTACCTTTGTGCTCTTGTTATTTTATGTACTATCTTTATAAGTTTTGTGTGTGCATATAAATAAATAAATAAATAAATAAAAAAATACTTTCTAAGTTTATCTTGAACATTTCTGACTGACGGTGAAGAAAAAACATCATGAGGAAACCTGGACTTAAAAGTCTGAAATTGCCAATCTGCCTTGAGCAAGCGTAGTGATTAATGCTCATTCCTTCTCTATGTGAGAAGAGGCCTTTGCCCTGCAGTGGGACAGTAAACAGGCTGGTATTATTATTATTATTTATTTAAATAAGGTACACGAACAACATACATATAAAACATTTTCTATAAATAGGACAACGTTCTGGCTGTATATGTGTGCCAATTATAGGTATACACATCATTCACTAAAACTGTGCTTCTATACAAACATATAAAATAAATAAGCAAAATAAAATCTAAAATAAAAATAATACATAATCAACTACTTGTTATAATAAAAAAAAGAAAAAAAAAAGTACAATTTATTTAATAAGTACTTGTAGCGCAACTTATTTTTAAATTATGTTTAAATTCACGAAGTGACTCAGAAAAAACATCAATTTGAGCATACGTAACGTTTAGTTCGTTATATTCAGTACATAATCTGACGACTGTAGTGTGTAAGATATGTGCATAACTATATATGTATGTACTCTATAGGTGTAAGACTATATAATTGATTACTCTTTAATAAATAGACAGTACTATTCCATCACTCTCGTGTTTGATTTCTCTCGTCCCTACATGGCGACCCTGCCTAAAACGGCCAGCAATGCGCGCGCGAGTTAAAAATGTCGGTGCCGTGGTGCAGTTCAACGTACTTATTATATAATATATATTATACATTTATTTTTTCGGTAAAGTGTAAAAAAAAAAAAACTATTCTTCTATTTTATGATAAATCAGCCATACTAAGTATATGTTCTAAATCGCGATGTGTCGGTCATATCAAAGCAAAGAGGACGTTTTCATAAACCAGAACGCAGCCGGAGGTGAAAACAAAGCAGATTTACAGGCTATAGGAGCTCATCTGAATGTCCAGACAATTATATCCGTCGTTATTTTATGTTTGGCTGGTTTGGTGGTCTTGTTTTTCGGATACAAGGCCTACAAGAAATGTCATAAAAGATGGATGCGTCGAGAGATACACCAGCAGGCCTTTAGAGGCCTCAGATGGTCTCAACGCCGTCGGAGCGAGGTTCAACCGACTTCGGCTGATTGTGCATATCAAAGTGATCCTATGCGATAAGTGTAAATAAGGCAGTGCGGTTAAATAGTAAAATTAAGTGCGTGTGCGTATTGACATTGACGTTATATCTACCTACATTTTATGCGTGTTGGACAGAAAAAATATAGAGGAAATATATGGCTAAACAGCTAGATAAAATATATAATGATTTGCGTAATATACGGACATATTTAATAAAGGTGGGACCCAAACGTAGACGTGTATCTAAAGTGTGTAATGTAAAATTGGGTGAGGCTCATTCAATATATTTGTCTTTTGAAAATTTAATATGTAACATTGAAAGTAGAGTAAAAGAATTTAAAAGTGAGGAGTTACATTTAATTCATGATTATCGTATTAAAATAGATGACTTATATTTAGTGATAAGTAATTTGTGTGAGGAGGAAAGTTGCAGTAGCAATTCTGATTTTGAAAGTACTAGTGATAACGAAGGCCAAATATTTTCTAAAATGGCAAAATTGGTGCCTAGGTTATGTAATAATGAAGAGTCAATTAAGCAAGTAATAGATAGTATAGATTATTATAGTTCTATATTGGATACAGAATCCCAAAAACATTTAATTACTTTTTTTATAAAATGTCGATTATCTCAGATAGCAAAGTTAAAGCTTTGCACTGATTATGACTGTGTTGATAGTTTGTTAAACGATATGCGGGCTCAACTGTTGCCGACAAAATCTCACACGGCTTTACACAGCAAGCTACAAACTTTTTCTCAAAATAATATGTCTATTGACGAGTACGGAAAAGTTATTACTGAGATGTTTGTGGATTTGACGGTATCGCAATCCGAAGGAAAGTCGGAAAATTATAAAGTTCTTAAACCGGTTAATGAAAAGCAAGCTATTAAACGATTTGCCGAAGGATTGCGAAACCGCCGATTAAGCACGATTATTACTGCCCGGAATTTTAGCTCTCTTAAAGATGCTATCCAGGCGGCTGTGGACGAAGAGATGGAGTCACCTTCTACGTCACATGGTGAAATTAGGACGTTTAATAAAAATCACTATAATTACAGGCGGGCTTCTAATAACTATTTTAGAGCACAGCGTAGTCTAACTTTCAGGGGACAAGCGAGCAGAGGTCAGGTACGTGGTAATCAGTACATTAACTACCGGGGTACCGGTCGAGGTCATCCTTCACGAGGGTCATGGCAGAATGCGTCCCGAAACAATAGAGGTAGGTCTTCTTTTGATTATAATAATCGTAACAAGGAGGCACAGGACTCGAAAACTATGCGATTTATGACTGAGAATGAGGTACCCGAGAGTTCAAATCGGTTTTTTCGTGAATAAAAATAATATTTTTTCATGTGATAATAATACAACAATTACATTTTCTATTAATGGTTGCGCGTATCATTGGTTACTGGATACGGGCGCATCAATTTCAGCCATCAAACTTAAACATTTAGTCGAACAAAACATTCCTTTCTATAAAAAGTATACAGAGATTAATGGCCTGGGGGGCAAAGTACAATCTTTAGGTTATGTTTATTTAGATTTGGTCTCGGATGACGCTACCTTTACTCATATGTTTTATGTTTTTAAATCATTGCCATGTACGGCACATGGTATCATTGGAGACGACTTCTTACGAAATTATAAAACAATATTAGATTACAATAATTATAAAATAATGCTCCATAATAAGAATGGAAACTTAATAACGTTCCAATTAGTACAATTAATAATTGCATGAATTCTTTTGTTATACCACCTAGATCAGAATCAATTCACTATATACAAACAAATAGGTTAGAAGAATGTGTTGTTTGTACTTGCGAAATTAATGAGGGCGTATATATAGCTAGCACGTTAGTTAAACCACTTAATGGTAAAATACCCTTACGGATCTTAAATACAACGGAGAAGGAGCTAGTTACTAATAAATTGCAACCTGTAATACATAGTGCATCGGATTATAATATTTGTAGTTTTGGTAAGTGTGACAGGAATGCAGATCGTGTCAAAAATATATTTTCAATGTTAAATTTAAAACATTTAAACGAAGAGGAACAGATTTCTATAGAAAATATATGCGCCAAATACTCCGATATTTTCTTTTTGCCCGGAGACAAGTTGACTACTACACATATATATCGACACTCTATTCGATTACAGCCTAATGCTGAAGCGGTATTTGTCAAACCTTACAGGTTACCTCATTCACAAAAGATAGAAGTAAAAAGGCAACTTGACAGTATGTTAGCTGAGGGTATAATAGAACCATGCACAAGCGATTGTCTAGTCCTATTTTATTAGTTCCTAAAAAGTTAGATGCGAACGGCGAGAAAAAATGGAGATTAGTTATAGACTACAGAAAGTTAAATAATGTAATAGAAAATGATAAATTCCCACTCCCTAACCTAACGGAAATTCTAGATTCGCAATCCGGTAGCATTTATTTTAGTCATTTAGACCTTCATCAAGCATTTTACAATGTTAGTTTAGACCCGGACAGTAGAAAATACACATCTTTTTGTTCAGGACAATATCAAATGACTAGGATGCCCATGGGTCTTAAGACCAGTCCCAGTTCATTTTCCAGAATGATGACGATAGCAATGGCTGGTCTAAATTATGAAAAATGGCTGGTTTACCAAGACGATTTAGTAATATATGGAAATTCGCTTAGCCGACATAATAAAAACCTTTTAGACATTTTTGAACGACTTCGAAAAGTTAATCTTAAGCTAAATGCCGCAAAATGTGTATTTTTGAAAAAGGAAATGTTATATCTGGGTCATGTGATTTCGGATAAAAGTGTTCTTCCAGATCCCGAAAAAATTAACGTTATAAAAAACTATCCACTTCCGCAGAACGTGGACGAGGTAAAACGCTTCGTCGCGTTCGCCAATTACTACAGAAAATTTATCAAAAAATTTGCGGACATAGCATACCCCTTGAATCGGTTATGTAAAAAGAATACTGTATTCAAATGGGATAGCGAATGTCAATCTAGTTTTGAAAAAATTAAACAATGTTTAATATCTCCTCCAATTTTACAATATCCGGACTTTTCCGATGACAATATTTTCACCCTACAAACGGATGCATCGGGATATGCGTTAGGCGCGGTGTTATCTAACAAAGACGGCCGACCAATTGCTTATGCTAGTAGAAGTTTAAATAAGGCGGAAAAGAATTACCCGACCATAGAAAAAGAGTTACTTGCTATAGTATGGGGGGTAAAGCATTTTCGACCTTATTTATACGGTCGTAAATTTAAGATTTATACGGACCACAAACCTTTAGTATATTTATTTAATTTAAAAGATCCCTCAAGTAGGCTATTAAAGTTTAGATTGATTCTGGATGAGTATGATTATGAAGTTAATTATGTGCCAGGGACAGGTAACGCGGCTGCAGACGCATTATCAAAAGTACGTTTGTCATCAAAAGAGTTGAAAGATATGCATGAATGTGTTATAAGCGTGATGACGAGAGGACAAAAGAGAAAATTGTTACAAAAGGATTCTTCTTCGGGTGATATGGTTTTCACTGACGACAGGTCTGATCAACCAAAAGTTGTGGAAACTCATAGTAAGCCGAAAGAATCTGTAGAGTTGAGGTTCATTAATATAATTCAATGAAATAAAATGCAATTAAATAACAATAACATGCAATTAAGTAGCGTAGGTACATTCATGTACGTGCCGTCTCAAATGACGATGTTTATAAATCCTACAGCCCGATCGCAATTGACGCCAGCCGCATTTGTGAGGGAACTCGGAGATTATTGTCACTTAAATAGTATTGACGAAATATATTTTTTAAACGATAATAATAATAATAATAATAATAATATAATAATAATATGTGGACACTATCACACATCGTCATCCAGTCCCAAGCTAAGCAGAGCTTGTGTTATGGGTACTAGATAATTGAAATATAATACATATACGTACTTTTTTTTTTTGTAAATACATACTTAAAATACATAGAAAACACCCAAACTGAAGACAAATACAAATGTTCATCACACAAATATTTGCCTTCCGCGGGAATCGAACCCACGACACCTGGCGTCGCAGTCAGTTACACTAACCACTAGACCAACGGTGCAGTCTGATAATACTCATAGTGAGTTTATTAAAAAGCTAGTGACAGAGATTAAAAATAATATATCATGGTCCGGACCACGGTTTTGTATTTTAAAGGATGTGAAAAGAGTTTCTAATAAAGATGACATAAAGGTTATTATAAATGACTTTCATCTATTACCCACAAGTGGCCACGCGGGTATTAGACGAATGTTAAATAACATTAAAAAGTATTATTTTTGGCCCAATATGGAGCAAGATATACGCGATTTTGTCAAGAAGTGTCACAAGTGTCAGACACAAAAATACTCTAAATACACTAAGGAGCCGATGGTTGTCACTACAACAGCTCATACGGCTTTGGAAAAAGTATTTTTAGATATAATAGGACCATTAGATAGAGATTACTCGTATATTTTAAACATACAATGTGAGTTATCAAAATTCATTGTAGCATGCCCACTTGTTTCAAAAAGTTCCAATGAAGTCGCAAAAGCTTTTGTTGAGAATTTTATTCTTAAGTATGGTGTTCCTACTTGCATAGCAACCGACAGAGGAGCAGAATTCATCAGTACAACAATGTCCGAGGTTTGTAAATTATTAAATATAAATAAGTTTTTTTTGGGGGTAGGAGCAAATAACTAGACACACATAAAAATTTATAAAACTTAATTTTAATTATTACTTACCATTATTCAATTACTAAAGTATTTGTTTTGTAGTTATAATAGTCCAATAGTTAGGTAATTTCATTAGTTACACTTTAAATGTGACTAATAACATTTTTTAACATCACCTGCCAGCTATAGTTAACCTCACACATCACACATATTTATCACTCCACATTAAAATGTCACAACTCAGTGAGATTGAGTCAGCTCAGAGGAGCCTGGAAGACAGCTTCACTAAAAGGATGGCGGAGCTTGAAGCGCAGCTGCAGACCAGTGGAGGCCCATCTAAGGATACCGTTGCACGTGTAGCCGAAGAGTTCAGAACATTTAGTGAGCTAATGTTCAAGATGCTCAGTATACTACGTGCCCAGATCAACGAATGTCTCAGAACAGTTGATAGTATTGAGACCAGACACCGGCGGAAGGCAATCATCTTTTTGGGAGTTACAGAAGCTGACAAGGAAGACTGTACTAGTACTGTCATAGATGTTGTCCGTGGGAAGATGGGTCTGAATGATATTTCATCTGCCAATATCTCCCTGTGTCATCGACTTGGTATTCAGAATAAGGAGCATTCCAGGCCTATTCTGGTGCGGTTTACCGACTTGAGGCTGAGAACTGACGTCTGAAGAACCAAGTCTAAGTTGAAGGGGTCACCAATTTCGATTAGGGAATTCCTCACCAAAGCCCGACAAACTGTCTTTGTGAAGGCGCGTCACTTCGGGCTTAGAGCCGTATGGACACAAGACGGTAACATTCATGTGAAGGCTCCCAATGGCAATCGTCATAAAATAACTTCTTTGGGTGAGCTGAACCCACTACTGGAGAAGTACCAGAAAGTGTCCAACAGTGCCTCTTCAAGTACCAGGAACATCGGAGCCGCAGGTATGTCAGCGGGTACCAGCAAGGCAAAGTGATATTAGTGTTCTGGTGTATACATCTGTGTTTGTCCTCTTTCCTTCTGTAATGTTTTCTTTTTGTTACTAGCCTGTGGCTGCTATAATTTAATTTGTACTTGTACCCACATTAATATCCGTAAAATTAACACTTTTTAGTTGCATGACAAGTTGTAATGTTGAATGACATTTGTGTTGAAAGTGTTGATTGACATATGTCAATGTCAAGTTTGTCAAGCTTTCGTACGCAGAAAGAGGCCAATAAGTTCTCTTTAATTTTATAAATTTTACACCGCGTTTAATTTTTTAATAACCTTTAATTTTTCTGTTTGTGTTTTTTTTTGTTATTGTTGTTTGTCACAGTAAGCTGGCGGGTGGTGCAAAGATAGTAGCATTGCCTTCATTTTAATAATTATTGTAATATTATTTTAGTATTTCGATTAAACTAGTATTATATTATATATATTGGGTATTATATATTTATATTTATGTTATTTAATGAGGATGATGAAAATTCATTTCATTCTGCTAAAGATTCTGATAGTCTGTCGAATGAAAATAGTTTTTGCTCGTTAACTGAGACGCTGGGTGAGTTTGTCCGGCGAATGTTCAATAACCATTCATGTAGTACTTTGTTTAACGTTTGCCATATCAATGCTCAAAGCATTGCTAGTCACTATAGCGACCTTTTTGAGGCCTTTTCTGACTGTAACGCTCACGCCATCCTGATTTCAGAGAGTTGGCTTAAACCTAATCTTCTGTCTACCACCTACCCATTACCTGGCTTTGTTCTGATCAGGAATGATCGAATAGGCCGGAGGGGAGGTGGAGTAGCTATTTACCTTCGCAGTAACTTCTCCTACAAAATTCTTATGTCTTCTTCTTCAAATTCTTCAACTACTGAATTCCTTTTCCTTGAGGTTAGTATCAATGGAGTGAAAACCATTTTAGGGGTTGTCTACTGTCCACCTACTGTCAATTACTTCTCCAGTCTCGAATCGATTCTGGAATCTTTAGGGTCGGAATATATGCATCACATCATCATGGGTGATTTTAACACCGATCTCCTTGCTCAACAGTCCCATAGATCCTGTAAACTCCTTCGCATCATTGATTCCGCTAGTCTAACTATTTTACCTCTCCAAGCAACCCACCACAATACTGTGGGACCTGATACATGGTTAGACTTGATCCTCACATCCTCTCCCTCCTTAGTGCGCTCCCATGGTCAAACTCCAGCTCCTGGTTTCTCCCATCATGACCTTCTCTTCCTATCCTATAACCTTAAACCACCTAAACCACGTCCTAAAGTTTTGCGTCACGCACACGTCCACGTCCACGTCCTAAACATTCGTTGTTTTGGTAGTATGAACGTAGATAGCTTGCATAAGGATGCCGCTACTATTGATTGGGAGCCTCTGCAAGCGGCCTTTACTTTGGACGAAAAAGTACGTACATTTAACGACATCGTTCTCACCTTGTACAATACGCACGCACCGATTAGGAAGGTCAAGATCAAGCGTCCTCCTGCTCCCTGGATGTCGAAGGGTGTTCAGATGGCGATGCGGGTCAGGGATAAGGCATTCCGCAGGTATAGACGGGACCGCTCTGAAGACAACTGGCGCCTCTTTAAAGTTGCAAGGAATCGGTGTAACCAGATTGTACGTAACGCAAAACGCCGACATATTCTTAACAATATCACCTCCTCTACTCCTGCCGATATCTGGAGGTTTCTAGGAACGCTAGGTATCGGCAAACAGCGTGTTACGGATCCGCAGTCGACAGTCGGTCTGGATGATATTAATCAACATTTCACCTCATCTGTTCCCTTTGATTACCAAACCGAGTGTTGCACTGTGAATTACGTGGCTGCCTTACCTAGACCCGACATTACTAATCCTTTTAAATTTTCTCCAGTTGCACCGGGTGAAATCAAGAAAACCATCCTATCCATCAAATCCAACGCAATGGGCTGTGATGGCATTAGCCCTCGCATGATTGTCCAGATTCTGGATTACCTAATTCCAGCTATTACCCATTTAGTGAACTTTTCACTGGAATCTGGGCAATTCCCATCGTCATGGCGTAATGCGTTTATTATTCCCTTACCTAAAATTCCTATCCCTACACTTCCTAATCACTTTAGACCTATATCCATTCTCCCTTTCCTATCAAAAGTGTTCGAGGCCTGTGTACAGAAGCAGTTGTCTGAGTACGTATTTCAGAATAATTTACTGAGTCCTCTGCAATCTGGATTCAGGCCCGGCCACAGCACGACTGCCGCCCTTCTGAAAGTGACTGGCGATATAAGGGCAAGTATGGAAGAAACGAAAGTTACTATACTGGTCTTAATTGACTTTTCAAACGCCTTTAATACCGTCAGTCACAACATCCTTTTGTCAATCCTCTCCCATCTTTTGATTTCTCCTGATGCACTGGAATGGTTCTCAACATATCTTCGGGGACGTCAACAGTCGGTTCGCTCAGATGATTCATCATCTACGTGGCGTGATCTCTTCTCTGGCGTACCTGAAGGCGGAATACTTTCTCCATTATTATTTTCTATCTTTATTAATTTCCTGACACCTAGTCTTCAATGTTCGTATCATCTTTATGCCGATGACTTGCAACTGTATGCTAAGGCCAAACTGGATGATGTGACGGAAGCTATCGCTAATATTAATTGTGATCTAGATGCTATTAAGTGTTGGTCTAAGAAATTTGGCTTACTAGTGAATCCCTGTAAGTGTCAGGCCATAGTTGTAGGTAGCCAACGTTTAATAAACAGGCTAGATATTCAGCTCCTACCATCGGTCATTTTTGATGGGTCGCCCATTGCATTTAGCCCCGTGGTTAAAGATCTTGGGTTGCTTATCGACTCCAATCTCAATTGGAAAGCTCAAACAACCAGTGTTAGTCAAAGAGTTACAGGTACCCTACGTGCTTTATACCGCCTGAAGAACTTCCTTCCAACTAAAACCAAGATGATGATTGTGCAGACTTTAATTTTTCCCCTGATTGATTAGTCATAGTCATAGTCATAGTTCTTTATTGGTAAGGGATTCTTACATGTCATATTTCCATTTAAAATACTTAGATTACAGTACAATAATAATAATACTTACATTACAAGCTAGTCAAATAAACAAAAAACATTAAATAAGTAAGAAAATAAATTAAAAATAGATAAAAATGTCAAATTCATAAATGTCACAGTAGTGGTATGATTAATAAAAAAATACATAATAATTATCAAACATGTCAAGCTTTCACTGAAATAAATTCCTCATAAGAATAAAACGCCCTCTCAACAAGCCACTTTTTTAACCGCCTTTTAAAACTGTCTATACTTGGGGCACTTGTGATGGCTGCTGGCAGTCTGTTATAAATTTCTGGGCCCATAACATGAGTCGTCTTAGATGACTTGGTGAGCCTCCTAGAGACCGTAGATAATTGGCCTCTCTTCCTAGTGCTGTATGAATGACAGCTGCCTACCTTATGATATAGTTGGAGGTTCATCCTTACGTATAATGCGATCTGATATATCATTATAGAAGGTAACGTAAGGATGCCTAGTTTGATAAAATACGGTCTGGCGGATGTATCTGGTGGTGTACGAACGATGGCTCGTACGGCACGCTTTTGCATACGAAAGGCCCGCTGCCAGTCGGCAGCGCGCCCCCACAGTTCTACACCGTACTGAATCAGTGAATGCACCGTAGCAAAGTAACAGGATCGCACTTCTCCCAAGGGTAAAACGCGCGATACCCTACCAAGAGCGAAACACGCACTACCCAATTTCCCACAGATTTTTTTTAAGTGGTCGTCCCACTTCAGGCATCCATCGATCTCAAACCCCAGGAATGTAGTCGTTTTAACCTGAGATTATGCTGATGTATGTTATTTTGACCTGAATGCAGATCTCCTCAATAAATACGACCGGCTTCTTAATAACTGCATTCGATTCATTTTTAATCTTCGTAAATATGATCATATTTCTTCTTATCGTGCTGAGCTAAAATGGTTACCCATACGGCAACGCCGAAATTCGCGTGCTCTTACAACTCTATTTTCGTTTCTACATTCTTTCTCAATTCCAAGCTATTTATCTCCCTATTTTCAACCTTTATGTTCAACTCATGACAGAAATCTTCGCTCCTCTAATAATCTTCTTCTAGCATGTCCCTCTCATACCACTGACTTCGTTCACTCTTCCTTTTTCATTCAATCAGTATTACTTTGGAACGCGCTTCCTCTCGAAGTCAGGATGGTTACAGATCGCTACAAGTTCAAGTTGAAAGTTCGGGAACTTCTATTCGACGGATTGGCAGAGTCATCACATCATTAATTTTTATGATATAATAAGGTTATTTATATGTATATATTTATTTATTTATTTATATATATTTATAGTACAGTTATATATTATAGTGTGTATTAAGTATATATATTATGTATAGTATAATATATGAATACAAATTTATTTATGTATGTTTATTTTATACTCTTTGTGATTGTTTGGTTAAACGTGCACCTACTACAATAACCTCTGCATCACCTAAAGGTTGGCTGGTAGAGAATGCCATTTGACATTAAGCCCTCCTATGTACACGTAGTGCATAAAGTTTAAATAAATAAATAAGTTACAGTCTACCGCATATCACCACGAGAGTATTGGTGCACTAGAGAATACTCATAAGCATTTAGGTGCATTTTTACGAATACAGACTGACAATGATTCTGATAACTGGAGTACATGGCTACCCTACTGGTGCTTCTCCTATAACACGTCAGTACATAGTGCAACCAATTACACACCTTTTGAATTAGTATTCGGTAAGAAATGTAATTTGCCAAATAATTTGTCAACAATAGTTGAGCTTATTAAAACAACAGCTTCAGCTAGTTTAATGTTTAAATAATACATTTACTTACACATTTTTTTATACATTTTCAATTTAAATATCGCTATTATTAATTTATTTATACTTACCAATTTCAATAACATATTTACAATTTACAATTCATTTCTATATTAATTATTTTTGTTTATTTTTCTTTTCTTAATTTTGAATGTTTGAATTGATGTTTTTGTTTTGTTAAGTATAATACATTATAACAACTAAGTTATATAATAAATAAAATGTAATTACCTCTGGGTCACATTGATCTCACTCAAGATCTATGTTCGCAGGTCCAAATACAATGGAAGTACTCCTCCAAACTGGTCTAGGCCAGAGACATGGTACACATCAATACACACCAACTTGTACACTATTCTCATATATTTACATTCTACACCACACAACATTAATTTATCTACCATTTTACAAAAAATCCACATTAATTCTTAAATTATATATTTTGTTCCGTTTATCTGTGTCACATAATCATTAAACATGGCGGAGGGACGCAGACGCAGATTGCATCATTTTTGTTTTGATGCTAGCGAGTGGCGCCCTCTCCAATGTTAGAATAATGTTGCTAGTTTATTAAAAAAAAAAAAAAAAAAAACTTTTTATCTATTGCTGTTCACGTGCTATTTTTATCTTATAAAATCATTTTTATTATTCATAAACATGTCATTATTATTATTTATTTTTTTTCCTATCCGTGGGTCCCACTGAAAATCAGCGCTGTTAGGTGACCAGCAGCCGCAGCTGCTGGCACCACAGCACCATGCTGAGTGGGATCCAAATTTCCTGCACAGATGTGACGTGCAAACTTGCCTTTTATTTTTATTTTTATAAGCATTATTCTGTCAATTCAAAACCAAACAAGTTTACTATTACCTACTAATTATACTTACTAGTGCAAAGAGATTAGGTTAGGTTTAAGTTAAGGTTTGTAAGGTTTGTAAGTTGTGCAAAATTTATAGCATGTTGTTTGCATCTTTTGTATGTCGCCTCTGGGCAGTAAATAAATGCTTTTTCTTTCTTTCTTTCTTTCTATATAAGTTACTTATATACGATAGACAAGAAATGCTCTTTAGTTCTTTTCTTGAAAACTTCAACAGAAGGGCTGTCACGAATGCCATGAGGAAGAGAATTCCATAGACTTACTGCCTGTACTGTAAAGGAGCCGCCATAGCGGCTAGAAGTGTGAGGAGGAATTTTTAGTAAGAGTGAAGAAGTAGAGCGACAGGGTTTACCCCTAGGAACAAGATAGTCAAAGCGTTCACGTAAATAAGAAATAATTTGTATCTTAAAATAAAATAAAACGGAACGGAACGCAACTTTCTTATTGTCTGTGACAACTGACATTACCATAACCACACAGAACAAGTACTAAAGCATAGAAGGAGTGTTAATCGCCCTCATATATTTGTCCTATTTTTCCAAATAAGCCGGATACATTGAAAAGAAAGAGACAAATAATTTTGCTAAGGACGGCTGGTGTACACTGTAGAAACGTCAATTTGGTTACCTTTGGTTACCTTTGGATGCCGAAATACGAAGCGAAATAATGTCAAATGTTCCAACTTGTCAAGGCCTCTAGACAATTTAGTCGGATTATACCGCCGCTCGTAATTTTCATTGTTGTTTATCTGTTTTGTGAAATAATATATGTTATTTAATAATTACATAGTGCTATTGTGAAGTAAAATTAAGCCCATTGGATAAGCAATGTTCTGCGTTATTGTAGGTTGTAAATTACATTCTTTTCGCAAAGAAAATCAAGTTTAAATCGTCAACTTCCATCGGTGAGTAGATAACAAACCAATAATATATACTAAAAACCTATACATAAGTGCAATATACCTAAGTGATTTATACTTTACTATACTGCAATCATATTATAATCGTCTGTTTGCCATTCGATTCAGTAATTTTTAAGTATTTTTCATTTTTACCAATTTGTGTAGTCATGTTCAATAGTGTTGTGACTTGTGCTGCATATTTTATCGATGACAAAAATATTACTATAATTTGTAGTTAAGGATCTTTGTACCTTTCATAGCGTTTCATACATTGTGTTCTTTTGCAGGTTTCCGAAAGATCAGACCGGAAGATCCATGAAGCAAATTAAGAGAGAATTATGTTATATATTATATTGTTACACGTTTAACGTTCCAGCGGTGAGGACGAATCTACACAAAATTTGCTCCATTGTCACGCGCCATACGACTTATTAATATTATTTCTATAGAAATTGATATTGTTCAATGTACCCTGTCAAAATTCAAAGATGTTGCACAAAAATGTATAGTATTGGATAAATAGGTATATTTATTTAGTAATTAGTTATATTGTTTTAAATTTTAGGTTTTTTTTATGATATCGTATTGGATTTTTTATCTGTAATGATATTGTAAATACTTTTTAAATAAATAAATAAATAAATGTTCTAGATGACTACAGAAATTTATTAATAAAATTGATCAGGAAAAATTTCTAAAAGTACCAATTCATAACATAACAAAAAATAGTTCTGCTTATGCACAAATAATCAGGACATTCTTAAACAAAACTGTAATTTTAAGGGGCAGTAATAATGTGTTTCAATATTATTGGAAATATAATCATACATTTGTGACATGAATCTTACAGCTGTGTTTTATTTTTACCTTCTGTTTTGAAGCTATACTAAGAAAGTCAGAGAAGAACAGAGGGCCGATACTGGTATTTCGGCGATCCACACACTGCCCCGCACTACGCTGCGGGAGAGTGGCGACGCGTCGACGGTGCCACGCGTGCAGATGCGAGAGTGCTGGTCTGCATCATCAATCACGCACGTTACTGCAGAACTCGGTGTCCATACCGTCTGGCCCCGAACCCACGCGCGTGAGTACGTGTTTCTCTGCATGTAAGCGTGTGATCAGTAATACAGCGGTTAAATGCGTTTTCAGTGCGTTGCACCACACGTGATTTCTATACAAAGAGAGATAATTACAAACAATACAAGAACACGCACGCTCGCACTACGCTCCGTGATGCGAGGCAGTGTGTGAATCATGAAGAACCTTGGTCTTCTGAAGCTCTTTAATCATCTTGTCATGATGGTTCATGGTGGCTTAAACATCTTCAAGAATTTCATCATGTTTACTGGTACGTTTTTTTACCTCTTCAACGTCTTCTTGTAGAGTTACTGATGACGGTGCTGAACCCTTCCCACTTAGAGTCCATCATTTCTTGAAGGTCCTCACGAATAGCCTGGCGTTGACGCTCCTCAGCTTGGCGTTGACGCTCTTCAGCTTGGCGTTGGCGCTCTTCAGCTTAGCGTTGGCGCTCTTGTATAACGGCTAAAAGAGACGACATGTCAAAGCCAGAGCTCATACCCGTAGACGCCGCAGAAGTGCCCGGATCACGAAATACTGCTGCGCTAGTCTCTTCAGTATCGGCCATAATCAATGGTTCACGAGTTTCGTCTACCGCCGCCTGTCGTTGAGCGCGTACTCCCTCGTCGCGTGGTGTGACTGGCATTCTCACTTCTGACACCAATTGTTACGTGTCAGGATGGGGTTCGACGTAAAATGCCAGTTAGGCGATAATGAGTTTATTCAAGACTCACACAATACACTAACAGTAACAAAATAAAGCAATAAACACATATACTGCACTATAACGCTTCGTATATCGCTCTTCGTAAACTTCCGTATCACTTAGATGTTCGCTCTAGATCGCTGTATTCACAACTGAATGAAGTGTCGACGTTCGAATCCTTTTTATAGTCATTCAATAGATTTCTAGAACCTTCCTGTTATTACTACAAAGGTGCCGACAATTCTCGATAACAAAACAATGAATGTAGGTACTTAGCTGCGACGTGTAGGTATGCCTACCGACGTAAAGCTATTGTTATAGGTGTAGGTAAGTACTTGCGAACGTTCTAGCGTAAGTATTCGTCGTATACGTGTAGGTAGGTACTTGCGAACATTCTAGCATAGGTAATCGTCGTAAGAGTATTATTAAAATTATACATTGTGATTTGTGAAATAGAGGTACACTGTGAACTCCTGTGGTAAATTAAGTTCATCTTACTATATACTTATACCAAATATTAACAGTTTATATAATATCTACATAGAAACATTTATCACAGTTCACATGTTGCCTTTACCTTTTGTAGCAATATGCAAATTGAGGCAGCCTGTAAAGCACACATTTTACTTTTTATTTTTTCTTTACAACATAGAAAGCTGTAAGTAATTAATTATCTATAGAGTTAAGTGTATTGCCTGTGTCACTTTGTATGTTACTTGAAATTGTAACTTACAAAAATTGTAATAACCTGGCAATTAAAAAGAGTGGCCTGAGTTTTGTTGCCAGTTCTTCTCATGGCTCTATTTCGTCAGCGAACTGGCTGTAGGTTAATTTGCTGACATTTTGTAAGCTTTGACGTTCATAAGTGTTAATTTAATTAACCTTTAAACATATTAATATACTAGCTGTGCCCGCGACTTCGTCCGCGTGGAATAGTGATTTTGGGCAGCATTTTTTGGATATATCTTTTGGTTTGTTTTGAATTATAAACATCTTCGTTTAGGTGAATAAGAAAAATCTTTACAGTAAATGCTTCTCTATCTACGATATTAGACGTATAGCCATCGCGGATCAAAGCCATACATGCTGCTAGGATTACTTACACGTGGCAAATCCACATAAAGCTGACCATGCGAAAAACAGTTAATATTTAGATCCACACTCATTAATTGTCATCGCGAAACATAGGCTCACTGGAAACTGAACTCGTTTAAAACTAAACGGGAAATTGTTTGGAATGAAAGGAATCCGAGGAATAAAAACGCTATAAGTTTTTTTTTTATATATTAGCCTGCCAAAGTGCCTCTACTCTGGCTGATGGTAAGCAGTCAGTGGAATTCAGAAGTAATGGACACCATTCCAAAAGCCAAACTACTGGTATGGTGGCCTCCACTATGGCGGCTTAGTGAGATGCTTCTTCACGCCTCGCTTAAAAGTCCCAGGATGAAAGTTAGGTGGGAACACATGCGCTGGTAAATAGTTCCAGGCTTTAATTGAGCGACAAAAGTATAAAGTGCTGAACCGTTTGGTTCGAGACCCTTTAGATTCCACTGTGAAAGGGTGGCACTTCAGTCCCGCACGTGTCGTTCTGGATAAAAAGGGAGAGGGTAGAATTAATTTAAAGAGCTGTTGAGAAGACTCTCCGTGGTAAAGGCGATAGAAGACGGCCGTTGAGGAGGCGATGTCTCTTCGCAGCTGTAAAGGCTCAAGGGTCTTAGGCCTCCGGGCTTCCATAATACGGACTGCTCGCAAAAGGCCGCCGTACCGTCTCGAAAATGGTCGCCGGGTCCCACTATCCGGTCACCAACCTGCACGACGAACCACTCCGAGATTATGCGCAACCTGGTGGGGCAGTCTCTTTTTTTTTGGTTAGGTCTAATTGGGCCCTTGTACAATGCCGCGGGCGGCCAGCGGCACTACCGTTTATACGGGTCTCCCTGGCCGGCGGGTTGACCCACACCACCCACACAATGACTCCGCGGATACTCAGCTGGTCCCACACATGCTGCGAGGTCAACGCCTTCTAGACCCAAAGTAAGCATATTATATGCTTGTATTATGGGTTCTAGAATACGGATAAACATACTTAAATACTTTTATTTTTGTAAATAGATACATATTATACATATAAACACCCAGACCAATGCAAATAGACATGTTCATGCTACAAATATTTGCACTGAGCGGGAATCGAACCCGCGACCTCACAGTCCATACACAGTACCACCGAAATACAGAGGCAGTCGATTTCCCCCTGAATTTCCCCTCCCTTTCCCCTGACTTCTCCCTAACTACCCCCGCACTTTCCCCTCACTTCTCACTTCTCCCTTCCTTTCCTCTTCCTCCCCCTCCCTTCCCCCTCCCTCCAAATTTCAAGTCGCCAACTTCAAAAGCAAAGATCTTTCCAGACAATATTTCATTCCTTATTTCACTCCTATAAATCCACCCCAGTAAAAAAAAAATTATGAGCGTATTTTTTATTTAAATAAAAGTATTCCAAAACAAAATTTCAAAGCTGTAACTTAAAAAATGAAGACGTTTCATACAATCGATTTCATCCCTTTTCATACACTTAAGGGTTGAATTTTTAATAACCCTTTCTTTGTACACTTCTAGACATTAAGACAAACACACCCTCCAAATTTCAAGTCGCTACGACCAGCGGTTTAGGCTTTACGTTGTCTGTCAATCAGTCAGTCAGTCAGGACAAAGCCTTTTATAATATGTATGGATGTATGGATTAGACGTATAGCCATCAGGGATCAAAGCATACAGGCTGCTAGCTAACACGTGATAGAGCCACATAAAGCTGATCGAAAAACAGCTAATACTTAGATCCACACCCACAACTTTTAGTGTCTTACCTTTACTTTAATTACTTAATTAATTAATTACTTTCATTTGTCATCGCAAAACATAGGCTCACTGGAAACTGGACTCGTTTAAAACTAAATGAAAGACTGTTTAAAATGACAGGAATCCGAGGAATAAAAACACTATCAGCTATTCCGCAACCTGTTAAAATATCTGCTTCTATAAGATTTCGTAGTAGTAAATTAACGAATGTTCGATTTGATTCTTTAAATTGGCATAACTTTTTTATTTATGAACCGATTGACATGAAACAAACACTAAATATTAAGTGAAGCTTACCACAATATATTAGTGAAAACCATATTTAAATCGGATAAGCCGTTTCTGAGATTAGCGTGCACAAACGCACAGACAAACAGACAAACAGACAAAAATTTTAAAAATCATTGTTTTGGGTTCTATTTGCGTTGATATAGGTCCCAATAGTATTTTTTCTCATTTATCTTCCATGTACAGACAGCGATCGGTTACATTTTTATTATATGTATAGATATAGATAACATATTTTCATTTCATTTCAACATATTGAATGTTATTCAGTTTAAACTAGCATTAAAAAATTGTTTTTATTGTTAGTATTATTTATTAAAATTATTTCAATTTTGACTAGTGTGTTGATGAGTTTAATACATGATCCAAGTTTTAAAAATGTACTTTGAATAAGTCATATTTGTACTAGCTACCACTACACAAAAATCTTAATGAAAACAAAGTGTACTGACCACTTTCTTCTTGAACAAGTTCTCAGTGAGAAGGTCATGTTAGATGTAGGCCTCAGCAAACGTGTCGATCGTCACAGCCTGCGTTCTGAAGCGTAGCATGCTGTAACATACAATTAATCACATTTGTAGGTACTTGCACTCAACACACTAACAACTAACACATCTTATATACATTGCCTTTCTTGTAGTTACAAGTTAATAATGAAATTTAAATTATTACAAGAAACAACTTATTTTCAGTTTTATAAACGTATTAGTACTTGTATCTGTTGTATCAGTGACAGAAATATGTATACTGGCCATCACAATATAACTGCTGAACAAATTGATGGTTTGCAAGACAACTGTTTTAGGTATAGTATAGTGGTTTTTCAAGGGCATAAAAAGGCATGATAGCTAGCCACCACAGCATGGCTTGTGAGACAGTAACAACAACTCCTGGTCTCTACTAACAGCCTACCATCAGCAGACTGAAACCATTGTAGCATGCTAAATAATTAAAATTAATTTTTTTTAAATATAGGCCAGTTGCCTCAACACTATGACTTTATAATACACTAGCCTCCAGTTTTTCAAAGTCTGGTCAACAAAAGATTAACTAATCACCTGTTAATTCCCATGTAAATAATAATGCATGTAAGCCAAAGTAAGTATGATCATGTATCTACTTATCGTTCTCAACTAAAATGGCTACCTATTGTCCAACGCCGTAGATTGCGTGCTCTCACTACCCTCTATTCCATCCTGACTTCGCCTACTCCTCCTCCCTACTTAACGCCTTACTTTCAGTATCTTAACTCTGTTCATGAACGAAACCTTCGTTCTGCCAATAATCTCCTCCTTTTATGTCCTTCACACACGTCTAACTTTATTCACTCCTCTTTCCCTATTCAATCCCATCTTCTTTGGAACGCCCTCCCTCTTGAAATCAGGACGTCCACAAACCGTCATGCATTTATAATAAAAGTTCGGAACTTGCTTCTGAGCAACTAAAATGGCAGTTTCGTCACAGCTCTGGTATTGTCACATCTCCTCTATATATTTGTATGTTAATTTTATTAATATGTATATAAATTGTGTGTATTATTATATATTTAATGTATATATTTATATATGTAGTTATATATATTATTATGTAGTTATGTGTAGTATATATTTATATATTATGCAAATAATGTACTTTTTACTCAACTCAAAATTTATTTATTTGTGCACCTGCTTCGAAATATCTCTGCATCACCCTATGGTAGACTGGTAGAGAATGCCTCAGGCATTAAGTCCGCCATTACATATTGTATGTATAAAGTTGATAAATAAATAAATAAATAAAGTACCTGCGGGTTGCTAAAAGCATGAATAATTAGTTTGATTTGATCTAGTTAGTAACTAATTAGATCAAATTAAACTAATTATTCATGATTATAGCATGCTTTTAGGAGAACAAGAGAATTAACAGATTAGTTAATTTTTCGTTATTCAGACTTGTAAAAATGGTGGGTAGGTGTTGCCAGCGGCTTCGCCCACGTGGGTAGGTATACCACAAAAAATATAGCCTATGATACTCGCTGATATTGTAGATTTTTATATGTGAAATATTTTTTTAAATTGATTATGTAGATTTTGAGTTTATCCTTAACAAACAAACAAAAAATCAAATCTTTCCTCTTTTTAATAATAGTTTATATAATTTTGAGTGTGGGTGGTACTACCCACCATGCTTATATGATATGTTGGTCATCTTACCTGGGTTTCAGAAGCAATTAGCAGTGTCTGGTGTCTCTAGGGCAGTTCACATTGTCTTCCTTCATGCACGCGGCGAGGCGCTGGCGCTTAGCCCTATAACAAGGAGGTGTTTATAAATACAAGCATAGTCCAGTGATAAAGGCTGTAAGTGCACCTACATGGATTTGGTGTGACTCGGCGACGTGCAGTGTATACAGAGTATGGTATGAGAGTGTGTGGAGATGACCGGCTCGGGGCACTCAGCGCAGGTATATGTGCGGAGGCCGCACTGTGTGTGGACGGCCACCCGGCGCGCGTCAGCCACGAGGCTGCCGAGTATTACAATAGAGCATGGCTCACACCGCGCAGGCACGGTAATACTATATACAGTAATCCATCTTCATACAAACGGACGAAGCGCGAGCTATGCCTACGCGCCTCGAACTCAGCATGCGCTCGACTTGCAGGCAGTCGCGACTGTGCCGCAGTGACGAACAGACAGTGTGTTGTTTTTTTAACAATAAGCGCGTGATTTTTTTATCAAAAATAAGTTCAAGTACATATTTAATATGAAGAGTAGGATATATTGTGCTGTTTTTGTTTGCATGAATTCGTCAATAACGCATCCAGAGATAACTTTTTTTAGATTACCTAGAAACTCTGAAAGGTAAGACTATAAAATAATTTTACTTACTAGTAGGTAGTTACATAATGTGTGTTTTTTTAATGGATAAGTATTTCCTTTTATCTCCTGAAAAAAAAAGATGTCTGGATTAATAAATAAAGTGAATAGAGTAAAGGAAAGTGATTGACACGAATGAAATAGGTAGTTATAGGCGGTTCATGAATCATGATACGGTAGATACGCTTGTGTTAAAACCTCGGGGCATGTTTGTTTTTTTTTTGTTTGTATAATTAAAGTAAAGACGTGGTATTTTATTATTAATGATAGTCGTTTATTTTACTGTGTGTATGAATAATACAAGAAAAAATAAATTTCCAATCAAAGAACAACACGCATTTTTATTGAACACTTCCTATTAAATTCACGAAGTATTTTATTTGTTTATATATAAGAAGTATATTTACAATCACAAAACTAAATGGAAACACAAAGTAGGCTAATGTAATTAAAGTGCTGGAGGCGGACAGCCCTATCGCACGTTTACGTACCGCGCGGCTGTAGGCATTTATTTATAAAATACGGCTGAGTCACAATACTGTATAGATAGTATTACCGTGGCGCAGGGCTGGCGCGCACCTTGCGACCCTTGTATGCTCACACCTTGACGTTTCCTCTTTTATACTGGCCAATGAAAGTCAGCCCTCTGAGCTCCCCATATTTTTACACATCACATATTTTGACAACATCTAATTATAGCTGGCTGCCATGGCAACCTGGGAGGGAGGGAGTGCCTGCTGGGATTCTACTCTACTTATAACATGTTTATTTGTATTCAATATAAAGATTGCCAATTCGCGTTATTATTATTGCGACTGTTATTTTAAATTATTACTACTTCGGACAACGCCGAGCTGTGCGGAAACTAGCGGAAACTGAGACGTCATTAATGTTGTCTTCTGAGGCGCATTTAGGTATTGTTATTTGTACGTGGGTTGCAAAACCAGCAAAAAATCAATGGCATGTACCTGTCGCCTGTTGTCAAATAATTTGAGTCACGTGTTCCATGTACTTAATGAGAAAAAGGTTGAATCACGAAACCACAGAACTGCAGTGACGCGACGGGGGAACTTTCTTGTCATGAGTTTACTGATTACTCTTGTTTGTATTTTTAATAAACTTTTTGGCGAAATTGTCTTAATTTTTTAAGGACTTACTTTTAAGTTCCTAATGTATGTGGTTTTAACATGACATTAAATTTAGTGCAATATTACTGCTTGTATCGTTCGGTACTTACATATTATATATTGTGCACTTATTTGTACCTATAATATAAAAAAATATCATAAGAACATAATATATTATTTTAATAAATAAATAACTTCATATGAAAATAAACGGGTATTGTTTAGGATGACAGTCCTAAGCCTGGAAAGCGTAAAGGAAAATCAAAATACAATTCACTGTTTTAGTGACCGAACTAATAGTACTAGAAGACCGATTATGTACAGTGGCGATGCTTGGCGGTAGACCACTTTGCAAACGAAATCGTTTGAACTACCTTGCAAAAATTAACCCCGCCCTTATTATCCTCAGCCAATCAAAACATTTCTTATACGAGCGGTCGCGCCGGGATAGAATATTACTCAGTTGCAATTTGGTTTTTGCCAAAGTCAACGCGCGTTCGTTTTTTTACTGTGTGCTCTACGACGAGTGACGACCATTGTTTTCTGTACGGTCTCCAACTGATCCTGCTTTAAGTTTGAGAGTGCTTGCTTACCAGACCCTCATTTGTGTAAATGATTATTTGGCTTGTTAAATGGACTTAAAACATGCCTAGAATAGTGACAGACGAGAGGAACTAAACTTTGGTTTTACATGGCCAAGGGCGAAACATATCACAGGAATTAGGTAAATATTCCGGTAAGTAGAAATATTTTTTATTCCAAGGATTTTATTCTTCTATAGATTAAACTAAAATTCGTGTTTGCTCTTCTACTACTTCAATTTATATTTAAAATTCATTTCCCCTTACTTTACTAGAATTGCCTTTACCATACTATATGAAACTAAATAATTGAAATCCTCACTTTTCTTTCTTTCATCTTAGTATTATATTAATTAGTTAATTTGTAATAATTACTTTGTATGGTTCTTTGGTTGCGTTGAGTGTTTAAATTGTAACTCATTCAAATAACTGTAATTATCTGGCGATTGAAAAGAGTGGCGTGAGTTTCTTGCCAGTTCTTCTCACAGCTCTACCTCGTCAGCGAATTGGCTGACAAAATGTAATGTTGACTTTCATAATCATACTTTATGATCAAAATGAAATAAATGCTTTGACTTTGACTTTGACATTGTATGCAATCTCTGAAAACTATTAATTACATTACATATTATATATATGCACAAAATTGCATGGAGGTATTAGATTCAAACCAAAACATGAAAATAAATAGTACTTATTTTGTCTGAAGTCCAGGCAGACCGTGAAGTGCTATTAATTTGTGAATTGTGATTATATGACAGTATGATGAAGATGTTAATATGATTATTATGATTCAATTTATGAAATACTTACTCTCTTAACGTGTCATATCAAAGCATTATTACATTATTAAATTAGTCAATCATTTATCTACTATGTCTACATGCCCTTCATTATCGTGTATTATTCATACTAATATTATAATGCGAAACTCTATCTGTTACGCTTTCACGCCTAAGCCACTGAACCGATTTTGATGAAATTTGGTATAGAGATAGATTATACCTCGAGGAATAACATCTTTTATCGCGAAAAAATGGCTTAAAGGGGTTGAATACTTGATGGAACGACGTGATTATATTGATAAGGTCAAAGGAGTAATAGCAAGCCGAAGAACAAACGAAAGCATTGAAAATTAAAAAAGAAAACAACTTGACGATTTTTAGCTTTATTAATTTGCGCGTTTGTAGTCAATACTAGTTGAAACTTCGAAAATCATTGTTGTGTGGAACACACAACTTTCAAAAAATGTTAACCATACCTAATAATTAGTAACAAGAAAGGAACAGCATTGCTGGGGCATCATTACTAATGTCGCCATTCCGTTTTTTTTTTTTTATATATATATTAGCCTACCAAAGTGACTTCACCCCGTCTAATGGTAAGCAGTCAGTGAAATCCAGAAGTGGTGGCCACCATACCAAAAGCTATCGTCTTAAACTGCTGGTATGGTGGCCTCCTCTATGGCGGCTGGGAATGGGGTTAGGGGAAGGGGATGAGGAAAGGGGGGAAATTGGGCCCCCGGCACTCTCACTCACCGAACGAAACGCAGTAGTAGGGATACTACTACTCTTAAGTCGACCTTCTATGAGAGGGTAGTACTTCCCCGGACGATCCGGCCCATTCATGCTGAAACCAGCGTGGATCTACTACCGTCAAAATTTTTTTTGACTTTTTAGAATTTGCAGAAACATTTTAGAACAAAAGAGTCATAAATGTAGGAATTTGTAGGAACACAACGACGGCTCCCGTTCGCATACCTTGTCTAGGATTATAAAAACAATAGGTACTTAATTGACAAAGGATATTTACAAACAATACCTACCATAAAGCACGTGCGTACTTCAAAACGAAAAAACGTATAAAAAAGCTTATCTAAAACCTGTAATGAACGCCGCTCGGGTGACGCCGAACTATTTTAGTTTTAGTTAAAGTTTAGGTATGTATATTAAGTTTGAACAAAAGGGCCATAAATATAGGCATTGGTTGAAACGTAACGACGGCTCCAGTTTCCAAATTATATCTACCTAGGATTAGAAAAACATGTCGTTGACAAAGGCTCTTTTGCCTTTAAAAGATATCTTTTTGGACACATTGGAAAAATAAACGATCCTTACCAAAAGTAATAGTAACTAATATCTAATTATAAAAATGTTTAAGTATATTTTATACTTTGCTTATAGAGAGCTACTGTGCACCGCTGGGTGCAAAGGGATGCTGCTGACCCCTCTATTGCGGACCGACCTCGAGCTGATCCTCGCAGTCTGACAGGAATGGAGCACCCATTTACCAGGATGTAGATGTCTTAACCTATCGATGTTGAAACAATTCGTTTTTGCGATAGTCGATGTAGTGGACTGTCAATGTAACGACCTATCGATGCAGCGTTTTCTATTTAGAGATAAATAATCGATCTAGTGACTTTCCTTATGACGTAGGAGACGCAAGAAATCCTAAAGTGTATTTTTATATTATTGTATTGATTTAATTGGAATTGTAATATTTAATTAAATTGTATTTCTACTAATAGAATTCTTGTAATAGAATTGTAATTAAATTGTATTTGTTCGCGACACCTGTGAAAACAGTGTTAAATAGTGTTAAAATAGTGCATACAGTGATAGACAGAACCTAGATAGACCAAAAAACTAAAAATCATCGCACGCGTGTGCTAGCATAACATTTAATGAACAGTGATTTTGAGTGCCACACGTTTATATATGAGAGCGAGAACGAAAACGTCGTTCGTCTACCGCCATTAGTAAAAGTTAATAGCGAACTATTTTTTGTTTACCTTATGGTGAAACCATTTAGTGTTAATCTAAAATCTAGATTTATAATGTTTAGAATCACTTTTTATTGTGCTCCTTAGTGTTCTATTCACGAATATGTATTTGCTTTTTAGATAAAACAAATAGTTTATAAGTTATAGCAGAAACAAAGTTATTTTTATGTTTAGGTCATAATTTGGTCTGTAACTTAGGTTTCAATCAATAAAAAATAGTTACTTTGGTGTTTTATTTTAGAGAATGGTGTCCCCCAGATGTACGTGAAATCTTATTAAAATAGATTCAATAGTTTAGAAAATATAAGCAGATAAAGTTCAAAGTACGTCTAGGAGGCACTAAAATTCTAGGTTTATACTACGATATCTAGGTAATCGTAAAGTTTAGAATCATAGTATAGATATTTCATGTTAGGTAACATCGATACCTATCTAACGGTACCTAGATGATTGTTGTATTGTTAAAAATGACGTAGTTATAACCAGAAATGTAATGTATTGATAATGAAAATAAAGTTTGTACGAGGTGTTTTGCACACGGCACTAACCGAGGCGAATGGTATATAAGCGCGCGCGCGCGGACACAGAACGTTCACTGTTAATCAGTAACCCATAGAAGACTCTTCAAGCCTCAACACCTAATGGCCTAAGCAGAACACCTCAAGCATTGAACCAAGATCGTTTGTTTTACTTCAGTATGCCCCTATAGTGAAGCCCTACGCGACGTCTTCGAAGATCAGCGCTGTATCCGGAACCTATAGGTGTAGGACGACAGCGGGTCGTTCATAGATCTACACAACACATTCGTGTTGGGTTCGATTACCGCCCGTCCGGCACATTTGCTGGTCCTTCGAGCCGGATCGCAGAGCTGAAAATTGAAGACATAATACTGAAGAACTGAAGATGCCGGTCACACGTTCAAAGGGAAGAGCTCCTGAAACCTGGAAGCGGGACACTGACGCGGGTGCGTCTACAAGTACGCCTGTACTTCGACACCAGACGCAGCCACGCTCGCCGTCTACAAGCGACAACGCGCCGCCGCCGCCGCCCCTCTCCCCGCGTCCCGCGCAGGGGGAAACACCGCCTGTTACGATGCACGCAGCCACGGAAGAGGGCTCTAGTGATACAGTACGCCCATCGCAACAGACACGATCGAGAACAGCCAGCCAGGAAGGTGGTGCGGCAGAAGAACAAGACAGACGCTCCGCTACTACCAGCCGCTCGAAAAGGAAGGTGCTGAAGGCCCGGGAAGAAATGTTGAAGATAAAATTACAGTTAGCGCAGTTAGCTCTTCAGAGGGCTCAAGAGGAGGACTCCGACTCTGACTATGAAGAAGACGGACACTCCAAAATAGAATACGTCAAGTCGTGGCTTGAAGAGGCACCAGAGCCGTTATTTAGGATGGCACACAGTATAGAAAATGATGAAGAACCTACAAGAAAGGGAATTCGTCCACAGAATAGAATAGAACATGATGAAGGACCTGCAAGAAAGGGAATTCGTCCACAGAATAGAATAGAACATGATGAAGGACCTACAAGAAAGGGAATTCATCCACAGAACAGAATAGAACAGGATGAAGCGCCTCCAAGGAAGGATATTCATCCACAGAACAGAATAGAACAAGATGAAGCGCCTCCAAGGAAGGATATTCATCAACAGAATAGAATAGAAAACAGTACAGAAGATGAAGCTCCTCAGAAGAAGGAAACTCATCACCAGGGAGGGGACCTGATGACACCACTCATCACGGGACTTACCTCCGCTATAGCGGCACTCGCCGACAGGAAGCCTCTGGATACATCGATAGTGTCTCCACATCCGGCGGTTTCTAAAGTCATTATGACTTTACCAACGTTCAGCGGCGCACATACAGAATGGCTATCGTTTCGCGCGCTGTACGACACCACAAGAAGATACTTCAACGATATAGAAAATACAGCAAGACTAAGAAGAAGCTTAAAGGGTCGAGCTCTGGAAGCAGTCAGCTCAGAGTTAATAGGAAATGCCAGACCGGACGAAATTATGAAGGAACTAGAATTACAATTTGGAAGGCCAGACTCCATAGCGCAGGCAGAGACAGACAAGCTGAAGACATTGCCACGCTGCACAGAAGCACCTAAGGATATTTGCGCTTTCGCCAGCAAGATTAGAAGTAGCGTTATTACACTGCAAGCACTCAAGAAAGAACATTATTTAGTGAACCCTGAATTACTACGAGTGCTTACTGAAAAGCTGCCGAACTCTCTGCGTGTGACGTGGTACCGGACGTACACAGAAAAGTACGAATCTCTGCCGGATCTCAGCCGCTTCAGTGAATTTGTAACAGAATATGCGAGGTTCTGCAGTGCTTTCGCCCCAGCGGAGAATATTAGTGAACAGCAACCAACGCGGCGAACAGTACAGCGAACGCATACAGCTACAGAGAAGCGCACGTCTGATCGCGCCTCCTCGCAGAAGTGCAGAGTATGTGAAAGAGATGGTCACCACGCATCAGAATGCAATGCTTTCAAGTCTGCCGACGTGAACAGAAGGTGGGAACTAGCGAAGACACATCGCCTGTGCTTCGGCTGCCTTCGCCCGCGCTACATGGGACACATATGCAAGTCAAAGAAGTGCAATATAGGAGAATGCACCGCTCGCCATCATCATCTTCTGCACTACGAGAAGAGAAACGTGCAAGTAGAAGCAAAACAGGAGACAGTTGCCAGCTCAAGCGTCTGTGAGAAGACGCAAGCCTTTTTGAAGATAGTTCCCGTGCACGTAGTTGGACCGGCGGGAGAAGCGTCTACGTTCGCGCTGCTAGACGATGGATCCACCGTGTCACTTATAGACGAAGATATAGCGAAAGAAATAGGTGCAGAAGGCACATCTGATCCACTCACGATTCGAACGATTGGCGATACGGCAATGGTTATATCAAGTGCTAGAAGAATAAATATTACTTTGAAGAGCATAGAAAACAGAGAGACGCCGCTGTGTGCACGCACATACCCAAGCTTGCACCTGTTACCACAAACAGTCAGTGAACGTGACCTGTTGGACTGCAAACACCTAGAAGACATAAAGGAGAAGCTAGTATACAACACGGGCGTACCAAAGATACTTATCGGACAAGATAACTGGCATCTCCTCGTCGCTAGCGCCACCAGAAGAGGACCCAGCCACCAGCCAGTCGCCTCGCTGACGCCGTTAGGATGGGTACTACACGGCACGTCCACTAGAACACTGGGACACACCGTACACTTCGTAAATCAGATGTCATCTGTTAATGAAAACATAGACGCACAGTTGAAGGAACATTTTGCACTTGAATCGCTAATGATCACCCCACGTCGTCCGCGCTCCGACCCTGAAAAGCAAGCAGAAGATATATTAGAAAAGCACACGAAACAGATAGAAAATGGGCATATAGAAACAGCTCTTCTGTGGAAAAAAGAAGAGTTCGAGATGCCTGACAGTTATGAAATAGCAATCAACAGACTTACTTCAATAGAGAAGAAACTTGACAGGAACGTTGAACTGAAAAAGAAATATATAGAACAGATGAATTTATTAATAGAAAAGGGCTATGCTGAAGAGGCCCCATCATATAGAACTCCTGGGAGGACTTGGTACTTACCCCACTTCGACGTATACAACCCCTCGAAGCCAGAGAAGCTACGAATTGTACATGACGCCGCCGCGCGAACAAAGGGAGCGTCGCTCAATGATTACCTCCTTACGGGACCAGACCTGCTGCAATCGTTACCTGGTGTGCTCATGAGGTTTCGCCGCCACCGTGTTGCCGTCTCTGCCGACATAGCAGAAATGTTCATGCAAGTGCAAGTAAGAACAGAGGACAGAGATGCACTTAGATACCTGTGGAGAGGTGACCGGCGGGAGGGCCCACCAACAGAATACCGTATGAAGTCACTAATATTCGGCGCAGCAAGCTCACCGTGTACAGCGATATTCGCAAAGAATTGGAACGCGCGTAAACACGCGTGCTTACATCCTGAAGCGGCAGAAGCGATAATAGAGAACCATTATATGGATGACTACTTGGACAGCTTCAGGGATGAGCACGAAGCGGCGCGCATAGCAACAGAAGTCCGCGATATACATAGAAAAGCTTGTTTTGAATTACGAAGATGGGTGTCAAACTCAGTGGAAGTTATAGACAAGTTACAGCCAAGTTCAAGCCCTATAGAAACAGTTAGTCTCGCCAGCGATAGATCAGAAGAGAAGATACTCGGCTTAATGTGGAATCCGAGTACTGACGAGCTGAGTTTTAACCTAAAGCTTGCTCGACTCCCCTGCAACTTATTAGAAAAGGAAACGCCTACCAAACGAGAAGCGTTACGCATCGTTATGTCTCTTTATGACCCTCTTGGACTCGCCTCACCTATCACGATTAGAGCCAAACAAATACTGCAAGAAGCGTGGCGACTTGGTACAGACTGGGATGATAAGCTAAATGAAGACTTATCCCAACAGTGGACATCGTGGAAGCGACAATTACAACAGTTGAAAACAGTCAGCATACCGCGGTGCTATCCCGGCTACAGCGACGCAGCTTCAATACAAGTACACGTGTTTACAGACGCCAGTGAGACAGCCTACGCGACAGCTGTGTATTGGAGAACAACTACACCAGATGGCCGAGTGTATGTGACACTCGTCTCAGCAAAGGCGAGAGTAGCACCGCTGAAAATAGTGTCTATTCCACGTCTTGAACTTCAAGCCGCTGTGTTAGGAACTCGCGTTGTTTCAAACGTCTTAAAAGAACATCGTATCAAGCCAGAGTCCGTTATATACTGGACGGACAGCAGAACAGTATTATCGTGGATAAGGAAAGGCTCAAGATCATATAAACCATTCGTCGCACATCGCCTTGCTGAGATAGAAGAGCACAGTAAAGTGGAACAATGGCGCTGGGTGCCTACTAAGTGCAACAGTGCGGACATTGCTACGCGCGGCATATTATTAACTTTTTCGCAGGCGCTATCGAAACAGTTAGATGAATGGTATTATGGACCTGCGTTTTTATACGAAGATCCGTCGTTATGGCCCGTGGAGAAGACTAATATTTGCACAGACACAGGGGAGGAACGTACCACAACAGTTATAGATTCATATAGCGAGACACAGAAAGTGTCAGAAGTCATACCAGATGTAAACAGATTTTCTAAGTGGGAACGACTTCTACGAACTACAGCGAGAGTTCTACAGTTTATAGAATTATGCAAGAAAACTAAGAAGCAAGTCTTGTACAAGAGAACACAGAAAAATACTCTGGAGGATCCAGATTGGCGCCGCGTACAGCAGAAGCAGAAAAACAAGTCAGCGCCTGGCGACACATCCCGCCTCACCGCTGACTCGACAAAGTACGTGCTTCTCACAGCAGAACACACCCGCGGCGCTGAGGACCTCCTTGTGAAGGCGGTACAAGAAGCCTCCTTCAGCGCCGACCTCCGCGAGCTGCGACGAGGTGGGAGTGGCGCCAGGGGAAGCCGCTTAAGTGTACTGCCCATAGAACTGAATAACGGCGTGATTACACTGCGCAGTCGTATAGCCGCCGTGCGAGATATTACAGAGAAAACAAAGAGGCCGCCTGTCTTGGACGGTGATCATCGTATAGTACAGTTATATATAGATTGGACTCATAGAAGCCTACATCACAGTGGAACAGAGTTGGTGATTAATGAAATACGCCAACACTATTGGATATTGCGCTTACGACCGACCACTAAGAAAATAGTGCATCAATGTTTACAGTGTAAAATTCGTAAAGCGATACCGCCGCAGCCGAGCACCGGAGACCACCCTAAAGCACGCCTCGCTCATCACCAGAGACCGTTTACTTTCACCGGCCTTGATTACTTCGGGCCACTCTTCGTGACAGTGGGAAGACAACATCAGAAAAGATATGTGGCGCTGTTTACCTGCCTTACCTCTAGGGCAGTGCACCTGGAGGTCGCCGCCAATCTCAGCGCTGACTCAGCGATCCTGGCGCTGCGCAGATTCGCCGCGCGGCGAGGTTGCCCGTCTGAAATATACTCTGACAACGGCACTAACATGCACGGTGCCGACAAAGAGATGCGGGAAGCAGTGCAACACGAAGCAGGACGCTGTGGCATCGCCTGGCGTTTCATCACGCCCTCAGCGCCTTTCATGGGGGGCGCCTGGGAGCGCCTAGTCAGGTGTGTAAAGACCACTCTTTACACCGTTCTCCACGACAAGTATCCGCACGAAGAAGTACTTGCCACGCTACTGTACGAGGTCGAGTACACAGTCAACAGTCGACCCCTCACCCACGTCTCTGTAGACGTAGGTGACACCGAGGCGATCACCCCAAACCACATACTGTTTGGGGGCTCCGCCCGCTTGCCTTCTCTGGGTGAGTTCAGCGAGACCGACAGCATCAGCAAGAAGCACTGGAGACGCGCGCAGTACCTAGCTGACGAATTTTGGCGTCGCTGGGTGCGCGAGTATCTGCCCGAGCTACAAAACCGGCGGGAGCCTCATGGGAAGGGCCCCCTCTTCGAAGTCGGCGACCCCGTCCTCATAGCCGACGGCCAACTACCTCGCAACACTTGGCCGCGAGGCAGGATCGTGGCCGTCTACCCAGGCGCCGACGGGCAGATCAGGACAGCGGAGGTGCGCACATCAGCTGGAGTGCTCAAGAGGCCCACCAAGAAACTGGTGCCTCTGCCGAAGTAACGTCGCTCACCGGATGGACTGCAGCACCGCTCCAACACGACGTGTCCACGCGTTGCTGCACGGCGGGAGAAATGTTCGCGACACCTGTGAAAACAGTGTTAAATAGTGTTAAAATAGTGCATACAGTGATAGACAGAACCTAGATAGACCAAAAAACTAAAAATCATCGCACGCGTGTGCTAGCATAACATTTAATGAACAGTGATTTTGAGTGCCACACGTTTATATATGAGAGCGAGAACGAAAACGTCGTTCGTCTACCGCCATTAGTAAAAGTTAATAGCGAACTATTTTTTGTTTACCTTATGGTGAAACCATTTAGTGTTAATCTAAAATCTAGATTTATAATGTTTAGAATCACTTTTTATTGTGCTCCTTAGTGTTCTATTCACGAATATGTATTTGCTTTTTAGATAAAACAAATAGTTTATAAGTTATAGCAGAAACAAAGTTATTTTTATGTTTAGGTCATAATTTGGTCTGTAACTTAGGTTTCAATCAATAAAAAATAGTTACTTTGGTGTTTTATTTTAGAGAATGGTGTCCCCCAGATGTACGTGAAATCTTATTAAAATAGATTCAATAGTTTAGAAAATATAAGCAGATAAAGTTCAAAGTACGTCTAGGAGGCACTAAAATTCTAGGTTTATACTACGATATCTAGGTAATCGTAAAGTTTAGAATCATAGTATAGATATTTCATGTTAGGTAACATCGATACCTATCTAACGGTACCTAGATGATTGTTGTATTGTTAAAAATGACGTAGTTATAACCAGAAATGTAATGTATTGATAATGAAAATAAAGTTTGTACGAGGTGTTTTGCACACGGCACTAACCGAGGCGAATGGTATATAAGCGCGCGCGCGCGGACACAGAACGTTCACTGTTAATCAGTAAACCATAGAAGACTCTTCAAGCCTCAACACCTAATGGCCTAAGCAGAACACCTCAAGCATTGAACCAAGATCGTTTGTTTTACTTCAGTATGCCCCTATAGTGAAGCCCTACGCGACGTCTTCGAAGATCAGCGCTGTATCCGGAACCTATAGGTGTAGGACGACAGCGGGTCGTTCATAGATCTACACAACACATTCGTGTTGGGTTCGATTACCGCCCGTCCGGCACAGTATTTCTACTTTAATAATAATAGATAGTACGTTATAGATTCGGGATCGTAAGTGCTTAGGATAAATTCTGTTAGCATAAAGGTATTTACTAAATAAATCATCATCATCATCATATCAGCCACAAGACGTCCACTGCTGGACATAGGCCTCCAAGAATTTTCGCCACCGTTGTCGGTCGTTCGCCGCCCTCATTCATTGGTTGCCCGCCACACTTGTAAGGTCGTCGGTCCACCTTGTGAGGGGTCTGCCCACGCTGCGTCTGCCGGTTCGTGGTCGCCACTCTAGAACCTTTCTGCCCCAGCGGCCGTCAGTTAAGCGAGCTACGTGTCCTGCCCATTGCCACTTCAGAGAAGCAACTCTGCGAGCTACGTCAGTTACTTTGGTTCGCCTGCGGATTTCTTCTTTTCTAAAACGATCGCGCAGGAAGACGCCTAACAAAGCCTGCTCCATCGCCCTCTGAGCGACTTTGAGCCTTCGGATAAGACCCATAGTTAGCGACCATGTCTCTGCTCCGTATGTCATCACTGGCAACACACACTGGTCAAAGACCTTGGTTTTGAGACACTGAGGTAGTGCGGACGAGAAGATATGTTGTGGCTTCCCGAACGCTGCCCAGCCGAGTTGGATTCGACGAGTGACCTCTTTCTCGAAATCGGACTTACCTAATCGGACTATTTGTCCCAGGTATATGTACTCGTCAACAAATTCGAGCATCGAGCCTCCAACCGTGATACGTTTTGACGGACCATGTCTATGAACACAAGTTCTGTTCGCCCGTTCATCGATATGCCACCCCAGACCATACACGAACCGCCTCCAAAAGGAACACGCTCCGAGCATATCGTTCCCCGCGTCGACGATAGACTCTTCTGCGACCATCTGCACCATATAACATGTCCTACACTCGTCCGTGAACAATACGGAGGCCCAGTGCTCTTCTTTTCAATTTAGATGATCACGCGCAAATCTTAAGCGAGCTTGTCTGTGAGCTACAGACAACTTTGGACCATTTGCTGGTCTAAAAGCGGTGATATCCGCTTCCTTTAACCTTCTTCTTATTGTTCGTGCACTCACATTTAGTCTACGCACTTTATTAAGCTCTGTTTTGATGTTAACTGACGTGAGGAAACGATTTCGCAGGGAAGTTGTAACAATAAATTGGTCATCACGACCGGTGGTTGCTCGAGTCCTGCCTGTACCACGTCTCCTTCTGTAAAAACCTGTCTCCACAAACCTTCTGTATATTCTAGAAACCGTAGACTGGTTTGAATTTAAATTTCTACCAATCGTTCGTTGATCCCAGCCCTCCCGCACCAGTGCTTTAATTTGAGCCGCTTGTTCGGACTAAGTATCCATATTATGGTTCAAAAACTCTCGATGAGTTAAAAAACTAACCCAACAATTCTGCTGGTAACAATAATTCAATTGATAAAAGAATAAAAAATCAATGCGAATCAATTTAAAACTTTGCTTTAAATAACACGCAAATCTGATACTACGAGTAAATTTTCTTTTCCCGGCTATATTCATTTGTTTTACTGCAGTTCTATTTTAAATTTTGCTTTTTTTTAAGATTAAGAGCCAGTTTCTCCATATTTATATAATTTAATTTAAAAAGTTTGCATACTTATTAAAAAAAATCATTTCAAAGTAATCCTGAACTTTGATGCAGTTTATGAGTCCGTCAGTTTACTTTTGGTGATCCTCAAGTTTTCAAGTGCCCAAATGACGATTAAGTTCGGTTGTTCGGTGGCTCAGTTGTGACACGCATTAGGTTTCAGGTTCGATTCCTGGGTCGGATAAAGGTGATATTGGGTTTTTCTATTGGAAAAAATCTCAGTATTTTTCGGAATTGTGCCCAGTAAATGACAACAAACTCTCCCCTTGATACATGCAACCCAACATAGCTGGCTAACCGTGGGTATTTATAATAATAATAATAATAAATCATTTATTTGACACAAAGTAATGTTACACAAAGACCTATGAAGCCTCTGGTTTCCAAACTAGTAAAAACTGTGTCTCGAAAACGAGCGTCTTCTCCCAATTATTTGCTTAACTTATGTCATCAATTTAGAACAAACGGGATAAAATATGTGAACAAGAAAAAAAAAATGAATTTAATTACAAGATTTTTTCATTACTTGTATGTTTGCGAGCTTTTGTGGGTGTGTGTGTATGTTTGTGTGTGTGTGTGTATATGTTTGTGTGGGTGTGTGTATATGTTTGTGTGGGTGTGTGTATGTGTGTATATGTTTGTGTAAGTGGGAGCGTGTGTATTGCTGTGTACATGTGGGTTTGTGTATGTGTGTGTGTATACGCTGGTGTGTATAATTACTGTACCTATACATATTCTATATTCTACTAGCTGCGCCCTGCGGCTTCGCCCGCGCAGAAATTGCTATGTGTTTAATTAATGTAACTCGGGAATCAGAGCGATTTTCGGGATGAAAAGTAGCGTATGTCCCGAAACCAAATCCATCTACATACCAATTTTCATCGAAATCGCTTTAGAAGTATTAATTTAATATGGTGGTTAAGTATTTGTAAACTTTCTAAATCACGTAGTAGATCCACGCTGGTTTCAGCATAAATGGGCCGGATCGTCCGGGGAAGTACTACCCACTCATAGAAGATCGACGTAAGAGTAGTAGTATCCGTACTACTGCGTTTCGTTCGGTGAGTGAGAGCGCCGGAGGCCCAATTTCCCCCCTTTCCTCTTTCCTCACCTCCCTCATTCCTTTTCCCTAACCCCATTCCCAGCTGCCATAGTGGAGGCCACCATACCAGCAGTTTAAGAAGATGGTATGGTGGCCACCACTTCTAGATTTCACTGACTGTTTACCATCAGGCGGGATGGAGTCACTTTGGAAGGCTAATATAAAAAAAAAAGTTTCGCAATTTTCTTAGTTTTTCTTTTATAACCTTCTCCTGACAATAACAAACACAACAAAAAAAGAATTAACGAAATTGATCTAGCCGTTCACCAAGGGAAACAGGGATTCATTTTTATATATATGTAGCATACTTTCAACACTTATAGTCTAATCTTCTAAGCCAGGCAAGTATAACATTTTTAAAATTATTGTTTGAATATTTTTT
Source organism: Parascotia fuliginaria (assembly GCA_963082885.1). Classification (NCBI taxonomy): domain Eukaryota; kingdom Metazoa; phylum Arthropoda; class Insecta; order Lepidoptera; family Erebidae; genus Parascotia; species Parascotia fuliginaria. The sequence goes on from OY720189.1 coordinate 9,311,092, forward strand.
AATATTCTGAATGTTACTACATTTATTTAGTTTGTGTGGAGCCATTGCATCAAAACGTTTTTCAGCAAATTTGCTACGGACTCGAGGCACTGGGCAGCGGTCTACTCTTTTATTCGTGGCAGGTAGGTACGGAACTATGCGTTGGTGATATCTTCTTGTAACTTGATATATATAAAGCTTTCTTACAGAGAGAACTTGAGCTTTATCATAAACATCTGTGGTAGGGTGTCTAAATGGTAAGTACATAAGAACCTTCAGTATTGCCCTTTGAGCTCTTTCCACCAATATCATATAAGTTTTTGCTGCACCGCCCCAGATGCAAATGCAGTATTTAATTATGCATTCGCACAGTGCTTTGTAGGTTTGTATTAATAATATTATACTTGCAACTGACCTTAAATTTTTTAAAATATGTATGAGTTTTCTTAATCTAGCTTCTAGCGACTTAATGTGACAGCACCAGTTAAGGTTGTTGTCAACTATGACGCCCAGATATTTGATCTTGTCAACCCGAACCAGTTTTTCACAGCGGCAGTTACATGTACGGGCTTCGCGACAATTGCATGGATAGGTATGGATTGTTAAGTATACACCTTTGCCTACCTCCTCTGGGTTATTAGGCAAGAGCTATAAATGTTTGTTCATTGGTTGTTAGCGAACGCAAAAAATATAATATTTGTAGACCCAGGGATTAAATTTCAAAGTAATAAAATATAGACCTGAAAATTTTTATGTTTGTTTTTCATTTACGCAAATACTCTCAATGCATTAGTATACTTTTTATCGACTACCAGGCGGGAAAAGCCGCGAAAAAGCTAGTAATCACTATAATAAAACTTTTATTGATATACCTAATTGGCTATTTTAAAAGAAAATTGTTTGTTAGATGTGGTGATATAAGGAATCCTGAGACTGAATTAGCAAATACTCATAAGTATAACTAAGATTAAGTTGATACTTTTTTAAAAAGAAGATTGTTCAATTTTAAGTTTAACACTTTGCCTAATTTCGTTTATTGTTAATTTCAATTAATTTATTCTTAACTAGCTGTTGCCCGCGACTTCGTTCGCGTGAAAATTCATATGGATGCCTCTATGAGAATATTGCGGGCCTGATTTTATGGCAATCGTACATTTTATCAGTATTATCCGTCTCTATGGCGAATCCAGTTTAAACCCGCTACCGCTAAAACTGACAAACCACTTTCACACAAACTTGCGACTCTTATTTGCCCATTTAATAAGGGGGGTTGCAGAATAATAAAAAATAATCCTACTATAAAAACTATAGAAATTTTATACAAACTTTGCCACCCCTTTATACCCTCTTAGGGGATGGATTTCGCAAAATTCCGTCTAAGTGAGCACCTCTATCCTAATAGGAACGACAATGCAAAGTTTGAGATTCCTAGCACTTGTTGTTTCTGAGATTTCGTGATAAGTGAATGAGTGACCTTTTGCTTTTATGTATGTAGATAGCATTTTTATATTGTTTAAATACTGTTTTTCATACTATTTTTAATCTCCCATTCATACAAATCCTCTTTCACCTACCTAAAGATATCCCTCGTAAAAACAATATACAATACACAAAGGCAAATTTTCACTATAATAACTTTCCCCTTCCCCTTCTTCCCTATTGCACTTTTTCTCCATTCTCCACAGTTTCCTCCTTCCTCTCCTCCCCTCCCTCTTCTCCTCTTCACCTCCTTCAGCATCCCTTGCCCCTCCTCCAGCATCTCTTGTCCTTTCCTCCACTTCCCTATATCTTGCCTCCTCGTTTTCCCCTCTCTTCTCCCTTCCTTCTCCTTTCTTTTCCTCCTTTCCTCTTGCTTCCTATCCCTTCCCCTCCCTTTTCCACTATTCGAGAACTCCTTTTTTCCGCGTTCCTTCCCCCTCCTTTCCCCCTCCCTTCCTCTACTGTCTCCCTCACTTCCCCCTCACTTTCCTCTCATTTTCCCCTCATTCACCCCTCACTTAACCCTCACTCCCCCTTACTTCCCCTCACTCCCCCCTCACGTCCCTCTCACTTCCTCCTCACTGCCCTCTCACCCACCTCACTTCCCCCTCAATTCACCCTCACTTCCCCCTCAATTCCCCCTCAGTCCCCCTCACTTCCCCGTTTCTTCTCCGTCACTTTCCTCTCACTTCCCCTCACTTTCCTCTTACTTTCCTCTAACATTCTCCTCACTTTCCCCTCACTTCTCCCGCACTTCCCTCTCACTTTCCCGTTTCTTCTCCGTCACTTTCCCCTCACTTCCCCTAACTTTCCTCTTACTTTCCTCTAACATTTTCCACACTTTCCCCTCACTTCTCCCTCACTTCTCCCTGGCTTTCCCCTGACTTCTCCCACATTTCCCCCACACTTCCTCTTCACTTCCCTCTCACTTCCTTCTCAATTCCCCATCACTTTACTCTCACTCCCCATCACTTCTCTCTCACTTTCCCCTCCCTTCCTCCTTCTCCTCAATTCCTCCTTTCCTCCCTCCTTTTCTTCCCTCCTTTCCCTCCCTCCCCCTCCCTGTAAATTTCAAGTCGCTAGCTTCAAAGCTAAAGATCTTTGTATAGAATATTTTATCCCTAATTTCACCCCTCTAAATCCACCCCTGTTAAAATAAAATTATAAGGATATTTTTTATTTAAATAGAAGTATTCCAAAACAAAATTACAAAACTGTAAGTTAAAAAATGAAGAAGATTCATACAATCGATTTCATCCCTTTTTACACACTTGGGAATTAAATTTTAAAAAACCCTTTTTTAGTACAACCTCTAGACATTTAGACAAACACACCCTCCAAATTTCAAGTCACTACGACCAGCAGTATAGGCTGTGCGTTGTCTGTTAGTCAGTCAGTCAGTCAGTCAGGACAAAGCCTTATATAATATGTATGGGTGTATGGATGTATGGATTAGACGTATAGCCATCGGGGATCAAAGCATACAGGCTGCTAGGAATGCTAACACGTGATAGAGCCACATAAAGCTGACCGTGCGAAACACAGCTAATACATAATAGATTCACATAATACATAATAGATAATAGATCCACGACCACAACTTTTAGTTGTGTCTGACCTTGGGCTTTATTAATTGTCATCGCGAAACAGAGGGTCACTGGAAACTGGACTCATTTAAAACTAAACGGAAGATTGTTTAGAATGAGAGGAATCCGAAAAATAAAAACGCTATCAGCTATTCCGTAACCTGAGGCCCTAGACAAGTGGCAAAGATTTCTATTCTATTCATAGAATAGATTAAAAAATGTATTGGATTGACATAAGCTAACGCCAACGCAAAGTCATTTTCATACTTTTTTTTATCTATTCTATGAATAGAATAGAAATGTTTGACACTTGTCTGGGGCCTCTGTTAGTCTCTGTTTCTATCAGAAAATGTTCGACGGTATTCTTTAAATTGGCACAACTTTTTTATTTATCAACCGATTAACATGAAACAAACACTAAATGTTAAGTGAAGCTTACCACAATGTATTAGTGAAAACCATATCTAAATCGGATAAGCCGTTTCTGAGATTAGCGTGAACAAACGCACAGACAAACAGACAAACAGACAAACAGACAAACAGATAAACAGACAAACAGACAAACAGACAAAAATTGTAACAATCATTGTTTTGGGTTCTATTTGCGTTGATAAAGGCCCCAGTAATTTTTTTTCTCATATATCTTCCATGTACAGACAGCGATCGGTTACATTTTTATTATATGTATAGATAGTAAAAAATTTAAACTCGCACTATTCCGTATTCTATGCCTATCATAAACCAGATTATGATGTAATGTATATTGCACGCATTGCATATAAAAAGCCATGACTGATTAATTAGGCATTATTGTTAATTAATATATTTAGAGGCTGTATTTTGTTAATACCTCAAAGGTTTATATTTTTTAGACAACATTGTGATTAGATGTGGTGTTATAAGGAATCCTGAGACTGAATTAACAAATACTCATAAGTATAACTAAGATTAAGTTGATACTTTTTTAAAAAGAAGATTGTTCAATTTTAAGTTTAACACTTTGCCTAATTTCGTTTATTGTTAATTTCAATTCATTTATTTTTAATAGTAAAAAATTAAAACTCGCACTATTCCGTACTCTATGCCCCATCATAAACCAGATTATGATGTAATGTATATTGCACTAGTGGTATTATTGCAATCTGTAATCTTAATAAATAATTATCTTGTTTTAAGCTTTTCAGCTAATTTTGTTAATTTCATTCATTTTTGTTAAAAGATTTGGATAGTCCAAATATTTTTTTTTTCTATTTCAAACATTGCTTGCTTACGTCTAGCGGGTCACTGGTGCGCCCGCGGGGGGAAATTTCACAGTAAAGTACCTTAATTCATCATCGTACGACAATTTTTTGTTTGTTTCAAACGACGTAAGTATAATCTTTATTACTATTTTCTGATGACTTAACAGGTAACATTTTTCAATTTCAATTTAAGTAAAATGGTGTAATTACCGAAACTATAAAAGTTTGAACGTATCTCAGAAGGATTATGTAACATTAAACATCAATACCAATATAAGCAAAAATGGTTCAAACGTCATTACAAAATAAAACTGGGCCAAGTTGAAATGGTTCAACCGACCAGGCCTCTTATTAAAATGGAAGCAAAATGGTTCAAGCGACATAGCCTATCTTTATTACGTAATGCAAAAATGTCTCAAGCGACAAAACCATGTAGTCGAGCAAAAGGTCAAATGTCTTAACGCGCATTGGTCATTCAAAATAGTTGTTATGATAGTAGTATTTTATACGGACTTTATCTTACATGAGTCTATATTCACGAAAAACAAACAAATTTTATTTGTCGTAAATAACAAACGTCGTTATTTTTGAAAAAAATGGGCACGTTTTAACTTCTTATTACGAAATCCGTCTGTGTTCAAGGAATTTTGCAATAGAAATATTAAGTTAATTTTTTACATGATATTCATTTTTAATTCTTATTTACCTTAAATTATGTGTTTTAGACAATTTACTTTATTGGAGCTATTCAAGATGTCAAAAAGAATGATATTCTTGGAAAAGTTGAAAGAAGCGGCCAGTAAAAGAAAAGAAAATGAGGATGAACATGATTTAACGAATAGTGAACTAGGTGACTTCCCTACAATGTTTATATACTCGTGTTATCAGTTTGTCTCAATTTATAAACTTTCAGCTATTTAACTATTGTTATTATTTTAGGTACCGATATAAATACTAGCAGTTTGCCGTTATATGCAAGGAGTTACGACGAAAATATCGAAAATGATATGAATTATGATAATAATATATCAGGTAAGTAAAAGAAAATACTTGAATTCAATCAGTAAAAGATTATTCGATATTAATTTGTTCAGATGTGTATCGTGTGTGCGTGTGTGTGTCTGTCTATCTGTGTTTGTTTGTGGTACTGTAGCTCTAAAACAGGAAAACCGATTTAGACACGGTTTCTTTTTGATAGCAGGAGATGTTTTATTCCATTAATATTTTTATTTCAAAATTGAATAAAATATAAAAACAAAAAGAATGGAAAAGTAATGTAATAAATAGTAATATAAATAATATATTTGTATCATATTACGGTATTTAATATGCTTATTGAATTTCAGGTAATAATTCAGAAGAAAATAAGTTGATTTGGCGACAAAGATCATCATCCATATCGTCATCCTCGTCTTCTAGCTCAACTTCTAGCTCATCTTCTAGCTCATCTTCGAGCTCATCGTCCTGCTCATCTTCTTGTACAAAAAGTGATTCAAGTATTTCCAAAAATAGAGAAACTGAACAGTGTAATGAAGAACCCGATAATATGATAAATTCTAATGAAGAAGATCTCCATGGCCATAGTCCAGAAAATAAAATCAAAGAAAACAAGTCAGTAATTGATAATACGAAAGATGAGACTGCAGTAGATAGTAATTTACAAATAGAAAGTGAACCAATAGCTATTGAATTAACCAATATGAATGCTGAAAGTGAAGAAGATAAAGAAGAAAAGGATTTTTCTTCGGATGATAGTATCGCAGATCCTAATTATCACATTGAAAATAATGATTTACCATCAGATTTGGATAAAACAGTAGAAGAGAATGTAGAAGAAAATTTTTCAGGTGAATCAAACCAAAATTTTATACGAAAGAGGAAAGCGCAGCCAGAACTTTGGAAAACGAATGTAGCAAAACGTCTACGAAATGCAGGGAAAGAATATGTAGGCAAAACTATGTGAATATGTTATTAAACCGATTGCTTTTAAAATCGATATCTGAGTGTCCTAGCGAAGACCAAACATGAATCTGATGTCAAATTTAATAAAAGCAGCCGCCATTTTGATTTTTGCTGATAATGAACCGATTGCTTTCAAAATCGATATCCGAGTGTCCCAGCGAAGACCAAACACCAATCTTAAGTCAAATTTATATAAAGCAGCCGCCATTTTGAACTTTGCTGTTTTTAAACCGATTGCTTTCAAAATCGATATTTGATTGTCCCAACGATGACCGAACACGAATCTTAAGTCAAATTTAATAAAAGCAGCCGCCATTTTGAATTTTGCTTTTATTAGAATAGAATAGAATAGAATAGATTCATTTATTTGCAAAGAATGTAGGTATGAGTTACAATGAGGTGTTACATAATTAGGAATCCTTGTACATTCTACCTGTGAGGCATGCAAAAATTATTTATATAACAGTTTAAAACAAATTATTTAATGGCTAAATTGACTTATCAGCTAAAAAATCAGTAACAGAGTAACAACATTTATCAATTAGAAAATTTGTGAGTAGTCTTTTGAAAATTCTGAAAGATTGGTTTTTAATATCATTAGGTAGCTTAGTATAAACAGTCGGTGCCATACAAATAACACTTTTTTTTAACAATGCTGTATTATGCGAACCCGTACATAGAAGTGTCTGATATTGAGATCTCAAGCTTGTGGTTCTTTTTCTGGTGTCATTTAGAGAAGGAAATAGGTTATTATTTGTTTTAACAAATATGGCTGATTCTAAAATGTACAAACATGGAAACGTTAGTAACTTATAACTTTAAAAAGATAGGTACACAACTGTCTGTGATAGCTAGACCGAACATGCTTCTAAGGCATCGTTTTCGAGCTTTAAAAATTATTTCTCTTTCACTACAATTATCCCAGAGTATGATGCCAAATCTTAAATGAGTAATAATAAATAACCAAGTCATGATAAGCAACAAGTAGTGTTTGTGTATTAACCTTTTTAGCTAAGTTGTATAAGGCGAATGCAGATGTACTTATTTTCTTACATATATCCTCCGCTTGTGCTTTCTAACTCAATTGGCTGTCAATTAAAATTCCTAAAAACTTTGTAACATTTTTACTGTCTACTACTTGACCATTATTATGAATAATCATGTCTTCTATCAACGAATCTTATATACAGATTCGTTGATAGATGTGCATAATTTTAGTTTTTTGAAGATTTATCATTAAATTATTATTATTTAGCCAATTTACCACGGCGTCGAGACAGCTGTTGATATCATTTTCGTATGTTTCTTTTTTTTGGCATTTTAATAACAAAGTACTGTCGTCTGCAAACAAGACCATTGAATGTGAAGTTTGAAGCGGAAGATCATTGATGTAAAGCAGAAATAATAGTGGGCCCAGGACACTTCCTTGTGGGACGCCAAATTTAATGTCTAATGACATGTAATGATGACATGTATTTTGTTTCTTTTTTTGTTTGTGCTAATTTTAGAAATTTCTGTATATTGTTTACGTCCATTCAAATAAGATTTTATTAAATTAAGAGCGTTTCCCCGTATACCGTATGCATAAAGTTTACTTAAAAGTGTTTCGTGTTTAACAAAATCAAAGGCTTTTGACATATCTGTGTATATTGCACATACTGGCGATTTATTGTCTATACTTGGCATTATTTTTAATAGAAAGCTAAAATAGCAGTATTAATGTTATTATTTTTTCTAAATCCTTTTTGTTCATTACATAAAATATTAAATTTGACCAAAAATGCATAAATTGACTCATAAATTACTTTTTCTATTATTTTGGCAAACACAGGTATTAGCGCAATAGGTCTATAGTCAGCCATGTCTTTTTTACAGTTTCTTTTGTAAAGCGGTTTTGTAATTGTAGTTTTGAGACTATCAGGATATATTCCGGAAAATATACTTAAGTTTATAATGTGACTCAGTGGACTAGCTATACAATCAGATACAAATTTGATGATGTTTGTGGAAACAGACTCATAGCCAACGCTTTTCTTGTTTTTTAAGTTTTTAATTATACGTATTATGTCTTCAGAGCAAGTTGGAAACATAAAAATGGAGTGTGGATTCTGTTTTATGGGTACAATATCGTGTTGTTTACGTTTTGGTATGTCTGAAACTTGGTCAATAAAATAATTGTTGAAAGATTCGGCTATCTCAGTTGGATCTGTCAACTACATCATTATTTCTTACTTGAGTTATTTATGGGTTCTCTAAAATATTTTTTATTATTAATGACTTGCCAAGATGTTTTTGATTTATTCTTTGAATTGTTAATTAAATAATCATTTTGAGCCTTCTGAGTCAATTTTATAATTTTTCTAAACCTTTTAGTGTAAGAATTAAATATTTTCTTATTTTCCATTGTTGGTTTTGTTCTGCATTTCCAAAGCAACTGCCATTGTCTTTTACTGCAAATTCTTATGCCACGTGATATCCAATTTATTTTCTTTTCTGTTTTTATTGTAACAGATTTATAGGGAAAGCATAAATCGTGCAGAAATACAAAAGTATCTAAGAAGTTATCATATGCCTTATTTGGATCTTCTGTACTGTATACATCAGAGAATGATAAACTTTGCAGATAGCTTTTAAATTTTACTAAGTTTTCTGCTGATGTGTCTCGGATTGTTGTTTTCCAAGATTGCATATGACATGACATATTTACATTTATTTTAATTATTTGAGCTGTGTGGTAAGATAATCCTAGATCAATTACAGTAGGTTCGCATTTATGTTTAGAGTTATGCCCAAAATTATCTAAACAAGAATTACAACTAGGACGAGTTGCTTCAGTTATTTGTAATTTGTGTTCGGTCTTCGTTGGAATACTCAGATATCGATTTTGAAAGCAATCGATTTAATAACAGCAAAATTCAAAATGGCGGCTGCTCTTATTAAATTTGACTTCAGATTCATGTTCGGTCTTCGCTGGGACACTCAGATATCGATTTTGGAAGCAATCGGTGCAATAACAGTAAAATTAAAAATGGCGGCTTCTTTTATAAAATTTGACTTAAGATTCGTGTTAGGATTTCGCTAGGACACTCAGATATTGATTTTGAAAGCAATCGGTTCAATAACAGCAAAATTCAAAATGGCGGCTGTTTTTATTAAATTTGACTTCAGATTCGTGTTCGGTATTCGCTGGGACACTCAGATATCGATTTTGAAAGCAATCGATTTAATAACAGCAAAATTCAAAATGGCGGCTGCTTTTATTAAATTTCACATGAGGTTCGTGTTCGGTCTTCGCTGGGACACTCAGATATCAATTTTGAAAGCAATCGGTTTAATAACAAAAATATTTAAAATGGCGGCTGTTTTTAATAAATTTGACTTCAGATTCATGTTTGGTCTTCGCTGGGACACTCAGATATCGATTTTGAAAGCAATCGGTTCAATAACAGCAAAATTCAAAATAGTGGCTGTTTTTATTAAATTTGACTTCAGATTCGTGTTCGGTATTCGCTAAGACACTCAGATATAGATTTTGAAAGCAATCGGTTTAATAACAGCAAAATTCAAAATCGTGGCTGCTTTTATTAAATTTCACATAAGGTTCGTGTTCGGTCTTCGCTGGGACACTCAGATATCGATTTTGAAAGCAATCGGTTTAATAACGGAAAAATTTAAAATGGCGGCTGTTTTTAATAAATTTGACTTCAGATTCATGTTTGGTCGTCGCTGGGACACTCAGATATCGATTTTGAAAGCAATCGGTTCAATAACAGGAAAATTCAAAATGGCGGCTGCTTTTATTAAATTTGACTTCAGATTCATATTCGGTCTTCGCTGGGACACTCAGATATCGAATTTAAAAGCGATCGGTTCAATAACAGTAAAATTAAAAATGGCGGCTTCTTTTATAAAATTTGACTTAAGATTCGTGTTAGGTTTTCGCTAGGACACTCAGATATCGATTTTAAAAGCGATCGGTTCAATAACAGTAAAATTAAAAATGGAGGCTTCTTTTATAAAATTTGACTTAAGATTCGTGTTAGGTTTTCGCTAGGACACTCAGATATCGATTTTGAAAGCAATCGGATCAATAACAGCAAAATTCAAAATGGCGGCTGTTTTTAATAAATTTGACTTCAGATTCATGTTTGGTCTTAGCTGGGACACTCAGATATCGATTTTGAAAGCAATCGGTTCAATAACAGGAAAATTCAAAATGGCGGCTGCTTTTATTAAATTTGACTTCAGATTCATGTTCGGTCTTCGCTGGGACACTCAGATATCGATTTTAAAAGCAATCGGTGCAATAACAGTAAAATTAAAAATGGCGGCTTCTTTTATAAAATTTGACTTAAGATTCGTGTTAGGTTTTCGCTAGGACACTCAGATATCGATTTTGAAAGCAATCGGTTCAATAACAGCAAAATTCAAAATAGCGGCTGTTTTTATTAAATTTGACTTCAGATTCGTGTTCGGTATTCGCTAAGACACTCAGATATAGATTTTGAAAGCAATCGGTTTAATAACAGCAAAATTCAAAATCGTGGCTGCTTTTATTAAATTTCAAATAAGGTTCGTGTTCGGTCTTCGCTGGGACACTCAGATATCGATTTTGAAAGCAATCGGTTTAATAACAGAATAATTTAAAATGGCGGCTGTTTTTAATAAATTTGACTTCAGATTCATGTTTGGTCTTCGCTGGGACACTCAGATATCGATTTTGAAAGCAATCGGTTTAATAACAGAATAATTTAAAATGGCGGCTGTTTTTAATAAATTTGACTTCAGATTCATGTTTGGTCTTCGCTGGGACACTCAGATATCGATTTTGAAAGCAATCGGTTCAATAACAGGAAAATTCAAAATGGCGGCTGCTTTTATTAAATTTGACTTCAGATTCATGTTCGGTCTTCGCTGGGACACTCAGATATCGATTTTAAAAGCAATCGGTGCAATAACAGTAAAATTAAAAATGGCGGCTTCTTTTATAAAATTTGACTTAAGATTCGTGTTAGGTTTTCGCTAGGACACTCAGATATCGATTTTGAAAGCAATCGGTTCAATAACAGCAAAATTCAAAATAGCGGCTGTTTTTATTAAATTTGACTTCAGATTCGTGTTCGGTATTCGCTAAGACACTCAGATATAGATTTTGAAAGCAATCGGTTTAATAACAGCAAAATTCAAAATCGTGGCTGCTTTTATTAAATTTCAAATAAGGTTCGTGTTCGGTATTCGCTAAGACACTCAGATATAGATTTTGAAAGCAATCGGTTTAATAACAGCAAAATTCAAAATCGTGGCTGCTTTTATTAAATTTCACATAAGGTTCGTGTTCGGTCTTCGCTGGGACACTCAGATACCGATTTTGAAAGCAATCGGTTTAATAACGGAAAAATTTAAAATGGCGGCTGTTTTTAATAAATTTGACTTCAGATTCATGTTTGGTCGTCGCTGGGACACTCAGATATCGATTTTGAAAGCAATCGGTTCAATAACAGGAAAATTCAAAATGGCGGCTGCTTTTATTAAATTTGACTTCAGATTCATATTCGGTCTTCGCTGGGACACTCAGATATCGAATTTAAAAGCGATCGGTTCAATAACAGTAAAATTAAAAATGGCGGCTTCTTTTATAAAATTTGACTTAAGATTCGTGTTAGGTTTTCGCTAGGACACTCAGATATCGATTTTAAAAGCGATCGGTTCAATAACAGTAAAATTAAAAATGGAGGCTTCTTTTATAAAATTTGACTTAAGATTCGTGTTAGGTTTTCGCTAGGACACTCAGATATCGATTTTGAAAGCAATCGGATCAATAACAGCAAAATTCAAAATGGCGGCTGTTTTTAATAAATTTGACTTCAGATTCATGTTTGGTCTTAGCTGGGACACTCAGATATCGATTTTGAAAGCAATCGGTTCAATAACAGGAAAATTCAAAATGGCGGCTGCTTTTATTAAATTTGACTTCAGATTCATGTTCGGTCTTCGCTGGGACACTCAGATATCGATTTTAAAAGCAATCGGTGCAATAACAGTAAAATTAAAAATGGCGGCTTCTTTTATAAAATTTGACTTAAGATTCGTGTTAGGTTTTCGCTAGGACACTCAGATATCGATTTTGAAAGCAATCGGTTCAATAACAGCAAAATTCAAAATGGCGGCTGTTTTTATTAAATTTGACTTCAGATTCGTGTTCGGTATTCGCTAAGACACTCAGATATAGATTTTGAAAGCAATCGGTTTAATAACAGCAAAATTCAAAATCGTGGCTGCTTTTATTAAATTTCAAATAAGGTTCGTGTTCGGTCTTCGCTGGGACACTCAGATATCGATTTTGAAAGCAATCGGTTTAATAACAGAATAATTTAAAATGGCGGCTGTTTTTAATAAATTTGACTTCAGATTCATGTTTGGTCTTCGCTGGGACACTCAGATATCGATTTTGAAAGCAATCGGTTCAATAACAGGAAAATTCAAAATGGCGGCTGCTTTTATTAAATTTGACTTCAGATTCATGTTCGGTCTTCGCTGGGACACTCAGATATCGATTTTAAAAGCAATCGGTGCAATAACAGTAAAATTAAAAATGGCGGCTTCTTTTATAAAATTTGACTTAAGATTCGTGTTAGGTTTTCGCTAGGACACTCAGATATCGATTTTGAAAGCAATCGGTTCAATAACAGCAAAATTCAAAATAGCGGCTGTTTTTATTAAATTTGACTTCAGATTCGTGTTCGGTATTCGCTAAGACACTCAGATATAGATTTTGAAAGCAATCGGTATGGCGGCTGCTTTTATTAAATTTCACATAAGGTTCGTGTTCGGTCTTCGCTGGGACACTCAGATATCGATTTTGAAAGCAATCGGTTTAATAACAGAATAATTTAAAATGGCGGCTGTTTTTAATAAATTTGACTTCAGATTCATGTTTGGTCTTCGCTGGGACACTCAGATATCGATTTTGAAAGCAATCGGTTCAATAACAGGAAAATTCAAAATGGCGGCTGCTTTTATTAAATTTGACTTCAGATTCATGTTCGGTCTTCGCTGGGACACTCAGATATCGATTTTAAAAGCAATCGGTTCAATAACAGTAAAATTAAAAATGGCGGCTTCTTTTATAAAATTTGACTTAAGATTCGTGTTAGGTTTTCGCTAGGACACTCAGATATCGATTTTGAAAGCAATCGGTTCAATAACAGCAAAATTCAAAATGGAGGCTGTTTTTATTAAATTTGACTTCAGATTCGTGTTCGGTATTCGCTGGGACACTCAGATATAGATTTTGAAAGCAATCGGTTTAATAACAGCAAAATTCAAAATGGCGGCTGCTTTTATTAAATTTCACATAAGGTTCGTGTTCGGTCTTCGCTGGGACACTCAGATATCGATTTTGAAAGCAATCGGTTTAATAACAGCAAAATTCAAAATGGCGGCTGTTTTTATTAAATTTGACTTCAGATTCATGTTTGGTCTTCGCTGGGACACTCAGATATCGATTTTGAAAGCAATCGGTTCAATAACAGTAAAATTAAAAATGGCGGCTTCTTTTATAAAATTTGACTTAAGATTCGTGTTAGGTTTTCTCTAGGACACTCAGATATCGATTTTGAAAGCAATCGGTTCAATAACAGTAAAATTAAAAATGGCGGCTTCTTTTATAAAATTTGACATAAGATTCGTGTTAGGTTTTCGCTAGGACACTCAGATATTGATTTTGAAAGCAATCGGTTCAATAACAGCAAAATTCAAAATAGCGGCTGTTTTTATTAAATTTGACTTCAGATTCGTGTTCGGTATTCGCTAAGACACTCAGATATAGATTTTGAAAGCAATCGGTTTAATAACAGCAAAATTCAAAATCGTGGCTGCTTTTATTAAATTTCACATAAGGTTCGTGTTCGGTCTTCGCTGGGACACTCAGATATCGATTTTGAAAGCAATCGGTTTAATAACGGAAAAATTTAAAATGGCGGCTGTTTTTAATAAATTTGACTTCAGATTCATGTTTGGTCGTCGCTGGGACACTCAGATATCGATTTTGAAAGCAATCGGTTCAATAACAGGAAAATTCAAACTGGCGGCTGCTTTTATTAAATTTGACTTCAGATTCATGTTCGGTCTTCGCTGGGACACTCAGATATCGATTTTAAAAGCGATCGGTTCAATAACAGTAAAATTAAAAATGGCGGCTTCTTTTATAAAATTTGACTAAAGATTCGTGTTAGGTTTTCGCTAGGACACTCAGATATCGATTTTGAAAGCAATCGGATCAATAACAGCAAAATTCAAAATGGAGGCTGTTTTTAATAAATTTGACTTCAGATTCATGTTTGGTCTTCGCTGGGACACTCAGATATCGATTTTGAAAGCAATCGGTTCAATAACAGGAAAATTCAAAATGGCGGCTGCTTTTATTAAATTTGACTTCAGATTCATGTTCGGTCTTCGCTGGGACACTCAGATATCGATTTTGGAAGCAATCGGTTCAATAACAGCAAAATTCAAAATGGCGGCTGTTTTTAATAAATTTGACTTCAGATTCGTGTTCGGTCTTTGCTGGGATACTCAGATATCGATTTTGAAAGCAATCGATTTAATAACAGCAAAATTCAAAATGGCGGCTGCTTTTATTAAATTTCACATAAGGTTCGTGTTCGGTCTTCGCTGGGACACTCAGATATCGATTTTGAAAGCAATCGGTTTAATAACAGAATAATTTAAAATGGCGGCTGTTTTTAATAAATTTGACTTCAGATTCATGTTTGGTCTTCGCTGGGACACTCAGATATCGATTTTGAAAGCAATCGGTTCAATAACAGGAAAATTCAAAATGGCGGCTGCTTTTATTAAATTTGACTTCAGATTCATGTTCGGTCTTCGCTGGGACACTCAGATATAGATTTTGAAAGCAATCGGTTTAATAACAGCAAAATTCAAAATGGCGGCTGCTTTTATTAAATTTCACATAAGGTTCGTGTTCGGTCTTCGCTGGGACACTCAGATATCGATTTTGAAAGCAATCGGTTTAATAACAGCAAAATTCAAAATGGCGGCTGTTTTTATTAAATTTGACTTCAGATTCATGTTTGGTCTTCGCTGGGACACTCAGATATCGATTTTGAAAGCAATCGGTTCAATAACAGTAAAATTAAAAATGGCGGCTTCTTTTATAAAATTTGACTTAAGATTCGTGTTAGGTTTTCTCTAGGACACTCAGATATCGATTTTGAAAGCAATCGGTTCAATAACAGCAAAATTCAAAATGGCGGCTGTTTTTATTAATTTTGAAAGCAAAATTCAAAATGGCGGCTGCTTTTATTAAATTTCACATAAGGTTCGTGTTCGGTCTTCGCTGGGACACTCAGATATAGATTTTGAAAGCAATCGGTTTAATAACAGAAAAAATTAAAATGGCGGCTGTTTTAAATAAATTTGACTTCAGATTCATGTTTGGTCTTCGCTGGGACACTCAGATATCGATTTTGAAAGCAATCGGTTCAATAACAGGAAAATTCAAAATGGCGGCTGCTTTTATTAAATTTGACTTCAGATTCGTGTTCGGTATTCGCTGGGACACTCAGATATAGATTTTGAAAGCAATCGGTTTAATAACAGAAAAAATTAAGATGGCGGCTGTTTTAAATAAATTTGACTTCAGATTCGTGTTTGGTCTTCGCTGGGACACTCAGATATCGATTTTGAAAGCAATCGGTTCAATAACAGGAAAATTCAAAATGGCGGCTGTTTTTATTAAATTTGACTTCAGATTCGTGTTCGGTATTCGCTGGGACACTCAAATATAGATTTTGAAAGCAATCGGTTTAATAACAGGAAAATTCAAAATGGCGGCTGCTTTTATTAAATTTGACTTCAGATTCGTGTTCGGTATTCGCTGGGATACTCAGATATCGATTTTAAAAGCAATCGGTTCAATAACAGCAAAATTCAAAATGGCGGCTGTTTTTTTTAAATTTGACTTCAGATTCGTGTTCGGTCTTCGCTGGGATACTCAGATATCGATTTTGAAAGCAATCGGTTCAATAACAGGAAAATTCAAAATGGCGGCTGCTTTTATTAAATTTTACTTCAGATTCGTGTTCGGTATTCGCTGGGACACTCAGATATAGATTTTGAAAGCAATCGGTTTAATAACAGGAAAATTCAAAATGGCGGCTGCTTTTATTAAATTTGACTTCAGATTCGTGTTCGGTATTCGCTGGGATACTCAGATATCGATTTTAAAAGCAATCGGTTCAATAACAGCAAAATTCAAAATGGCGGCTGTTTTTTTAAATTTGACTTCAGATTCGTGTTCGGACTTCGCTGGGATACTCAGATATCGATTTTGAAAGCAATCGGTTCAATAACATTAAAATTCAAAATGGCGGCTGCTTTTATTAAATTTGACTTCAGATTCATGTTCGGTCTTCGCTGGGACACTCAGATATCGATTTTAAAAGCAATCGGTTCAATAACAGTAAAATTAAAAATGGCGGCTTCTTTTATAAAATTTGACTTAAGATTCGTGTTAGGTTTTCGCTAGGACACTCAGATATCGATTTTGAAAGCAATCGGTTCAATAAGAGCAAAATTCAAAATGGCGGCTGTTTTTATTAAATTTGACTTCAGATTCGTGTTCGGTATTCGCTGGGACACTCAGATATAGATTTTGAAAGCAATCGGTTTAATAATAGCAAAATTAAAAATGGCGGCTGCTTTTATAAAATTTGACTTAAGATTCGTGTTAGGTTTTCGCTGGGACACTCAGATATCGATTTTGAAAGCAATCGGTTCAATAACAGCAAAATTCAAAATGGCGGCTGTTTTTATTAAATTTGACTTCAGATTCGTGTTTGGTTTTCGTTGGGACACTCAGATATCGATTTTGAAAGCAATCGGTTCAATAACAGCAAAATTCAAGATGGCGGCTGCTTTTATTAAATTTGACTTAAGATTCGTGTTCGTTCTTCGCTGGGATACTCAGATATCGATTTTGAAAGCAATCGATTTAATAACAGCAAAATTCAAAATGGCGGCTGTTTTTATTATATTTGAGTTAAGATTCGTGTTTGGTTTTCGTTGGGACACTCAGATATCGATTTTAAAAGCAATCGGTTCAATAACAGCAAAATTCAAAATGGCGGCTGTTTTTTTTAAATTTGACTTAAGATTCGTGTTCGGTATTCGCTGGGATACTCAGATATCGATTTTAAAAGCAATCGGTTTAATAACAGCAAAATTCAAAATGGCGGCTGCTTTTATTAAATTTGACTTCAGATTCATGTTCGGTCTTCGCTGGGACACTCAGATATCGATTTTAAAAGCAATCGGTTCAATAACAGTAAAATTAAAAATGGCGGCTTCTTTTATAAAATTTGACTTAAGATTCGTGTTAGGTTTTCGCTAGGACACTCAGATATCGATTTTGAAAGCAATCGGTTCAATAACAGCAAAATTCAAAATGGAGGCTGTTTTTATTAAATTTGACTTCAGATTCGTGTTCGGTATTCGCTGGGACACTCAGATATAGATTTTGAAAGCAATCGGTTTAATAACAGCAAAATTCAAAATGGCGGCTGCTTTTATTAAATTTCACATAAGGTTCGTGTTCGGTCTTCGCTGGGACACTCAGATATCGATTTTGAAAGCAATCGGTTTAATAACAGCAAAATTCAAAATGGCGGCTGTTTTTATTAAATTTGACTTCAGATTCATGTTTGGTCTTCGCTGGGACACTCAGATATCGATTTTGAAAGCAATCGGTTCAATAACAGTAAAATTAAAAATGGCGGCTTCTTTTATAAAATTTGACTTAAGATTCGTGTTAGGTTTTCTCTAGGACACTCAGATATCGATTTTGAAAGCAATCGGTTCAATAACAGTAAAATTAAAAATGGCGGCTTCTTTTATAAAATTTGACATAAGATTCGTGTTAGGTTTTCGCTAGGACACTCAGATATTGATTTTGAAAGCAATCGGTTCAATAACAGCAAAATTCAAAATAGCGGCTGTTTTTATTAAATTTGACTTCAGATTCGTGTTCGGTATTCGCTAAGACACTCAGATATAGATTTTGAAAGCAATCGGTTTAATAACAGCAAAATTCAAAATCGTGGCTGCTTTTATTAAATTTCACATAAGGTTCGTGTTCGGTCTTCGCTGGGACACTCAGATATCGATTTTGAAAGCAATCGGTTTAATAACGGAAAAATTTAAAATGGCGGCTGTTTTTAATAAATTTGACTTCAGATTCATGTTTGGTCGTCGCTGGGACACTCAGATATCGATTTTGAAAGCAATCGGTTCAATAACAGGAAAATTCAAACTGGCGGCTGCTTTTATTAAATTTGACTTCAGATTCATGTTCGGTCTTCGCTGGGACACTCAGATATCGATTTTAAAAGCGATCGGTTCAATAACAGTAAAATTAAAAATGGCGGCTTCTTTTATAAAATTTGACTAAAGATTCGTGTTAGGTTTTCGCTAGGACACTCAGATATCGATTTTGAAAGCAATCGGATCAATAACAGCAAAATTCAAAATGGAGGCTGTTTTTAATAAATTTGACTTCAGATTCATGTTTGGTCTTCGCTGGGACACTCAGATATCGATTTTGAAAGCAATCGGTTCAATAACAGGAAAATTCAAAATGGCGGCTGCTTTTATTAAATTTGACTTCAGATTCATGTTCGGTCTTCGCTGGGACACTCAGATATCGATTTTGGAAGCAATCGGTTCAATAACAGCAAAATTCAAAATGGCGGCTGTTTTTAATAAATTTGACTTCAGATTCGTGTTCGGTCTTTGCTGGGATACTCAGATATCGATTTTGAAAGCAATCGATTTAATAACAGCAAAATTCAAAATGGCGGCTGCTTTTATTAAATTTCACATAAGGTTCGTGTTCGGTCTTCGCTGGGACACTCAGATATCGATTTTGAAAGCAATCGGTTTAATAACAGAATAATTTAAAATGGCGGCTGTTTTTAATAAATTTGACTTCAGATTCATGTTTGGTCTTCGCTGGGACACTCAGATATCGATTTTGAAAGCAATCGGTTCAATAACAGGAAAATTCAAAATGGCGGCTGCTTTTATTAAATTTGACTTCAGATTCATGTTCGGTCTTCGCTGGGACACTCAGATATAGATTTTGAAAGCAATCGGTTTAATAACAGCAAAATTCAAAATGGCGGCTGCTTTTATTAAATTTCACATAAGGTTCGTGTTCGGTCTTCGCTGGGACACTCAGATATCGATTTTGAAAGCAATCGGTTTAATAACAGCAAAATTTAAAATGGCGGCTGTTTTTATTAAATTTGACTTCAGATTCATGTTTGGTCTTCGCTGGGACACTCAGATATCGATTTTGAAAGCAATCGGTTCAATAACAGTAAAATTAAAAATGGCGGCTTCTTTTATAAAATTTGACTTAAGATTCGTGTTAGGTTTTCTCTAGGACACTCAGATATCGATTTTGAAAGCAATCGGTTCAATAACAGCAAAATTCAAAATGGCGGCTGTTTTTATTAATTTTGAAAGCAAAATTCAAAATGGCGGCTGCTTTTATTAAATTTCACATAAGGTTCGTGTTCGGTCTTCGCTGGGACACTCAGATATAGATTTTGAAAGCAATCGGTTTAATAACAGAAAAAATTAAAATGGCGGCTGTTTTAAATAAATTTGACTTCAGATTCATGTTTGGTCTTCGCTGGGACACTCAGATATCGATTTTGAAAGCAATCGGTTCAATAACAGGAAAATTCAAAATGGCGGCTGCTTTTATTAAATTTGACTTCAGATTCGTGTTCGGTATTCGCTGGGACACTCAGATATAGATTTTGAAAGCAATCGGTTTAATAACAGAAAAAATTAAGATGGCGGCTGTTTTAAATAAATTTGACTTCAGATTCGTGTTTGGTCTTCGCTGGGACACTCAGATATCGATTTTGAAAGCAATCGGTTCAATAACAGGAAAATTCAAAATGGCGGCTGTTTTTATTAAATTTGACTTCAGATTCGTGTTCGGTATTCGCTGGGACACTCAAATATAGATTTTGAAAGCAATCGGTTTAATAACAGGAAAATTCAAAATGGCGGCTGCTTTTATTAAATTTGACTTCAGATTCGTGTTCGGTATTCGCTGGGATACTCAGATATCGATTTTAAAAGCAATCGGTTCAATAACAGCAAAATTCAAAATGGCGGCTGTTTTTTTTAAATTTGACTTCAGATTCGTGTTCGGTCTTCGCTGGGATACTCAGATATCGATTTTGAAAGCAATCGGTTCAATAACAGGAAAATTCAAAATGGCGGCTGCTTTTATTAAATTTTACTTCAGATTCGTGTTCGGTATTCGCTGGGACACTCAGATATAGATTTTGAAAGCAATCGGTTTAATAACAGGAAAATTCAAAATGGCGGCTGCTTTTATTAAATTTGACTTCAGATTCGTGTTCGGTATTCGCTGGGATACTCAGATATCGATTTTAAAAGCAATCGGTTCAATAACAGCAAAATTCAAAATGGCGGCTGTTTTTTTAAATTTGACTTCAGATTCGTGTTCGGACTTCGCTGGGATACTCAGATATCGATTTTGAAAGCAATCGGTTCAATAACATTAAAATTCAAAATGGCGGCTGCTTTTATTAAATTTGACTTCAGATTCATGTTCGGTCTTCGCTGGGACACTCAGATATCGATTTTAAAAGCAATCGGTTCAATAACAGTAAAATTAAAAATGGCGGCTTCTTTTATAAAATTTGACTTAAGATTCGTGTTAGGTTTTCGCTAGGACACTCAGATATCGATTTTGAAAGCAATCGGTTCAATAAGAGCAAAATTCAAAATGGCGGCTGTTTTTATTAAATTTGACTTCAGATTCGTGTTCGGTATTCGCTGGGACACTCAGATATAGATTTTGAAAGCAATCGGTTTAATAATAGCAAAATTAAAAATGGCGGCTGCTTTTATAAAATTTGACTTAAGATTCGTGTTAGGTTTTCGCTGGGACACTCAGATATCGATTTTGAAAGCAATCGGTTCAATAACAGCAAAATTCAAAATGGCGGCTGTTTTTATTAAATTTGACTTCAGATTCGTGTTTGGTTTTCGTTGGGACACTCAGATATCGATTTTGAAAGCAATCGGTTCAATAACAGCAAAATTCAAGATGGCGGCTGCTTTTATTAAATTTGACTTAAGATTCGTGTTCGTTCTTCGCTGGGATACTCAGATATCGATTTTGAAAGCAATCGATTTAATAACAGCAAAATTCAAAATGGCGGCTGTTTTTATTATATTTGAGTTAAGATTCGTGTTTGGTTTTCGTTGGGACACTCAGATATCGATTTTAAAAGCAATCGGTTCAATAACAGCAAAATTCAAAATGGCGGCTGTTTTTTTTAAATTTGACTTAAGATTCGTGTTCGGTATTCGCTGGGATACTCAGATATCGATTTTAAAAGCAATCGGTTTAATAACAGCAAAATTCAAAATTGCGGCTGTTTTTATTAAATTTGACTTCAGATTCGTGTTCGGTCTTCGCTGGGATACTCAGATATCGATTTTGAAAGCAATCGGTTCAATAACAGCAAAATTCAAAATAGCGGCTGTTTTTATTAAATTTGACTTCAGATTCGTGTTCGGTATTCGCTAAGACACTCAGATATAGATTTTGAAAGCAATCGGTTTAATAACAGCAAAATTCAAAATCGTGGCTGCTTTTATTAAATTTCAAATAAGGTTCGTGTTCGGTCTTCGCTGGGACACTCAGATATCGATTTTGAAAGCAATCGGTTTAATAACAGCAAAATTAAAAATGGCGGCTGCTTTTATAAAATTTGACTTAAGATTCGTGTTAGGTTTTCGCTGGGACACTCAGATATCGATTTTGAAAGCAATCGGTTCAATAACAGCAAAATTCAAAATGGCGGCTGTTTTTATTAAATTTGACTTCAGATTCGTGTTTGGTTTTCGTTGGGACACTCAGATATCGATTTTGAAAGCAATCGGTTCAATAACAGCAAAATTCAAGATGGCGGCTGCTTTTATTAAATTTGACTTAAGATTCGTGTTCGTTCTTCGCTGGGATACTCAGATATCGATTTTGAAAGCAATCGATTTAATAACAGCAAAATTCAAAATGGCGGCTGTTTTTATTAAATTTGACTTCAGATTCGTGTTCGGTATTCGCTGGGACACTCAAATATAGATTTTGAAAGCAATCGGTTTAATAACAGGAAAATTCAAAATGGCGGCTGCTTTTATTAAATTTGACTTCAGATTCGTGTTCGGTCTTCGCTGGGATACTCAGATATCGATTTTGAAAGCAATCGGTTCAATAACAGGAAAATTCAAAATGGCGGCTGCTTTTATTAAATTTGACTTCAGATTCGTGTTCGGTATTCGCTGGGACACTCAGATATAGATTTTGAAAGCAATCGGTTTAATAACAGGAAAATTCAAAATGGCGGCTGCTTTTATTAAATTTGACTTCAGATTCGTGTTCGGTATTCGCTGGGATACTCAGATATCGATTTTAAAAGCAATCGGTTCAATAACAGCAAAATTCAAAATGGCGGCTGTTTTTTTAAATTTGACTTCAGATTCGTGTTCGGTCTTCGCTGGGATACTCAGATATCGATTTTGAAAGCAATCGGTTCAATAACATTAAAATTCAAAATGGCGGCTGCTTTTATTAAATTTGACTTCAGATTCATGTTCGGTCTTCGCTGGGACACTCAGATATCGATTTTAAAAGCAATCGGTTCAATAACAGTAAAATTAAAAATGGCGGCTTCTTTTATAAAATTTGACTTAAGATTCGTGTTAGGTTTTCGCTAGGACACTCAGATATCGATTTTGAAAGCAATCGGTTCAATAAGAGCAAAATTCAAAATGGCGGCTGTTTTTATTAAATTTGACTTCAGATTCGTGTTCGGTATTCGCTGGGACACTCAGATATAGATTTTGAAAGCAATCGGTTTAATAATAGCAAAATTAAAAATGGCGGCTGCTTTTATAAAATTTGACTTAAGATTCGTGTTAGGTTTTCGCTGGGACACTCAGATATCGATTTTGAAAGCAATCGGTTCAATAACAGCAAAATTCAAAATGGCGGCTGTTTTTATTAAATTTGACTTCAGATTCGTGTTTGGTTTTCGTTGGGACACTCAGATATCGATTTTGAAAGCAATCGGTTCAATAACAGCAAAATTCAAGATGGCGGCTGCTTTTATTAAATTTGACTTAAGATTCGTGTTCGTTCTTCGCTGGGATACTCAGATATCGATTTTGAAAGCAATCGATTTAATAACAGCAAAATTCAAAATGGCGGCTGTTTTTATTATATTTGAGTTAAGATTCGTGTTTGGTTTTCGTTGGGACACTCAGATATCGATTTTAAAAGCAATCGGTTCAATAACAGCAAAATTCAAAATGGCGGCTGTTTTTTTTAAATTTGACTTAAGATTCGTGTTCGGTATTCGCTGGGATACTCAGATATCGATTTTAAAAGCAATCGGTTTAATAACAGCAAAATTCAAAATTGCGGCTGTTTTTATTAAATTTGACTTCAGATTCGTGTTCGGTCTTCGCTGGGATACTCAGATATCGATTTTGAAAGCAATCGATTTAATAACAGCAAAATTCAAAATGGCGGCTGCTTTTATTAAATTTTACATAAAATTCGTGTTCGGTCTTCGCTGGGACACTCAGATATCGATTTTAAAAGCAATCGGTTCAATAACAGCAAAATTCAAAATGGCGGCTGTTTTTATTAAATTTGACTTCAGATTCGTGTTCGGTATTCGCTGGGACACTCAGATATAGATTTTGAAAGCAATCGGTTTAATAACAGCAAAATTAAAAATGGCGGCTGCTTTTATAAAATTTGACTTAAGATTCGTGTTAGGTTTTCGCTGGGACACTCAGATATCGATTTTGAAAGCAATCGGTTCAATAACAGCAAAATTCAAGATGGCGGCTGCTTTTATTAAATTTGACTTAAGATTCGTGTTCGTTCTTCGCTGGGATACTCAGATATCGATTTTGAAAGCAATCGATTTAATAACAGCAAAATTCAAAATGGCGGCTGTTTTTATTAAATTTGAGTTAAGATTCGTGTTTGGTTTTCGTTGGGACACTCAGATATCGATTTTGAAAGCAATCGGTTCAATAACAGCAAAATTCAAAATGGCGGCTGTTTTTATTAAATTTGACTTCAGATTCATGTTTCGTCTTCGCTGGGATACTCAGATATCGATTTTGAAAGCAATCGGTTCAATAACAGCAAAATTTAAAATGGCGGCTGCTTTTATTAAATTTGACTTAAGATTAGTGTTTGGTTTTCGTTGGGACACTCAGATATCGATTTTGAAAGCAATCGGTTCAATAATAGCAAAATTCAAAATGGCGGCTGTTTTTATTAAATTTGACTTCAGATTCATGTTCGGTATTCGCTGGGACACTCAGATATAGATTTTGAAAGCAATCGGTTTAATAACAGCAAAATTCAAAATGGCGGCTGCTTTAATTTAATTTGATTTAAGAATCGTGTTTGGTCTTCGCTGAGACACTCAAATATCGATTTTGAAAGCAATCGGTTTAATAACAGCAAAATTCAAAATGGCGGCTGTTTTTATTAAATTTGACTTCAGATTCATGTTTGGTCTTCGCTGGGACACTCAGATATCGATTTTGAAAGCAATCGGTTCAATAACAGTAAAATTAAAAATGGCGGCTTCTTTTATAAAATTTGACATAAGATTCGTGTTAGGTTTTCGCTAGGACACTCAGATATCGATTTTGAAAGCAATCGGTTCAATAACAGCAAAATTCAAAATAGCGGCTGTTTTTATTAAATTTGACTTCAGATTCGTGTTCGGTATTCGCTAAGACACTCAGATATAGATTTTGAAAGCAATCGGTTTAATAACAGAAAATTTTAAAATGGCGGCTGCTTTTATTAAATTTGACATAAGATTCGTGTTCGGTTTTCGCTGGGACACTCAGATATCGATTTTAAAAGCAATCGGTTTAATAACAGCAAAATTCAAAATTGCGGCTGTTTTTATTAAATTTGACTTCAGATTCGTGTTCGGTCTTCGCTGGGATACTCAGATATCGATTTTGAAAGCAATCGATTTAATAACAGCAAAATTCAAAATGGCGGCTGTTTTTATTAAATTTGAGTTAAGATTCGTGTTTGGTTTTCGTTGGGACACTCAGATATCGATTTTGAAAGCAATCGGTTCAATAATAGCAAAATTCAAAATGGCGGCTGTTTTTATTAAATTTGACTTCAGATTCATGTTCGGTATTCGCTGGGACACTCAGATATAGATTTTGAAAGCAATCGGTTTAATAACAGCAAAATTAAAAATGGCGGCTGCTTTTATAAAATTTGACTTAAGATTCGTGTTAGGTTTTCGCTGGGACACTCAGATATCGATTTTGAAAGCAATCGGTTCAATAACAGCAAAATTCAAAATGGCGGCTGTTTTTATTAAATTTGACTTCAGATTCGTGTTTGGTTTTCGTTGGGACACTCAGATATCGATTTTGAAAGCAATCGATTTAATAACAGCAAAATTCAAAATGGCGGCTGTTTTTATTAAATTTGAGTTAAGATTCGTGTTTGGTTTTCGTTGGGACACTCAGATATCGATTTTGAAAGCAATCGGTTCAATAACAGCAAAATTCAAAATGGCGGCTGTTTTTATTAAATTTGACTTCAGATTCATGTTTGGTCTTCGCTGGGATACTCAGATATCGATTTTGAAAGCAATCGGTTCAATAACAGCAAAATTTAAAATGGCGGCTGCTTTTATTAAATTTGACTTAAGATTAGTGTTCGGTTTTCGTTAGGACACTCAGATATCGATTTTGAAAGCAATCGGTTCAATAATAGCAAAATTCAAAATGGCGGCTGTTTTTATTAAATTTGACTTCAGATTCATGTTCGGTATTCGCTGGGACACTCAGATATAGATTTTGAAAGCAATCGGTTTAATAACAGCAAAATTCAAAATGGCGGCTGTTTTTATTAAATTTGACTTCAGATTCGTGTTCGGTATTCGCTGGGACACTCAGATATAGATTTTGAAAGCAATCGGTTTAATAACAGCAAAATTAAAAATGGCGGCTGCTTTTATAAAATTTGACTTAAGATTCGTGTTAGGTTTTCGCTGGGACACTCAGATATCGATTTTGAAAGCAATCGGTTCAATAACAGCAAAATTCAAAATGGCGGCTGTTTTTATTAAATTTGACTTCAGATTCGTGTTTGGTTTTCGTTGGGACACTCAGATATCGATTTTGAAAGCAATCGGTTCAATAACAGCAAAATTCAAGATGGCGGCTGCTTTTATTAAATTTGACTTAAGATTCGTGTTCGTTCTTCGCTGGGATACTCAGATATCGATTTTGAAAGCAATCGATTTAATAACAGCAAAATTCAAAATGGCGGCTGTTTTTATTAAATTTGAGTTAAGATTCGTGTTTGGTTTTCGTTGGGACACTCAGATATCGATTTTGAAAGCAATCGGTTCAATAATAGCAAAATTCAAAATGGCGGCTGTTTTTATTAAATTTGACCTCAGATTCATGTTCGGTATTCGCTGGGACACTCAGATATAGATTTTGAAAGCAATCGGTTTAATAACAGCAAAATTAAAAATGGCGGCTGCTTTTATAAAATTTGACTTAAGATTCGTGTTAGGTTTTCGCTGGGACACTCAGATATCGATTTTGAAAGCAATCGGTTCAATAACAGGAAAATTCAAAATGGCGGCTGCTTTTATTAAATTTGACTTCAGATTCATGTTCGGTCTTCGCTGGGACACTCAGATATCGATTTTAAAAGCAATCGGTGCAATAACAGTAAAATTAAAAATGGCGGCTTCTTTTATAAAATTTGACTTAAGATTCGTGTTAGGTTTTCGCTAGGACACTCAGATATCGATTTTGAAAGCAATCGGTTCAATAACAGCAAAATTCAAAATAGCGGCTGTTTTTATTAAATTTGACTTCAGATTCGTGTTCGGTATTCGCTAAGACACTCAGATATAGATTTTGAAAGCAATCGGTATGGCGGCTGCTTTTATTAAATTTCACATAAGGTTCGTGTTCGGTCTTCGCTGGGACACTCAGATATCGATTTTGAAAGCAATCGGTTTAATAACAGAATAATTTAAAATGGCGGCTGTTTTTAATAAATTTGACTTCAGATTCATGTTTGGTCTTCGCTGGGACACTCAGATATCGATTTTGAAAGCAATCGGTTCAATAACAGGAAAATTCAAAATGGCGGCTGCTTTTATTAAATTTGACTTCAGATTCATGTTCGGTCTTCGCTGGGACACTCAGATATCGATTTTAAAAGCAATCGGTTCAATAACAGTAAAATTAAAAATGGCGGCTTCTTTTATAAAATTTGACTTAAGATTCGTGTTAGGTTTTCGCTAGGACACTCAGATATCGATTTTGAAAGCAATCGGTTCAATAACAGCAAAATTCAAAATGGAGGCTGTTTTTATTAAATTTGACTTCAGATTCGTGTTCGGTATTCGCTGGGACACTCAGATATAGATTTTGAAAGCAATCGGTTTAATAACAGCAAAATTCAAAATGGCGGCTGCTTTTATTAAATTTCACATAAGGTTCGTGTTCGGTCTTCGCTGGGACACTCAGATATCGATTTTGAAAGCAATCGGTTTAATAACAGCAAAATTCAAAATGGCGGCTGTTTTTATTAAATTTGACTTCAGATTCATGTTTGGTCTTCGCTGGGACACTCAGATATCGATTTTGAAAGCAATCGGTTCAATAACAGTAAAATTAAAAATGGCGGCTTCTTTTATAAAATTTGACTTAAGATTCGTGTTAGGTTTTCTCTAGGACACTCAGATATCGATTTTGAAAGCAATCGGTTCAATAACAGTAAAATTAAAAATGGCGGCTTCTTTTATAAAATTTGACATAAGATTCGTGTTAGGTTTTCGCTAGGACACTCAGATATTGATTTTGAAAGCAATCGGTTCAATAACAGCAAAATTCAAAATAGCGGCTGTTTTTATTAAATTTGACTTCAGATTCGTGTTCGGTATTCGCTAAGACACTCAGATATAGATTTTGAAAGCAATCGGTTTAATAACAGCAAAATTCAAAATCGTGGCTGCTTTTATTAAATTTCACATAAGGTTCGTGTTCGGTCTTCGCTGGGACACTCAGATATCGATTTTGAAAGCAATCGGTTTAATAACGGAAAAATTTAAAATGGCGGCTGTTTTTAATAAATTTGACTTCAGATTCATGTTTGGTCGTCGCTGGGACACTCAGATATCGATTTTGAAAGCAATCGGTTCAATAACAGGAAAATTCAAACTGGCGGCTGCTTTTATTAAATTTGACTTCAGATTCATGTTCGGTCTTCGCTGGGACACTCAGATATCGATTTTAAAAGCGATCGGTTCAATAACAGTAAAATTAAAAATGGCGGCTTCTTTTATAAAATTTGACTAAAGATTCGTGTTAGGTTTTCGCTAGGACACTCAGATATCGATTTTGAAAGCAATCGGATCAATAACAGCAAAATTCAAAATGGAGGCTGTTTTTAATAAATTTGACTTCAGATTCATGTTTGGTCTTCGCTGGGACACTCAGATATCGATTTTGAAAGCAATCGGTTCAATAACAGGAAAATTCAAAATGGCGGCTGCTTTTATTAAATTTGACTTCAGATTCATGTTCGGTCTTCGCTGGGACACTCAGATATCGATTTTGGAAGCAATCGGTTCAATAACAGCAAAATTCAAAATGGCGGCTGTTTTTAATAAATTTGACTTCAGATTCGTGTTCGGTCTTTGCTGGGATACTCAGATATCGATTTTGAAAGCAATCGATTTAATAACAGCAAAATTCAAAATGGCGGCTGCTTTTATTAAATTTCACATAAGGTTCGTGTTCGGTCTTCGCTGGGACACTCAGATATCGATTTTGAAAGCAATCGGTTTAATAACAGAATAATTTAAAATGGCGGCTGTTTTTAATAAATTTGACTTCAGATTCATGTTTGGTCTTCGCTGGGACACTCAGATATCGATTTTGAAAGCAATCGGTTCAATAACAGGAAAATTCAAAATGGCGGCTGCTTTTATTAAATTTGACTTCAGATTCATGTTCGGTCTTCGCTGGGACACTCAGATATAGATTTTGAAAGCAATCGGTTTAATAACAGCAAAATTCAAAATGGCGGCTGCTTTTATTAAATTTCACATAAGGTTCGTGTTCGGTCTTCGCTGGGACACTCAGATATCGATTTTGAAAGCAATCGGTTTAATAACAGCAAAATTCAAAATGGCGGCTGTTTTTATTAAATTTGACTTCAGATTCATGTTTGGTCTTCGCTGGGACACTCAGATATCGATTTTGAAAGCAATCGGTTCAATAACAGTAAAATTAAAAATGGCGGCTTCTTTTATAAAATTTGACTTAAGATTCGTGTTAGGTTTTCTCTAGGACACTCAGATATCGATTTTGAAAGCAATCGGTTCAATAACAGCAAAATTCAAAATGGCGGCTGTTTTTATTAATTTTGAAAGCAAAATTCAAAATGGCGGCTGCTTTTATTAAATTTCACATAAGGTTCGTGTTCGGTCTTCGCTGGGACACTCAGATATAGATTTTGAAAGCAATCGGTTTAATAACAGAAAAAATTAAAATGGCGGCTGTTTTAAATAAATTTGACTTCAGATTCATGTTTGGTCTTCGCTGGGACACTCAGATATCGATTTTGAAAGCAATCGGTTCAATAACAGGAAAATTCAAAATGGCGGCTGCTTTTATTAAATTTGACTTCAGATTCGTGTTCGGTATTCGCTGGGACACTCAGATATAGATTTTGAAAGCAATCGGTTTAATAACAGAAAAAATTAAGATGGCGGCTGTTTTAAATAAATTTGACTTCAGATTCGTGTTTGGTCTTCGCTGGGACACTCAGATATCGATTTTGAAAGCAATCGGTTCAATAACAGGAAAATTCAAAATGGCGGCTGTTTTTATTAAATTTGACTTCAGATTCGTGTTCGGTATTCGCTGGGACACTCAAATATAGATTTTGAAAGCAATCGGTTTAATAACAGGAAAATTCAAAATGGCGGCTGCTTTTATTAAATTTGACTTCAGATTCGTGTTCGGTATTCGCTGGGATACTCAGATATCGATTTTAAAAGCAATCGGTTCAATAACAGCAAAATTCAAAATGGCGGCTGTTTTTTTTAAATTTGACTTCAGATTCGTGTTCGGTCTTCGCTGGGATACTCAGATATCGATTTTGAAAGCAATCGGTTCAATAACAGGAAAATTCAAAATGGCGGCTGCTTTTATTAAATTTTACTTCAGATTCGTGTTCGGTATTCGCTGGGACACTCAGATATAGATTTTGAAAGCAATCGGTTTAATAACAGGAAAATTCAAAATGGCGGCTGCTTTTATTAAATTTGACTTCAGATTCGTGTTCGGTATTCGCTGGGATACTCAGATATCGATTTTAAAAGCAATCGGTTCAATAACAGCAAAATTCAAAATGGCGGCTGTTTTTTTAAATTTGACTTCAGATTCGTGTTCGGACTTCGCTGGGATACTCAGATATCGATTTTGAAAGCAATCGGTTCAATAACATTAAAATTCAAAATGGCGGCTGCTTTTATTAAATTTGACTTCAGATTCATGTTCGGTCTTCGCTGGGACACTCAGATATCGATTTTAAAAGCAATCGGTTCAATAACAGTAAAATTAAAAATGGCGGCTTCTTTTATAAAATTTGACTTAAGATTCGTGTTAGGTTTTCGCTAGGACACTCAGATATCGATTTTGAAAGCAATCGGTTCAATAAGAGCAAAATTCAAAATGGCGGCTGTTTTTATTAAATTTGACTTCAGATTCGTGTTCGGTATTCGCTGGGACACTCAGATATAGATTTTGAAAGCAATCGGTTTAATAATAGCAAAATTAAAAATGGCGGCTGCTTTTATAAAATTTGACTTAAGATTCGTGTTAGGTTTTCGCTGGGACACTCAGATATCGATTTTGAAAGCAATCGGTTCAATAACAGCAAAATTCAAAATGGCGGCTGTTTTTATTAAATTTGACTTCAGATTCGTGTTTGGTTTTCGTTGGGACACTCAGATATCGATTTTGAAAGCAATCGGTTCAATAACAGCAAAATTCAAGATGGCGGCTGCTTTTATTAAATTTGACTTAAGATTCGTGTTCGTTCTTCGCTGGGATACTCAGATATCGATTTTGAAAGCAATCGATTTAATAACAGCAAAATTCAAAATGGCGGCTGTTTTTATTATATTTGAGTTAAGATTCGTGTTTGGTTTTCGTTGGGACACTCAGATATCGATTTTAAAAGCAATCGGTTCAATAACAGCAAAATTCAAAATGGCGGCTGTTTTTTTTAAATTTGACTTAAGATTCGTGTTCGGTATTCGCTGGGATACTCAGATATCGATTTTAAAAGCAATCGGTTTAATAACAGCAAAATTCAAAATTGCGGCTGTTTTTATTAAATTTGACTTCAGATTCGTGTTCGGTCTTCGCTGGGATACTCAGATATCGATTTTGAAAGCAATCGGTTCAATAACAGCAAAATTCAAAATAGCGGCTGTTTTTATTAAATTTGACTTCAGATTCGTGTTCGGTATTCGCTAAGACACTCAGATATAGATTTTGAAAGCAATCGGTTTAATAACAGCAAAATTCAAAATCGTGGCTGCTTTTATTAAATTTCAAATAAGGTTCGTGTTCGGTCTTCGCTGGGACACTCAGATATCGATTTTGAAAGCAATCGGTTTAATAACAGCAAAATTAAAAATGGCGGCTGCTTTTATAAAATTTGACTTAAGATTCGTGTTAGGTTTTCGCTGGGACACTCAGATATCGATTTTGAAAGCAATCGGTTCAATAACAGCAAAATTCAAAATGGCGGCTGTTTTTATTAAATTTGACTTCAGATTCGTGTTTGGTTTTCGTTGGGACACTCAGATATCGATTTTGAAAGCAATCGGTTCAATAACAGCAAAATTCAAGATGGCGGCTGCTTTTATTAAATTTGACTTAAGATTCGTGTTCGTTCTTCGCTGGGATACTCAGATATCGATTTTGAAAGCAATCGATTTAATAACAGCAAAATTCAAAATGGCGGCTGTTTTTATTAAATTTGACTTCAGATTCGTGTTCGGTATTCGCTGGGACACTCAAATATAGATTTTGAAAGCAATCGGTTTAATAACAGGAAAATTCAAAATGGCGGCTGCTTTTATTAAATTTGACTTCAGATTCGTGTTCGGTCTTCGCTGGGATACTCAGATATCGATTTTGAAAGCAATCGGTTCAATAACAGGAAAATTCAAAATGGCGGCTGCTTTTATTAAATTTGACTTCAGATTCGTGTTCGGTATTCGCTGGGACACTCAGATATAGATTTTGAAAGCAATCGGTTTAATAACAGGAAAATTCAAAATGGCGGCTGCTTTTATTAAATTTGACTTCAGATTCGTGTTCGGTATTCGCTGGGATACTCAGATATCGATTTTAAAAGCAATCGGTTCAATAACAGCAAAATTCAAAATGGCGGCTGTTTTTTTAAATTTGACTTCAGATTCGTGTTCGGTCTTCGCTGGGATACTCAGATATCGATTTTGAAAGCAATCGGTTCAATAACATTAAAATTCAAAATGGCGGCTGCTTTTATTAAATTTGACTTCAGATTCATGTTCGGTCTTCGCTGGGACACTCAGATATCGATTTTAAAAGCAATCGGTTCAATAACAGTAAAATTAAAAATGGCGGCTTCTTTTATAAAATTTGACTTAAGATTCGTGTTAGGTTTTCGCTAGGACACTCAGATATCGATTTTGAAAGCAATCGGTTCAATAAGAGCAAAATTCAAAATGGCGGCTGTTTTTATTAAATTTGACTTCAGATTCGTGTTCGGTATTCGCTGGGACACTCAGATATAGATTTTGAAAGCAATCGGTTTAATAATAGCAAAATTAAAAATGGCGGCTGCTTTTATAAAATTTGACTTAAGATTCGTGTTAGGTTTTCGCTGGGACACTCAGATATCGATTTTGAAAGCAATCGGTTCAATAACAGCAAAATTCAAAATGGCGGCTGTTTTTATTAAATTTGACTTCAGATTCGTGTTTGGTTTTCGTTGGGACACTCAGATATCGATTTTGAAAGCAATCGGTTCAATAACAGCAAAATTCAAGATGGCGGCTGCTTTTATTAAATTTGACTTAAGATTCGTGTTCGTTCTTCGCTGGGATACTCAGATATCGATTTTGAAAGCAATCGATTTAATAACAGCAAAATTCAAAATGGCGGCTGTTTTTATTATATTTGAGTTAA
This sequence comes from Parascotia fuliginaria, assembly GCA_963082885.1. NCBI lineage: Eukaryota > Metazoa > Arthropoda > Insecta > Lepidoptera > Erebidae > Parascotia > Parascotia fuliginaria. Next base: position 9,344,771 of record OY720189.1, read on the forward strand.
GATTCGTGTTTGGTTTTCGTTGGGACACTCAGATATCGATTTTAAAAGCAATCGGTTCAATAACAGCAAAATTCAAAATGGCGGCTGTTTTTTTTAAATTTGACTTAAGATTCGTGTTCGGTATTCGCTGGGATACTCAGATATCGATTTTAAAAGCAATCGGTTTAATAACAGCAAAATTCAAAATTGCGGCTGTTTTTATTAAATTTGACTTCAGATTCGTGTTCGGTCTTCGCTGGGATACTCAGATATCGATTTTGAAAGCAATCGATTTAATAACAGCAAAATTCAAAATGGCGGCTGCTTTTATTAAATTTTACATAAAATTCGTGTTCGGTCTTCGCTGGGACACTCAGATATCGATTTTAAAAGCAATCGGTTCAATAACAGCAAAATTCAAAATGGCGGCTGTTTTTATTAAATTTGACTTCAGATTCGTGTTCGGTATTCGCTGGGACACTCAGATATAGATTTTGAAAGCAATCGGTTTAATAACAGCAAAATTAAAAATGGCGGCTGCTTTTATAAAATTTGACTTAAGATTCGTGTTAGGTTTTCGCTGGGACACTCAGATATCGATTTTGAAAGCAATCGGTTCAATAACAGCAAAATTCAAGATGGCGGCTGCTTTTATTAAATTTGACTTAAGATTCGTGTTCGTTCTTCGCTGGGATACTCAGATATCGATTTTGAAAGCAATCGATTTAATAACAGCAAAATTCAAAATGGCGGCTGTTTTTATTAAATTTGAGTTAAGATTCGTGTTTGGTTTTCGTTGGGACACTCAGATATCGATTTTGAAAGCAATCGGTTCAATAACAGCAAAATTCAAAATGGCGGCTGTTTTTATTAAATTTGACTTCAGATTCATGTTTCGTCTTCGCTGGGATACTCAGATATCGATTTTGAAAGCAATCGGTTCAATAACAGCAAAATTTAAAATGGCGGCTGCTTTTATTAAATTTGACTTAAGATTAGTGTTTGGTTTTCGTTGGGACACTCAGATATCGATTTTGAAAGCAATCGGTTCAATAATAGCAAAATTCAAAATGGCGGCTGTTTTTATTAAATTTGACTTCAGATTCATGTTCGGTATTCGCTGGGACACTCAGATATAGATTTTGAAAGCAATCGGTTTAATAACAGCAAAATTCAAAATGGCGGCTGCTTTAATTTAATTTGATTTAAGAATCGTGTTTGGTCTTCGCTGAGACACTCAAATATCGATTTTGAAAGCAATCGGTTTAATAACAGCAAAATTCAAAATGGCGGCTGTTTTTATTAAATTTGACTTCAGATTCATGTTTGGTCTTCGCTGGGACACTCAGATATCGATTTTGAAAGCAATCGGTTCAATAACAGTAAAATTAAAAATGGCGGCTTCTTTTATAAAATTTGACATAAGATTCGTGTTAGGTTTTCGCTAGGACACTCAGATATCGATTTTGAAAGCAATCGGTTCAATAACAGCAAAATTCAAAATAGCGGCTGTTTTTATTAAATTTGACTTCAGATTCGTGTTCGGTATTCGCTAAGACACTCAGATATAGATTTTGAAAGCAATCGGTTTAATAACAGAAAATTTTAAAATGGCGGCTGCTTTTATTAAATTTGACATAAGATTCGTGTTCGGTTTTCGCTGGGACACTCAGATATCGATTTTAAAAGCAATCGGTTTAATAACAGCAAAATTCAAAATTGCGGCTGTTTTTATTAAATTTGACTTCAGATTCGTGTTCGGTCTTCGCTGGGATACTCAGATATCGATTTTGAAAGCAATCGATTTAATAACAGCAAAATTCAAAATGGCGGCTGTTTTTATTAAATTTGAGTTAAGATTCGTGTTTGGTTTTCGTTGGGACACTCAGATATCGATTTTGAAAGCAATCGGTTCAATAATAGCAAAATTCAAAATGGCGGCTGTTTTTATTAAATTTGACTTCAGATTCATGTTCGGTATTCGCTGGGACACTCAGATATAGATTTTGAAAGCAATCGGTTTAATAACAGCAAAATTAAAAATGGCGGCTGCTTTTATAAAATTTGACTTAAGATTCGTGTTAGGTTTTCGCTGGGACACTCAGATATCGATTTTGAAAGCAATCGGTTCAATAACAGCAAAATTCAAAATGGCGGCTGTTTTTATTAAATTTGACTTCAGATTCGTGTTTGGTTTTCGTTGGGACACTCAGATATCGATTTTGAAAGCAATCGATTTAATAACAGCAAAATTCAAAATGGCGGCTGTTTTTATTAAATTTGAGTTAAGATTCGTGTTTGGTTTTCGTTGGGACACTCAGATATCGATTTTGAAAGCAATCGGTTCAATAACAGCAAAATTCAAAATGGCGGCTGTTTTTATTAAATTTGACTTCAGATTCATGTTTGGTCTTCGCTGGGATACTCAGATATCGATTTTGAAAGCAATCGGTTCAATAACAGCAAAATTTAAAATGGCGGCTGCTTTTATTAAATTTGACTTAAGATTAGTGTTCGGTTTTCGTTAGGACACTCAGATATCGATTTTGAAAGCAATCGGTTCAATAATAGCAAAATTCAAAATGGCGGCTGTTTTTATTAAATTTGACTTCAGATTCATGTTCGGTATTCGCTGGGACACTCAGATATAGATTTTGAAAGCAATCGGTTTAATAACAGCAAAATTCAAAATGGCGGCTGTTTTTATTAAATTTGACTTCAGATTCGTGTTCGGTATTCGCTGGGACACTCAGATATAGATTTTGAAAGCAATCGGTTTAATAACAGCAAAATTAAAAATGGCGGCTGCTTTTATAAAATTTGACTTAAGATTCGTGTTAGGTTTTCGCTGGGACACTCAGATATCGATTTTGAAAGCAATCGGTTCAATAACAGCAAAATTCAAAATGGCGGCTGTTTTTATTAAATTTGACTTCAGATTCGTGTTTGGTTTTCGTTGGGACACTCAGATATCGATTTTGAAAGCAATCGGTTCAATAACAGCAAAATTCAAGATGGCGGCTGCTTTTATTAAATTTGACTTAAGATTCGTGTTCGTTCTTCGCTGGGATACTCAGATATCGATTTTGAAAGCAATCGATTTAATAACAGCAAAATTCAAAATGGCGGCTGTTTTTATTAAATTTGAGTTAAGATTCGTGTTTGGTTTTCGTTGGGACACTCAGATATCGATTTTGAAAGCAATCGGTTCAATAATAGCAAAATTCAAAATGGCGGCTGTTTTTATTAAATTTGACCTCAGATTCATGTTCGGTATTCGCTGGGACACTCAGATATAGATTTTGAAAGCAATCGGTTTAATAACAGCAAAATTAAAAATGGCGGCTGCTTTTATAAAATTTGACTTAAGATTCGTGTTAGGTTTTCGCTGGGACACTCAGATATCGATTTTGAAAGCAATCGGTTCAATAACAGCAAAATTCAAAATGGCGGCTGTTTTTATTAAATTTGACTTCAGATTCGTGTTTGGTTTTCGTTGGGACACTCAGATATCGATTTTGAAAGCAATCGATCTAATAACAGCAAAATTCAAAATGGCGGCTGTTTTTATTAAATTTGAGTTAAGATTCGTGTTTGGTTTTCGTTGGGACACTCAGATATCGATTTTGAAAGCAATCGGTTCAATAACAGCAAAATTCAAAATGGCGGCTGTTTTTATTAAATTTGACTTCAGATTCATGTTTGGTCTTCGCTGGGATACTCAGATATCGATTTTGAAAGCAATCGGTTCAATAACAGCAAAATTTAAAATGGCGGCTGCTTTTATTAAATTTGACTTAAGATTAGTGTTCGGTTTTCGTTAGGACACTCAGATATCGATTTTGAAAGCAATCGGTTCAATAATAGCAAAATTCAAAATGGCGGCTGTTTTTATTAAATTTGACTTCAGATTCATGTTCGGTATTCGCTGGGACACTCAGATATAGATTTTGAAAGCAATCGGTTTAATAACAGCAAAATTAAAAATGGCGGCTGCTTATATAAAATTTGACTTAAGATTCGTGTTAGGTTTTCGCTGGGACACTCAGATATCGATTTTGAAAGCAATCGGTTCAATAACAGCAAAATTCAAGATGGCGGCTGCTTTTATTAAATTTGACTTAAGATTCGTGTTCGTTCTTCGCTGGGATACTCGGATATCGATTTTGAAAGCAATCGATTTAATAACAGCAAAATTCAAAATGGCGGCTGTTTTTATTAAATTTGACTTAAGATTCGTGTTTGGTTTTCGTTGGGACACTCAGATATCGATTTTTGAAAGCAATCGGTTTAATAACAGAAAATTTTAAAATGGCGGCTGCTTTTATTAAATTTGACATAAGATTCGTGTTCGGTTTTCGCTGGGACACTCAGATATCGATTTTAAAAGCAATCGGTTTAATAACAGCAAAATTCAAAATTGCGGCTGTTTTTATTAAATTTGACTTCAGATTCGTGTTCGGTCTTCGCTGGGATACTCAGATATCGATTTTGAAAGCAATCGGTTCAATAACAGCAAAATTCAAAATGGCGGCTGTTTTTATTAAATTTGACTTCAGATTCATGTTTGGTCTTCGCTGGGATACTCAGATATCGATTTTGAAAGCAATCGGTTCAATAACAGCAAAATTTAAAATGGCGGCTGCTTTTATTAAATTTGACTTAAGATTAGTGTTCGGTTTTCGTTAGGACACTCAGATATCGATTTTGAAAGCAATCGGTTCAATAATAGCAAAATTCAAAATGGCGGCTGTTTTTATTAAATTTGACTTCAGATTCATGTTCGGTATTCGCTGGGACACTCAGATATAGATTTTGAAAGCAATCGGTTTAATAACAGCAAAATTCAAAATGGCGGCTGTTTTTATTAAATTTGACTTCAGATTCGTGTTCGGTATTCGCTGGGACACTCAGATATAGATTTTGAAAGCAATCGGTTTAATAACAGCAAAATTAAAAATGGCGGCTGCTTTTATAAAATTTGACTTAAGATTCGTGTTAGGTTTTCGCTGGGACACTCAGTTATCGATTTTGAAAGCAATCGGTTCAATAACAGCAAAATTCAAAATGGCGGCTGTTTTTATTAAATTTGACTTCAGATTCGTGTTTGGTTTTCGTTGGGACACTCAGATATCGATTTTGAAAGCAATCGGTTCAATAACAGCAAAATTCAAGATGGCGGCTGCTTTTATTAAATTTGACTTAAGATTCGTGTTCGTTCTTCGCTGGGATACTCAGATATCGATTTTGAAAGCAATCGATTTAATAACAGCAAAATTCAAAATGGCGGCTGTTTTTATTAAATTTGACTTCAGATTCATGTTCGGTATTCGCTGGGACACTCAGATATAGATTTTGAAAGCAATCGGTTTAATAACAGCAAAATTCAAAATGGCGGCTGTTTTTATTAAATTTGACTTCAGATTCGTGTTCGGTATTCGCTGGGACACTCAGATATAGATTTTGAAAGCAATCGGTTTAATAACAGCAAAATTAAAAATGGCGGCTGCTTTTATAAAATTTGACTTAAGATTCGTGTTAGGTTTTCGCTGGGACACTCAGATATCGATTTTGAAAGCAATCGGTTCAATAACAGCAAAATTCAAAATGGCGGCTGTTTTTATTAAATTTGACTTCAGATTCGTGTTTGGTTTTCGTTGGGACACTCAGATATCGATTTTGAAAGCAATCGGTTCAATAACAGCAAAATTCAAGATGGCGGCTGCTTTTATTAAATTTGACTTAAGATTCGTGTTCGTTCTTCGCTGGGATACTCAGATATCGATTTTGAAAGCAATCGATTTAATAACAGCAAAATTCAAAATGGCGGCTGTTTTTATTAAATTTGAGTTAAGATTCGTGTTTGGTTTTCGTTGGGACACTCAGATATCGATTTTGAAAGCAATCGGTTCAATAATAGCAAAATTCAAAATGGCGGCTGTTTTTATTAAATTTGACCTCAGATTCATGTTCGGTATTCGCTGGGACACTCAGATATAGATTTTGAAAGCAATCGGTTTAATAACAGCAAAATTAAAAATGGCGGCTGCTTTTATAAAATTTGACTTAAGATTCGTGTTAGGTTTTCGCTGGGACACTCAGATATCGATTTTGAAAGCAATCGGTTCAATAACAGCAAAATTCAAAATGGCGGCTGTTTTTATTAAATTTGACTTCAGATTCGTGTTTGGTTTTCGTTGGGACACTCAGATATCGATTTTGAAAGCAATCGATCTAATAACAGCAAAATTCAAAATGGCGGCTGTTTTTATTAAATTTGAGTTAAGATTCGTGTTTGGTTTTCGTTGGGACACTCAGATATCGATTTTGAAAGCAATCGGTTCAATAACAGCAAAATTCAAAATGGCGGCTGTTTTTATTAAATTTGACTTCAGATTCATGTTTGGTCTTCGCTGGGATACTCAGATATCGATTTTGAAAGCAATCGGTTCAATAACAGCAAAATTTAAAATGGCGGCTGCTTTTATTAAATTTGACTTAAGATTAGTGTTCGGTTTTCGTTAGGACACTCAGATATCGATTTTGAAAGCAATCGGTTCAATAATAGCAAAATTCAAAATGGCGGCTGTTTTTATTAAATTTGACTTCAGATTCATGTTCGGTATTCGCTGGGACACTCAGATATAGATTTTGAAAGCAATCGGTTTAATAACAGCAAAATTAAAAATGGCGGCTGCTTATATAAAATTTGACTTAAGATTCGTGTTAGGTTTTCGCTGGGACACTCAGATATCGATTTTGAAAGCAATCGGTTCAATAACAGCAAAATTCAAGATGGCGGCTGCTTTTATTAAATTTGACTTAAGATTCGTGTTCGTTCTTCGCTGGGATACTCGGATATCGATTTTGAAAGCAATCGATTTAATAACAGCAAAATTCAAAATGGCGGCTGTTTTTATTAAATTTGACTTAAGATTCGTGTTTGGTTTTCGTTGGGACACTCAGATATCGATTTTTGAAAGCAATCGGTTTAATAACAGAAAATTTTAAAATGGCGGCTGCTTTTATTAAATTTGACATAAGATTCGTGTTCGGTTTTCGCTGGGACACTCAGATATCGATTTTAAAAGCAATCGGTTTAATAACAGCAAAATTCAAAATTGCGGCTGTTTTTATTAAATTTGACTTCAGATTCGTGTTCGGTCTTCGCTGGGATACTCAGATATCGATTTTGAAAGCAATCGGTTCAATAACAGCAAAATTCAAAATGGCGGCTGTTTTTATTAAATTTGACTTCAGATTCATGTTTGGTCTTCGCTGGGATACTCAGATATCGATTTTGAAAGCAATCGGTTCAATAACAGCAAAATTTAAAATGGCGGCTGCTTTTATTAAATTTGACTTAAGATTAGTGTTCGGTTTTCGTTAGGACACTCAGATATCGATTTTGAAAGCAATCGGTTCAATAATAGCAAAATTCAAAATGGCGGCTGTTTTTATTAAATTTGACTTCAGATTCATGTTCGGTATTCGCTGGGACACTCAGATATAGATTTTGAAAGCAATCGGTTTAATAACAGCAAAATTCAAAATGGCGGCTGTTTTTATTAAATTTGACTTCAGATTCGTGTTCGGTATTCGCTGGGACACTCAGATATAGATTTTGAAAGCAATCGGTTTAATAACAGCAAAATTAAAAATGGCGGCTGCTTTTATAAAATTTGACTTAAGATTCGTGTTAGGTTTTCGCTGGGACACTCAGTTATCGATTTTGAAAGCAATCGGTTCAATAACAGCAAAATTCAAAATGGCGGCTGTTTTTATTAAATTTGACTTCAGATTCGTGTTTGGTTTTCGTTGGGACACTCAGATATCGATTTTGAAAGCAATCGGTTCAATAACAGCAAAATTCAAGATGGCGGCTGCTTTTATTAAATTTGACTTAAGATTCGTGTTCGTTCTTCGCTGGGATACTCAGATATCGATTTTGAAAGCAATCGATTTAATAACAGCAAAATTCAAAATGGCGGCTGTTTTTATTAAATTTGAGTTAAGATTCGTGTTTGGTTTTCGTTGGGACACTCAGATATCGATTTTGAAAGCAATCGGTTCAATAATAGCAAAATTCAAAATGGCGGCTGTTTTTATTAAATTTGACCTCAGATTCATGTTCGGTATTCGCTGGGACACTCAGATATAGATTTTGAAAGCAATCGGTTTAATAACAGCAAAATTAAAAATGGCGGCTGCTTTTATAAAATTTGACTTAAGATTCGTGTTAGGTTTTCGCTGGGACACTCAGATATCGATTTTGAAAGCAATCGGTTCAATAACAGCAAAATTCAAAATGGCGGCTGTTTTTATTAAATTTGACTTCAGATTCGTGTTTGGTTTTCGTTGGGACACTCAGATATCGATTTTGAAAGCAATCGATTTAATAACAGCAAAATTCAAAATGGCGGCTGTTTTTATTAAATTTGAGTTAAGATTCGTGTTTGGTTTTCGTTGGGACACTCAGATATCGATTTTGAAAGCAATCGGTTCAATAACAGCAAAATTCAAAATGGCGGCTGTTTTTATTAAATTTGACTTCAGATTCATGTTTGGTCTTCGCTGGGATACTCAGATATCGATTTTGAAAGCAATCGGTTCAATAACAGCAAAATTTAAAATGGCGGCTGCTTTTATTAAATTTGACTTAAGATTAGTGTTCGGTTTTCGTTAGGACACTCAGATATCGATTTTGAAAGCAATCGGTTCAATAATAGCAAAATTCAAAATGGCGGCTGTTTTTATTAAATTTGACTTCAGATTCATGTTCGGTATTCGCTGGGACACTCAGATATAGATTTTGAAAGCAATCGGTTTAATAACAGCAAAATTAAAAATGGCGGCTGCTTATATAAAATTTGACTTAAGATTCGTGTTAGGTTTTGGCTGGGACACTCAGATATCGATTTTGAAAGCAATCGGTTCAATAACAGCAAAATTCAAGATGGCGGCTGCTTTTATTAAATTTGACTTAAGATTCGTGTTCGTTCTTCGCTGGGATACTCGGATATCGATTTTGAAAGCAATCGATTTAATAACAGCAAAATTCAAAATGGCGGCTGTTTTTATTAAATTTGACTTAAGATTCGTGTTTGGTTTTCGTTGGGACACTCAGATATCGATTTTTGAAAGCAATCGGTTTAATAACAGAAAATTTTAAAATGGCGGCTGCTTTTATTAAATTTGACATAAGATTCGTGTTCGGTTTTCGCTGGGACACTCAGATATCGATTTTAAAAGCAATCGGTTTAATAACAGCAAAATTCAAAATTGCGGCTGTTTTTATTAAATTTGACTTCAGATTCGTGTTCGGTCTTCGCTGGGATACTCAGATATCGATTTTGAAAGCAATCGATTTAATAACAGCAAAATTCAAAATGGCGGCTGCTTTTATTAAATTTTACATAAAATTCGTGTTTGGTTTTCGTTGGGACACTCAGATATCGATTTTGAAAGCAATCGGTTCAATAACAGCAAAATTCAAGATGGCGGCTGCTTTTATTAAATTTGACTTAAGATTCGTGTTCGTTCTTCGCTGGGATACTCAGATATCGATTTTGAAAGCAATCGATTTAATAACAGCAAAATTCAAAATGGCGGCTGTTTTTATTAAATTTGAGTTAAGATTCGTGTTTGGTTTTCGTTGGGACACTCAGATATCGATTTTGAAAGCAATCGGTTCAATAATAGCAAAATTCAAAATGGCGGCTGTTTTTATTAAATTTGACTTCAGATTCATGTTTCGTCTTCGCTGGGATACTCAGATATCGATTTTGAAAGCAATCGGTTCAATAACAGCAAAATTTAAAATGGCGGCTGCTTTTATTAAATTTGACTTAAGATTAGTGTTCGGTTTTCGTTGGGACACTCAGATATCGATTTTGAAGGCAAACGGTTCAAAAATAGCAAAGTTCAAAATGGCGGCTGCTTTAATTTAATTTGATTTAAGAATCGTGTTTGGTCTTCGCTGAGACACTCAAATATCGATTTTGAAAGCAATCGGTTCAAAAACAGCAAAGTTCAAAATGGCGGCTTTTTTAATTAAATTTAACTTGGAATTCGTGTTTGGTCATCGATGGTAACAGACCATCGGATGTCGATTTCGAAATAAATAGGTACAAAAACAGCAAAGTTTCCACTTGCTCAAGTCTTTCACGCAAATGACCATTCGCGCAAAAGTCTTTCGCGCAAGTGTCCATTCGCGTTAATGTCCACCGAAGTAGACCTTCATTTTACTCCATCATGTTCGGTGGTAAGGCCTTATCATAACTAACTAAACCAGCCCATACTATGTACCCTCAGCTCTACTGATCAGGTAGTTCTCACTCCATGTTTTCAGGTGGTAAGGTCCCGTCGTAACTAAAAATAGTTTAATCGGCTTAATTCGATTAACGATTATTTTTAATCACGATTATGATTGATATTTTAATCGCGATTGTTTCAATCACAATTAATTTTAATCGCGACAAATTTTAATCTGATTAAAACTAATCAAATTAACTAATCGATTAAAAAATTAATCGATTAATGCCAACACTGCTTGTTTGTCACCTCAGTCGTATAAAAAAATAATAATAAGTACATGATAAAAAAAATGTTATTAATACCATAACAGTAGTATTAGTATCATGCATGAATAATCGCTGGTGTTACCATATTACTTTGGGTGGTGTCGCCGAGGTCGTCGGCCATCATCGGAAGGTGTGTACTGGAAATGCGCAAGCAACACAGCGCTGGGGCGGAAGTCGTGGAGTCTATAGGACCCATCGACGCTAAGACACATCGATATAAGTACTCACTTGGTGCCCGGTCCCGAACACGACCACACGTTTTATGCAATACTTCGCGGGTATAAAACTCACTGTATATTGCACTTTTACAATATTATTATATTAGCTCAAATATTTATTACCCTCAAAAAGAACCGCATCCGCGCCATGCCAACATTAAACATTTTTAGCCATGCATTTTACATTAATTTTAGAAATCACTATAATCATCACACACCGCACGTAAAACCACCGATGCAAGCCCTAACTAAAATTCACACAAAAATTTTTCAATAAAAAATACTCACGCAATTGATTTGGGGTGTTGTTAGATGCAACAACATGGATGCACTGTCTGTGGCGCTTACATCTTTTGCCATGCGCCCAGAGCTGCGCTGAAGGGTCAGGAGGGGTAATAAATCAATAAACGATTACACCTGCCCACTATTCGGAACCTAAGTGCAATCTACATAGCAACTCACTACTCTGCAAGTGGCGCATATCAAGGGATGCAGAGGTATTTCTTTTCCTGTCCCTCATGTGACATCGTCTCTTGTTTGTTACCGATTCGGAAGTATTAAGTATTTTAGTTCCGCATCCGATCGTCTCAGAAATAAGTCAGCGTTGATGTATTTCGAAATAAATATTAAAGTTGCCAGGATTGTAATTAAAAATTATTAGACCAGATCTCTTTTAGAGATTTTGTTAGAATTTTAAACGATCAATCCAATGAAGAATGTTACCTATTTTTACATCTCTCATATTCGGTAAGTAGGTCCTTATTACCCCCAAATGGGGCTTGTAGGTGACCAATTAGCGCTCTAGGGTAAAAATGTAGCTAGAAAAGCCCTAGGGCGGTAAGTAATTAAAAAAAAACACTTCACTCTTTCAAATTCGCGTACATTTATCCATCATACTGGCAATAGACATCATGCATTCAGCCTAATGACAAAAGAGGTTGCTTTGCTATTCAGCCTTGTCTTCGTATGAGTATAAAAGTATGAACACAGTAGTAATGAAAATACCTAAAAGGTATTTTCATTACTACTGTGTTCATCTACAATAATCCTCTAGACTGATAATTAACTTCTGCTGTTTCTTATTTTTAAACTAGTCTAATTAAATAAACATATGTCAATGCCATCTAGCGGGACTTCACTGTATTACGTAGCTTGCTCGTTGCATCGTGGTTGACTGTGATTGAAAGTTGCAGTGCAGTCATTATTTTGTCAATGAAGGTGTTTAGCAAAATATTCGCCAGCAGTTGGAGCTACTTCAACTTTCACATTGGGCTAATAATCAGGGGTTAACTTTGAAAAAGCGCTTGACAGCTTGACCTGACGCACAGACTACATTTAAACGAGAATAGATACGTCACTCGCTATCGCTAAGGAAGTGCAGTGCCATCTCTTGTTAAATTTCAGAAATTTTTCTATATACCTATAGCTATAAAATATATAGCTATACTTACGGCCCTTAGCTACGGCTTAGCATAATAATATTCATTTAAATTTAATTAAAAATCTGTGCTCATCTATCGTGTCTTCTAGACTATAAGTTTAAAAATAAGAAACAGCAGAAGTAAATTATCAGTCTAGAGGATTATTGTAGATGAACACAGTAGTAATGAAAATACCTTTTAGTATGAAAGAAGTTTATTAGAAGTAACACATTTATGACGCTTATTTAATAATCTATCGCTATTTTTTTATATTATCGTTGTCTGAATCTGTTCTGGTCTCATTTAACAATAAATTTATGTCCCGGCACCAATTATTAACAAAAAATCTAGAGCAGAAATCAAATAAAAATTCTAATAATTCGCTAGTATGATCTGGACAAGTCAAAAAATTAAAATCAATGATTGTGTGTATAATTGTCTTCACATAACTTTTGATTCGCCGCTTGTCGCTTTTTCTCTTTATTATAAGTGTGCGTCAAGATGAAGGGACCAAGTCTTGTATGTCTGTCATACATATACAAAAGATTAATACCATTAATCTACTATTTGCTACCTTTGCTATAATTTTAGCTACCTCTTCATTAGGCATATTATTTAACAAAATCTTTGGTCCCTCCATTATGACGTCAAGTTGGAGGGACCAAAACGATAGACTGCTGATATACCTACTGCTCCCTGGATTGTTCTACCTAGTTAGTATTTTAATACCTTAATCCTACCATAATAATATTTAACTAGGTATATTTATAAAACGGGTCTACTCGTGTTAGTAAATTATTATAAGGTGTCATACCTCTTTACCCGACGTTTCGGTCGAATTACACCGACCATGGTCACGGGCTGACTGATGTAGCCAGGCGTCGTCTTCGCCTTGAAGCTCGGGATTCGGCAACTACCCTGACTTTGTCTTTTGTTACACTGTTTTGTAAAAAGTCAGTACTACGACACACAACACTCACGACGTCTTCACTTTGACCTACTTTGTCATAACTGCGACGCTCACACCTGCTGATTACTGGATTCCAAGATGGAGATAAGCGGTATCCGTCTTCTCGGTTGAAATTTCAGTACTTTTTAATTTCAACCGCTTCTCGAGCTATCCTGGAGTAGTAATCAGTGGAAAGCACTTGCGGCTTATGTAGCTCAATCCAGTGGTTGGTTCCTGACTCTAACAGGTGTTCAGCAATCGCAGACTTATTTGTGATATGTTTTTTGACTCTTTCCGCTATTGTGCGCTTGGTTTGTCCAATGTAGGAACTTCCACAGCTGCAATCCACCTTGTAAACACCAGGCTTTTGTAAAAGGATGACATCTTTTGGAGTACGCAGGTGATGAGATATTTTGGAGTGCGGACTGTATACAGTCTTTATGGAGTATTTCTGTAGTACAGTTCCAACTTTGTCCGTCACTCCTTTTATATAGGGCATAAAAGCTGGTGCTCTGCTTACTTCTGCCATCTTTTCCCTCTTCTTTGGACGTCGCATGCTTGGCCGGTATCCATTCCGCTTTAGTACCTCCTGAACATGTGTAAGCTCACTGTTCAAGTGTTCAGGGTCACATAGGTCATAATTTTATTATGCTCGATTGATCAGTGAGGTTACGACTGACTGTAATTGCCGCGGATGGTGGTGCGAATCGGCGTGAAGGTACCTGTCTGTGTGTGTCGGTTTCCTGTAGACCGTGTGTGCTAAGCACCTATTTTCTCGAACCATTACTTTCACATCGAAAAAGGCTAACGATCTGTCCGTCTCTATTTCATATGTAAATCGAATATTCGGATGTATGGAGTTCAGGTATTCAGCCAGTTGTTCCACTGCTTGTCTACCCCCCTTCATAATACAGAAGACGTCATCGACGTACCTCTTCCGTAACTTCACGTGAAACGCTTTAAGGTCTATACTTTCTTCAAAATGCTCCATCCAGATATTAGCCATCACCGGTGCGACTGGGCTGCCCATGGCTACTCCATCGATCTGGAGGTAATATTGTCCACGGTAAAGGAAGTAATTGCCATCTAGACAATTTCTCAGCAGAACAACGTACTCATTGGACAGACCGTTTTCCCTCAACTTCTTCTCGATTGCGTCAAGACAATCGTGTATAGGAACATTTGTGAATAGTGACTCCACATCAAAACTCACCATCACTTCATCTGGTTCTATTTTCACAGTCCTGAGGATGTCTACGAAATGTTTTCTGTCAGAGAAACGACTGGATTGCAACCTGTCCGGTTGCTTTTCGGGAGATACGGGTACGCGCCCCCGGCACCTCGAGCCTTCATTATCGTACACCTATACATCCGCGATATGAAGTCCCCGTCTTTCCTTCCCTCTCCTGACTATAGTGGTAGGGTCTAACCTAGACCCGCACGGGTTGGTACCACAATTCTACCTATTTCGGCCGTAATAGCAGCTCAGCTGTGTTTCGTACGAAGGGGGAAACAGCCGTTCCTGTGTTCCTATTTCCTTTCCCAATTGGGTGGCGAAGTTTTGGTGATGCTTGAGACGTGCGGTGGTAAAAGTCTTGGCCTGTTCGTTGAGCGTGACGAGTTGACGCGGGGTCCAGGGGGATCCCGGCGGTTGTGAGCGGGGGGGCATCGGGGGCCCTTCCGTGCCCCGCGTCAGCTTTTCACTCAACTCACGGATTGGTCGGGTCCAACACACCGCTCTTTCTTTGGGTATCACCTTGACTTCGCCTCCCAAATTACACCTCACCCCCACTCTCTCTACAAACCATGGCCACAAGAAAGAGAAAGAGCAACGTTTCTACGGCGGACACCAAATCCACATTTACAATGGATTTCTGCAATATCAGGGGTCTTCACAGTAATCTCGACGCCGTCCATCAACACATTGAGTCGGCGCGGCCTGCCTTGCTCTTTTTAACGGAGACGCAGATATGTACCCCGGACGATATATCGTACCTTAAATACCCCGGCTACGAGCTGGAACATGCTTTCCACCGGAAGGCTGGGGTGTGCGTTTTCGTACGGGGTGATATCTGCTGTCGCCGCCTTCGGGCCCTCGAACGCCGGGACCTATCATTATTATGGCTGCGGGTAGACCATGGGGGTCTTACCCGAATCTACTCGTGCCTTTACAGGTCTCCGGCCAGTGATATGGGAGTCACCCAAATAACCGAGAACGTCCAAGGGGGGATTGACCAAATATTGGAACAGCATCCGTCTGCGGAGGTGGTGGTCCTAGGTGATTTCAACGTTCACCATAAAGAATGGCTGGGGTCCCGGACCACTGACCTCCCGGGCAGAACTGTCTTCAATATGGCCTCGGCCTATGGCCTCTCTCAACTGGTAATGCAGCCCACCCGCATTCCAGACGTAGAGGGTCATGAACCTTCTTTGTTGGATCTTCTGCTGACTACTCACCCAAACGGCTATAGGGTAGTGGTCGATGCTCTACTCGGATCATCTGACCACTGCCTTATTCGTAGTAAAGCCCCTGTTGTGAGACCTGATCGCTCTTCGGCAACCGGGTCTCGCAGAGTCTGGCGATATAGCTCAGCAGATTGGGATGGGCTTCGTGAATTTTTCGCGTCCTACCCATGGAAGCGGCTTTGCTCCTCCTCCGGAAATCCCGACACATGTGCGGACTGCATTACCGATACGGTGCTTCAGGGGATGGAATTATTCATCCCCAACGCAAAAATTCCGGTCGGCGGTCGCAGTCGCCCCTGGTTTAACAAAACCTGCAGGCAGGCGACGCACCTTAAGCAGTCCGCATATAGGGCCTGGAACAGTGCTAGGCAACGCCAGGACCCGCGGGTCAGGGAAGAGAAGCGTAAGTTCAATGCCGCTTCCAGATTCAACAAGAAGGTTATCGCTGAGGCCAAAGCAGAACACGTTGCCAGAATTGGCGAGAGGCTAGAAAGCTATCCTTCAGGGAGCCGTGCATTCTGGTCTCTCGCCAAGGCTGCCCAAGGCAACTTCTGCTCGTCCAATCTCCCGCCACTGCGCAAACAAGACGACATACTGGTCCATAGTGCAAAGGAAAAGGCTGACACTTTAGGCCAATTCTTTGCCTCGAACTCGACTCTAGACGACGGGGGAGTCACACCACCCAACATCTCGCGGTGTGAAAGCTCAATGCCGGAAATCCGCATCACTCAACGCGCGGTCAGGCGAGAGCTCAGGCTCCTAGATGTCAACAAGTCGAGTGGACCAGATGGCGTCCCCGCAGTGGTTCTGAAGACGTGCGCCCCTGAGTTGACTCCCGTTTTAACGCGCCTTTATCGTCTCTCATATACCGCTAATAGGGTTCCATCTTCATGGAAGGTAGCTAACGTCCACCCGATCCCTAAAAAGGGTGACCGGTCGGACCCGTCAAACTACAGACCGATAGCGATAACATCCTTGCTGTCCAAGGTTCTGGAACGAGTTATCAACTCCCAACTCCTGAGGTACCTTGAGGAGCACCGGCTGATAAGCGACCGCCAGTACGGTTTCCGTAACGGTCGGTCAGCTGGTGATCTTCTCGTGTACCTCACACACCGTTGGGCAGAAGCCTTGGAGGGCAAGGGTGAAGCTCTGGCTGTCAGCCTTGATATTGCCAAGGCGTTTGACAGGGTCTGGCACAAAGCACTTCTATCGAAGCTACCATCCTATGGAATCCCCGAGGGACTCTGCAGATGGATCGCCAGCTTCCTGGATGGTCGGAGCATTAGGGTCGTTGTTGATGGTGCTTGCTCCGATACCATGATGGTTAATGCTGGCGTACCACAAGGCTCAGTGCTTTCCCCAACGCTGTTTATTCTGCATATCAATGACATGTTAACCATTGAGAACATGCATTGCTATGCAGATGACAGCACGGGTGACGCGCGGTACACTAGCCAACAGAATGTCCCTCGGAGCTCCGTGCATGAGAGACGGTTACAACTTGTGTCTGAAGTTGAGGGCTCTCTCGGGCGGGCTCTCGAATGGGGTGAGAAGAACTTAGTTCATTTCAACCCCACGAAGACACAAGTATGCGCGTTCACTGCGAAGAAGGACCCTTTTGTTATGGCGCCTCAGTTCCAAGGAGTTTCTCTCCGTATCTCCGATGACATTGGGATCCTCGGCGTTCAAATATCCAGCAAGGTCCAATTTGGGAGTCATTTGGAAGACAAAGCCAAACTGGCGAGCAAAAAGCTGGGCGTCCTGAACAGAGCCAGACGGTACTTTACGTCATCTCAACGGCTTGTGCTATACAAAGCACAAGTCCGACCGCACGTGGAGTACTGTTCTCACCTGTGGGCAGGAGCCCCCAAATACCAGCTCGACCCACTTGACTCCCTCCAACGGCGAGCTGTTCGAATCGTCGATGATCCCAATCTCACAGACAAATTGGAGTCACTGGAGCAGCGGAGGGACTTTGGCTCTCTATGCGTGCTCTATCGTATGTTCAACGGGGAGTGCTCTGAGGAACTGTTTGACTTGGTGCCATCGTCTCCTTTCTATCATCGCACCACTCGACATCGCAGCAAAGTTCATCCATACTACCTGGACACGATCTCGTCTAGCACGGTTCGTTTTCAGCGTTCATTTCTCCCACGTACGTGCAGGCTCTGGAACGAACTACCAGCTGCGGTGTTTCCCGAGCGCTATGACATGTCCTTCTTCAAACGAGGTTTAAAGAGAGCATTAATATCACGGTAGGCAGCGGCTAGTAGGCAATAAAAAAAAAAAAAAAAAAAAAAAAAAAAAAAAAATGGCGAGAGTCCCTTACGAACGACAAGGTCTTACCAACTATTGGTTGCAGTACCGAGCTTACGTGTTTCGCTAACCTGCAAAGCCAGGGCAGATTTTAGGCACACTATGCATATGTTATTTTACTACAATGCATATTTGCAGGTTACTGAAGGCGAGGCCCCACACACTCCCCAACAGCTCCTAGTTGATGTACAAATAGGCAGTGAAAGTAAGGAAAATTATATTAATTTTTCTATAATGTAAATATAATAACTATGTATTAATGAAAGTTTTCTTTGCAGCACCTACACTTTCACAAAGCCAGAGACAAACACCACAAAGTCGCCGACGCGCTCGTCAATGTCCACGCGGTACCGCAGCGCGCCGGCGACTATTGCGTAGGTCTCCACCGTCACAGCGTCGCTCAGAAATGGTAAGCCTCACAGAGCGGTTCATAGCCATCGAAGAACGAAGAGCTGAGGCAGAGGCTATGATTGCCCGAGCAATTAGTCTTCATGCTGAAAATGAATTGACTACTGCTCGGGCAATAAATAGATTAGTAGATGTTTTAGTAGATTATTTAAATAAGTAAATAATGTAAAATATAAGATAAGAATCTTCTATCTAATTTAGATATTAGGATGTTGTAAATAGTTTGGTTTAAGAATATTTTAATTATTTAGGTAAGCTATGTACAATTAGTTATCAAGATGTTGTAAATACTTAGGTGATTATTTAATTATAATATATAAATACTAATACATTTGTTAATTTTCTTATATACAATGTTTTATTTTCTTTCATCCAATTAAAATGAATATTTCAATTTATTACAGGTTAGTTGACAGAGTAGAATGTTGTAACTCACAAGTTACAACATTTTATACTGCCAACTATATACTAGGATATTAATATATGTGCTTATAATTGCCAAGTGTGTATAATAAAAATAAAAGACAATGTTTACAACAAACTTACTTCATTTAATTTCTTTCATAAACTTTGAAATTAAATCAAAACTGTTTAATAATAATAATAGTAATTTAAACAGCACATAATATATGAAAGTCATTTAAACTTTAAATTATATACAATTTAACTAAGCTAAAGTAATTAATATTAGGAGTGTAAAATAAATTTTTATGACATGATTAAATATAATAGGTACTTATAATATGCATGTAAAGTTTAGGGAATAAATTCACTAAACAGTGGTAAATCTCTTGTGTTTTATAAGTTAGTAAAATGATGCACTATTTAGAGAATAAACACACGAAATAACATAAAATAATCAAATAAAAGCTACAAACCAAATTTTGTTCCTGACTAGTATGACCAACTATGACTGGGAGTGATCGCTCAGTGAGTCTAATTTCTTAACCCGCAACAGCAATGTTTGACAGATCCTGGAAATAATTTTTGTTTTAACAAACAAGACACTAATAAACATAAATAATAAGAACAATAAAAAAATTTACCCATTCAACTTGGTAGTGTTCTGTAGCAGGCTGCAGAGTTTGTGCTGAATCGTTAGCAATATTCTGTAAATAAAAGAAAAGTTTTAACTTTTTTTACACTTATTTTTTTTTATTTAAATTATTTTGAACTTACTTCTAATATACTTGGAGACTCCTCTATTTGCATATCTCTATTTATGACCTCCTGTTCCTAAAATAAATTGAATAACATTTATTAATGTTACATTAATGTTTCTAATTTGTTTAGAAAGTGTCATTATTGACTAAAGAAATTAGAAACATTAAAAATTACATTAGTAACTATAGAGAATAAATCTAATTAATACCTGGAAAGGATTTATTTCAAAGCGCTGGTCTCCACTGGGAAAACTTTCTCCTCCCATCATATTTAAGATTTTGAGCTCAGTATTACTGAGCTCAGGCACATTGTCCACCCCACCGCCAGTTCGCCACCTTGCTATTATAATTTGGCTAGATTTGCGTTTCACAGCACCTTTCTTATCTTTCCAGTACTAAAAGAAATAAATATTATTGCAAATATTTAATGATGTCTCAGTGATCAATGCGGTGAAAACCGGAAGCGATCACCGGATGGTAAGAGGCACATTAAATATCAACCCTAAGCTGGACCGGTCGCGACTGATGAAGTCTACGCTCCGACCTGCACCGATTCAAATTCAAAGCTCCGAGAGCTTCCAACTCAAACTTTTTAACCGCTTCGAAAGCCTTGGCGATTGCGTAGACGTGGACGAATACAGCAACAGGTTCGTGGAAACTGTCCGTTCGGTAGGGTCTAACATCTTTAAAGCCCACCGCAGTAAAGGACCGAGAAAGATCACCGACCAGACCCTCAAACTTATGGACGAAAGGCGCAGGATGGTACTGCGGTCCCCAGAGGAAGCTAGTGACTATCGGCGGCTCAACAGACGGATCTCCAAGTCTTTGACTCGCGACCTTCGCCAATTTAACACACAACGTCTTAAAGAGGCTATAGAGCGCAACAAAGGCTTGAAAGTGTTCGCACGAGATCGGTCTGTCGGGCAGAGCCGACTTGTCAAGCTGAAGACTGGGGACGGCAGGATCATCTCGTCTACGCCAGAAGTTTTAGAGTAGGTCGAGAGGTTCTACGGACAGTTATACACGACACAACATGCACCTGTTAGCTCCCTAGCATCAGATCCAAGAGCTAGGTTAACTCGACATTACACCAAAGACATCCCGGACGTCAGCCTGTGCGAGATTGGTATGGCCCTCAGACAGCTCAAGAACAACAAGGCGCCGGGTGAGGATGGAATCACAACCGAGCTACTGAAGGCAGGCGGAAATCCTGTCCTGAAGGCCCTTCAGAGGCTCTTTAGTGCCGTCCTCCTCGAGGGCAAAACGCCACAGGCATGGCATAGGGGTGTGGTGGAGCTGTTCTTCAAGAGGGGCGATAAAACCCTTCTGAAGAATTACAGACCTATCACACTCCTGAGTCACGTCTACAAGCTGTTCTCAAGAGTCATCACTAATCCTCTCGCAAACAGGTTCGACGACTTCCAGCCTCCCGAACAAGCCGGTTTCCGAAAAGGTTTTAGTACCATAGACCACATACATACGCTGCGGCAGGTTATACATAAGTCCACAGAGTATAACCGGCCCCTATGCTTAGCGTTTGTGGACTATGAGAAAGCCTTTGATTCGATCGAGACCTGGGCCGTGCTGCAGTCTCTCCAACGGTGCCATATTGACTATCGATATATCGAAGTGCTGAAGTGTTTGTATGAAAACGCCACCATGTCAGTACGAATTAATGGTCAGAGCTCAAGGCCTATCCAGTTACAGCGAGGAGTGCGACAGGGAGATGTCATATCTCCGAAACTGTTCACCGCTGCACTGGAGGACGTGTTCAAGCTTTTGACCTGGAATGGACTTGGCATCAACATAAACGGCGAGTACATCACTCACCTTCGATTCGCGGAAAATATCGTGGTCATGGCTGAGACCGTGGAGGAGCTCAGTGCAATGCTCGATGACCTCAGTAGTCTCTCGACAAGTGGGCCTAAAAATGAACATGGACAAGACTAAAGTTATGACCAATGTCCATATTACACCCACTCCTATTACGGTCGGAGGCTCGATGCTCGAATTCGTTGACGAGTACATATACCTGGGACAAACAGTCCGATTAGGTAAGTCCGATTTCGAGAAAGAGGTCACTCGTCGAATCCAGCTCGGCTGGGCAGCGTTCGGGAAGCTACAACATATCTTCTCGTCCGCACTACCGCAGTGTCTTAAGACCAAGGTCTTTGACCAGTGTGTGCTGCCAGTGATGACATACGGAGCAGAGACGTGGTCGCTTACTATGGGTCTTATCCGAACGCTCAAAGTCGCTCAGAGGGCGATGGAGCGGGCTATGTTAGGCGTCTCCCTGCGCGATCGTTTGAGAAACGAAGAAATCCACAGGCGAACCAAAGTGACTGACGTGGCTCGCAGAGTTGCTTCTCTGAAGTGGCAATAGGCAGGACACATAGCTCGCAGAACTGACGGCCGCTGGGGCAGAAAGGTTCTAGAGTGGCGACCACGAACCGGAAGACGCAGCGTGGGCATACCCCTCACAAGGTGGACCGACGACCTTATAAGGGTGGCGGGCAACCGATGGATGAGGGCGGCGAACGACCGGCTACGATGGCGAAAATTGGGGGAGGCCTATGTCCAGCAGTGGACGTCTTTTGGCTGATATGATGATGATGATGATGATGACAATAGATTTACACTTATTTAAATGATATGGCTAGGGCCATTAGCAAATTCAGACTATCATGGACTAAATTATTATTTTAAAGTAACACAAGACTAACCTTACACCACTGGTCAGACGATTTTACACAACCACTACCATCGCAGTTTAAGGTTGTTGCAATGTCAGACCAAGCTTTACGAGTGCGAATGCTAGCATTAGCAGTTCGAGCATGGCCTGTAGCAAGCCAAGGCTTAGCTTCTAAAACGCTCACCAACATTTCAAGCTGGCCTGCTGAAGGAGCTGCATTGCGAGACACTAAAAAAACGTTTAGGCATTGTATTATGAATTTTGATCACTACAATAAGACACTTAAGTATAGGTACAGTATTGTGCAGATTTGGCAAGAGATACCTATTATTAAAGTTAAAATTCACTTACTTTTAACTTGTTTGTATAGAACTTCTTTGTAGCACACAACAAACCCAAATAAAGTGCACTCCTGCGTGGTAGGGTGACTCGAAGTGGATAAAAACCCATATTTATTCTTGAGTTCATTATTAACAACGCACCACTTATAACCACTTAACTTATTTGGAATTTTGTAACAAAAAGTTAAAACTTTGTTTTAGCTAAAACGATAACTGTCAAAATGTCAGCCAATGTTTATATTTATTACTGCTTGTTGAAAAAAAATTACGAGAAGTTGTATGATTAAAATTTTTGATCTAATTATCCAGTTATAGTTTAATAAATACCTCGTATTTTTCTATAACTTATTTTGTATTTAAATTATTTTAAATATGATGATTTACGCTATAATTTGATAATCGAGATTTCTCGACTATCATTTAGGTTGAACTACTACAACACTTAACATCTTAGACAACATCGTTGTGACCACGCATCCGAGAGATCGTGAACGAGTATTTATGCTTTGAGAATACCAATTTTGTCAACGTTGTTTTTAAAGGCGTTCTTATGAACGAAACATCCGTGAAGCTCGTCGTTGTCAACATCTTTAACGCAATGCTTAGAGAATCACCTTCCTGGATGCACTCGAAAGGTTGCAGCGGCGAGCAGTCCGTATCATCGGAAGCCCGGAGGCTATCAAGGCCCTTGAGCCTTTACAGCTGCGAAGAGACATCGCCTCAATGGCCGTCTTCTATCGCCTTTACCATGGAGAGTGTTCTGAAGAGCTCTTTGAATTTGTTGGTTGGAGCCTTGATGCTACCAAACAACTCTCTTGATAGATCTTGATAAATGATAACACCTTGATGGTTATAAAAATTTATTACTTGAACTACACGAGTTTTCACTTGGTCTCACTTGCTACGACTGAACAATGAATAATATGTAATAATGTAAAGTGCTGACGCGGCGACATGTACGGTAATTGGACCGTACATATTCCCGGGCCAGAGAAGATGAGATGCTGAGCCGAAATGTATACATTGAGAAAAATAAAAACAAAACAAATTATTTAAACTGAATTATCAAACATTCCGTTAAATTTTCGTAAAACGGGACTTGTCGATCTGTTTCGTAATGTTGGTGGTCGCGCGCTGTGAGTCGACGTGTCGCAGACGCTCGCGCCGGGAGGCCCCGCGCGCGCCGCCACCGCCGTGCCTGCCGGGGCCGCCTGCTCCTGGACCGTGTGCCTTGATGCCTGACCGGCATGCCTGTTATTTTCTTGTTTTCGTGTACAGCGCCATGTGTAAGGAATGCGCCGTATCACAACAGCTACTCCAATTACCAGTACCATCCCAAAAATGACATAAATCATAGAATAATGATGGATGTTATGGGACGATAATATAACCTCTGGAAGGACTTCCTTGTCTTTTAAATCCTGTATCCTATTTTCTGTCTGTACTTGCCGCTTGGAACCTTAAATGCGATTCATTAGACATCTTGTACATAGGGATGCTGATGTTAATTATATGATTGATAGGTGCGATTGTAGGTGTGTAAAGGTCCGGTAAAATTTTCAACTCGCTTGTGTGAGGTTTGTGAGGATATATTGTACACTCTTCTGTCTTGATTAAACAACCGTGACCTACACTCAATAGTCCGGCGCGTGTCAGCTGATGCACGGTAATCTGATCGTCGCATATCGTGCGCACGTTGTGTTCATTATGTAACTATCTTGCCAAGTATTTTTACATAATGAATTAATTGTCATGCATTCTTGATTTTCTTGTATACATAAATTTTTGTCACCTTTCATCAGGTACTCCGGCTTCTGACTGTGATAGACGTACCTACGCTTCTTGAACAAAGCAGGCCTTGATGTCTGTTTCGCTCATGGGTATAAAGGTGTCTTTTCTTATGTTCATGGCCACATAATCTGCTACAGGTGATATCCTGATAATCTTGTTCTCATGAAATTTAGGAACTGGTATCAATTTAAATATTTCATAGAAGTCTCTACTGATTAATGGTATCCTTATCTCAAACAGTAGGTACTCTTCCAGCTTTCTGGCTTTGACCTTCAAAAATTGATATATCTTGCGAGTAAATGTTGTCTACTGGCAATGTAACATCTTTGGGTAGTTTGCTTGAAATGTTGCTCAACTCAGCAATAAGTTGATTTGGTGTTATTAAGTGTAAGTTGAACCGGCCTTGATAAACGTCCAGTAATGAATCCATTATTATATTTTGTAAACCTTTCAAGTTGCTAAGCATATTTGTTGCTATTATAGACCCAATTGTAAAGTCATTAAGGTCGGTATTTTCTTGAGCCTTGTTTCTTAACATATCTATTGCCTTGTCTAATGCCATCATATGCTGGTTTATAATTTTATGTTGTTGATTCATAGCACTCTCCGAACGTTTTAATAAATTGTTTTCAGCTTCTATAATAGTTGTTTGATTTTTCCAGAGGTTTAGCATGTGGTTTTGATTTTCATGTAATAAAGCAATGTCCTGTTTGTATTGTTCGGCAAATCTGCTATCTAATACTCCGAACAAAGTATTAGCGAGATATCCAACCCCATTTATCAATCCTCTTTTGTTACGCCGCTGTCTGGACTGCGTCTGCGGCGCCTCGATTTGCTGACTTGCTAACAGCTGATTGTAGTATCGCAATTCGTCATAACCGTGACGTAACTGGAGTACTATTGCATCACATCGAGCTTGTTCTCGCATTGAACACTGACATGCTTTGTCGAGTGTTTGTATATATGAATTGAGTGACTTAATTCCTTGGAGAAAAGGTGCCATTTCATAATAAATAACGAGTTTCCATTCGTCCTTAATAAGTAGCATGTTAGATAACTTTTCCAAGTATAATCCTTGATCTTCTCGAAACTGAGTGATGTTGACGTGTGCCGTAGAACTTGATATGATAGTGAAGAATAATAAAAATGTCATGAGTATGGACGTGAAAAGACTTCGTTTGGGTTTTGCAACGTAGCTTGTTTTATACGATTGCGCTTGCTTGATTTCATTGTTTTTATCATTTTCGTTCGATTCATCGTGACTGATTAATTTTGATAGCTTTATAACTGGTCTCTTCATGTAGCCACCTTTTGTTTTTAAAGAGACTACACGTACAAAGCCATCTTTTCCGGGGTGAAGCTCCATTACGCGGCCCATGACCCACTTGCCGGGTGGTAGATTCTCTTCGTGAACGAGAACCACATCATTTAGTTCAATGTTTTCTTTTGTAGTTTTTCATTTTGACCTTGATGTCAATTGGGACAGATACTCCGCATTCCACCTTTTCCATATATCTTGCATTATATTTTGTGTCAGACACCACCGCGTTCTTAGATCTCTTTCAGTCGGTACTATGTTCAATAATGGACCACTTGACAGAAAGTGAGATGGCGTCAAATATTCTAAGTCCTCGGGATCGTCAGTTAAGGCACACAATGGTCTTGAATTTAAGCATGCCTCAATCTGAGTTAGCAGTGTGGAGAACTCCTCGTAGGTAAGTTTCTGTTCTCCTATCACCCTCTTCAAATGAAATTTAAAACTTTTCACCGCAGCTTCCCAGAGGCCCCCTGCTGATGGCCAGGCTGGAGCATTGAAGTGAAAGGTTATCTCCACATCTGCTAATTCTTGCTGTAACTCGTTGAAGGTATGTAAAATTTCTTGATATTCTACTTGTAAAACCTTGCTGGCTCCGACGAAATTGCGTCCGTTGTCACAGTAGATGTCACTTGGTGTACCTCTCCGGGCGGCCATTCTGCGTAGAGCCGCGATGAATGCAACTGTTGACAGGTCAGAGACCAACTCTAAATGCACGGCCTTGGTTGACATGCATACGAAGACGGCGACATATCCCTTTGTTGTTTTTATGCCACGACCCTTGTTGGCCTTCAAAAATACATGCCCCGTGAAATCTACGCCGGTATGCTTGAATGGGCAAGAAAGACGGACTCTTGCTTCCGGTAAATCTCCCATATTTTGCTGCTGCATATTTGGTTTTTTTTTTTTTTACATATTACACACTGACGTAAATATTTCTTTATTGTTCTTGTTCCACTAAGTATCCAATATCTTTGTCTTGTAAATGCTAGCGTAACTCGAGCTCCGCCGTGTAATGTGTGCTCATGTGCATGATTTATAACTCATTTTGTGAAGCAATGGTTTTGTGGTAATATAATTGGGTTTTTCTTTTCAGGGCTAATGTAGGCGTTACGCAGTCTTCCCCCTACGCGAAGGATCTCGTGTTCATCTAAATACGGGTTTAAACTTATAATTTTGCTCTTCATTGAAATAGATTTCTTTTGTTTTAGACAGCATATCTCATCTCTAAATGTTTCGCCTTGAACGTGGATGACCATGAATAGTTATCTCTACTTCTTGTGGTATTGCTTGCTTAATTTTCATCATTACTTTGGAGAGAAGGAGGGCTCCACTCAGTTCCAGTCGTGGTAAAGAAACTTCTTTGTTACAGGGAACAAGTCTTGATTTTCCAGCAACAAGTTTTATTACAGATTGGCTTGATTTTATTATTTTGCTATAAACGACACAAGCGTATGCTCTTTGCGATGCGTCACAATAGCCGTGCAATTCGAGCTTACACGTGACATCGCAACCTAACCATCGTGGTATACAAACATTATTTATGTGAATAATATCGCCTTTTATTTTTAGCCATTCTTGATGTATATCCTTAGGGAGCTTGTCATCCCAGTTCATGCTTATTTTCCATACTTGTTGAAATAGCAGTTTCAGTTTAGTAGAAAGCGGAGTCAGCCACCCCAGAGGGTCAAATAACTGGGAAATGGCCGATAACAACGACCTCTTTGTGTCTGTAGTGTCCTTGTTGACTTCATATTGATAAAAAAAAATATCCTTTTCAGGATTCCAATGTAAGCCGAGAGTCTTAGTTGATTCATTTAACTTGAAATTAAAGTTGCCTTGTTTTTGTTGTGTTGCATTTTCTAATAACTCTTGATAGTTCGACTTCCATTTTCTCAAGTTGAAACCGCCGGCTTTCAGAATGTTTATAAGATCGTGTTTAATTTTTAGTGCATATTCTAAAGACGGAAGTGACAAAATTAAATCGTCCATATATACGTTGTTTTCCAGGATTCGGGCGGCTTCTGGATACCTTTCAGCTTCCTCATTTGCTAGTTGACGCATCGTCATCATGGCGAGGAAAGGCGCGGCCTTGGTGCCATAAGTAACAGTAGTAAGTTGATAGTGTCGCAGAGGTTCTTGCGGACTATCTCGCCAAATAACTCTCTGAAGATGCTGGTCATCTTCATGCAACCAAATGGAGCGAAACATCTTTTCACAGTCAGCCGTAAAAGCCACCTTATATTGTCTCAATCCTAATAAAATATCTTGTTGTAAGTTGGGCCCCGTACACATGCAATCGTTGAGGCTTAAGCCACTCGAAGTTTTTTCCGATGCATTGAAGACTACACGTAGCTTCGTAGTACTAGAATCGCTTCGTAGCACGCAATGGTGAGGTAAGTAACAATTGCGCTCTGATGACGTATTCTCGTAGCTTATAGGTTTCATATGACTCAATTCTTGATAATCGTGTATGAACGACTTATAAGCTATTTTTAGATCATTATTTCTATTGAATTTTCTTTCCAACTGGCTAAATTGTGCAATTGCTTTATTCTTCGATATTCCTAATTGATCGATGTTTGTCTTAAGGGGCAGTCTCACTATGAATTTCCCATCTAATGACCTTGTTGTAGTGGATTTGTAGAAATCAATGCAATTAGTTTCTTCTATAGAATATGATTGGTTTTCAGGGACATCTTCAATTTCCCAGAATTTTTGCATATCTTGTATGTTATTATTATTATTCACAACGACGTTGCACTGGAAAGGTTGTATCCACCCACACAGAATCCATCCGAGGCGTGTTTGCTGTACAATTGGTGTCTTGCTACCAATTCTATGTATTCCGTTCATTATAATATTTGAATAGATATCGGCTCCAAACAATATATCAATGGGCCTACTAATGTGAAAATCGGGATCTGCCAATTTTATTTCTGGTGGTAACTGCCATGTTGGTCGCTTGAATGAAATGTTAGGTAAGTTTCTTGTTAAACTTTTCATAATGTAAGCATTTGTAGTAAATGCGTATTTTTCAGTTATTGAATTGCAATTGATTGTTATCATTCCCTTACAGATATTGTCCGTGGTGCCAACACCTGTTATAACTCCTTTACGTTTTTGACGGGGTAAACGTAAAAGCTGTGCCGCTTTTGTTGTGATAAGGGATACTTGTGAGCCTTGATCTATAAGTGCTCGCAAGATCTCGTACTCTCCATCAGCTTTCTGTACTTGTAACAGGGCTGTGGCTAGTAAAACTTCAGGCACGTCGCATTGTTGTGTAAAGTGCGCGTTATTGCTGACGCGTTCCGGTTGCCGGTTTGATTCCTGGTTGTTGGACGCAGACCGCGACGTTTCGTCGGACGGTGTTACGTTTCGCGCAAACGCTGAGTGCAGTAAAGTATTATGACACCCGTGGCAATCACGGCATCGTTTATTTGAAGTGCATGTTTTCCCATTATGCTTATACAGACAATTTAAACAATAATTTATTTTTGCAATTGCCTGCCGTCTTTGTATTGGTGTCATTTCTAGAAATTTCTTGCAATAATAAATGCCATGTTCTTCACTGTTACAAATTAGGCATATTAATCTATTTTTTGTATTTGATTGTGTAGTAGCTTGATTGCTTGAAAAATTCTTGAAACTATTTGGCTTAGTCTGCCTATTTGAATCAGAATAACCCAATTTTTGCTGAGAATGTTCTTGCTTTCGACGCGCCGATTCCATAGTAGTAAATCTATTTTCTAAAAATCTGAGAAATTCGTTTAAATTTGGCAACTCTCGTGGTTCCTTTAATGACTCCAAGTAGTCATTATGAGTTTCTGCGTCTAATTCTTGCACTAAAAGGTAGACCAAAATCGTATCCCAGGTTTTTATATCAACGCCAAGGTTCTTAATTGCATTCAAGCATTCTGTGGTGACGTCATGAAGTCGTTTTATGTGGTTTGCATTAGCTTGTTGCGTTACCGAAAGGTTCATAACAGTATTCATGTGTGTTGTAAAAATCAACTTTTTGTTGTTATACCTGTGTTTTAATATCTCCCAACAGGCAGTATAATTTTCGGAGCTAATTTGTAGGTGTTGTACTAAGCGCTCTGCTTCTCCCTTAAGCTTGCTTTTAAGGAACTGCATTCTCTGCGCGTTTGATAAACTTGGATTGTTGTGTATGGCCTCGCTAAAGAGATCTTTAAACGAGACCCATTGCTGGTAATTGCCATTGAAGTTGGGGATATCGAGTTTCGGCGTCGATTTCTCCCTATGTGAGGCAGACCACAACTTGCTATTTATGGCCTTCTTGATATCGAAATATTTTTGTTCGTGTTCTGTGAATCTTGCTTCATACTGTAGATTAGATCCACTTGTTTCACTATCTATCTCCCAATGAAGTAAGTCAATAGCTTTCCAGCGCACTTGAAGAGATTTTAAAGTATCTTCGAACTCCCATCTTTCTTCCATGGTGTCTACGTTGATCAAAGATGCAGTTCTCGCAAATGCCTTGAAGTTGCTTAATTGTCTTCTGAACATCTCGTCGAGCTTGCTGCAACTACCTGTATTTGAGGTACTTGCCATGGTATTCCAGTCGAGCTTTTTTGGTTGATCAGTCCTGTCTTGAGAGGCGAATGTATCCTCTAAAGGTAAGTTTTCTTCTTGCACTACTTGCCGAAACGTAGACGGTTCAACACTCACACCGTGCTCGACTGGTGTTTGTTGATCAGAACGCTGTCCTTCATACGACGTGTACGTTTGTGACACCGGAGGTTGTCGTTGCCCAATGCTCGACTTCTCAATATATAGTTTAGCATCTAAATAAGACTGTCTTGTTTGCTGGTAATAATTTCCAACGAAATATTCATGCTCATCCGATAAAAACTCCGAAAGTTTCGCGTGGACTGTCTTGTATTCATTCCAACACCTTTCGAGAGCCTCGAGTCGTCTCTTGATTTGTTCTGGCGTCCTACGCGAAGGACCATCCTTCTTGAAATTAACTAGAATCTTATTGATTTCTTCAGATATTAAAGATTGTTGGTAAAGTAAATCTTGTACGTCCATCTTGTTATGGCTTGATGTCAACTTGTAAAAAAACTTGTGAAAATAGAAAACTCGCAATTAATTCACTTGATATATGTAAGGTACCTTACTTGATATATTTTATTGTGCACAATCTTGCTAACGCATGGACTTGTATTTCACAACAAATTCCCACGCTGTAAAACTTGCTCTTGTAACTTGTAACTTGAATCTTGCTGGTTCTTGATAGTTTAGTGTCCAAATGTGCTCCTGCGTGACATGTGCGCCTTCTCAATTTAGCCGGTGAGACCCGCTTGTGGGAGGCCGACTGAACCGATTCGCTATCACACAAAAACACCAAAAGGTACACTAACCTTGGCTTCGAAGGACCAAAATGTTGGTTGGAGCCTTGATGCTACCAAACAACTCTCTTGATAGATCTTGATAAATGATAACACCTTGATGGTTATAAAAATTTATTACTTGAACTACACGAGTTTTCACTTGGTCTCACTTGCTACGACTGAACAATGAATAATATGTAATAATGTAAAGTGCTGACGCGGCGACATGTACGGTAATTGGACCGTACAGAATTAATCCCACCCTCTCCCTTTTTATCCAGAACGACACGTGCGGGACTAAAGTGCCACACTTTTACAGTGGAATCTAAAAGGTCTCGAACCAAACGGTTCAGCACTTCATACTTTTGTCGCTCAATTAAAGCCTGGAACTCTTTGCCAGCGCATGTGTTCCCATCTAATTTTGATCCCGAGTCTTTTAAGCGGGGCGTGAAAAAGCATCTCACTAAGCCGCCATAGTGGAGGCCACCATACCAGTAGTTTGGCTTTTGAAATGGTGTCCGCCACTTCTGGATTCCACTTACTGCTTACCATCAGGCAGAGTGGAGTTACTTTGGTAGGCTAATATAAAAAAAAAAAAAAAAAAATACTACTCGTATTTTCATCGCGAGTTACTACACTATCATCATCATTGGTTGCACTATGTTACAATCTGGGCGCAAACAGCTGTCGAGAATTATTTGTCTTCGATTGCGACGAATTACTGAGCCGCTATTTAGTTTTATAAAGTATGACCTTAGCCCAGTTATACCTGTGATCCCCCCACGGGGGGTTCCCGCCTTGTCGTGGCGTGGGGGCTTAGTAGCCGTGGAACGTTTTTCCACGGTGAAGCTAAGAGGAACCAACAGAACGTCCCCCTACATGACGTTAAACTGTAGCACGCCCTATGACATGGCGTAAAACTGTTCAAAAAACTATGATGTCGGCAAAAAGTATTGTATTACCCCAGGAGGGTACCGGGCGTCTATCGCCCGGAGAATCCCTCACGGGGCGCTCGCGCTCCGTCAGCCCTTCGTATTCTGGAGAGGGCAACCGCCATCTTGTCAGCGCAGTGCCGCGCGAAAAATTGGGCACAGATTTGCCGGAGTCCGATACGGATTC
Source organism: Parascotia fuliginaria (assembly GCA_963082885.1). Lineage (NCBI taxonomy): Eukaryota > Metazoa > Arthropoda > Insecta > Lepidoptera > Erebidae > Parascotia > Parascotia fuliginaria. The sequence continues at coordinate 9,376,889 of OY720189.1, forward strand.
CGTCTTGGTTTGCGTCTCAGGGACGACGCAGGAGAGGAAGAACAAGCGCAAGCGCCGCCCCCCAAAGATTCAGTCTGGATCTGGGGGAGATTCCAGCACAGCGCCGATAGCTAAAGTACCAGCCGTGCGGAAGGGCAGAGGCAGACCTGGCACACCAATTGTCGGTCTAACATCCTTCGCAACAGAAGCACCGACGCAGACAGCGGCTCTACCGAGGGCCCAAAATGTCTTCAACAGGCGGGAGTTGATCGCCCGCTCACGTGAAGAAGGAGAACGCGTTGCAGAAGACAGCGTAACGCAGCCTCTAGAGACGGTCCAGGTGCCTGGTCTTGGTACCGAACAGGCACCGGATCTCGTTCGATCCGCTGAAGACTCTGTGGCCGCCATCATTACGGTGGCCACAAAAAGTCGAAACCTCAAGGGCACTTTTGTTAGTGCCCTCAAGAAAGCGGCCTCTCACCTCAAGGAGGTGGTACAGACGCTGGCGGAGCGTACCACCTCAGAGGAGACAAAGTGTTTGAGGGCGGCCAACGACCGCCTAAAGGAGGAGGTCGCCGAGCTCCGCGCCGAGCTTGGCAAACTAAAGTCTGCCGTGCGGCAGACTCAAGCCGGTTCTGCCCCGGCAGAGGAGCAGCGCTCCTCATTAACTGACGCACAGCTGCGTCAAGTGATGGTTTCCGTCGGGACCATGCTTGACGCACGTCTGGAGAGTCTGGAGGCGAGGCTGCCTCTAGAACCACGCCTCCGTCCGCCGTTGGCTGCAGACAGACGTCAGCTGTCTGTGGGTGGAGGTTCGGCACCAGCCAGCAGGACCTTTGCGGCTGTGGCATCGACGTCGGTGCCCACGGGTGCATCGGGATGCGGGAACCCGGGTGGAAAGAAGGTGCTTCCCATAGCCCCTTCTAAGTCCCAGAGGGACTTTCCGCCCCTACCTTCAACGGCACCAGCGGGTTTTTCTCGCGTTTCGGCGCCTGTGCCAAGCAACAGGATGGTGGCACCCGGTCCTAGTGCGCGGGTGAGTACCTCTGCTGCCAGTAGCTCTGCGCCTACTGGTGAGGGTTGGCAGGCAGTCGGGGAGAGAGAAGAGGCTCAGCGCCAAAAGAGACGCGAGAAGAGGAGCGCTACGAAAGTAGCGGCTGCCGCCAAAGAAGCGGCAAAGAAAAAGCCTGGGAGGCTCCAGCCGCCCAAGTCGGCCGCCGTGGTGATCACGGTGGCACCGGAGGCGTTGGAGCGTGGTCTCTCGTACGCAGCCGTGTTCAAGCAGGCGCGGGAACGAGTTAGTGTTGCGGATTTGGGCCCTACTGGCATAAGGACTCGTCTTGCTCGCACCGGGGCTCGAATTTTGGAGTTTCCCGGCGCTGACGGGAACAAAACGGCTGACGTCGTAGCCGAGAGGCTACGAGGTTTGTTTGCGGCGGAAGATGGCGTCAAAGTCGCCAGGCCCATCAAATGCGCGGAAGTGCGCATCTCCGGTCTGGACGACTCGGTGACACCTGACGAAGTCCGGGAGGCGATTATAGCTACCACTGGCTGCGCCCCGGAAGCCGTCAAGGTTGGCGCCATCCGCCCTGGTCCAGGGGGTGTTGGAGCTGTGTGGGCGCAATGTCCTGTCGTGGCAGTCTGGTGACGAGGAGTCTGCCGGCAGTGGCCAACGGTCTGGCCACTGCCGGCAGACTCCTCGTGGGTTGGAGTTCAGCTAGAGTCACCTTGCTAGCAGCCCGGCCAGCAAGGTGCTTCAAGTGTATGGCCACGGGGCACGTGCGTGCTACCTGTACCAGTAGCCTCGACTGCAGCGATCTGTGTTATCGCTGCGCTGGACCAGGGCACAGAGCGACGGACTGTACCGCTGCTCCCCGCTGCCCTATATGTGCAGCGGCCATTCGGCCCGCCAATCACGCGATGGGGCGTGAGGGATGCAAGCCGCCCTCTCAAGCTTCTAAGCCCAAGCCGGGAACCAGCCAATCGACCCCGGCTGCTTCCGGTATTACTCGACCGCCGTGGCGGATGGAGGAGGACATCGCAACAGTGTCCCAATAATGGACGACTCTTACACCCTCCTTCAGGCGAATCTTAACCACTGTGCTGGTGCGCAGGACCTTTTCCTGCAATCCATGGCAGAGTGGTCGATAGGCGTGGCTGTAGCCGCGGAGCCGTATTACGTTCCTCCCCGTCCAAACTGGGTGGGTGACTGGGACAGCTCCGTGGCAATCGTCAGCTCCACGGCACCTCGTTCCCCGCCCTTGTCGCCCAGAGACAAAGGCTCGGGATACGTCGCTGCCGAATGGGGCGGAATCCTGCTCTACGGAGTGTATTTCTCCCCCAACCGGAGTCTGGCGGATTTCGAGGCCTTCCTTACATCCCTGGAGGCCTCGATACGGCGTTTGGCACTGCCCCGCGTTTTAGTTCTGGGGGACTTTAACGCGAAATCGGAGGCGTGGGAATCCCCTAGGACTGACGCCCGCGGCAGAGCGGTCGAGAAGTGGGCTGATTCGGTGGGCCTCTGTCTCTTAAACAGAGGCACCGCCAATACGTGCGTGGCAGCGGGGTGGGTCGATAGTGGACCTTTCGTTCGCTACCCCTGCCGTCTCAGCACGCGTAAGAAACTGGCGCGTCTTGGAGGAGGTCGAGACTCTCTCGGACCATTTGTACATCCGAGTAGAGCTCTACCGGAGCACCCAGGACCCCAGTAGGGGTCATATGACAGACAGAGCTCCCCGGTTTACGCGGTGGGCTGTGGGTGGTTTGAATAAGGACCTACTGGCGGAGGCAGCCATCGTTCAGGCTTGGCTGTCCTCACCACCTCCCTCCGAGGGAGTAGACGCTGCGGCTACCTGCGTTAGCAGTGCTTTTACGCAGATCTGCGATGTGGCAATGCCGCGCGTCCGACGTCGGCCTCCCAGGAGGGAGGTCTATTGGTGGCCTCAGGAGTTGGCGGATCTCCGTGCAATCTGTATCCGTGCCCGAAGGTCCTACACCCGCAGCCGGCGGCGTCGCCGCGATGACGATAGGGATGGCCAGCTATACGAGGCTTACCGCACTTCTCGGGAGGCCCTCAAGCTGGCCATCTATCGCGCCAAAGAAAACGCAAGAACGCAGATGCTGGAGGGACTCGACCGTGACCCCTGGGGCCGCCCTTACCGCGCGGCGCTAAACAAGCTCCGCGTGCGGGGTCCCCCCCTTACCGAGTCTCTCCAGCCCAGCTTCCTCACGCAAGTGGTCGAGGGTCTCTTCCCGCAACAGGCGGAGCACGTGCCCCTGGCGATGGCCGCTCAGGCCGGAAGTCCGGGAGGCCTGTGAAAATGCTCCACCTGTCACAGAAGCGGAGTTGAGGGCGGCTGTTCAGCGAATTCGTTCTAAGAACACCGCCCCTGGGCCGGATGGCATTCCGGCCCGTGTGTTGGCACTGATCCTTGACCACATGGGGGGCCGCCTCAGGGACCTCTTCGACGCCTGCCTGGTGTCTGGAAGGTTCCCCGAGTCCTGGAAAATGGGGAAGCTGGTGCTCCTACCCAAGCCGGGAAGAGCCCTGGACTCATTTGCAGCCTACAGACCCATCGTGTTGCTGGATGAGGCGGGTAAGTTGCTGGAGAGAATTCTCGCTGCCCGCATCGTCCGGCACCTAATCGAGGTCGGCCCCGATCTGTCGAGCACCCAGTTTGGTTTCCGTGCCGGACGTTCGACGGTCGACGCCATTTTAGCGGTGAAGGCCGCGGCGGAGGATGCTGTAGGCTCCGGAGGTGTGCTGTTGGCGGTGGCACTGGACATCGCCAACGCATTTAACAGCCTGCCATTCAGCACTATCGGGGAGGCGCTCCGGTTTCATGGAGTGCCCGCATACGTCAGGTTGCTGGTGGCAGACTACCTCGAGCGACGGAGCGTCCTGTACGAGGATCGAAATGGAGGCGTCACGCGCAAGGCGATTACGGCCGGTGTTCCACAGGGGTCTGTTCTTGGCCCTCTCCTGTGGAACATCGGCTATGACTGGGTCCTGCGTGGTACCCTTCCCCTCGGGCTGAGCGTATTCTGTTACGCTGACGATACACTTGTCGCAGCCCGGGGTGGTAACTTTCAAGAGGCGGCCCGCCTGGCCACCATCGGTGTCTCTCAGGTGGTCGAGCGTATTGAGGCGCTAGGGCTTAGGGTGGCCCTTAATAAGACAGAGGCCCTTCTGTTCCATGGGCCCCGCCGCGGTCCACCCGCTGGCGCCTCGATAGTAGTTGGTTCGGTCCTCGTACGGGTGCAAGCCCAGATAAAGTATCTGGGCTTAGTGTTGGATGGGCGATGGCTCTTCGACGAGCACTTCGGCCAACTAGCGCCGAGGCTGGAGGGGGCTGCGTCCACCTTGGCACGCCTGTTGCCAAACCTGGGCGGTCCCAGCGTCACCTGTCGTCGGCTTTACGCGGGGGTGGTGCGGTCAATGGCGCTTTACGGCGCACCGGTGTGGGCAGAGTCTCTGACCGCCCAGAATAGGCTGCGACTGTGCAGACCGCAGCGTGTCATGGCGGTCAGGGCCATACGCGGTTACCGCACTGTGTCGGCAGACGCGGCGTGTGCATTAGCCGGAACACCCCCGTGGGATTTGGAGGCGGAAGTGCTCGCCGATGTGTATAGGCGTGCAGTTCAAGTTCGGGCAGAAAGGCGGTCTCCTCTGCCCGAACTTGAACTGCACGCCGACGACAGGTGACGCTGGGACCGCCCAGGTTTGGCAACAGGCGTGCCAAGGCGGACGCAGCCCCCTCCAGCCTCGGCGCTAGTTGGCCGAAGTGCTCGTCGAAGAGCCATCGCCCATCCAACACTAAGCCCAGATACTTTATCTGGGCTTGCACCCGTACGAGGACCGAACCAACTACTATCGAGGCGCCAGCGGGTGGACCGCGGCGGGGCCCATGGAACAGAAGGGCCTCTGTCTTATTAAGGGCCACCCTAAGCCCTAGCGCCTCAATACGCTCGACCACCTGAGAGACACCGATGGTGGCCAGGCGGGCCGCCTCTTGAAAGTTACCACCCCGGGCTGCGACAAGTGTATCGTCAGCGTAACAGAATACGCTCAGCCCGAGGGGAAGGGTACCACGCAGGACCCAGTCATAGCCGATGTTCCACAGGAGAGGGCCAAGAACAGACCCCTGTGGAACACCGGCCGTAATCGCCTTGCGCGTGACGCCTCCATTTCGATCCTCGTACAGGACGCTCCGTCGCTCGAGGTAGTCTGCCACCAGCAACCTGACGTATGCGGGCACTCCATGAAACCGGAGCGCCTCCCCGATAGTGCTGAATGGCAGGCTGTTAAATGCGTTGGCGATGTCCAGTGACACCGCCAACAGCACACCTCCGGAGCCTACAGCATCCTCCGCCGCGGCCTTCACCGCTAAAATGGCGTCGACCGTCGAACGTCCGGCACGGAAACCAAACTGGGCGCTCGACAGATCGGGGCCGACCTCGATTAGGTGCCGGACGATGCGGGCAGCGAGAATTCTCTCCAGCAACTTACCCGCCTCATCCAGCAACACGATGGGTCTGTAGGCTGCAAATGAGTCCAGGGCTCTTCCCGGCTTGGGTAGGAGCACCAGCTTCCCCATTTTCCAGGACTCGGGGAACCTTCCAGACACCAGGCAGGCGTCGAAGAGGTCCCTGAGGCGGCCCCCCATGTGGTCAAGGATCAGTGCCAACACACGGGCCGGAATGCCATCCGGCCCAGGGGCGGTGTTCTTAGAACGAATTCGCTGAAAAGCCGCCCTCAACTCCGCTTCTGTGACAGGTGGAGCATTTTCACAGGCCTCCCGGACTTCGGCCTGAGCGGCCATCGCCGGGGGCACGTGCTCCACCTGTTGCGGGAAGAGACCCTCGACCACTTGTGTGAGGAAGCTGGGCTAGAGAGACTCGGTAAGGGGGGGACCCCGCACGCGGAGCTTGTTTAGCGCCGCGCGGTAAGGGCGGCCCCAGGGTTCACGGTCGAGTCCCTCCAGCATCTGCGTTCTTGCGTTTTCTTTGGCGCGATAGATGGCCAGCTTGAGGGCCTCCCGAGAAGTGCGGTAAGCCTCGTATAGCTGGCCATCCCTATCGTCATCGCGGCGACGCCGCCGGCTGCGGGTGTAGGACCTTCGGGCACGGATACAGATTGCACGGAGATCCGCCAACTCCTGAGGCCACCAATAGACCTCCCTCCTGGGAGGCCGACGTCGGACGCGCGGCATTGCCACATCGCAGATCTGCGTAAAAGCACTGCTAACGCAGGTAGCCGCAGCGTCTACTCCCTCGGAGGGAGGTGGTGAGGACAGCCAAGCCTGAACGATGGCTGCCTCCGCCAGTAGGTCCTTATTCAAACCACCCACAGCCCACCGCGTAAACCGGGGAGCTCTGTCTGTCATATGACCCCTACTGGGGTCCTGGGTGCTCCGGTAGAGCTCTACTCGGATGTACAAATGGTCCGAGAGAGTCTCGACCTCCTCCAAGACGCGCCAGTTTCTTACGCGTGCTGAGACGGCAGGGGTAGCGAACGAAAGGTCCACTATCGACCCACTGCCCGAACAAATTCGCGAGTGGCGCGAGGCCGCCCGCGTGGCCATGATGGTCAAGTGGTCCACTCGGCTGGAAACACCGCGCGCCGGTTTTAGGACCGTGGAAGCGCTCCAGCCGATTCTGTCGTTGTGGGTTGGGAGGCAGCACGAGACCCTTTCCTTCCGACTGGCGCAGGTGTTGACCGGGCATGGTTGCTTCGGTCATTACCTGCACAAAGTCGCGAGGAGGGAGAGGTGCCTGCCACCACTGTGACTGCGACGACGACTCGGCGCAGCACACACTGGAGTCTTGTCCGGCGTGGGCGTCTCAGCGTCGGGACCTCGTTGCCGGTTGCCGGTGGGGGAGCGGGGCCTATCACCCCTATCCACAACCTTCCGTGTAGGGATAGCGTTTCTGGTACACCCGGACGCTGTCACAGGTGTTGGTGCCCGCACGGTGCGGGCTGGCGCTGGGTAGGCCGCTGATGTAGTATCAAGTTCCGGCGGCCTATCCGTTAAGGCGAAAGCAGGTGCACAGGGGGGTTTTAGTCGGTATTTCGGCCATACCATCTTAGGCCAGCGAGTCCGACATAGCCGCCTCGTTTCCCCGGACGAGGAGGTATGCATAAATGCATTTCCCCTCTTTAAAAAAAAAAAAAAAAGTTATACCTGTGATCGTGCCATCTAGCCAGTTCTTATTTGTGCGAACTTTAACTTTATTTCCTACGGACAACGGTTTAAGATACTTTGCACCTTTATCGTAATATTTTTTTTGTACTAATTGTTTATTAAGTAATCTATTATGCACATTTAAAGTGTCATATTGTTTATTCTCTAGTAACTGTGGATAACAAGGCAGTACACTGCGTAATTTTCTGCTATTTAACAACTCCGAGGGAGATGGCAATTGATTATCAATTGGTGTGTTTAAAACCTCTAGTCATGCTAATCTGAACTCAGACCTATCGTAACTTGTTTTCCGCAACATAGACTTTACAGTTTGAATGGCCTTTTCTACCTGACCGTTGGACTGTGGATGTCTAGGCGATGACGTCTTATGCTGAAACTTCCACTCTTGACTGAATTCCCTAAAACATTTTGATGAGAATTCCGGGCCATTATCTGTAAAAACTAAATCCGGAATGCCTTGACGACTAAATATATTTTTTAACTTGCCTATTACACATAGTGAGCTTAAATTATCCACTTCCTCCACTTCGACATATTTACTAAAATAGTTAAATTACTAAAAGATAAATTTTATCCATAAAATGAAAAAAATCTTCACCAACCTTTGCCCATGCCCTTAAAGGTATTTCATGTGAAATTAGAGTTTCCTTAAAATTTTGTTTTTTATATGTTAAACATGCCTGACGATGAGAAATCATGTCCTGTATTTGAGCATTCATGCTCGGCCAATACATACACTCACGCGCTCTTAGTTTCGTTTTATCCGCTCCCAAGTGCCCTACGTGAATTTTCTTTAACATATCCTTTCTCATACACTTCGGTATTGGAAATCAGATTCCCTATGGGAGCGTAGGTTCGAATCCTACCGGCTGCGCCATGTAAAGATACTGGGTAAGGGAGACGAAATGATAACACCGGGCAACGTGCAAAGACTACACTTTATTACCACCCACATTCTACGTACCATCACATAAGTAGTATGATATATCTGTTAAAATTCAATATGATGCACATCACTTAAACTACGTCTATTATTATTTTCGAGTTATATGTTAATAGGCGAGTGATGTTTACTTAACGCTGTGTTGCCAGCTGAATACGGACGACGGAATACGGACAACTCGATAGTGCGCTCAATAGAAAGATCTGCTATATCTTTAGGTTCCTTATAATTAACACTACTACATACATATATCAGAGAGCAACCATGTATAGTCTTCTTTCTTACAAACGCACTACCAACAGAAAAATATTCACTATTAATTAATAATAATTGTTCCATCTTTAGCCAATGTTCAGTAACACATAAAATTGGAACATTGTACTTTTTCAAACATAAATCTATTTCTAGCGCTTTGCTGGATAAGCCCTGTATATTTTGATGAATTATATTTCGAGCCTGCTTATCCATTGTCTCATCAACTAGTTTAAACTAGCAGATGTGATTAGAATAGAATAGAATAGAATAGAATATACTTTATTGTACACCATATGTAACTTACATTAGATATTTAAAAATATTTAACAACAAATAGTGACAATGGGCGGTCTTATCGCTAAAAGCGATCTGTTCCAGACAACCTTTGGATGGACATGAAGTTAGAAGTTAATCGGTAGTTAATGGCGCACAGGTATTTCTAAAATATATTTAAATAAATATATATATTATATATAATATATATGTGTGTATAATAAAATGAATATCTACAATATAATACATACTTATACATACATATACATACCTACTTACCTACTAAATATTTAGTAATGAATAGAAACTTGTTTAAAATATTAGTATGTTATATACTAATATTTTAATTTATATTTATATATATTTATAGTGGTGACAGAACATAATGAACAAAAAATAATGTTTATGATGATATTGCAATTTAGGAAAAGTACATTATCAGTAAAATTATAAAGTAAGAGTAAATTATAAATTTAAATAAAATTTTGTTACCATAGCTTTAAAAGAAGCAAGCGTTGGAGCACGTCTAATTTGTAAAGGTAATGCATTCCACAAACGTGTAGCTGTTACTGTAAAGGAATTATCATAGAAGGTTGTGGCATGCGACGGCATTTTTAGCTTTAGATTTTCTGATGAACGTAAAAATCTTGAATGTGTAACGTGAAGAAACTGGAAACGTTCTTTAAGATAGATAGGTGTTGACGGGCTAAACAGTATATTGTATAATAGAGAAAGGATGTGAGCATTCCGGCGAAGTCGTATCGGTAACCACTTGATTGTGATTGTATAACATATTTGTAAATTCAAATCAAATCAAATTTTTATTTATTTCTCTCAAAATGGTACATTTGCAATAACAATATAACAGATATACAATCCGAAGAAGTTAGTTCCAAGATGAGAGCTGGAGTTTGTACTGGGTTCGAGACCCGTGTTACAAATCTCCAGGCCCTCTACAAAAAGTGATTTATTAGAATTGTAACAGTTAGTAAAGTACAAAGTTATACCATAACAAATTTGAATATAAACTTATAAATTTAAAAAGGTGGGTATATAATAAAAAAGTTTGCTTACAAAATAAAAGTATTTAAAAGTAAGTATAGCGAGTGTAAGTATGAATGTTATTTGTCTGTGCGTGTGGAATAGTTGTAATTAAAAAGTATATTATAGAAATGTGTGCAGGCAGCGCGCGTTATGTGAGTGTATTGTGGTTTTATGGCGCGTGAGTCTGTGAGTGGCTATAACAACGGTCGCAGCACGGTAATACTATCTATCAGTAATCCATCTTCGACAGGACGGACCCCTGAGGCACCCCAGCGTTGACCTGCAAATAATTGGAGGCCGATCCGTCACAAACGACTCTAATGCGGCGCTCACGCAGGAATGCGGCAATCCAGTTGCACAGCTGGGGTGGCAGACCATATGCTGGAAGCTTGGACAGAAGCTACCGGTGCCAGACTCTATCGAAGGCTTTGGTTATGTCAAGGCTGATACCTGTCGCCCTCCGTATTGGGTCACAAATGTAGACTTACCCGTGTATTGGGGGATCTCTGCACGGGCGGACTTTTAGTTCTCCCCCACTCGTGGGAATTAATATGGATATACAAAAAATTAAAAAAATCAGACGTTGAGTTAGGAGCTAAGAGAGCAGTCATTGTGCTAGAACGGCTGTCTGCGGAGGGGCAGCGCACGCCCAGTCCTGCGCGCCCGGAAGACACGCAGTCGCGTGTTGAGGAGGCAGGCTCTATGTCCACGGACAGTGAGCCTACTGTCTACTGTGTAAGGGGGAAGTGAGGGGGGAGTGAGGGGAAGTGAGGGGGAGTGAGGCGGAAGTGAGGGGAAGTGAGAGGGAGTGAGGGGGAAGTGAGGGGTGAATGAGGGGAAAATTAGAGGAAAGTGAGGAAGGCGGTAGAGGAAGGGAGGGAGAAGGAACGCGGAAAGAAAGGAGTTCTCTAATGGTGGAAAAAGGGAGGGGAAGGGATAGGAAGGGAGAGGAAAGGAGGAAAAGGAAGGAGAAGGAAGAGGGAAGAGAGGGGAAAGCGAGGAGGCAAGGTAGAGTGAAGTGGAGGAAAGGGCAAGAGATGCTGGAGGAGGGGCAAGGGATGCTGAAGGAGGTGAAGATGAGAAGGGGGAGGGGAAGAGAGGAAGGAGGAAACTGTGGAGAGTGGAGAAAAAGTGCAATAGGGAAGAAGGAGAAGGGCAAAGTTATTGTAGTGAAAATTTGCCTTTGTGTATTGTATATTGATTTACGAGGGATATCTTTAGGTAGGTGAAAGAGGATTTGTATGAATAGGAGATCAAAAATAGTATGAAAAACAGTATTTAAACAATATAAAAATGTCTATTGGAAAAAACGACATTCACGCGAGCAAAGCCCAAAAGGTCACTCACTCACTTATCACGAAATCTCAGAAACAACAAGTGCTAGGAATCTCAAACTTTGCATTGTCATTCCTATTAGAATATAGGTGCTCACTTAGATGGAATTTTGCGAAATCCATCCCCTAAGGGGGTATAAAGGGGTGGCAAAGTTTTTATGAAACTTCTATAGTTTTTATAGTAGGATTACCAAATTACTAGAAAATACTCTTTTTTTAATATTTAGAAACCACCTTTATTAAATGGGCAAATAAGAGTCGTAAGTTTGTGTGAAAGTGGTTTGTCAGTTTTAGCGGTAGCGGGTTTAAACTGGATTCGCCATAGACGGATAATACTGATACAATGTACGATTGCCATAAAATCAGCCACGCAATATTCTCATAGAGGTACCCATCTGAATTTTAACGCGAACGAAGTTGTAGGGTGTATGTACCTAATATGTAACCAAATAATATCATTATTATGCTCCACGTGTAACCTCATTATTAAGCTATTTAACCAATGATTATTATAATAAATATGCAGTCTTACTTATGATTTCGTGGTTTCAATTCGTCTCCTAATACATCCCATACATGGCGACCCTGCCAAAACAGGCGACCGCCCAGCGCGATTCCATCACTCGGTTATGCGATACAGTTTGTACGTAAAAGGAATAGAATGTGTCAACATAGATCTTAGCAAATAATTATAATTAAAGATTACGAACAATGACTATGGCGCAATTAAATAAAATCGGTTCGTTCAACGACTTAGACATTATTTTTGTGTTGTGCAAAAGTGCCAAAAATTCGAGATGGGTAACCAAAAGTCACAGGAGGTTGTGATCGCGCAGAATGCTGCAGGAGGTGTTAACCAGGCTACGGCGGAGGAATTACAACAGCATATTTCAACAACTAAGTTAATACTGCTGGGTATATTTATATGCATTGGCCTTGGAATGTTAGGCTTGGCGTATAGACTCTACAAAAAGTGCCACATGCAATGGATGACGCGACAAATAAATAGAGCTGCACTGAGGGATTCCTTTTTCCGGCGACCACCTACGATTAACGGGCGTGGTTACATTAAAGCACAAGCTCCGAAAAAACTTTACCCCGGCGTTGTGTAGTGAAACGGTACCTATAAGTGCACGGTTTCGATGGTTCGGTTCGGCTAAAGTGCGTTATTATAAATCATAATACCTACCTAATTCGGTTAAATTATCGTGCGGTATGTGTGTCTAAAATACGGAACGGCTTTCGTTATACGGAAAAATGAGAATATTATTTACTGGACATAATTTTAAACCAATCGAAGGAAAGCCATAACCATATGCAGATCAAGTTGCGAACCCATCCGTTCTCGCTCTTGATTAAACCATAACCATATCCATATCAAGTAGCGAACCCATCCATTCTCGCTCTTGATTAAACCATAACTATATCCATATCAAGTAGCGAACCCATCCTTTCTCGCACTTGACCTGAAACAATCCATATTTTGTTCTGTAGTATAATTGCGTAATCATGAATTCAACAGTTCTACACGAGTAAGTAATATAGTACTAGACTAGAATCTTAAGCACAAGGTGTTTGACCGGTTAATTAATCATTTCATCATCACTTTTATCATTCACGGTTTCTCTATTATCATCGTCATCAAGGTGCAAGGAAGCCAAATGTATCTATGGTTGCATACGGTCAGAAGCTACTGTAGTTTTACGTTTATTTTTCATCCCTTCGAATCCAGGAATAGGAGCAATTTTATAACGGTCGTTTCCTAGTACTTTAACAACCTTAAATGGGCCTTCATATGTAGGTAAAAGCTTAGCGCTTTTGCCATCGTTTTGGAAGCTCTATTTTGCTACTTTTACTAAATCTCCCTTATTATACATTCGTGCTGCTATTCTACCCTTATCATAATATTGCTTTTGCTTTATTTGTTCCCTATCGATCCTATTCTTTACTCCCTCTCGTATCGATGATATATCGCAAGGTATCCGGTTTCCGTCAATTATTTCATTTAGTATAGGATTACTTTCACTAGTCATGGCAGTTCCAAACATTACCTCGGTGGGGCCCTACCTGTCGTTTTCTGCACAGTGTTGTTTAGACCCCATTGTATCCTGCCTAACTTATTATCCCAGTCTCCCTCGTTATCTCTCAGATTTTGAGCTGTCAAACAGTCCACTATAGTCCGGTTGTACCTCTCTACTTGCCCATTAGACCTAAAACTGGCAACGGCATTTAATATATGTTTGACGCCTCTGTCTAGACAAAATCTTTGGTTTGGCTTTAAAAAGGTGGGAAGTAAAGCAACTACCTCTGTCACTCACAAGCCTATCAGGACTCCTAAAAGTGTCGAATATGTCTTCTAAAACTTTGATGACATTTAAAGTCTTGGTGTTTCGTACTGCTTTTAAAAAAACAAATTTGGTAAATGAGTCAACAACAACTAGTATGTGAGTATTACCCCTTTTAGACCTTACAAAGGGTCCAAGGTGGTCGATATGCAACGTGTGAAATGGAATTTCGACTTTAACAATAGGGTGTAACAATCCTTCTCGTATAGTTGAAGTTTTCTTTGAATAGGCACATTCAATACATGAACTTACATACTTTTTTACGAATCTCGACATTTTAGCGAACCAGTAGTGTTTTCTTATACGATCAAGCGTCTTTTCAAAGCCGACATGCCCTATATCATCATGGTTTAATTTGCAAATCTGCCACCTTGCACCCTTAGGTACTACCCATCTAAGGTCAGTCCTGTCTTTGTCGATATATCTATACAATTTGTTATCCTTTATAACATAATTTTCCTTAATATAGTCTAGCCCCTTTGAGTCTAAATCACTACTAATAATGTCACGTATCCTAGCTAATTCTGTGTCGCCTAATTGGAGTGTAAGAAGCCAATCCTTATCACTGATTGTCAAGATAGAATGATACTGGTCTGTACTCAATTCAGTAGTCATGTTAATAGGATTTCTCGACAATGCATCTGCGTGTGCCATTTTCGCACCAGCCCTATACTCAACCGAACAATCAAATTCTTGTAACGCTAGCCACCATCTTGCTATTCGAGGTATAAGATCGCGTTTCTGAAACGTAGAGCGTAGAGCACTGCAGTCAGTGACAATTTTAAAAACTTTCCCTAGCAGAAACACTCTGAACTTCTTCAAGGCACAAACCACAGCTAAAGTTTCCAGTTCATACGAGTGAAAGTTTTTCTCCTCAGGAGTCGTCTGGCGGCTGTAAAATGCAACTGGCTTAAAAAACTCTACACCATGTGGACGCTGTAGCAAAATTGCGCCTAAGCCCAGCCTACTAGCATCCGTATGAAGTTCGGTTTCTGCTAAATGATCGTAAATTATCAGAACAGGCCTACTCACTAACTTCTCTTTGAGTGTTTCAAATGCCCCTTCTTGATTACATGTCCACTCCCAGCTAGCGTTCTTCTTCAACAACTTGGTGAGAGGAGATGCAAGTTCAGCAAACCCTTTAATAAATTTTCTAAAATAGCTGACGAGACCTAAGAATTGGCGAACAGAATGTACGTCTCGAGGTCGAGGAAATTCATTTACGCATTGAATTTTCGCCTTGCCTGGCCGCATTCCAGAGGAGCTAATCTCATACCCTAGATAATCTATCTGAGTCTACAGAAAACTACATTTGGATAAATTAAGTTTAAGTTTGGCATTTTGCAGAAGCTGTAATATTTCTTCGAGTCTCGCTAGAACCTCGTTCGGACTATGCCCATATATTAGTAGATCATCCATATAGACAGTAGCTTTGCCAAATCTTACCGAACCCAAGACTGAATTCATCATTCTTTGGAATACGGCCGGCGCATTTGCCAAACCAAATGGCACACGATTAAATTCGTAATGTCCATCCGGAGTCACGAACGCGGTCAAATGTTTATGTGTCTCAGATATGGGTACCTGATAGTACCCCGACATTAAATCGAGTGTTACGAACCACGCCTGGCCTGACAACCGACATATTTCATCCTCAACTATAGGCATAGGGTACCGCTTTTTTTTACAGTAATAGAGTTCAACATTCTATAGTCAATGCATATACGTACATTACCGTCTTTCTTTCGAACTAAAATAACAGGACTTGCGTAGTTGGACACCGATTGCCTAATGATGCCCGCATCTAACATTTCGTCTATCATACCTCGAACTTTGTCACGCTCGTGATGAGAAAGTCTATATGGCCTGTAAACAACCGGTTTATTGCTATTTAGTTCAATTTCCATTTCCGTAACATCAGTACAACCTAACTGTGTTAGATTATAAGCAAAGCAGTGTTTGTAACGTTGTAGTAATTCGAGAAGTTTAGCTTTGTCTTGATCGGATGCCGTTTCACCGATTTTTATTAAACGTTGATCAATCTGTTGTTCATCTACAAAAGAACTTTCTAGGCAAGTGTCAGTAGCAAACGAAGACTCGATCCTATTGACTATCTCTATCCTTTCTGCTCGAGAAAAAACGAAACCTTTATGAAGTGAACAAGGAACAGAATATGGCATAATTATGACGTTCAGAAGACCATTCTCGACCTGATTAACACCGCCAAGCACGATGCACTGTTCATTGGGTTTCCCTACAATCTTTGTGTCTAATAAAACATTTCCATTGAATGTAGACTCTGTGGCAGCTCTAACACTTGCAACACCATATAACTTACTATTGCCTACCAGCCTGACTCTTTCAAGAGGCCTATCATCGTTATGACACTGATATGGCACTTCAGCACCAATATCGTAGAACCGCAACATTGTTGCATCTTTAACTACCACAATATGAGCTTGTTCCGAATGCGACTGTCCGACGAGCAATGATTTATCAAGTAAGCTATCATTCACTACTTTACACGACACCATAGCTGCTACACCATCTATCGATAAATTCAGTAACACCGACCCCAATGACTGGACAAGCCCATTGCCAAATCCTTTCATTACCGAAGGTACACCATCATGTATGGATCCTAGTTTGATTAAGCTAGACTCCTGAATTAGGGTTACCTCACTACCGAAATCAACGAATGCCTCCAAATTTACATCATTAATAATAACGCGTTTAATATATTTCTCGTTAAGGCTCGAACTGGATATGCACATGGTTTTAGGAATGGTACTCGTAGGTTTTATAGAACAATTTTCTGTTGTGACCTATCTTGTGACATCTCTCACACCTTATAATGGCTTAGTGCATTTAAGATAGGGATGCCCCTTTTCTTTACAATTGTAACAAAACAATGTATTCACTCTGGTATGTTGACCGTTATCCCGGTTATCCCTATTATTAGAAAACTCAGTACTTTTGTTTTTAAATGAAGTTGCGTAAAGAGATTCTTTGTTACTCAATAAAAACTCTAGGAGTTGGTCAGGCTCAGAGCATCGTAAAGCCAAGGCACCCGATTTGGTTGTCCTATCTGAGAGACCATGGATGATACAATCTACTGCACGTTTTCCTATTATTTCACATTGGTTCAATAAAGCGAGTTTCTCATAAAAATAATTGTCGATAGGTTCATTAAGCCTGCTCTTTCGTCGTAGCATGTCCTCCAAAGACTGACCATAATTTTGTTCGCACGGAAAAGCCCTTTGCAGCTTGTCTTGCCACTCTTCCCAAGAGAAAATAATTGAATTCAGGCTTTGATACCATGTTTTGGCCAGTCCTTGTAGTTTTTGCATGGCAAAGTGTATCGTTGTCCTCTCGTCCCAACCGTATACAGAAGCGCATTCATTGACCTTCTTAAGCCACACATCCATTCGTTGATTTTTAGTGGAAGGATCAAATTCTGGCAAAATATTTTTATAATCAAGCTTGTTGCTCGAATGTGCATTCTGCTCTAACGGTTGTGACTGAGTCTTACTCTTTAATGTTTGTAATATTTTACAAATATCTTTAGTTGAAAATGAAGGGCTACATGACCTTGATTGACGTCCGGTGCTAGCGTTGCAGTCTCGTCTGTCTCGCTGCTGCCCTCTCGGTGACCTCTTCGAACGTCGCATGGGATAGGCACGTGGTTCACGTTGCTCGCTGCGGCCTGACCGCGACGACCGATGAGGCGTCCGCTGGCAGGGCGTACGCAGCCGACGCTCGCTCCGCCTTTCCCGAAGGTCTGCATCGCGCTCCTCTTGAAGAGCCTGTTCTCTGCGTTGAAGTTGTTCCCGCTCCCGCTCCAACTCTCGCTTCCGCTCGATAAAGCTGCGGCCTTCACCACATCGGCTACGGCTGCAGCTAGTTGAGCGTCGCGTTGTGCTACGCTCACGAAGAGGCGTTGCAATTCTTCGATCACTAGGACCATCCATTCTTTCTGAAGCTTATAACAATTGTCGAATTAAAATACACGTTTGTATATTTAAATTAAAAAGAGAAACGAAAAATGTCAGGTAGGTACATTCAAAGAATTGTACCTATTATATGATTAAACCAAATAAGTGTGTACTATAATTACAAGATAAACGATTTTGGAAGTAAGATCATTAATAGCAGTCCGAAAGAGAATACATCCTTTTCCAAACAATATTAGGCTTGTAGTTAACTATATATTTGATAGAATTCGTTGAACCAGGGATTCGACGAACCCAATAAGTAGCCAAATATGCTTATAAAATCATTTCTTTACACCATGTAAATTCTCAAGTATCGTATTTTTTTTTTTTTTTTTTTTTTTTTTTTTTTTTTTTTTTTTTTTTATATTAGCCTACCAAAGTGACTCCACTTTGCCTGATGGTAAGCAGTAAGTGGAATCCAGAAGTGGCGGACACCATTCCAAAAGCCAAACTACTGGTATGGTGGCCTCCACTATGGCGGCTTAGTGAGATGCTTTTTCACGCCCCGCTTAAAAGACCCAGGATCAAAATTAGATGGGAACACATGCGCTGGCAAAGAGTTCCAGGCTTTAATTGAGCGACAAAAGTATGAAGTGCTGAACCGTTTGGTTCGAGACCCTTTAGATTCCACTGTGAAAGGGTGGCACTTTAGTCCCGCACGTGTCGTTCTGGATAAAAAGGGAGAGGGTGGGATTAATTCAAAGAGCTCTTCAGAACACTCTCCATGGTAAAGGCGATAGAATGTATGCTCTATTTGAGATAAATAAGCATTTCAATTCAATAGCTAAAACTAACTATTGGACTAAGTACCTATCCATATGATTTGCACAAATGTAAAGAGAGTAGCCAGTTAATAATAAATACTTAAAGCACTATACCAAGGAGTAGGCACAAGCAGAGATGTATCGCACCCTAAACCGTAATCGTGGCAAGCCTATGGCCATGCATTGGCTATATCATTGGCTATAATCTAAAAAAAATATCTCAATACCATATCACCAACCCAGGTATTAAACCTGGGACCTCAAAATGCCAGAGGCAATCACTACCATAGCGGCACTGAAGCAGTCGGTTAATAAATTCTATTTAAAAAAATAGGTCTTAAGAAATACAATACATGTACAGGTACATGAATAAATATCAATACATTTTAAATTTAATACTGTTAAACGTGATAAAATATTTCATACTTACGTGGGTATATTTCACTTCTGAATTGTAGGATAACCTGTATACTTACACTCTTTTGGAGCTATATTAAATAAAACTCAGACAGCTTCTGTAATATCCACTTTGGCTATAATTATTGAAACCAAAGGCGGTTATGACGCACACTTTTAAATATATTATTCAAACTTATAAAGTAGGTAATTCAACAGACTGTATTTAAAATTAACCGATATTATAACGTCCGTACAGGTTGACAGCCAGCAACAGAATGAATTCGCCTCGAGTGAAAGCCTTGTTTATATAATGTTGTCACTTTTAGTGTTGCTAATGCTTAAAACCGAAATTTAATTATATTACTTTTGGAATTTGATGTTTTGAATTTATGAAACCTTACAGTAAGGACAATATATTATGGGTATTACCTGAACTAGGATAAACCTGTATTTCAGGTGTGAACAATGCATATTTCTAAACAATATTTTCAAATGCTTATTACTCAAAAACAATATTCTAAAGTGAAAAACTAAATAATCTAATATTAATTATATGCTAGCTTATAACTAATAATACATGCAATACCTACATACACATTAGTCAGCGTAAAACAATTAATAATGCTTCCGTTTCTTCATAGTCCAATTTTTGCAAATAAGGCTTTATAACATTTTTGCACTCAGCAATTCTTAAAGTGGATATTGACAAAATTTTGTTTATTTTGTTATACAAGTATGGGCCTAAGAAAGTAAAAAATCTATACATAAAAGAGTGTCTTATTTTATTTTTATAATTACATACTTTATATTTGCGTCACAAACATTTACCACACATACATACTATTATTTTTTAGTACAATTATAATACACATTTTACATATACTTATTCACATACACGTTAAAAATATAAGAAATCATATAACTATAATACTATCAAATACATACTCATTAAGTCACCTTCATTACACGCACTACTTCTATACACCCATATCTATATCTCTCAATTATATTTACAATGGATAGCTCCCTTACAACATTGAATGAAATAGACGTAATGGAAATTGCACAGAGCAGTGAATGTGAAATAGAAATCTTCTCAAAACTTGTTCACCCACAGCACTCTGATTTCACAATCATCTCGCAGAATATTAGGAGCATATACAACAATGTTGACGACTTATGTTTAACCCTAAGTAATTTTAACTTTAACGTAGATATAATGGTGTTAACTGAATGTAGAATAAACCTAAGCAAAGCAATCCCTCAGATCGAACAATACACATCATTCAGTACTAGCAATCACCTAAATCAATGCGATGGTGTTATAGGCTATATCAGAGAGACACTAGTAGTTAATGTAAAAGAGATAATACTTACACACGCTTCGTGTTTACAAATCATTACCGCTGACTTGGTTATCCTTGGTATATATCGCTCTCCATCAAACACCAATGCGGACAGTTTTATAAACTCTTTAAACCATTATTTAAACACTTTAAAATCTTATAAAAATATTGTAATTACGGGTGACATAAATATTAATATTATACAAAAGCCTAACGAGCAAACACAAGAACGGTTAAATAGACATAATTACCTTAATATGTTAAGTATGAATGGTCTACTGCCTGGACACACATTACCTACTCGACAGAATGCATGTTTAGACCACTTCCTTTTAAGGTTACATCAAGAGAAGTCTGCCACAGTAACTGTTCTAAATACTACAGTAACCGATCATTGTATGATCTTTCTTAAACTTTCAAAAGTAGATAACTCTCAGACAAAATGTTTTACATCTACGCGAATCGATTACCACCAAGCCTTAAAGGACCTGGCATCTGTAAACTTCCAGAAATTAATGACATATGACGATCCTAATCTTTTAACTGACATGTTCATAAACATATTAAGAGAAAGTCTATCGCGTAATACTATTACTACTTTAATACCAAGGAAAAATCGTACTATTAAACCCTGGATAACCCTAGGTATCTTACGCTGTATCAGGAACCGGAATAATATGCAAAAGAAACTAAAATCTGATCCACATAACTTAATACTAAAACGCACTTATAAGCGATACCGAAATTATTGTAACTACTTAACTAAAAAATTAAAACGACAGTATGAAAGAGAACAAATTTTTACAGCTAAAAAGAATCCGAAACAATTATGAAAGGCAATTAATAAAGCTACTCATCGCAGTCACATAAAAACACAGAGCACAGAATTACTAGGCATAAAATCTTCTCCTAATCACTCAATTAATGCGGTAAATACCTATTTTGCTAACATTGGACAAAAATTGGCTAGTGAAATAGTGACAAAGAATACTACATTGCACAATAATAATGCCTACTCCTGTAGTCGCTCACAGGTGTCTTCGTTTGTACTGACAGAAACCACCAATAATGAAGTGCACACTGTGTTAATGAGTCTTAAGACCGAGAGTGCCCCTGGTTGGGACGACATCCCTACAAAGTTATTAAAACTCGCAAGTGATATAGTTGTACCAGTTATATGTCACCTGACTAATGCATGTTTTAACAAGGGTATTTTTCCACACGCTCTTAAACTAGCTATTGTCACACCTGTGCACAAGGGTGGTGAAAGAGACAATGCCGCTAATTATAGGCCAATATCCGTTCTGACTGCTATTTCGAAAATTATTGAAAAACTCCTAAATAATAGACTTATATCATATCTTAATTCCTTTAATTTACTGTCAAGTTCACAATATGGATTTAGACGAGGACTTTCTACGGAAAATGCCGTCTCTGATTTAACCTCTCTAGTTGTGGACCAACTAGATAAACATAAAAAATGCTTAACTGTTTTTCTAGATCTTCGGAAAGCTTTTGATAGCGTCTCTGTACCCATACTTGTGCACAGGCTTGAACATATTGGTATTCGGGGAATCCCGCTAAAAATTTTCACAGATTACCTGCATAATCGCAAACAGCGAGTGAAGATTGGGAATCTTTTCAGTGACACAGCTCAGATAACTTTTGGCGTGCCCCAGGGGAGCGTATTGGGTCCCACGTTATTTCTGTTATATATAAACAGCCTGTGTAATATGAAGATAGAAAGTGGTCATCTTTTCTCTTACGCTGATGACACTGCTGTTGTATTCACAGGGGATACGTGGAATGACGTGCATACTAAAGCAGAAGAAGGGCTTGCTAGAATTGCTTCATGGTTAAACAAAAACCTCCTGTCGCTAAACTGTGCTAAATCTAACTTTATTTGCTTTACTTTATACAACAATAGCCAACCAGACAATAACTTTAAAATTAAAATTCATACGTGTGACAACCCCTTAAACTCTGGTTGTTCCTGTGACTTAATTAAGAAGGTCTCAAACACTAAATATTTAGGTGTCATGATTGACCAGCGACTATCGTGGCATGAACATCTAGAAATAGTTATGACAAGAATTAGAAAACTTATATGGATATTTAAAAACTTGAGACATATAACAGACAAAAACCTAATAAAGCAGATTTATATATCACTGGTACAATCTATAATAACTTATAATATAACAGTCTGGGGTGGTGCAACAAAAACTAAGTTCCTGGAGTTGGAGAGAGCACAGAGGTCCATACTTAAAGTTATGTACTTTAAACCATTTAGGTTTCCTACCGAAGAACTGTACTCCATGTGTGACCTATTAACTATCAGGAAATTATATATACTTCATGCAATTACTAAACAGCATCTGTCCCTGCCTTATGATTGTACAATTTCTAGGAACACCAGAAGGAAAGCTAACATAGCCCCTGTAGCTTTTGTTAGGACGAGTTTTGCAAAACGGCAATACAATACTCTCTCTGCAAATCTGTATAACATCGTAAATAAAGAATTAAACATATACCCAATGACTTTATATAATTGTAAAAAACAGATCACAACCTGGCTAAGTTTAAAAACATATGAAGACATTGAATCAATTTTACAAAAAGTGATATAGTATCTATAGTACACACAATACAGACACATACGCACACACACACACATACACACACACACGCACACATACACACTCGCACACATACACACGCACGCGCACGCACACATGGACACACACACACACATACACGCACGCACACACAAGTGCTTCTCATGCTTGTATTTAGCTTAATTTTATTATAATCTACCCTTGCTATGAAGAGCAGTGGCTCCTAACACAGGAAATTAATTTTGCCTAAAAGGAGTCACCAAAACCGGCACTGTAACCTAGATAATAAGTTAAAGTCAAATAAAGATTTTTGTATTTTGTATTTTTGTATTTGTCTATTTTCAGTGGCAATATTTATATAGGATAAGCATCCGTGTTGTTTTAACAAAGTATGGAAAATGAATAGTTGACGTACTGTTAGCACGTTAAAGGATTTGTATAAGAGTTTAGTAGGGAATAGGATAGGACGGGAAGTCGCAACTTTAATAACAGCTCTTTGCGCTCGTTCAAGCGGTAGCAGTATGGTTTTACCAGCACCACCCCACGAGCCAATACAGTAAGCAACTATTGATTGACACAATGAAAAATACACCTGTTTTATTATATTAATGTCAGTAAGATTACGAATTTTTTTAAACACAAACATCAGTTTTCGGACTCTACTACATAACAGTTCAATGTGGTTTTTAAACGTAAGCGTGGCATCTATAGTGATTCCAAGATATTTTATAGACCTTGTATTTGATATAGCGTGGCAATTGCAAACAAAACTTGGAAATAGGCTACAACGGTGTACACGAATATCTGGAATTCCTATAGGTGTAGTTAGGTTGCGCATAGAAAAGTGTATATATTTGGTTTTGTTAGTGTTCAACGTCAGCAAATTATGATGAAGCCATCTATTGACATTATTAAATCCTTCCTGAGCATACGAGTATACCTCTCCAACCGAGTTTGCAGAGAACAAAAGCACGGTGTCATCAGCATATTAAGATATTATTTTGCCTGAATTAAGGTTGAGGTTGCACAGATCATTAATGTAGATCAGAAAAAGGGTAGGTCCTAACAAACTTCCCTGGGGAACGCCATAATCAGTACTTTGTGCCTCTGAGCTGACAAATTTTCCTATTTTTAAGCATTGGGTTCGGTTTCCTAAATAGCTCTGAAAAAGATCTAGCTGCTTACCCCGTATGCCTATGTTCTCCAGCTTCTTTTTCAATATTGGAATATACACAGTATCAAAAGCTTTTGCTATATCAAGGAAAATACCTATTGTTTGTTTGCCATTATCTAGTTCCTGGGTGACGTAATCCGTCATTTCTTGTACAGCATCGGCAGTAGATAATTTTGGTCTGAAACCGTATAGCATGTTCGAAAGAATGGAATTGTCCTGTAGGTATTTTACTAATCTAGTGTGTATTATCTTTTCTAATATTTTAGATGTAGATGGTAGTATCGAAATAGGCCTATAATTGGAAACTTCTTTTTTATTTCCTGATTTGTAAACTGGTATTATTAAGGCCTTTTTTAGGTAATCTGGGAAAATTCCTTGAGATAGACACATTTGAAATATGTGGGTAAGCGGTGGGACAAATATTTGTTTAAATTTCTTTAGTATATTATTAGATATGCCATCCCATCCAACAGCGCAGTTTTCTTTTAATCCCATTATAATTCTTTCAACCTCAGATTGATCCGTATCTAAAAGAACAAAAGATTTTAATCGAGTGATATTATGTGTTGAGCCAGTGTCACAGTTCTCATTTGTTCTAGACAAGTCGGTTTTCGAATGTTCAGCAAGATTTTTACCTGCATGTACGAAAAAGTTATTCATATAATTTACTGACGAAAGCGGCGAAGAGTGCAGTTGCAATAAATCTGATGGTGACTCATGATATCTATTTAAAAATGATAAGTTTTTAACATGTTGCCAGATTCTTTTACTGTTGGTGCCCGATTCTTCAAACAATTTCCTATTATAATTATATTTTAACTTTTTTACTAAATTATTACAAAAATTTCTATATCTTTTGTAAGAAGTTTGCAAAATTTCATTATTAGGAAAAGATTTCGCATTCATGTGTAGTTTATCTCTATGCCGCATGCACTTAATTAGTCCCGGTGTAATCCACGGTTTTAAGTTATAGTATTTCTTTGGTGATGTAATAATCGTGGTATTGTTTATAATAGCCTCTTGCACTTGATTTATAAAGTAGGACAAAGAAACGTTAACGTCGTTAGTTTTGTATACGGTGCTAAAATCGATATGACGTATTGTCTCTTCTAATTTATGATTATTTATTTTATATATAGTGTTTGGGCGTTTATTTCTTTTAATTTTGAGACTTAGGTCGAGCAAAACTGCGCCATGATCTGTGACAATCGGTTTAGTAACAAAGGTTGTTGATGGCAAGTTAGTTTTAAGAAAGACATGGTCTAGGCAGGAACCGCTGAGATGTGTGGTAAGCAGATGTGCCGAAAGCAGCCCATTACATGCGCATATGTTTAAGTAGTCTTTGGCTCTACTATCACTGCTTTCTGAACTTATATCTATATTAATATCACCCGCAAGCACTATGTTTTTGTAAGTCGACAACTGCTGAAGCGTACTATTCAGAGACGTGAGGAAATTGTCAATTTGTTTAAAACCACAGGGTCTATAAATTGCTAATACAGCAATATCTTGGCCCACTTTTAGCAATAACCTACTGCACTCTTGCATATTTAGTTCCTCAACGGATACGTCAAGACCTTGCTTCGCGAAAACTATGACTCCATCGTTCTGGTTATGAACTATTTTACTGCTAAAAGTACGGTAGCCTGGCAATGAGGGTAGGTTCTGTTGGTTTTTATACAGCCAACATTCTGTAAGTATTATTATGTCGCAGTTGTAGTCTAGCCTATGTAGAAGTATAGAAAAGTTGTCAAAATTTTTATTTACACTTCTAATATTTTGTGTTAGAATGGTTAGAGAATTTGTAGGTTCGGAAAAATGTTGCTTACATTTCTCAATTTCGCATGATAATGCCACCGATAATGCGACGTCATCTATTTCATTAATTACCTTATCCATACTATAATAAATAAAAACTTAGAGCGAATGTAAATACAAATAACGGCGCTCTTAGGCGCCTTCACTATAATCTATTGAATTAATGTACCTGGTTTCTGCCATCTTTTTCGCAGGACAGTCTAGGTCACCCGTCTTGTGGTCGCATGGTTTTTTAAATCGCATGCATGTTGCGCATTTTGCTGAAACTTCTTTCTTTGTGCATTCGTTTAGCTGGTGTCCTAATTCTCCACAGTGTCCACACGTGTAGGTAGCCTCTCGACAGGTCTTAGCAGCATGTCCATATTGCTGACATTTGTAGCATCTGGTCACCAGAGTGAAATCCCGGACAGGGCAGGAAGTCCAATTTATGAAAAGTCTGTTTTGGTTTATCAGCATCTTTCTAATTGAGGGAGTAACTTCTATAATAAAATTGCAATTAGTTGATTCTTTTCTACCAGATTTGTGACTGAGCTTGATAGAGGTCAAGAACGAGTCGTGAGATAAATCAGGAATCTTGTCCGCTAAATTCTGTTCATACATGGCCTGAAATACTTCCTGGTCACTCAGTGCAGATGGTACTTCTATGACGATGATTTTAGGCCTTCTCTTAAGGGGCTCCTCAACCTTGAGTCCAGAACTGCAAAGCGTGGTCAATTTCCTAAGCTTTTCTATATCGTCCTTGCTCTCCGTGCTAATAATTACGCCTCCATTCCTGGTTTTCCGCATTCCTCTTACATGCAACTTCATCTGCTCTGGGCATATAATTTTTTGGATGAGAGATTTAGTGTCGTCACTTGTTTTCATCGTATCTGTAGGATAGATTGCAAGAGAGCTAAGGTTGTTAGGTCGAATATAACTATTTTTATTCATCTTAACCTTATCGGCAAACGACACTTTTTCTTCCGCCGGTTTGGTACAGGTCTCTTGTATGGTTGCGGTGATAGATTTGCGAAACTCGTTAAGGCAAACTGTAAGATCTTGTTTCTCTCTCAAAGCTTCAAGCGAAGTATGTAACATAATCGCCTTTTGCTTTAAGGACTGATAAAAGACTGTCATTTGGGAAACGCCTTTTGCTACGTTTCTTGATAAAGAGTTGATTTTCGACTTTTGATCAGAGTTTAGTTTCCCATCCTGAGCAATTTGGCATGTTTCGTTAAGGCAATCTTCGATTGTGGTCATCCAGTGTTTGATGTCACTAGTAGACAGAGCTTCAAACCTGGGTTCTGTAACATGTTGCGGTGGTTGCGGCGTGCTGGGCGGGCTGCGGAGCGTTTTTCCACTCTTACTGAAAGGGCTACTTTCAAATTGAGACATAGTTATTTTTAAATGTTTAACATTATTTGTTATTCACTTGTAAATATCACAAACTAAGCAAAAATTCCACGATCGCGAAAACTAGGGCACGGACCGATTGAAAATATTTAAAACATAAGTAATAATTTAAATTTGCTAGTTAGCACGTCTGTTCACTTCGAGAGTCGATTGATTGATCAATCGATTAGGAGTGAATATATCTTTTAGCGTAACAATATATTTATATCTAACAAAAATAATGCGTCTAAGTAATCAGCGTTTGAGTGGTGAGTTATGGCAATTATTTTACAGTCGTTATATAATGAAATAAAAGAAATAAGAACTTATTTAATAAAAATAGGCCCAAATAGAAGACAAGGTAATATTTTAGTAACTAAATTAAGTGAAGCAAATGAACTTTATGGGCAATATTTCAGCTGGGTAAATGAATATAATTTAAACTTAAGGAAACACGACGATGATGATCCAGTTGTGCATAAGTTTTGTAAACAATTTTTAACGTTATATAACGAAATTGTAGATTTATGTCAAAGTGACGAATCAAATTCTGAGAATATTGTAACAATGAGTACTTTTGATCTAAAGACGGCTTTGCAGTTATTGCCCTGTATAACAGACACAGAGGCTAATACGAAACAATTAATTGATAATATTGATTATTATAATTCTTTATTGGAAAAAGATGTATGTAAAAATAATTTAATTAATTTTGTCTTAAAAAGTAGATTGTCTCAAGCTGCGAAATTAAGATTGAATTCGAGTTATTCCAATGTAAACGATTTAATTTCGGATATGAGAAAAAGAACTTTTACCTCGAAAGGCTGCAACTGCAATATCGGGTAAATTAGAGCAAATTAAGCAAAATAATTTATCAATTACAGATTATGGCAGACAGTTATCCGAATTATTTGTGGACCTTACGATATCGCAAGCAAACGGTAATTCTGAAAATTATAACGTTTTGAAGCCCTTAAATGAAAATATAGCGATTAAAAAATTCGCTGACGGCTTGCGAAATCGTAGGCTGAGCACAATCATTGCGGCCAGGAATTTTAGCACGCTGAAGGACGCGATCCAAGCGGCCCTGGATGAGGAGGTCATCACCGCTTCTGGTTCAGGCGAAATTATGGGTATGAATAAAAATTTTAATTATAACTACAGGGGTGCAAAATATTTTCATCGAGGACACCGAGGGGGTTATGACGGCCAACGCTCTTCATTTAGCGGGCGAGGACGAGTTTTTAGAGGAAACCAGCGAGGATGGAATAACCAGTTTCCAACCCGAGGTGTTTCGACGCGAGGTCAGCAGTTCAGAGGTCAGCAGTACAGAGGTACGTCTAGAGGAAACCAAGGGATACGCCAACGACCACATGTTAACGTTTTAAATGATGAACGGTCAAATTCATTGCCTAATTCAGAACCACAAAGTTCACATTCTAATATGACAGAAACATTTTTTCGTGACCAACAGTAAGAAACATTGTATATTATCGACAGCGATTGTTTTACTTATTTTGCAATAAACGGGAAACAATTTTCATTTTTAGTAGATTCGGGTGCATCTTTGTGTGCAATTAAATATAAATATATAATAGAGCAAAATCTTACATTACATAAAGAAGATATTATTATGAATGGTTTAGGGGGCAAAGTCCGTGCAATAGGATACGTTTATATACAATTGAGTAGTGATGATTTAATTATAAGTCATAAGTTTTATGTTTTTAATACATTGCCTATTATGTCGAATGGCATAATTGGTCGAGATTTTTTAAAAAGATTTAGATCAGTTTTAAATTTCGAGACAAATATTTTGACGTTACGTGATAGTTTAAATAAAACAATTAGTTTGCCAATTATCAATAAAATTGATAATTTATTAGAAGTTTCGGCCAGATGCGAGTCTATTCATTATATTCAGACACGGTTCGAAGAAGATTGCGTAATATGTTCGAAAGAGATACAGGACGGTATTTTCTTAGCTAGTTCAATTGCTTCTCCTGTCAATGGCGTTATACCTATTAGAATATTAAATACAACAGAAAGGGATATATTTCTATCAACATTTAATTTTGATACTCACAGATTAAGTGATTACAACGTGTTTAATATCGAAACACCATTTGTTATTAAAAATGTTTGAGGTCATACTCGATAGAGGGCGTTGTACCATGCGTCTGAATCGCGATATGGTTTGGTTACCGAGCGTCCTATATAAGCTAGAAATATTTTTGCAATAAATGGAACCAGCAGTACATTCAGTTCAGAATACAGTTGTTTTATTTATTTACACCTAGTATTCACAAACAGTTGAGTTCACAAAGGTCAAATACTTTAGTGGTATTTAACATTGGTCCTACCGACCCGGATTGGACTACCGAATCAGTCCTTTTTTTGAGCATCGGAGCCCGAGTTTGGCAACACCTTGTATGCAGTGGATCGCTGCAGTAAAAGTACAAGGCCTTTACCCTCGCGGTGGATTAGGGTGTGTGTACAAGCGCACACGGCGGAGTAAAGCGGCAAGACGGCATCGAAGAAGCCGCTACATTAGTTCAACGTCACGACATAGATGACGCTACTAGTCGGATACACGCAAGTAATGGTGACACCAGTGAATCTGTGAGTACAATAATAATTGTGATTAATTATTTGAAAAACAAACTTTAAAAGTAAAATAGTGCCAAGCGATTTCGTACCTTATTTACAAGAGGATTTTAACTTTGAAGTTTCACGAAGAATAGTGGACTTAGATTATTTTAGTGATATGTTTGCTTTGTAAACGTATTTTATTTTGACTTAGAAAATTATTGCATGTTTTGTTTTTAGTTTAAAAAAATATTGATAATTTTGTTAGTTAAAAGCGTGCATGTTAGTTAAGTTAGTTTTAACTTAGAATAGTTTTAGAAAAACGGGGGAACGGGGAATCTATGCCCGATTTTTCATTTTTTTTGTAAGTCTCAAACACTTAGCCAATTTTATAAATTGAACTAAGATAACATAGTAATAAAGAGAGATAACAGGTAGCTTGTTAGCATAGATATTTATTTTATTAGTAATTTTAGAACTACTTGTTTGGTAAACATAGTTATCCGTTTTAGCTAGTTTAAAGTAAAATATTTAGATACCTAGTTGTTTTAATACAAGTTTATTAATTTTTATAAGTACATTTGGTTAGTTTAAATAAAAGATGGAAGGATTAATTAACGTTTTAAAGGATTTACAAAAAGTGATTAATAAAGGCTTAACTAATTTTAAAAAGAGTCCAAAGGACAGGCTTACTGTAGTATATATTGAGACTAGATTGGAGTTATTAGAAAAAGATTGGGCTACTTTTTGTTCGCGACACCTGTGAAAATAGTGTTAAAACAGTGCATACAGTGATAGACAGAACCTAGACAGATTTAAAACCTAAAAAAAACATTACACGCGTGTGCTAGCATAACATTTAATGAACAGTGAATTTGAGTGCCACACGTTTATATATGAGAACGAGAACGAAAACGTCGTTCGTCTACCGCCATTAGTAAAAGTTAATAGCGAACTATTATTTGTTTACCTTATGGTGAAATTGTTTAGTGCTAATCTAAAATCTAGATTTATAATGTTTAGAATCACTTTTTATTGTGCTCTTTAGTGTTCTAATCACGAATATGTATTTGCCTTTTAGATAAAACAAATAGTTTATAAGTTATAGCAGAAACAAAATTATTTTTATGTTTAGGTCATAATTTGGTCTGTAACTTAGGTTTTAATCAATAAAGAATAGTTACTTTGGTGTTTCATTTTAGAGAATGGTGTCCCCTAGATGTACGTAAAATCTTATTATAATAGATTCAGTAGTTTAGAAAATATAAGCAGATAAAGTTCAAAGTACGTCTAGGAGGCACTAAAATTCTAGGTTTATACTACAATATCTAGGTAATCGTAAAGTTTAGAGTTATAGTATAGATATTTCATGTTAGGTAACATCGATACCTATCTAACGGTACCTAGATGATTATTGTATTATTAAAAATGACGTAGTTATAACCAGAAATGTAATGAAAATAAAGTTTGTACGAGGTGTTTTGCACACGGCACTAACCGAGGCAAATGGTATATAAGAGCGCGCGCGCGGACACAGATCGTTCACTGTTAATCAGTAACCCATAGAAGACTCTTCAAGCCTCAACACCTAATGGCCTAAGCAGAACACCTCAAGCATTGAACCAAGACCGTTTTGTTTTACTTCAGTATGCCCCTATAGTGAAGCCCTACGCGACGTCTTCGAAGATCAGTGCTGTATCCGGAACCTATAGGTGTAGGACGACAGCGGATCGTTCACAGATCTACACAACACATACGTGTTGGGTTCGATTACCGCCCGTCCGGCACATTTGCTGGTCCTTCGAGCCGGATCGCAGAGCTGAAAATTGAAGACATAATACTGAAGAACTGAAGATGCCGGTCACACGTTCAAAGGGAAGAGCTCCTGAAACCTGGAAGCGGGACACTGACGCGGGTGCATCTACAAGTACGCCTGTACTTCGACACCAAACGCAGCCACGCTCGCCGTCTACAAGCGACAACGCGCCGCCGCCGCCGCCGCCCCTCTCCCCGCGCCCCGCGCGGGGGGGAACACCGCCTGTTACGATGCACGCAGCCACGGAAGAGGGCTCTAGTGATACAGTACGCCCATCGCAACAGACACGATCGAGAACAGCCAGCCAGGAAGGTGGTGCGGCAGAAGAACAAGACAGACGCTCCGCTACTACCAGCCGCTCGAAAAGGAAGGTGCTGAAGGCCCGGGAAGAAATGTTGAAGATAAAATTACAGTTAGCGCAGTTAGCTCTTCAGAGGGCTCAAGAGGAGGACTCCGACTCTGACTATGAAGAAGACGGACACTCCAAAATAGAATACGTCAAGTCGTGGCTTGAAGAGGCACCAGAGCCGTTATTTAGGATGGCACACAGTATAGAAAATGATGAAGAACCTACAAGAAAGGATATTCATCAACAGAATAGAATAGAAAACAGTACAGAAGATGAAGCTCCTCAGAAGAAGGAAACTCATCACCAGGGAGGGGACCTGATGACACCACTCATCACGGGACTTACCTCCGCTATAGCGGCACTCGCCGACAGGAAGCCTCTGGATACATCGATAGTGTCTCCACATCCGGCGGTTTCTAAAGTCATTATGACTTTACCAACGTTCAGCGGCGCACATACAGAATGGCTATCGTTTCGCGCGCTGTACGACACCACAAGAAGATACTTCAACGATATAGAAAATACAGCAA
This sequence comes from Parascotia fuliginaria, assembly GCA_963082885.1. NCBI lineage: Eukaryota > Metazoa > Arthropoda > Insecta > Lepidoptera > Erebidae > Parascotia > Parascotia fuliginaria. The sequence continues at coordinate 9,409,036 of OY720189.1, forward strand.
GACTAAGAAGAAGCTTAAAGGGTCGAGCTCTGGAAGCAGTCAGCTCAGAGTTAATAGGAAATGCCAGACCGGACGAAATTATGAAGGAACTAGAATTACAATTTGGAAGGCCAGACTCCATAGCGCAGGCAGAGACAGACAAGCTGAAGACATTGCCACGCTGCACAGAAGCACCTAAGGATATTTGCGCTTTCGCCAGCAAGATTAGAAGTAGCGTTATTACACTGCAAGCACTCAAGAAAGAACATTATTTAGTGAACCCTGAATTACTACGAGTGCTTACTGAAAAGCTGCCGAACTCTCTGCGTGTGACGTGGTACCGGACGTACACAGAAAAGTACGAATCTCTGCCGGATCTCAGCCGCTTCAGTGAATTTGTAACAGAATATGCGAGGTTCTGCAGTGCTTTCGCCCCAGCGGAGAATATTAGTGAACAGCAACCAACGCGGCGAACAGTACAGCGAACGCATACAGCTACAGAGAAGCGCACGTCTGATCGCGCCTCCTCGCAGAAGTGCAGAGTATGTGAAAGAGATGGTCACCACGCATCAGAATGCAATGCTTTCAAGTCTGCCGACGTGAACAGAAGGTGGGAACTAGCGAAGACACATCGCCTGTGCTTCGGCTGCCTTCGCCCGCGCTACATGGGACACATATGCAAGTCAAAGAAGTGCAATATAGGAGAATGCACAGCTCGCCATCATCATCTTCTGCACTACGAGAAGAGGAACGTGCAAGGAGAAGCAAAACAGGAGATAGTTGCCAGCTCGAGCGTCTGTGAGAAAACTCAAGCCTTTTTGAAGATAGTTCCCGTGCACGTAGTTGGACCGGCGGGAGAAGCGTCTACGTTCGCGCTGCTAGACGATGGATCCACCGTGTCACTTATAGACGAAGATATAGCGAAAGAAATCGGTGCAGAAGGCACATCTGATCCACTCACGATTCGAACGATTGGCGATACGGCGATGGTTATATCAAGTGCTAGAAGAATAAATGTTACCTTGAAGAGCACAGAAAACAGAGAGACGCCGCTGTGTGCACGCACGTACCCAGGCTTAAACCTGTTACCACAAACAGTCAGTGAACGTGACCTGTTGGACTGCAAACATTTGGAAGATATAAAGGAGAAGCTGGTATACAACACGGGCGTACCAAAGATACTTATCGGACAAGATAACTGGCATCTCCTCGTCGCTAGCGCCACCAGAAGAGGACCCAGCCACCAGCCAGTCGCCTCGCTGACGCCGTTAGGATGGGTACTACACGGCACGTCCACTAGAACACTGGGACACACCGTACACTTCGTAAATCAGATGTCATCTGTTAATGAAAACATAGACGCACAGTTGAAGGAACATTTTGCACTTGAATCGCTAATGATCACCCCACGTCGTCCGCGCTCCGACCCTGAAAAGCAAGCAGAAGATATATTAGAAAAGCACACGAAACAGATAGAAAATGGGCATATAGAAACAGCTCTTCTGTGGAAAAAAGAAGAGTTCGAGATGCCTGACAGTTATGAAATAGCAATCAACAGACTTACTTCAATAGAGAAGAAACTTGACAGGAACGTTGAACTGAAAAAGAAATATATAGAACAGATGAATTTATTAATAGAAAAGGGCTATGCTGAAGAGGCCCCATCATATAGAACTCCTGGGAGGACTTGGTACTTACCCCACTTCGACGTATACAACCCCTCGAAGCCAGAGAAGCTACGAATTGTACATGACGCCGCCGCGCGAACAAAGGGAGCGTCGCTCAATGATTACCTCCTTACGGGACCAGACCTGCTGCAATCGTTACCTGGTGTGCTCATGAGGTTTCGCCGCCACCGTGTTGCCGTCTCTGCCGACATAGCAGAAATGTTCATGCAAGTGCAAGTAAGAACAGAGGACAGAGATGCACTTAGATACCTGTGGAGAGGTGACCGGCGGGAGGGCCCACCAACAGAATACCGTATGAAGTCACTAATATTCGGCGCAGCAAGCTCACCGTGTACAGCGATATTCGCAAAGAATTGGAATGCGCGTAAACACGCGTGCCTACATCCTGAGGCGGCAGAAGCGATAATAGAAAACCATTACATGGATGACTACTTGGACAGCTTCAGGGATGAGTACGAAGCGGCGCGCATAGCAACAGAAGTCCGCGATATACATAGAAAAGCTTGTTTTGAATTACGAAGATGGGTGTCAAACTCAGTGCAAGTTATAGACAAGTTACAGCCAAGTTCAAGCCCTATAGAAACAGTCAGTCTCGCCAGCGATAGATCAGAAGAGAAGATACTCGGCTTAATGTGGAATCCGAGTACTGACGAGCTGAGTTTTAACCTAAAGCTCGCTCGACTCCCCTGCAATTTATTAGAAAAGGAAACGCCTACCAAACGAGAAGCGTTACGCATCGTTATGTCTCTTTATGACCCTCTTGGACTCGCCTCACCTATCACGATTAGAGCCAAACAGATACTACAAGAAGCGTGGCGACTTGGTACAGACTGGGATGAGAAGCTAAATGAAGACTTATCCCAACAGTGGACGTCGTGGAAGCAACAATTACAACAGTTGAAAACAGTCAGCATACCCCGGTGCTATCCCGGCTACAGCGACGCAGCTTCAATACAAGTACACGTATTTACAGACGCCAGTGAGACAGCCTACGCGACAGCTGTGTATTGGAGAACTACCACACCAGATGGCCGAGTATATGTGACACTCGTCTCAGCAAAGGCGAGAGTAGCACCGCTGAAAATAGTGTCTATTCCACGTCTTGAACTTCAAGCCGCTGTGTTAGGAACTCGCGTTGTTTCAAACGTCTTAAGAGAACATCGTATCAAACCAGAGTCCGTTATATACTGGACGGACAGCAGAACAGTATTATCGTGGATAAGGAAAGGCTCAAGAACATATAAACCATTCGTCGCACATCGCCTTGCTGAGATAGAAGAGCACAGTAAAGTGGAACAATGGCGCTGGGTGCCTACTAAGTGCAACAGTGCGGACATTGCTACGCGCGGCATATTATTAACTTTTTCGCAGGCGCTATCGAAACAGTTAGATGAATGGTATTATGGACCTGCGTTTTTATACGAAGATCCGTCGTTATGGCCCACGGAGAAGACTAATATTTGCACAGACACAGGGGAGGAACGTACCACAACAGTTATAGATTCATATAGCGAGACACAGAAAGTGTCAGAAGTCATACCAGATGTAAACAGATTTTCTAAGTGGGAACGACTTCTACGAACTACAGCGAGAGTTCTACAGTTTATAGAATTATGCAAGAAAACTAAGAAGCAAGTCTTGTACAAGAGAACACAGAAAAATACTCTGGAGGATCCAGATTGGCGCCGCGTACAGCAGAAGCATAAAAACAAGTCAGCGCCTGGCGACACGTCCCGCCTCGCCGCTGACTCGACAAAGTACGTGCTTCTCACAGCAGAACACACCCGCGGCGCTGAGGACCTCCTTGTGAAGGCGGTACAAGAAGCCTCCTTCAGCGCCGACCTCCGCGAGCTGCGGCGAGGTGGGAGTGGCGCCAGGGGAAGCCGCTTAAGTGTACTGCCCATAGAACTGAATAACGGCGTGATTACACTGCGCAGTCGTATAGCCGCCGTACGAGATATTACAGAGAAAACAAAGAGGCCGCCTGTCTTGGACGGTGATCATCGTATAGTACAGTTATATATAGATTGGACTCATAGAAGCCTACATCACAGTGGAACAGAGTTGGTGATTAATGAAATACGCCAACACTATTGGATATTGCGCTTACGACCGACCACTAAGAAAATAGTGCATCAATGTTTACAGTGTAAAATTCGTAAAGCGATACCGCCGCAGCCGAGCACCGGAGACCACCCTAAAGCACGCCTCGCTCATCACCAGAGACCGTTTACTTTCACCGGCCTTGATTACTTCGGGCCACTCTTCGTGACAGTGGGAAGACAACATCAGAAAAGATATGTGGCGCTGTTTACCTGCCTTACCTCTAGGGCAGTGCACCTGGAGGTCGCCGCTAATCTCAGCGCTGACTCAGCGATCCTGGCGCTGCGCAGATTCGCCGCGCGGCGAGGTTGCCCGTCTGAAATATACTCTGACAACGGCACTAACATGCACGGTGCCGACAAAGAGATGCGGGAAGCAGTGCAACACGAAGCAGGGCGCCGTGGCATCGCCTGGCGTTTCATCACGCCCTCGGCGCCTTTCATGGGGGGCGCCTGGGAGCGCCTAGTCAGGTGTGTAAAGACCACTCTTTACACCGTTCTCCACGACAAGTATCCGCACGAAGAAGTACTTGCCACGCTACTGTGCGAGGTCGAGTACACAGTCAACAGTCGACCCCTCACCCACGTCTCTGTAGACGTAGGTGACACCGAGGCGATCACCCCAAACCACATACTGTTTGGGGGCTCCGCCCGCTTGCCTTCTCTGGGTGAGTTCAGCGAGACCGACAGCATCAGCAAGAAGCACTGGAGACGCGCGCAGTACCTAGCCGACGAATTTTGGCGTCGCTGGGTGCGCGAGTATCTGCCCGAGCTACAAAACCGGCGGGAGCCTCATGGGAAGGGCCCCCTCTTCGAAGTCGGCGACCCCGTCCTCATAGCCGACGGCCAACTACCTCGCAACACTTGGCCGCGAGGCAGGATCGTGGCCGTCTACCCAGGCGCCGACGGGCAGATCAGGACAGCGGAGGTGCGCACATCAGCTGGAGTGCTCAAGAGGCCCACCAAGAAACTGGTGCCTCTGCCGAAGTAACGTCGCTCACCGGATGGACTGCAGCACCGCTCCAACACGACGTGTCCACGCGTTGCTGCACGGCGGGAGAAATGTTCGCGACACCTGTGAAAATAGTGTTAAAACAGTGCATACAGTGATAGACAGAACCTAGACAGATTTAAAACCTAAAAAAAACATTACACGCGTGTGCTAGCATAACATTTAATGAACAGTGAATTTGAGTGCCACACGTTTATATATGAGAACGAGAACGAAAACGTCGTTCGTCTACCGCCATTAGTAAAAGTTAATAGCGAACTATTATTTGTTTACCTTATGGTGAAATTGTTTAGTGCTAATCTAAAATCTAGATTTATAATGTTTAGAATCACTTTTTATTGTGCTCTTTAGTGTTCTAATCACGAATATGTATTTGCCTTTTAGATAAAACAAATAGTTTATAAGTTATAGCAGAAACAAAATTATTTTTATGTTTAGGTCATAATTTGGTCTGTAACTTAGGTTTTAATCAATAAAGAATAGTTACTTTGGTGTTTCATTTTAGAGAATGGTGTCCCCTAGATGTACGTAAAATCTTATTATAATAGATTCAGTAGTTTAGAAAATATAAGCAGATAAAGTTCAAAGTACGTCTAGGAGGCACTAAAATTCTAGGTTTATACTACAATATCTAGGTAATCGTAAAGTTTAGAGTTATAGTATAGATATTTCATGTTAGGTAACATCGATACCTATCTAACGGTACCTAGATGATTATTGTATTATTAAAAATGACGTAGTTATAACCAGAAATGTAATGAAAATAAAGTTTGTACGAGGTGTTTTGCACACGGCACTAACCGAGGCAAATGGTATATAAGAGCGCGCGCGCGGACACAGATCGTTCACTGTTAATCAGTAACCCATAGAAGACTCTTCAAGCCTCAACACCTAATGGCCTAAGCAGAACACCTCAAGCATTGAACCAAGACCGTTTTGTTTTACTTCAGTATGCCCCTATAGTGAAGCCCTACGCGACGTCTTCGAAGATCAGTGCTGTATCCGGAACCTATAGGTGTAGGACGACAGCGGATCGTTCACAGATCTACACAACACATACGTGTTGGGTTCGATTACCGCCCGTCCGGCACACTTTTAAAGATACAAAGACAAAATTATATGAACAATTTGAATTAGAAGAAATAGATAACGATGCGGAAGACGTTTATGATAGCACGGAGGATACCTATATAACATATAAATGTGCCTTGAAAACTATGTTAGGGCAATTACAAGTTAGCCGCGAAACTGCAAAACAGATAGGTAGTAGCAGTAAATCTAATAATTGTGTGAAACTGCCAAAAATATCGATACCTAAGTTTTCCGGCAGATATGATGAATGGACAACTTTTCATGATTTGTTTGTGTCCCTTGTCCATAACAACAATACGCTAGATAATGTACAAAAATTGCATTACCTTAAAAGTCATCTAACTGGTGAAGCTGAACAACTTGTAAGGCATACACCTATCACTGACGCCAATTACAAACAATGTTGGGATCTCTTAGTTAAACGATATAACAACAAAAAGTACTTAGCTAATTGTATTTTAAATCGTTTGTTTGCACAAAAACACGTGCACGTTGAATCGGCAACTGCTTTAAAGGCACTGTTGGACACAACAACAGATTGCTTGAATGCGCTTACCAATTTAAATATAGACGTGTCTACCTGGGATATTATTGTCATCCACATAGTAACATTTAAATTAGATGCAGAAACTCGAAAACAATGGGAGTTAAATAATAACATTGACTCCAATAACGAGTTGCCTACTTTGAACCAATTTAAAACCTTTATTGAAAATCGTTTCCGCGCCTTGGAATGCATACAATCTAAAAGAACTCATCATCCAGGCACTAAAGCTCACCAAATTCCACAAACAAAGGCATTGGTCGCCACTAGTTCATCCCATACGGTACGTTGCGAGTTCTGTTCGGAACAACATAAGATGTGTTTTTGCAAGAAATTTGCAAATCAATCTATTCAGCTCAGACGCGATTTTGTGGCGAAAAACAAGATATGCTTCAATTGTCTTGGTAGCAATCACACTGTTCATGACTGCAAAAAGCAAACAACTTGTCGATTGTGCCATAAGCGACATCACTCCTTACTGCACTCTAGTGGAGATCTTGAGAATAAATCGGAGCATACAGTAGCGACAACCACTATCGACCCCACTGGTACCTCTGCTAGTGTCGATCAGATAGTGTCGTGTTTATCGACAGGCAATGTTATCAAACCTGGACAGGTTTTATTAGCAACTGCACTAATAAAGGCCGAGTCTAGGAATGGAGGAACCCAAGTAGTCCGAGCTTTGCTCGATCAAGGCTCACAAGCATGCTTCATAACAGAATCTACGGTGCAATTACTAAGTTTAAAAAAGATTCCCGTATGCGGACTGATTACATGCATAGGTGAAAATAAGTCAACGCCTGCCAAGCACAAGGTACAGCTAACGGTAAAGTCGAGAGCTGACCCAGATTTTAAATTAGTTATTAATGCTTATGTCTTGCGAAAAATAACTTCATACTTACCAGAACGCAGCATAAATATTGAGGGTTTCGATTGGATACATAGTAAAAACTTAGACTTAGCAGATCCAAACTTTAATCTATCCAGTAAGATCGATTTATTGCTAGGCGCAGATGCTTATAGTTATATTTTAAAGAACGGTATAGTGAAGAGCCCTTCTGGAACACTTATTGCTCAGAACACTTCGCTAGGATGGGTTCTGTCAGGGGTACTTAGTTCATATAATGATACAAATAAAGAAAACAACTATAGAGTAAATATTAATGTAATGCATACACATGTAGAAGAAGAAGACAGTTTAAAGAAATTCTGGGAAATAGAGGAAATAGGTCAAAGGAAATTCTTAACGCCGGAAGAAATGATGTGTGAAGAATTTTACAAGACGACTACGAAGCGAGAAGACGACGGAAGGTACGTTGTAAAATTGCCGTTCCGAGGTCAATCTCCTACTTGTACATCAGGAAACTCTCGGGCCATAGCTGAAAAGAGATTAAAGGCATTAGAGAAAACATTAGAAAGAAATCCAGATTTAAAAATCAAGTACACAGATGTTATAAATGAATATTTAAGTTTAGGACACATGAAAATGGTACCAGTAAATGATAACAAAAAGAACTCAGCAGTGTATCTACCTCATCATGCAGTCGTGAGAGAGGATAAGTCCACCACCAAGGTGCGCGTTGTTTTTAACGCATCGGAGAAAAACAGTAACGGCATATCGCTCAATGATACGTTAATGATCGGACCGACACTGCAAGCCGACTTAAGGCATACGGTTATGAAGTGGAGAGTTCATTCTATTGCATTAGTGGCAGACATAATTAAAATGTATAGACAGGTGAAAGTTGCGCCAGAAGATTCGATGTATCAGCGAATTCTTTGGCGGGATACGCCTCATGCTGAAATCAAGGATTACGAACTTGTCACTGTGACTTTTGGTACAGCTTCTGCACCCTACTTAGCGGTTCGAACTCTGCATCAGGTTGCTCATGATGAAGGAGATCAGTATCCCATTGGTGCGAATAAGGCATTAAATTGCTTCTACATGGATGACTTGATGACTGGATGCAGCAACGTTCAAATGGGAATAGAAATTTATAAAGAATTAACAAGTTTACTAACTAGGGGTGGTTTTACTCTACAAAAGTGGAATACAAATAACGAAGAGCTATTACAACAGATAAATTTAATGGAAGATATACAAAGACAATCAACTGAAACAGGAACAAAAGAAAAGGACACAAAGGTAAAGGACAATAGGACAACAAACATAGTTCAAACAGTGGATAAAGAAGTAAATTTTAAACTGGACAGTACAATAAAGATCTTAGGACTTACCTGGAACCGCAGCGAAGACACGTTCCAATACTCGGTTAATCTTCCCACGCGCACTGCAGCACCTGTAACAAAAAGGTCTATAATATCAGACATAGCAAGATTGTTCGATCCATTAGGTTGGTTAGCACCCAGTATAATTTTAGCCAAAATATTTATTCAAAGGTTATGGCTCGCAAGAGTTAATTGGGATGAAGATTTGTGCAACGATTTAATTGAAGAATGGAACAATTATCGTAAAGAGCTAAGTCTTCTTACCTTGGTTCGAATCCCACGTTGGCTGGGCACTATTTCGGATAGCGAGTTGGAACTACACGGGTTTTGTGACGCCTCAAAAGCTGCTTATTCTGCCGTAGTATATTTACGCATAATAGACACTAAAGGTATTCATGTTTCTTTGTTAGTTGCCAAGACCCGAGTAGCCCCAATTAAACAAATAAGCATCCCACGTTTAGAATTGTGTGGCGCAGTACTGTTGTCGAAGCTGTTGACTGAAACAGCGGAAGTTATGAACATTAGTAATGATAAAATTACAGCATGGACCGATTCTACCATAGTCCTAGCTTGGTTGAATAACCACCCAAGCCGTTGGAAAACATTTGTTGCCAATCGCACTGCCGAAATATTGACAACGATGAAAGCTACTCAATGGTACCACGTATCTACGAAAAACAATCCAGCTGACTGTGCCTCAAGAGGTTTAATGCCTAGTTTATTTCTACAAAACTCATTCTGATTTTCTGGACCCACGTTTTTAAAGGAAAGGTTTATAGAATATAATAGGTCAATTAATATTAGTACCAAGTTAGAACAGTCCGTGAAAACACATTTATCAGTAGCAGTAGAACAGTCCTTCTTCGATAGATTCTCTAATCTTCAGAGACTACTAAGAGTCATTGCATACTGTCGACGGTTTCTTAAGAGAGGAAAAGAAAGGGGTTACTTAAAAAAGCCAGAAATAGATGAAGCACTGTATATATGTATTAGGAAAACACAACAGGAAGTATTTACAATAGAATATCAACAGCTAAAGAGCAAGGGCTATATACAATCGAAGAAAAGCAAATTGAAATCACTCTCTGTTTACCTAGACGACCAGGACATAATAAGGGCTCGAGGTAGACTTAAGAAATCACAACTGCACGACGACGCTAAACATCCTATAGTTCTTCCACATTCTGGTCATTTTACACAGCTTATTGTAGCTGATGCCCATCTCAAAACACTGCATGGTGGACTTCAGCTAATGACTAATTATATCAGATCAGCCTTCTGGATGTTAGGAGTTAGACGACTAGTAAAACAGCATATTAATAAGTGTGTCATATGTGCTAAACAAAAGGCACTTACCAGCAATCAGCTCATGGGTTCTCTTCCGTCTGTACGGTGCACTCCAGCCAGGCCATTTAGTAATAGCGGTGTGGATTATGCTGGTCCTATAAATATCAGGACTACGAAAGGACGCGGGCATCGCTCCTATAAAGGGTACATTTGTTTGTTCGTATGTATGGCTACTCGTGCGCTCCACTTAGAGGTAGTAAGCGACATGAGCACTCAAGGGTTCTTGGCTGCATTTCGACGCTTTGTATCTAGGCGTGGTCATTGTGCGAAAATTTGGAGCGATAATGGCACCACATTCGTGGGGGCGTCTAGAGAACTAAAACAGTTGGCCAGCATACAAGGTTCAATTGCAGAACATTTAGAAGCGCAAGGCACCGAATGGCATTTTATTCCTCCTCACAGTCCCAACTTTGGTGGACTTTGGGAAGCAGGAGTAAAATCAACAAAATATCACCTCAAGCGCGTAATTGGCGATGCAACGCTGACTTACGAAGAAATAAGTACACTATTAAGTCAAGTTGAAGCTTGCTTAAACTCTAGGCCAATGAGTATTATCAACGTTATGGACCCGGGTGAGCCTCTCCCATTAACTCCTGGTCATTTTTTAATAGGAGAACCAATAGTAAGTGTACCAGATAATAACTATGAGAGTGCAAATATTAGTTATCTTTCACGTTGGCAAATGGTTCAAAGAATGCTGCAGACGTTTTGGAGTCGTTGGTCACGCGAGTACTTATCGAACTTAATGAATCGCTACAAATGGGCATTCCAAGTACCGGAACCAGACATAGGTGACATAGTATTGATCAAGGAAGACGATTTACCACCATGTCGCTGGCTACTGGGTCGTATTATTGAAAAACATCCTGGGGATGATAATATTACACGGGTAGTCACGGTGCGCACAAAGTCTTCAGTAATTAAGCGTCCAACATCCAAATTATGTGTATTGCCAATTTCCGAAAAATGAATTATTGTAGTTTAATTTTTTTTATACTTTTACTTAAGCTTTTGCGTTTTTCATTATGTACTATTATTTTAAATCAAATTATACAACTAAGATCGAATTATACAACTTAGATCAAATTATAAAGCTAAGATCAAATTATACAACTGTTACCTTTTACATTGATGTATAAGTAGTTTTAGTCTTGTTTTAAATATATATTATCAAAATTTACTAGTTTTATTATATACATTTGTTATTTTGTTCACAAACTTGTGTCTTAGTCATAAGGATATTTTCAAAAGAAAAATCATGTCTTTTCTATTTTTATTGTGTAAAGGGATGTATTATGCTGTAAGTAATTTTATGTGTATCTACTTACCGTCTACATGATCGCTATAAATATGTAATTTAGATCAAATAACCCGCAGTATCAAGTTTTTGAAGGACATTCTGTCAATAATGTCCTTGGCGGGCGGTATGTTTAATATCGAAACACCATTTGTTATTAAAAATGTTTGAGGTCATACTCGATAGAGGGCGTTGTACCATGCGTCTGAATCGCGATATGGTTTGGTTACCGAGCGTCCTATATAAGCTAGAAATATTTTTGCAATAAATGGAACCAGCAGTACATTCAGTTCAGAATACAGTTGTTTTATTTATTTACACCTAGTATTCACAAACAGTTGAGTTCACAAAGGTCAAATACTTTAGTGGTATTTAACACAACGTTTGTTCTTTTAATAAAGTAGAGAACAAGGCGGAAAGAGTTAAGCAATTATTTTCTTATATAAATTTCTCTCATATGAGTGATGAGGAACAGACATCTATTGGAAATTTATGTGCTAAATATGCGGACATATTTTATTTACCGGGAAATAAATTAAGTACTACTGATATTTATACTCACACCATAACTTTAAAACCTAATACTACACCATTTTTTTCAAAAAAATATAGATTACCTCACGTACATAAATCAGAAATTAGGCAACAAATAGATAAAATGGTTAAAGAAGGTATAGCAGAACCAAGTAAAAGCGAATGGTCAAGCCCTGTGTTACTTGTACCGAAAAAATTAGATACAACAGGTACTAAAAAATGGAGACTAGTTATTGACTACCGAAAGTTGAACAATTCTATAGTAGATGATAAATATCCATTACCAGATATAACTGAAATATTAGAGTCTCTATCTGGTAGTATTTACTTTAGTCATTTAGATTTACACCAAGGGTATTATAATGTGAAATTAGATGAAAATAGCCGTAAACTCACAGCTTTCGATTCTGGTCGGTACCAGATGACTCGGATGCCAATGGGCTTAAAAACGAGTCCGAGTTCGTTCTCTCGTATGATGAATATAGCTCTAACAGGTCTTAATTATGAGAAATGTCTAATATATTTAGATGATTTGATTTGTTTTGGAAGAAATTTGACAATGCACAATAAAAACTTACAAGACGTTTTCGAAAGGTTGCTAAAAGTTAACTTAAAACTTACCCCTTTGAAGTGCATTTTTTTAAAGAAAGAAATATTGTATCTGGGTCATGTGATATCTAATAATGGTATACAACCTGATCCTGAAAAAATAAATACAGTAAAAAATTATCCGTGTCCAAAAAATTGTGATGAAGTTAAAAGATTTGTAGCTTTTGTAAACTATTACAGAAAATTTATACGAAACTTTGCAGAAATTTCACACCCTTTAAATGCACTTTGTAAAAAAAATGTTTCTTTTATGTGGGATCAAAAATGTCAACAGGCATTTGAAACGCTTAGAGAAAAAATAATCTCGCCTCCTATTTTACAGTATCCTGATTTTTCAGAGGAGAACAATTTTATTATTGAAACAGATGCGTCTAATTATGCTATAGGTTCAATTTTGGCAAATAAAGACGGACGTCCAATAGCATTCACTAGCAGAAGTTTAATTATGGCGGAAAAGAATTATCCGGTAATAGAAAAAGAGTTATTGGCAATAGTATGGGCAGTAAAACACTTTCGTCCGTACTTGTATGGTCGATATTTCAAAATTAAAACGGACCATAGACCTTTGATTTACCTTTTCAATATGAAAGATCCGTCAAGTAGATTAATGAAATTCAGACTTGCTTTAGAAGAATATAATTTCGATGTAGAATACGTTAAAGGTTGTAATAATAGCGCTGCAGATGCTTTGTCTCGAATATCGTTAAATGAACTAAAAGAAATGAATAAAAGTGTAATGAACGTTTTAACGCGAGCACAATCTAGAAAACTTAAAGATTCTTCAGTTAATATGGTACCCTCGGATGATTGGCCTGATCAACCAAAAATCGTAGGAACCCATATTAAACCGAAAGAATCAGTAGAATTAGTATTTATTGATATCAATAATTACAAGAAAATGAAAAATAAAGGTAGCATAAGTCATGACAGTGAAGTATTGTGTTACGTAAGCAGTAAAAGAACAATTTTTATTAAATTTTTAGATTCTCAATCACGAATTACACGAGGTGAATTCGTGAGAGAACTAGATAAAATATGTAAGAAAATTAATGTTGAAGAAATTTGTATAGTTAAAAAGAAAGATAATGAAGTTTTTATTAATAAACTATTAGAAGAGATAAATAAAATAAAAGATAGGTTCAAAACACGTATTATATGTATTATAGAAAATGTAGAGATAGTAAATGAGAAAGATGATAGACGAGTAATCTTAAACGATTTCCATCTCCTACCCAGTAGTGGCCATGCTGGTATGAGACGGATGTCGAATAATATAAAAAAATATTATTACTGGCCTGGCATTGATAAGGATATAAATGAATTTGTAAAACGTTGTGATCTATGTCAACGACAAAAACATTCAACGCCAGTTAAAGAACCAATGACCATTACAACTACAGCCAATTCGGCTTTTGAGAAAATATTTTTAGATCTTGTTGGTCCCTTAGATACAGATAATGAAAATTTTTCTCAGCCTTGGCGAGGCTGCTCCCCAACCTCGGGGGGCCCAACTCAACCTGCCGGAGACTGTATGGAGGGATCGTGCGGTCCATGGCCCTATACGGAGCGCCCGTATGGGCTGCCAACTTGGCAGCCCGGAACGTTGCCGTTTTACGGAGGCCGCAACGGGCCATGGCCGTGCGCATGGTGCGCGGCTACCGCACGATCTCCTTTGAGGCTGCGACCCTTTTGGCCGGATCCCCGCCCTGGGACCTGGAAGCCGAAGTCCTCGCGTCGTTATTCCGATGGCGCGAGGAGGCGGCGGAGCGGGACCTGCGACCTCTGCCTCGAGAAATCGAGGCGCAGCGGTCCCAGCTCCGCACAGTCCTAGTGGCGGAGTGGAAGGCGCGACTTGCGCGACCAAGTGCAGGGCACGCCACGGTGGTGGCGGTAAGTCCCGTCCTAGAGGAGTGGCTGGAGAGGAGGCACGGCGTCCTCACGTTCCGGCTGACACAGGTACTCACCGGTCACGGGTGCTTCGGCACGTACCTGTGTCTCATAGGCCGGGAGCAGACGTCCGTCTGCCACCATTGCGGGGTCTGCCCGCGCGACACGGCGCTCCACACGCTCGTGGAGTGTCCAGCGTGGGCGGACCAGCGCCGCGACCTAGTTGCGGCGCTCGCGACGGCCCAGCTCTCGCTGCCGACCGTGGTTCTGTCCATGGTCCGCAGCGAGAGGGCTTGGGAGGGGGTCGCCTCCTTTTGCGAGCAGGTAATGCTCGCCAAGGAGGCGGCCGAGCGGGAGAGGGAGCTGACCACCTTGCTCCCCGCCCGTCGCGTCCGCCCCGGACGTCGCCGTGGGGCGCTCCGGGATCTCCAGCCACCGTAGGAGGAAGCCTGCGGGCGGCGATTGGGCAATCGCCGCTCGAACAGCACAGGCCCGAGAAGGCGGCGTACGTGTTCCACGAACGCCTCTCGATGGAGGAAGGGGGGCTAGGCCCCCCAAATCAGACGGGGCCCGCTCACGTTGAGCGGGCCGTGGCCCGTCGGGGTCGCGGATGAATGCGCGAGCGTCTCCCGTGACCCCGGCACTCTGGCCGTCTGGAGGAACACCGTGGGTTTTAGTCGGTATGCCGGCCGCTGTCTCATTGTGGCCGGAGAGTCCGACATAACCCCCGCCTCGCCCAGGCGGGTGCGTACTCGTAATGAGTTTCCCACGAAAAAAAAAAAAAAAAAAATATATATACTCACTTTACAATGTGAACTTAGTAAATATGTCGAAGCTTACCCCTTAGTTTCCAAAAAGACTGACGAAGTTACAAAATCTTTAGTTAATAATTTTATTCTTAGATATTGAGTTCCCAAGAAGATAGCAACTGACAGAGGTAAGGAATTTATGTCATCTACATTTCAAGAAATGTGTAAATTATTACAAATGAAACAATTACATTCTACTGCCTATCACCACCAGAGGTGCATTAGAAGTGTCTCACAAATTCATTTGAATTCTTTTCTTAGAATACATACTGATAAACACCGAGAGACATGGAGCAAATGGCTTCCATTTTGGTGTTTTGCATATAATACTTCAGTACATTCGGAAACGAAGTTTATGCCTTACGAATTAGTGTTTGGAAAAAGATGTACTCTTCCAAGTAATTTAAATAAAGATATCGTAGAACCTATTTATAATTATGAAAGTTATCCATGTGAGCTAAAGTATCGTATACAGCTTTCACAGAAAGAAGCGAGAGACAATTTGCTTAGTAGTAAGATTAAAAGAAAAACAAACTATGACAAATATACAAATCCTGTAAAATATAATGTTAATGACTTAATTTTAGTAAAAAATGCGGTTGGTAATAAATTGGATGAGTTATATTCAGGTCCTTATAAAGTTGTAAAGGACATACCACCTAATGTAGAAATTATGAAAAATAATAAAGTAGATATAGTTCATAAAAATAGGACTAAATTGTATCATTTCTAAATAAACTTTGTAACCAATGATTATTATATTAAGTAAGTATACTGTCTTATGTTTTACTTATTTAATGTTTGAAATATGATAGTTTGTAGTTATTGTTAAAAAAAAAAAACAAAACACATTAGTGTATTTTTTTTTTTCTGTAATAAGGTGATGTAGGGTGTATGTACCTAATATGTAACCAAATAATATCATTATTATGCTCCAAGTGTAACCTCATTATTAAGCTATTTACCCATGATTATTATAATAAATATGCAGTCTTACTTATGATTTCGTGGTTTCAATTCGTCTCCTAATACATCCCGTACAAAGTCGCGGGCAACAGCTAGTACATAATAAAAAGCGGAAGAGTTTGTTTTTTTGAACGCGCTAATCTCTAGAACTACCGGTCGGATTTGAATAATTCTTTTTGCGTTTGATAGCCCAGTTTTTGAGGTTATAGGCTATGTAACATCATGTTGCAAGCGACGGGAGCAAAGCAGTAACCAAAGATTTCCACGACGCTGTTTCACCCGCGGTGAAACAGCGTCGCGGAAAGCTAATCTATACATATAATAAAAATGTAACCGGTCGCTGTCTGTACATGGAAGATATATGAGAAAAAATATTATTGGGACCTTTATCAACGCAAATAGAACCCAAAACAATGATTGTTACTATTTTTATCTGTTTTTCTGTTTGTCTGTGCGTTTGTTCACGCTAATCTCAAAAACGGCTTATCCGATTCAAATATGGTTTTCACTGATACATTGTGGTAAGCTTCACTTAACATTTAGTGTTTGTTTCATGTAAATCGGTTCATAAATAAAAAAGTTATGCCAATTTAAATAATCACGTCATACATGTGGTATGTATGTAGCTTAGGTTAGTTTGTTTTTAAGGTGATTCCGACGAAATTTCGACGAAATCCGTGACTTTCATCTCGTTATTGACTAGATTCTAATGCTATTTATCCATTTTTTTTTTGCCTACAATATACTTTGATTCATGAACTTTAGAATTGTAGAAGAATTATTTACAATAATTGATTATATAAATTATACCAACGATATTAAAACAACGTGATTTCACTTATATCGAAATACTAGCTGTTGCCCGCGACTTCGTTCGCGTGAAAATTCAGATGTGTGCCTGTATGAGAATATTTCTTACCTAATCTTACGGCAATCGTACATTGTATTAGTAATAAATATCAGTATAATCCGTCTCTAAGGCGAATCCGATTTAAATCTATTCACCCGCTACCACTAAAACAGACGGAATATTGCGATATTCAACGAAACTTGCCACTCCTATTTTCCCACTTAATAAGAAGTTCCTAGTTTGGAAATCGTATTATCAAGACTCCCGTTTAAAAACTATAGAAGCTTTATACAAATTTTATTCCCCTTTATACTCCAGGGAAATGAATTTCGCAAAATCCCGTCTTTGAGAGCACCTATTTCATACGGTTTTATGTATGTATAGCTTCTGCCCGCGACTTCGCTCGCATGAATATAGTTTCTCCAATGGACATTTTTATATTGTTTAAATACTGTTTTGCATACTATTTTATCCCCCGTAAAACAATATACAATACACAAAGGCAAATTTTCACTACAATAACTTTCCCCTTTCCCTCACTTCCCACTCACTCACCCCTCACTTACCTCTCACTTGGCCTTCACTTGCCCCTCACTTGATGCCTCCTCACATCCCCATGAGTTACCTTTTTCTTTTTTTTTTTACACAACGCTATCTAGTCTCAAAGTAAGCATATTATATGCTTGTATTATGGGTTCTAGAATACGGATAAACATACTTAAATACTTTTATTTTTGTAAATACATACATATTATACATAGAAACACCCAGACCAATGCAAATAGACATGTTCATGCTACAAACATTTGCACTGAGCGGGAATCGAACCCGCAACCTCTGCGTGGCAGTCCATACACAGCACCACCGAAATACAGAGGCAGTCGATTTCCCCCCTCCCTTTGCCCTGACTTCCCCCTCACTACCCACGCATTTTCTCCTCACTTCTCCCTTCCTTTCCTCTTCCTCCCCCACCCTTCCACCTCCCTCCAATATTCAAGTCGCCAACTTCAAAAGCAAAGATCTTTCCATACAATATTTCATCCCTTATTTCACCCATATAAATCCACCCCAGTTAAAAAAAAATATGAGAGAATTTTTTATTTAAATAAAATTATTCCAAAACAAAATTTTAAAGCTGTAAGTTAAAAAATGAAGACGTTTCATACAATCGTTTTCATCCCTTTTCATACACTTAAGGGTTGAATTTTTAAAAACCCTTTCTTAGTACACTTCTAGACATTAATACAAACACACCCTCCAAATTTCAAGTCGCTACGACCAGCGGTTTAGGCTGTACGTTGTCTGTCAGTCAGTCAGTCAGTCATGCAGGACAAAGCCTTTTATAATATGTATGGATGTATGAATTAGACGTATAGCCATCAGGGATCAAAGCATACAGGCTGCTAGGAATGCTAACACGTGATAGAGCCACTTAAAGCTGACCGTGCGAAAAACAGCTAATATTTAGATCCACACCCACAACTTTTAGTGTCTTACCTTGGGCTTTATTAATTAGTCATCGCAAAACATGTTTGTATCTTGTTTTGTGGATTAACCACGGCAGCGGGGGCTCATGGCTGGTGCCCCGCCACAACCAGTTCCCGTAATAGCTACGGACTTCCTCATCGCAAAACATAGGCTCACTGGAAACTGGACTCGTTTAAAACTAAACAAAATATTGTTTAGAGAGGAATAAAAACACTATCAGCTATTCTGCAACCTGTTAAAATCTCTGCTGCTATAAGATTTCGTAGTAAATTAACGAATGTTCGATGTGATTCTTTAAATTGGCATAACTTTTTAATTTATGAACCGATTGACATGAAACAAACACTAAATGTTAAGTGAAGCTTACCACAATGTATCAGTGAAAACCATATCTAAATCGGATAAGCCGTTTCTGAGATTAGCGTGAACAAACGCACAGACAAACAGACAAACAGACAAACAGACAAAAATTTTAACAATCATTGTTTTGGGTTCTGTTTGCATTTATAAAGGTCCCAATAATATTTTTTTCTCATATATCTTCCATGTACAGACAGCGACCGGTTACATTTTTATTATATGTATAGATTACTTTGTAACTACTATAGTTATAAATATAAAAGTTATATTGAATTCCCGGAATAAACCAAATGTCAACTCTGTAGATTTATTTCATTTAATAGGATAATGTTTCAATAGTTATTGATAATTTGGCTGAATCAGCGTCGCAGGGGCTCTGCGCGGGCGACGGGAGGCAGAGCGGCAGAGCGGCGCAAGCCCTTCTGACGGACGGATTTATGCGGTTTTTTAAAAATTATTTACGTAATTCAATAATTGCAAATAAATACTATCAAAAAAAAAAATTGTGTGGATAGATTTAGTGTTGCAAATAAGTTAGATTAAATACGTAGGTATTTACCTACATTTATTATTATTTTTCATCAAAATGACTAAAATTTCACGACTGAAACAAATACAAATGCAAAAGATTCAACACATGAATATCCTGTAAGTAGGTATATACCTACCTTCATATTTTTAGTAAAATACCTACTTTGAGATACTTACCTAGGACATCCTTTAATTATGTTTCGTTCCACGTAAACTAGGTAGCAGGTGGTGAGCCTATTGTCGCTCGTGACAAGATCAAGGCAACACCAGGCCTCAAGAATCAGTAAATTCCTGCTGTTATATACCCTAGGGGTATGAATATCAGCTTGCTACAATATTGTCTATGTCTATCATTTCGAACTAGGTGTGTGGTAGGTGGGCACATGAGTAAAATATCTAACTTGGATATTTACTCATGTGGCAAGGACGCTTTCCGATTCCGACCGACGCGACGACGGCGACGCCGGCATAGGTACGAGGTGCTTCGGTCGGAACACGAACGTCGGCGTCGGTCGTACAACTAGCATAGAACTCAAATTACAATGATTATACGTGACATGCGTCGGTTTGCGACCTAGTTAGGTACCTACACAAAACAACCATACACGCTGCTGTTAGGTACCTAACTATCTACGTTATCTTGCACGAGCATAAATACCTATACATTCTATATATACATACGGTGTGTACTTGAATATTCTATCGGTAAGTAATACCGATAAAATATTCAAGTATTTACCTCGTTAGATTTTTTTTCATGAGCTGATAAAATCAGTGATAAGATACTAGGCTAAAGTAAATACCTACCCTTCTACTTTCAATGCATCTTATTTTGATTTATTTATTTGATTGCACGAAAGGAAGAAAAAAAAGGCTTTACAAAACGTCTTAGTCTCTAACCAAACTAAAATATTTGAAGACTGTGAAATTATCACAATTAGGTAAATTAAAAATCCTACTCTCTGTTCCTTTATTATCGTACTATATGAATTTTAATCCTAAAATTAAATAATATATTGTTGAGTGCCTACTGGACATAACAAAACTAATACCGTATTTTTCGAGTGACAGGTGTATGTAGAAAGTAATAGACCCGGCACGGTGGCACAGTATATAGAATTCTACTCTTTTTTGTACAGTCTTTACCTAACTAGGTAAAGGCAAAAGAACTGTTTTAGCACTCTATGTATGTATGTATGTATTTTTATTATATTATATTATAAGTGTATGTACTGTATGTATTAAACTACCCCGTGACGTCGTCCGCATGGATCCGTTACTTAGCGATAATATTACATTAGTTCTACTTTACCGATTTTGCATTATATTATACATTTACAATACTGCAATATGTACGTACATACTAATATATGTATGTACACATATATTTGTATGTACATATTGCAGTAATCTATACTTATAATAAATCTCTAGCGAGGTAATTTTCACGGTACATCCAAATCACTCAAACTGTGGGTACAATGCGTCTACTTGGGCAATTGGTCGTGTTACTTATTTTGCTAAGGGTACATGATATTGTGTACCTTACGTACGGGCACTTACTAGAAGATAATCAACATAGGAATGATGACGCTTTGTTTAAAGCATGTGTAACTGAAAATCCTTATCAGCTCCGTCATTTGAATTCAGTTTTGCTGGTTGAAAGAATTCTTAGTGGACTGTATTATAATTAAAACTTGAGAGGCGATACACACACGTTTATTGCAACGAACCAAGAAGGAAGAAGGAAGCGGAAACGAACACCAACGTCACAGTTACAAATATGAAAAATAGCATATCCGCTAAACCACAGATTATTACAACTAAATGTTAGGACAATCTAACATATTGCGGGCCACAACAAAATTTTAACAATCTTTACTTGAATTTTTGTAATGTACTTGTTTGTGTACAATTGCAAAAATAAACTTCAATTGTTGTTTTACTTAATGCAAGTACCTCCATATAATTCTTGAAACAAGTCTTAATGCCACTGTGATTTTAACTGATTTTTTATAAAATAAAGTCTAATGCTAGAAATCTAAATAAATAAGTACACACTAGTAACTTAAGTTCTAGAAACGAAAAGGTGACTGAACACATTGAAACATATTTAAACACTAAAAACTTAAAAAGTCAAGAGAACATGTGAGTACATAAGAATCGCCAAAAAAAAAGGTAAGTGCTCTGAATAGAACTCTAGTCTCATACATTGACATATTAGTTTTGCTTATTCTACAGCAAAGGCTTCTAGGCCTAAAAAAAAAATGGTTACATCATTTAAACAAAGGTAATCTAAGTATAGAATAACTAAGAATTAAACTTATTCAATAGGGAGAGGACACACTTTTACAATAGATCGCCTATGAACATTACCATTAGGCAATTTTACTTCTACTACACGTACCTTGCCATCTTTGCCTGGAAAAATTTGTATTACTCTAGCTAGTGGCCAATACATCGGGTCAGTGTTGTCATCTCTAAGGATAACCAGTGAGCCAACATCAATATCAGCTTTTAAATTTTGCCTTTTTGGACGTGATTGTAAACTGTTTAAATAGTATTTACTCCAATATTTCCAAAATTGGTTTTTCATCTCATTACAAATTTTCCAAAATTGCAATCTAGTGCTAACAGTGACACTGGTTTCTGGTTTCAGAGCTGATCCTATTAAAAAGTGACCTGGCGTGATACAAGCATAATCATTTACATCGCTAGACATAGGTAAAAGTGGTCTACTATTTAAAATACTTTCTATTTGACACAGAACAGTATTGAGCTCCTCATAAGTGAGAACAGCTCGTTGTACAATTCTTTTTAGGTGGTGTTTAACACTTTTAACACCAGCTTCTGCCATCCCATTAAAAGTAGGTGAGTAGCATGGAACAAAATGAAATTGAATACCCTTTTGGGCTGTAAATTGATTCACCTGATTTTGATGGGAAGCCGAATTATGTAAAACTTGTAATTCATTTAACTGGCTCCTTGCACACTTGAAAGTGGGCGCATTGTCGCTATATATATGTCTGTAGGCAAACCTCTACGAGACGTGAAGCGTCTTAGACAAGCTAAAAACGTTTCGGTTCTTAAATCAGAAGCTAGCTCGAGGTGCAACGCCTTTGTAACGAAGCATACAAATAGGCAAATGTAAGCTTTAGTAATTAGTGGCTTTCTAATCCTACTTTGTTTAATGGAAAATGGACCGGCATAATCTAAGCCGACCTTTTGAAAGGGGCGACATGCGTTGACACGATCATGTGGCAGGGTACCCATCATTTGAGAAGACTTACTCCTCTACTGAGACAATCAGCAGGGTTTTGCTCAGAACTTATGTAAGACCATGCAAAGCGCTGTGTATGTTGTATGACCCTTATCCTGTTAGCAACATAGGCATTTAGGCTGGTTGTGCTTGCCTTGTTCCATGCTAGAAATATTTTTGAATCAGAGTGAAGAATTACCTCACTAATATTCAGCTTAATAAGCAGTGCATCGTGAACCCTAGCGACAAGCTTCGCAAGCAGGAGTGCAGCGTTCAGCTCGAGCCTGGGCACCGTTAGGCTCTGGTTGACTGGATTTATGCGTGACTTGGAACAAAGTAATGAAAGCTTTACCCGACCTTTTGGATCGACGACCCTTAAATACACGCAGCAGCCGTATGCGATGGAACTAGCAGCATCATCATCATTTAAACCCAAGACTTTCAATAAAAATATTAAAATTAAATTTTGTGACTGGGCAACAACAGGCATCTATAAAAGTAGAACTAAACTGTTTGAACTATATGGTATGAAAAAATATAATACAAATCCGAACTTTGTAGATTACGTTAGGAATTATTCAAAAATGTTTAAAAAGGCTTGTACCACAGCCAAATCTTTATACATAAGTAATAAAATTAAAGAATCTGACAATAAAATCAAAACAACTTGGAGTATCATTAACAATGAAACTGGACGAACCAAATTGCGGGATACTAACTTTAAACTTAACGTAAATAATAAAATTATTTCAGATAATTTAGATGTAGCACAAAAATTTAATAAATTCTTTATAAACATACCTGTTAATGCAACCAGGTCCTTAGATTCTTGCCCAGTCAAAGCCGAAACTTTAGCTAGGGTTAGCGTGGGAGAGTGCAGCGTTTTATTTAGTTTCAAGTATATTAACCCCAATGATGTGATAAAAGTGTTTAAGTCACTTAACTCAAAAACAACTGCTGACTTATGGGGTTTTTCAACGAATCTAATTAATAATATAATATCTAGTATAGCTCCACACCTTGCCACAATATTTAATAGATGTGTGGACACAGGCGTGTTTCCTGATCTGATGAAACACAGTAAAGTAATACCTTTATTCAAAAATGGATCAAAAAGTGACGCAACTAACTTTAGACCGATTTCCATATTGCCAGCTATTAGCAAAGTGTTTGAGAAAATAATTTTGCAGCAATTAGAAAGTCACTTTGTCTCAAATAAATTGTTACACAAAGAGCAATATGGCTTTACTAAAGGTCGTTCTACAATAGATGCAGGTATTACATTGATTAAGCATATTTATAGTGCCTGGGAAAATTCGATGGATGCTATTGGTGTCTTCTGTGACCTTTCAAAAGCCTTTGATTGCGTCGAACACAATACGCTTCTACGAAAACTCAGTCATTATGGTATTAGGGATGCTGCACTCAATCTAGTTGCCACTTACTTAAGCAATAGAATACAATATGTTGATATAAACGGAAGTAGGTCTACCGGATTACCTGTAGCTATGGGCGTGCCACAGGGTTCCATTTTAGGCCCTTTTCTTTTTCTGATTTATATCAATGATTTGCCATTCCATGTTCAGAATTTTTGCGACATTGTACTGTTCGCTGATGACACATCACTTTTATTTAAAGTGGATCGTAAGGAAACTAACATTGATAAAGTGAATAGCTCACTAGTGAAAGTTCTGGACTGGTTTAGTGCGAATAACCTACTGCTTAATTCAAAGAAAACTAAATGTGTTAAATTTACTATGCCCAATACTAAAAACCTAGCTATTAATATAAGTTTAAATAATGAAACTTTGAGCTTTGTTGAGTCTACAGTTTTTTTGGGTTTAACTTTAGACAACAAGCTTCAATGGGGTACCCAAATATCGTGTCTTGCTGGTAAACTCAGTTCCGCAGCCTTTGCGATAAGAAAGGTAAGACAGTTTACCGACATAGAAACAGCTAGACTTGTCTATTTCAGCTATTTCCATAGCGTGATGTCATACGGTATACTGCTCTGGGGCAAGTCTGCGGATATTGAGTCAATTTTTATAATTCAAAAACGAGCAGTGCGATCTATTTACAATTTGGGCCCTAGGGTTTCACTAAGAGAGATTTTTAAAGAAATAGGTATTCTGACGGTGGCGTCTCAGTATATCTTCGCCAATATTATGTTTATCAAGAAAAATATAGACTTGTATTCCAGAAACTGTGACATGCACTCTGTGAATACTCGAGGTAAACATAAATTAGTTACATATTATTGCCTACATAAAGTAAACAACTCATTTGCGGGTCTAGGTGTACGTTTCTATAACAAATTACCCATTGACATTATGAATCTACCCCTACAAAAATTCAAACAAGCTGTTAAAAACCGCCTTATTCTAAAGGGTTATTATACTATTAATGATTATTTAAATGATAAAGCAGCATGGGTATAGTTGCTCGTTTAATGCAAGATTAATGTTATATTGATTATTATTGTTGTAGCTATATTGACTATTATTATCATTAAGTATATTGATATTTTTATTATTGTACTTATATTGACTATTATTATCATTCGGTATATTGATTATTATTATAGTAATTATATTGACTATTATTGTAATTATGTTGACTATTGTAGTAAAAGTTTAATGTGAAGTGGATGCATATCATGATCATTACGAGTTCGTAAGGCATAATACATTTTATTAGGGTTCTTTTACCACCCATGCCCTGCATTGTCATGCTCACTAAAATGTCATTGCTTGTGGTGTCGTATTGGCCGGGTCATCACCTTCCCTCTAATATGGCGAGGGTGATGATGGCTGGCCCGTGCGTCATGCTCGTGAACGGGTGCTACTTGGGATGACTGGTCAATCTTGGCATGGCTTACATTTAATATTCAATCCAGTATTACCGTGTCGTTCAATGTGACCAGGGGGTGCATTTACCAGTTTAATTAAAATACGTAGTCAAATTACCATACTAGTTGAAACTAAATAATTGAAATCCTCGTTTTCTTTCATTAATCTTAGTATTATATTAATTAGTTAATTTGTAATAATTACTTTGTATGGTTCTTTGGTTGCGTTGAGTGTTTAAATTGTAACTCATTCAAATAACTGTAATTATCTGGCGATTGAAAAGAGTGGCGTGAGTTTCTTGCCAGTTCTTCTCACAGCTCTACCTCGTCAGCGAACTGGCTGTAGGTCAATTGGCTGACAAAATGTAATGTTGACTTTTCATAAGCATCATACTTTATGATCTAAATGAAATAAATGCTTTGACTTTGACTTTGACTTCTGCAAAACCTATTATCTGGGCAGAGCTGGTATTTTGTAAATTGACATACCTCTTTATACTAATTGGTTTCATATCAGAAAGACTGTTATAAAATTCAAACCATGAATTTAGAATATTATTGTCAGGAACTGCATCCCAATCAATCTTTGATTTCCAAATTTTCTGCATAATTACTTTAGCTCCAACAATTATAGGACCAGCAAGCCCCAGAGGGTCGAAAAATCTACTAATGAATCTTAAAATTTCGCGTTTCGTCTTGGGTATGGCTCTTGACATTTGCGGGCTAGTTATTATAAATGAGTCAGATTTTGTATTGTAATTCATTCCTAAGGTCTTTAATAAAGAATTATTTTTCTCCAAGTCTACATCATCAGAATGTTGTTGAGCTTTTGATATCTGGTAAATTAGATACCCATTTATGTAGTTGGAAACCTCCTATATCTAAAAGCATGCAGAGCTATTCACTCGCTGCAATCAATCTCTCTGGAGAAATGTATGACACCAAAGCGTCATCAACATACATATAATTGTAAATAATTTCAGCAGCTAGAGGATAGTCCTCCCTATATATGTCTGCTAGCTCTTTTAAGCAACGTGTGGCCAAAAATGAGGAACTTTTTAGTCCATAAGTAACTGTATTAAGCTGTAAACATTGAATGTTATTATGTGGGGTGTCCCTCCATAAGATATTTTGTAAAGGCCTGTAATTTGGATCTAATTTAATTTTGCGGAACATGTTTATATGTCAGCAACAAAAAAATACTCATCAACTCGAAAAAGTATTAATACATCTACCAGCTCTCTTTGGACCACTGGTCCATTTAATAACAAATCATTTAATGATATCCTTTTGTTAGTTTTCATTGACCCATCAAACACTGCCCGGCACTTGGTAGTTTTCTTGTCAAGTTTTAATACCGGGTGGTGGGGCAAGAAATAAACTGGTTGAGAGCTTAGGTCATACTGACCTTTATGTCAATGACTGTAGCATGCCCCTGATTAATGTAATCATGTATAAAATCTTTGTATAGCTCATAGAGCAAAGCATCTTTTTGAAATCTAGCTTCTAAATTATGAAACCTTTTCATAGCTAAGTGCAAGGAGTCCCCTAGAGATTGATTGATTGATTCTAAAGGCAATTTTAATGGTAAGGCAACTTGGAAATTTTTAGCAATTGTATCCAAGTTTACATTTTCAACAAAATTATTTTCACAAGTGTCATGCTCTGAATACTTTTCAGGAAATATCTGTGGGACACTTTTTACTTTCCAAAATTCAGAAAGAGATTTATCTAAGTTTTCATTACATTCCTAACAGAAGAGTGTGACTACATGATGTGAGTGTTGTGTAATTTGTGAATTTACTGTACCACCCACAATGTATCCAAGTTTCGTGTTCAGAAGCGAAGGTGATGAAGTAGCTGTGTTGTGTTCTCCCCCATTGCTATGCTGAGTAGAAGGCGAGCGATGCTCAGTAGGCACCAGTAACTGAAAAAATACATCAGCACCTAAAAGTATGTGGATTGTGCTTGGCTTGTTAAAGGTGTCATCAGCAAGAGTGATATTAGAAGGCAGTGATAGTTTGCTAATATCAAATGTGCTTTGAGGAAGCCTTGATGTTATTGAGGAAAGCACAAAACACGAAACCTTGATACTAAAATCTTTGACCAAAGAATATATATGCAAATCAACACTTTCATTTAAATTACTTGAAATGTTGCCTATACCTGTAACAGGTGTATTCTCCTTGCTTGGCTGTAATTGTAATAAATTAATAAGTTCAGTGGTCGCAAATGAGACCTGTGAGCCACTATCACGTAAGGCTTTAACATGCACCTCGGTTCCATCTTTGCCAAACAACTTAACCCTAGCAGTTGGCAAGAGCACCTGTATGGCACTTGATTTTGACAATAATGTCACAGGAGACTGAACTTTATCCTCATGGAGGAGAGTATTATGTTTGTCACTACAAGTAGCACATTTAAAATGATACATACATTTTCTATTGTGATTATTTAAACACAATTTACATAAATTGTTCTTGACTACAAAGGTAAGTCGGTCTGCGATGGATTTCAACTTAAACTGTGGGCAATTGTATAGTCTGTGATCATACTTACATAGTATGCACTTCTTAACCAGTGGAGCTCGTGGAGACACAATTGCAGCAGTGTTATTCTTGGTAGCGACTTGTTGCTCGCTGACTGTGGCCATGTGAGTTACCTTAGGAGCTACACGCTCTGAAGACTGTTGCTTAGTCTGCTCCGCATTTTCCAACGCTAAGGCTCGCTTCTCTAGAAATTCGATGAGATGTGTGACCTTAGGGTCTTGATGCCTACACAGCTGAAATTCCCTACTGCAAAAGAGGTCCAACTTTCTAGTCAGAATGCAAAGTAATATAGGATCCCACTTGTCTGTAGGATGTGACAAATTTTTTAAGGCAGCAAGCTGCTGTTTAACTTGAGATAAGAAGTTTCTAATATTGTTTGAAGTTGATTTTGTAATAGGTGGCATATCTAATAAAATGCTGATGTGCTCATTGGTAATTTTGTAAACATTGTCATACCTATCAAACAATATTTGCCTTGCTTCATCATAACTTTCATTTGTTATAGTTAAATTTGTAATCAAGTCGAGTGGTTCACCTTGTAAGAAATTTCTTAGATAATATAACTTTTGGACATTTTCCATAGCCTTATTGGAATGTATAAGTGAGTCAAAAAGGCATGTAAATTATTTAAATTCTGAGTACTTACCACTAAAAATGGGTATATTTATTTGTGGCAATTTAGTTGGCATTGTTGGGATACCTTTTTGTTCTTTTTCTAAATACGATAAAGCCTGACGTAAACAAGTCAAGGTATCAATATATTGATCCTCTGCGGAGTTGTCAACGCCACTATCTCCATGTTGAGTGACTCATATTTTTCAAATGTACACCTCAGTCTTTCCTCTGCAAGAATAAGCGCAGGCTTTTCTAAACACCGAAGTGTTTTCATATCTGGATATTTGTTATGCAATTTAGTGAGACTACCTTTAATGGCGCTTCTTTTACGCAACAAGCCGCGCAATTGCTCGTCGTTTTCTTTCTCGGCCATTTTACCTTGGATAGCTGAAATAACAATAAACACTACGCAAAGTACTGTCTAAATGGAACTCGACTTGATAACAAATTTGTTCGTTTTAAATCTACTTTTATACACTGTATACTACTTAAAACTTAACACACAACTCAAAATGGCGGAGAATGTCCCAATGTCCTTAATGTGCTTCGACCCGCGTGGGTGGTAGATATCGATGCGCGCGCTGTAAGCGCAAGCGTCATCAATGGCGTCGCGGGTCACGTGATGTATTCACGACGAATAGCAAGCGGCCGCGCCAAAGTTCCGCTTCGAATAGACAGACCACGGGCCAATAGTGAACTCTTCCGGCGATGTTGAATGTTGTCAGCAGTGCATTCAATCAGTTTATTATGTAGATAAAAAATGTATGCTGCAGAAATTAAAAAATGGCGGCAGAAAATTATGATATCGATGATGAAGCCTATAAAAATAAAATATGATGAGATTCTTGGGGAGCGTCTTTTCTAAATACGCACGCACTATAATTCCGATGTAAATAATTGTAGTTCAGAGATGCACGGCGTAATGGCAGACCCCACTGGACATTCACCGACAAAGTGAACGCCGTTCAGCAATTGGTGTGAAATCTTGTAGGTGCTTCGTTTGGCGTTTATCCTTGAAGATGCACACGGCACGTAGCTCAGGTCGATTAGGCAGAAAGATGCCTCATGGCACTAGATACAATGGCGGCACTGCACTTCACAGCCGCACACGCTACCAATCCCGATTGGCCGGTTGTACACTTTATAATTAATAGACTGCACAAACTTTTGCACTAATTGTCCTCACGGGGCCCTTGAATGGCTGAAGGACCATGAAAGAATTCTTAGTGGACTGTATTATAATTATTAAAACTCGAGTGGCGACGACCCTTAAATACACGCAGCAGCCGTATGCGATGGAACTAGCAGCATCTGCAAAACCTATTATCTGGGCAGAGCTGGTATTTTGTAAATTGACATACCTCTTTATACTAATTGGTTTCATATCAGAGAGACTGTTATAAAATTCAAACCATGAATTTAGAATATTATTGTCAGGAACTGCATCCCAATCAATCTTTGATTTCCAAATTTTCTGCATAATTACTTTAGCTCCAACAATTATAGGACCAGTAAGCCCCAGAGGATCCGGCTCGAAGGACCATGAAAGAATTCTTAGTGGACTGTATTATAATTAAAACTCGAGAGGCGATACACACACGTTTATTGCAACGAACCAAGAAGGAAGAAGGAAGCGGAAACGAACACCAACGTCACAGTTACAAATATGAAAAATAGCATATCCGCTAAACCACAGATTATTACAACTAAATGTTAGGACAATCTAACACTGGTATATGGTGCTGTTTCAAATTCAGTGCAGTGGTGGCCATACAGAGTAAAGATACTGTGGGAGAAAAAAGGAAATAAAGAGGACCGAGGAGGTAACTATGCCTTCGGACCACTGATTTTCAGACAAAACTTACACTTTACGTCGTTATGTTCATGTTAAATGTACATCTCCGTTAGGTACCGTCGTTACACGGTCTTGACAAACTTCATTCTTCTTTCGTGCGAGGCAACAATAGCACTTACTTTGCGTTCGTTTTATCTAATTTAAAAAGTAACGTTTTAATATTTTAGATTTTCGTATGGTACGTTTAAAATATGCCTAAACGTAGTACAATAGATAATATTAAACATTATAATAAAAAAATTCGAAAACTCGAACCAAAGGAACAACAAAATCGTCGTCGGATTGTACGAATAATTGAGTCTTCGGAATCTGATGTGGATTTGACCAACGGTAAGTACCCATTTACCTTTATAAGTGATAAAAAGTGTAATAATTATACCAAGATGAGTGTCAATAGAAATCTAAGAGAATTTCTTTGTGCCTTGATTCGAAACGTTTCGAACGTGGCAAGCCTGGGGGTTGGCCGAGAGTCAACACGAAGGCATTTAGCAAAAAATTTGCATACCTAAGTGGGTATGCTTCAGTTTGCAAAACAAGACAAGCCTGAGGTCTATCCGTGAGATAGAACGAAGGTATATTTTGTCTAAGCTTATAGCGGTATTAAAAAATATTCTCAATTCATTGCAGATGGTGATGAGGCTAACATAGCCATGTCGTCAACACCACCTCCCTTAGAACCGGTAACAGACCCTGTGATACCAGACTTGGACGCCGTCGACCAGCCACCAGCTATTCAGGAACTGGATCCTGATATTTTATCAGCTCTAGGGAAGCCCGCGGACGATGTTCCCGAATTTGGTGAGAATATTCACGAAACTCTGGCTCAGAGATGGCTACCTATCCTGAAACGAGGAATGGCAAAGGATAATAATAAGGATAAAATATTAAAGGAATACCTTATTCCATCAAATTGTCCGCTTTTACAAGCTCCAAAATTGAACGCGGAAATTTCAGCAGCCATCACAGATATGGCGAGAAATCGCGATAAAAGGATGGAGTTATCTCAACAGCTCCTAGGAGTCGGTATCACAACAATAAACAGGGCAATGACCCTTCTTATTACTGGTGATGAAAAACTCCAAGTCATTAAAATGCTAAGCGATAGTTGCCGCATATTGAGCCACCTTCATTTTACAGACACTCAAGCTCGTATAAAGATGATACCTCCTGGTTTAGACAAATCTTTCCTTAACGTTATTAAAGACATGGAAAGAGACAGTACCCTATTTGGTACAAAACTGCCTGAAAAAATCAAAGCCTCTAAGACTATAGAAAAGCAGGGCCTACAAATAAAAAAGTCCACAACGGTTCACAAGACTCCTGCTCAAGCAATTCAGTCGACAGTCTTACGACCTCGCTACCAGGAAAACTGGTCAAGGGCCTTCGCGTTACCACTCGAACAGGGGGGGGGCGCAGAGGCCAGAGAAGACAAGTTCCTGCTGCACGCGGGGCTTTGCGTGACAAACCAGTGAGACAAACGAGATCCACGAACCCGAGCAAAGCTCAAGCTCAGCCTCAACAATAGAACAGGTACACGCTGGACGAATTAGTCATTATTATACACATTGGCTAGATATAACTAGTAATGACACCGTTTTAAGTTTGAAAAACCACCAATACAAACTAGGATACCCTGTATTCATCTTTCCGTGAAAGAAAAGCATGATATGGCTTTAGCTATTACTAAATTACTTGATTTAGGTGCGATATCACTATGTTTACCGACGGAGGATCAATTCATTTCTAGTATTTTTCTTGCTCCTAAATCAAACTGTGAAAAACGTTTTATTTTAAATTTAAAACCACTAAACAAGTTCGTATCAAAGTTTCATTTTAAAATGGAAGATTACAGAACTGCATCCAAATTAATCCCGTTGAATGGATACATGGCTAGTATAGATTTAAAAGAATCATATCTTTTAATTCCTATTACAAAATGTCACATATTTACGTTTTCAATTTGAGGGTAGTACAGGTCAAATAGTGACTTATGAATTTACTGCAATGCCGTATGGGCTATAGCGCCTAGAACTTTTACTAAGATTATGAAGGAGGTGATCTCTAATCTCAGGCGCCAGGGTTACAAATCAGTGCAATATCTAGACGATATTTTATGTATTGGAGATACTTAAGACGAATGTCTTAATAATATAATAACCACGTCAAAATTATTAGAATTTCTTGGTTTCGTTATTAAGTTCATTAGAACCACAACAAAGTTGTAAATTTTTGGGTTTCATGTATAATTCTATAGATTTAACAATATCTCTGCCAGATGAAAAACGCAAACATATAGCTGTTTTATTGCATAAGTTTTCACGATTACCCCGTTGCACTGTTCGTGAACTTGCTCAATTAATTGGTGTTCTTACCGCTGCTTGTCCTGCAGCTAAATACGGATGGGTTTATACCAAAATTTTAGAAAGACAAAAAAATCTTGCACTTAGAATAAATAATAACTTTGATAGAAACATTAATTTACCTAATATAATTTTAGATGATTTAAATTGGTGGTCAAAAAATATTTTCACAACATTCAATTCGATAAAAATCCATGAATATGCATTAGAGATATTCACAGACGCATCTAGGACAGGCTGGGGTGCTTATTGCAATGAGCAACGTGTAAATGGTGCATGGAAACGATCTGAACAAGAATCCCACATTAATTACTTGGAGCTCTTAGCAGTTTTCCTTGCATTGAAATGGTTTGCTCGTGATTATTTTGATTGTAATATATTGTTGCGAATCGATAACACAACAGCAATCAGTTATATAAATCGTATGGGTGGTATACAATTTCCACACTTAAACGATTTATCCCGATCAATCTGGCAATGGTGCGAGAAGCAAAAAATCTGGCTGTTTGCATCTTACATAAATACACATGATAATGTTATAGCTGACGAAGAATCAAGAAAAATTAATACAGATATAGAATGGGAGTTATCTAATGCAGCTTTTTTTGTTAATAACTCAAAAACTAGGGCAACCAGAGATTGATTTATTTGCCTCTCGCACTAATGCGATATGTAAAACATATGTATCTTGGCGACCAGACCCGGATGCCATGACCGTAGACGCTTTTACAATTTCTTGGCGTAAAAGTTTCTTTTATGCCTTTCCCCCCATTTGCCTTAATATTAAAATGCTTACAAAAGACCGCGACGCTCTCCGGCTCTCGTTTGCTCGGCGAGGGACACCATCATCGGCTTTAGAACTTATGCTAGCCTCACTATCTAGCAATACTATACAACAATACAATGTAACTTTTAAGCTGTGGTGGCAATTCTGTAATATAATAATATTAGCGTGTTTGAGGCATCAATTCCACGGGTCATATCCTTCCTCACCGAGCAATTTGAGAAAGGAGCATCTTATGGATCCCTCAACAGCCATCGATCTGCTCTGTCGCTACTTCTCGGAAGTAGTATTGGAGCAGACGATTGCATAAAAAGGCTGTTAAAAGGAGCTTATAAGCCAAGACCCTGTGCACCCAAATATACTAGTACTTGGGACCCTCAGGTCATTCTTAATGTAATTTCTAACTGGTTTCCTAACAAAGATCTTACAATAGAAAAAATTACAAAAAATTGGCGATTTTATTAGCCATTTGTATAGCTTACCGGGTTCAAACCCTTTCGTTAATCAAAACTAATATAAAGATATCCCCAAGTTATATTGAAATAGTAATTACAGATATAATTAAAACTTCAGCGCCTGGTCGCGAGCCACCTATTTTATCTCTTCCTTATTTTTTTGATAGTCCAAGCATTTGCCCGGCCACAACCTTAGTAGATTATCTTACTGTAACCGAAGTAATTAGACCTCAGTCGGTAACTAACCTATTCCTAACATTTAGAAAACCGCATAGAAATGCCACCGCGCAATCCATCAGCCGCTGTGTGTGCAGTCCTCTCGACGCTCCGCCAATCTTATGTTACTTGTCCGTGAGTTTCGTGATGAACTTCTCTCACGCTGCCGTAGAATTTCCCGTTCGCGTTGCAGCTCTCGCTCTAGTCTCTGGACTCGCTCCCGGTCTACATCCAACTCTCTGTTCGAATTCTGCTCAAGACGACTGCGACTGCGAGTGCGCGATCGGCTGGGACCCGTGTCGCCTCTACGTCGGTTTCGGCTACGCGATGGTGTCTCTAATTTGCGTCGGTTACCATCCTCGTCCATGTTCTAGAACTCAAAAACGAAAACATTGTTGATATGCAAATAAAACCATTAATCAAAGCCGTGGAGATCTAGTCAAACTAATTATTGTTAATGAAATTCGTCAGCAACATCAAAATACTTTTAAAATTATGGCGGTTATTAATTTTTATTTTTTTAGTTTTAGTTATGTAATTGATTTTGTATAATGGTTACCTTGAATGTAGCAGGGTTCAATCGACGGTATAACAAACCAAATGATTATCAACTGAACCATATACCTATATTAATGGACTTATACTTGTTAAGGTTCGAAGTTGATATACCTATGATAATGTGTATGTGTAGTGTACAAATAAATCTGATAGATATTTACTAAAAGTATAGCAAACGTGCCTCGAAAATAAAAGCAATCGTTTTAATTAAAGTGGTAAAAGTATGACAATGCATTTCTATACTAGCTCAGTGATAAGTAACCGTTTACTATATATACCTATTCCCTTTGTAGCAAACAATTTTAATTTCTGTACACGTGCATTACATTATTTGAATGTTAGTTGAATACGTTACAATCTAATAAAATGTTATTATGTATAATGATGTTTGCAATCTTTGTTATAACGTCTGTACAATTTAAAAGAAATATCCAATGGCGGTTAACTGTTCAAATATTTAAAATATCTGTAAATTTTAAAAGAAATATCCAATGGCGGTTAACTATTCAAATATATAAAACGTATGTAGAATTTAAAAGAAATATCCAATGGCGGCCGACTATTCAAATTTAAAATAAATAATCTCCAGTGGCGGTTAACTATTTAAATAAAATATGCTTACTTACGTGCGTATTTCCACTTCTGAAATGTAGAATACTCCTCAACCCAAACCTCAGTCTAGGTATTAAATGAAAGTCGAACACTGTATAATGTAATCACACTTCGTTATATTAATTCATTAGCACACTCGTACATTACATACGCTAATTTTAGGCTATATTATACAAAAGGTACCGCTAATACTTCAATCGGCGATCTCTCGACAATTAACCGCTTGCTATCATTTATTTTATTTTTATAGTTAGCTCTGCCCCACTTCAATCATTTTCTCCTCTGACAGTGTTGCCAGAATATTATTTAAAATTACCTTTCAATCAAAATTATTTATTGAATGTCGAAGGACTTAATGATTTGAAGTGTCAGAATTGTTTTATAAATACAGAATGAAATTGTTTTCAATATAAATAATTTAAATATTATTACAGTTAGTTCTTAATTTTAATTATATTACAAACATAACCTTACAATCGATGCTAGGAAACCAAAACCTACTTCTGGCGTCCGATTTACACTTTTCAATGCCTAAGTGTGACTTATGTAGTTCAGTCAAAATTCTTTTCTGTAAGGTGTCTGGAATGACTACTTTATGTCCCCGCATAACTATGCCATTTTCTACAGACAATTGGTTACGACATAAAAAATATGGAAAAAGATTACGATCTGCTATTTTCCTTGGCCAGCCAATTAATATATATAACCACTTTTGATAATTTTACGTCATCCTCGGTTGCTTCGCGCAATAAATTAAGCGTTACCGGTAAAGTGCCATCCACAACAAAATTGACATAAGAGGCCCTATCAATAATCTCGCCCATCCTACTAGATGCGTGATTCGACGGCGACGACGACGTTTCGACACATAGCTAGCGCGCGACAAATAATCAGCGCAGTTATCTGCACTACGAATGTATTCTATTTGAAAGTTATATCCGCTTAAAAACATTGCATAACGTTGCAATCTGTTCGCAGATACCTCGGGAATGCCACGATAGGGACCAAAAATTGAAATCAACGGTTTGTGATCTGTCCGAAGTACAAACGGTATCGCTCTGCCGTAAAGATATTGGTGGAAACGTGATATTCCAAATATGATCGCCGTCGCTTCTTTTTGTATTTGTGAATAACGGCGCTCGGCTGCGTTCAACGTGCGCGACGCATAAGACACCGGGCGCTCCGGGCCTCCCGCCACATCCACCTGCGACAATACTGCACCGAGCCCGGTTGGTGACGCATCTACTGTTAAGATAATCTGCGCGTTGTTATCAAAATGGGCTAAAACTTGATCCGAAACTAATAATTCTTTGATTGTTTGAAACGCCTCTTCATGTTTTGAGTTCCATTGCCATTTACAATTTTTTTGTAACAAATTGTACAATGGGCTCAAAATTGATGACGCTTTAGGCACAAAATTTCGATAGTAATTAACGAGTCCTAAAAATGATTGTAATTGACCAACATCTTTTGGTACTGGTGCTTTTAAAATAGCTGACACTTTTTGAGATGACTTTTTCAACCCATGTCTATCTATTAATGACCCAAATATTCGACTTCCTCCTCAAAGAAGCTACATTTAGATTTTTGAAGCGTAAGACCTGCGTCCTGTAAGCGACGCAAAACTTCGTGTAATCTATCCATATGTTGTTGTCTGCTGACCCCCGTAATCAACACATCGTCTAATATGCATAACACTCCATCCATGCCCGACAACACGCAGCCCATCACTCGCTGGAATATAGCTGGTGCGCTAGCTAATCCAAACGCCAGTCGAGTATATTTAAATAAACCTTTATGAGTGTTAATACAAGTGATACTTTGAGATTCATCGTCTAGAACACACTGTGAATAGGCTTGAGACAAATTAAGTTTGCTAAACTGTTGTCCACCATGTAGTTTAGTAAATAACTCGTGTGCCGTGGGTAATGGATACTGATCCACTAACAGCTGTTAATTTATCGTAACAGAGTAATCGGCGCACAACCGAATCGAGCCGTCGCGTTTTAATACGGGCACAATGGGTGACGCATACTCAGAATAACAAACCGGTTTTAAAATACCAATGCGCACTAATCGATCTATCTCTTTGTCAATTTTCTCTCGCAATGCGAATGCTATGGGTCGCGGCTTAACGAACATAGGTTTGGCGTCGTTTTTCAAATTCAATTTTACTTTATATTTATTGAATGTACCTAACTCATCAGAAAACACATTCGGATATTGGGCTTGCAACTGTTCAACTATGTTTATCGAATTTATACAGTAATTAGCAGGTAGAATTTCTAATTTATATAAAGAAATAAAGTCCCTACCTAGAAGTGGTGGACCACCGTCACGAATAATATACACATCATTCGTCCGCGCGCTGGCCTTTGAGCCGGTTGTTTCACTGCATGTAAACTAGTGTATCGCTTAGCAAATAAAATATTACAGTTGTGTTTGTGTGAGTCATTGTAGTGTCATCGGCGTGCTAGCTCAGTGATTAGAGGCGGCAAGACCCGATATTTTGTTACCAACTATGAATGATCTCAATAGTACCTTTAACGCTGATATGACCATCGCCCGTGGAGATATGAGTATTGACGGATCGTTAATCGAGAAAGAATCGCCTCCTCCGTGCATTACATTTAGGAAGCCTGCGGCTATTACAATTACCCACTCCGAGTTGCATGAACAATTCACGACCTTCCAACAGCAAATGATGTCCTTACTTAAAACATGGCTTGATAAAAACGAAAAGAAGATAGATGATCTTAGTGATGCTGTCAAATTCGTTGCGGATAGGTATGATGACCTGAACTTAAAAAGTAATGAAGTTAACAAGCGAGTCGACTGTTTGGAAAACTATGTATCATCGCATGAACCCCGCATCACCCAACTGGAGTCTAAGATCGACACAATGGAACAAAGAGCGCGGCAATGCAACATAGAAATCAGTAACTTGCCAGAAAGAAAAGGTGAAAACCTTGTTGCGATTGTGGATGACATAGCAAAGATGATTAATCAACCAGTTACACGTAATGAAATTATATCCGTGCATCGAGTTCCTCAATGGAAGACCGCACAGGACAAATCAAGACCCAAGAATATTATAGTAAAATTCACAACTCAATCATTGCGCGATTCGTTTGTGTCAGCGGCTAAGAAGAAAAAAGGCATTACCTCTGAACAGCTAAAAATATCTGGGCCTGCATACACAATCTATATAAATGAGCATTTAACACCGAAAATTAAAAATTTGTTTCGTCTCACACGTGATGCGGCCAAAGAAAAAGGGATACAGTTTACATGGGTTAAGCATAGCACTATATTGGTTCGCGAAAAGGTTGGGGCCCCCGCCTTTGCTATTCGATCACAACAAGAAATACTTTCTAAAATCACTCGCCATACTTAATTCATTTATTTGTGTTATTGTACGTCTCATTTATACGGTTGTTGATTCTGTTTATTATACAAGTCAGTTACACGCTTTGAGTTTATTATGTTTTAGGTTCACCCACTTTTTATTAATAAAAGAGGGTCAGGATACTTTTTCCTCGCAATTAGCAACAATTAATATGGCAAATTATAGTTGTGAATGTGAATACTATAAATTGTGCATCTATTATATTATATTTGCTGTAAGTTTATTTATTTTTTGTAAGTATATAACTTCTTTATTTAGCGCCGGCCTGGTATGTTTCTTCGCGATAATATATATAGTAGTCGTTATAGTGGCCAGTGTTGGATCGCAAGAGCAATATTTCTTCTTGTTTACACATTTAAAACTACATAGAAATAGGGTATGTGGGTATGTTGTTTTGAACAGAAGTTTATCATATTATTTTAATCTTAAGTTGTGGGCGTGTTCTCGTATTCGTGGTGAAAAGTCATTAAGCGTACATATTTGTATTACTATTATGAAGAAAGGAACGCCGATCATTTTTACTACATTTTCATTTACAAACATCCAATAGGAACATAATTTTATACACCTATTCTTTGAACTCATACTTACTTAGATATACACACGAATCTGTTTACCTACCAACTGGATCTACTACAAAGGCCTTTCGCGGATACGATTCGCCGGAATACTTTTTATTTATACATAACAATGTTGTAAGAGGAAGTTATGACAATCTTATTATGTTTCTAATCACTTTTCTGGTAATACTACTATGTTTGTTTAAACATTCCAATGGCTAATAGTGACAATCTCATTGGTATTTATTACCAAAACTGTCGTGGCTTGCGAACTAAATTAAATACCCTGTATATGAATATTTTATCAGAAAGTTATGATGTTATTGTTTTAACGGAGACGTGGTTAGTGCCGTGCATTTTAGATAATGAATTTATAGACTCACGATATAGGGTATTTCGCAGTGACCGAGACCGTGTGGCCTCAGGTAAGTTGGATGGAGGCGGTATACTAGTAGCAATACGTCATACTTTACAAGTCATCCGCTGTACAATTACCTCATCCATTTTCCCACCTAATATAGACTATGTTTACCTAAAATTTGATTCCAATATAAAAGATAAGTATCATATCTTATGCGGTGTATATATACCACCTTATCAGCCTTTAACAATATACGATGCTTTTATTACCGCCCTCCAAGAGGAAATATTCCGCACTAATTTAGATCAAGTTTATTTATTAGGAGATTTCAATTTGAATGGCTTGAATATAAACCTACCATCTTTGATTATATACTTGTCTAGATAGAGCAATCCAAACAAACAATACGCAAAAAAGCGGCTACAATTTCACGCTAAGTGTGAGTACGCTCGTGTACTTATTTTGGTCAAACTGTCACTGTGTATGTGTTTAGGGATGCCTGCTCTAAATTATTTACTTACCTCTCCTTCAAAATTTTAATGATAAAGACTAAAATAAAATATCGGTTTAATTTTAATTGTTTTATTTCCTTACAAAAGCATAAAAAATGGATCAGTTACCAAAGTAATAATAGTAATAAAAATAGATCAGTTATCAAAACAAAGGTAGATTAAACGAGTTAAATCAAAACCCGTCTCTTTGAGTTTGTTTGCGGAATAATTTCCTTTTTGATTTTATTTGGTGGGCTACATTATCAGATTTACAAATATGATGACATCTTATTTGTAAATATTTTTCTATTATGAGTTTTAATAGACTTGTTTGGTGAAGTTGTGTGCAATCACCAATATTTTTAAAATATGTATGACCTACAAAATGACTTAAAATTTTAAGACATATTTGCTTATAATTAGAGGACAATGTCAAAATATGGCCCTGTTTTATAAAGTCTCTAATTACATACTCAGATGCCTTACAAATTTTAAATGCATCTTCCGAAGCATATACGAGACCGCCTTCATCTCGAACATAGACTAATTTGTGAAATTTTAATATTTCATTAGATTTAATTGCTTGAATACAGGTACTACATTTAATCATTCCACAAATACGTCGAACAACAAATCCTGCTATGTATCCTACTACTTGCTCAAAAAAATCTGTAAACTCTGGATTAATTAATAAAGAAACGTCAGCCTGCGTTAAATTGCAAAGAGGAAGATCGTTACTGTATCACACTCGTTCTCATCATCTGTTCGAATGTGAGATGTAGTTTCATTTATGCATTTTACTGCAGAAGTGCAAGTTAGGATGTTGATGGTTTCTATTGGCACACAATTACCAGAATCAGCTGCTTTGAGTTCCATGTGACATAGCATCTTTCTATAAATTCCCTTGAACTGTCTAGCATTTGGGTTATCGTTATAACCTCCATGCATTCGTATTGCACCAAAAAATAATTCAATGTGGTCTTGACTTAATCGATATGTTGTTAAATATTTTAATTTTTTGGTAGATATTAGGGTGTCATACAATTTTTTTAAGCTCTCTATACATATTAGTAATCCTAGAAAACCCGTAAAGGCTTGTGATTTTAGAACAGGTGTATGGCTTTTTATAATAATTGTTTTTGATTGTTCTTGTTCTTTATAACTTCTTTTTCTAGAAATTCGAATTTTTAATAATTAGGCTCAATTTTAAGAGACATTCTTTTGCTTTCTCTAATAAACAAAATACTTCCTCTTTATTATGAATTAATAACGGATGGCAAAATCCATGTTGACTTAGATTTCTACTGTTGAAAATATCGAAAACATTATTCATCAACATTATGAAATCCTCAGTATCTTTGCTATTCTCGAAACCTGGTATTTTTAATTCTACCCGACAAAATTCTATGGCCTTTGAAACGCTTCTACTAAGCACTTGTGTCGCAAGTTTGACATTCATTATTGAATTTCTGAAATAAAGATGTTTTTTTGTTACTTTATTAGCTAGATGTAGGCCAGTTTCACTTTGTAAATCACACAATCTTTTTACATATTCCCATCGTATTTCTTTTTTATTGTCATTCAAGAAGCATTCCTTTGATTCCAAATGATTTCTGATTAATTTTATCATATGACACGGATCCAAAAAAACCGCAACTTCATACTCGGCATAAGGGTGCCGAGTATCACGTTTAATTTCACACCCTAGTATTTCCATTGCGAAGAGGTTTGTAGGATGACCATCAAATGTTACTGAAACAACGTCCACTCCTACATCGTAACATTTGCCAAGAATAATCTTAATAATATTACTCTTTTGAACACCTGTCAGACCATTAATAAGAAAATAGGCCACTGGTGATTTCCAGGGCTCATTTAAAGACACCAGTATAAAAACGTACGCCTCGGAAGCCTTAATATTAATATTTTCATCGGGACCAGTGCCGATGTCAACAAGCCCATCATCTTTATGAGTTTTATTGTTCCAGCATTTTTGCTGGCGGATAGCCATTTCATCGCAAATTAGTGCGCAGATAAGATTTTGTTCAGACCGTTCCCTTTTAGACTTCAACGTTTGAAAAGCGTCTTCAGTGAGTCCTGGGGAACCATTAATATTACAATACCACTTTGTCAAAGTTTTGGGATGTGGAAGACAGGTATCGAACTTTCTTCTGACAAAGCTATATGCACGTGGAGACAGAAAGTGTAGTGTCAAACAAAATTTGCGAAATTCAGGAGAGTATTTAGCAGGCCGTTTACCTTGACCTTTTATTTTCTTGGTCATTTGAGTATATAAATTAGAGGCCAATAGATTTTGTTCCAAAACGTTATGCACATCTTCGTTAATGAATCGTTGTTTTTTTAAAGAACTTATAATAGCTGTAAAAGAGGCATTTTGCTTATTTAGACGAACATTCTTTTTTCTTAATTTATTAATGACAGCCCTATGCTTGTGTTCTAGTAAAATCTTACGACGTAATGTACGGCGCAACTTTAATTTGCGTGGTGTGTCGAATATCGAATCTAAATCGGAAAAATCTTGTAAAACGGACTCATCATTTATGTTACAAGTTGATTGTGGAAGATTCGCCTCTTTAGAACATGAAGGTCTCGAAGCAGATCGGTCCTGTTTAAAATAAATAAATATGAATAACAATGACTATTACTGAAGGTTAAAGTAATTAGAGTAGGTGTCAAACTACCAAGACCTTACTTGTTTTATGTTTGTTGAGGATTCAGTTTCTGTTGCTGATAAAAACAAACGCTGTAACAACATAATATAAAAAATTAAAAAATGAAGTCGGCATCTGTAAGAATATTATTTTCAATAATATATTTTAGCCTTAGATTCTAAGGCATTGGTACCTTGCTTGGTATAGATCCATTCTTTAGTCTTCGTAACCCCTTTTTGGTATAATACAAATCATCATCTGAGAAATGTTCGGAACAAACAACTGAAGTCTTGTGAGGTTTCCACTGGTCTTCATGTTGTGTCCGCTGTATGATTTCTCTCCAGCGATTTGCCAGTACGGAATTCGTTGGAAATCTAAAATCCAAAATTTTAAAAAGTAGGTACTAGTTGCAAAATGTTATTCAGTGCAAGACATCATATACGTCTATTTTTGTATTTTTATGACATGGTAGGTAAGTTATAATTTTCATCAGAGATCATTGTAGCAATTTTGTAATTAACATAAACTACTTTGATGTCGGAGGCCAAGATCTAATTTGGGTCGTTGAGCCAGTGAAGTAAATAAGTAGTAGTAATATCATAACCACAGATTATTTAATATTTACTTGTCTCCCACAGTTTCAGCAAATTACCCCAGTATTAAACT
This sequence comes from Parascotia fuliginaria, assembly GCA_963082885.1. Taxonomy (NCBI): domain Eukaryota; kingdom Metazoa; phylum Arthropoda; class Insecta; order Lepidoptera; family Erebidae; genus Parascotia; species Parascotia fuliginaria. The sequence goes on from OY720189.1 coordinate 9,452,630, forward strand.
GACAACACCGGTCCTTCCCAATAACCTACGAAATATCGAAATAAATAATTGAATCATCTTTAAAAATAGTGGATAAATAAAGTAACTTACCGGTGGAAAGTGATCTTGGTGTTGTTATAATGTTTTCCGACATAGTTACGACACAATTTCACAGCACAAACCGGCATATTGATTTTTTTCTCGTGTGCACGTTACCGCTTAGTGATTGACATGACACTGACGTAGGTGACAAGCAAGTCTACCAATTTTAGTAGACATAATTTGAGCCGTTCTGTACGGCGAATGTGCTATCTAGACAGGTATATAATCAAAGCCTACCATATACATACCATCACCGCTTAGCCTAACAAGCCCGATGAGTCAAGTACTGTCAACTTTATGTCTGCTCTAAACTGCAAGCAATATAACTGTATTTATAATAATATGAACAGGTTTTTAGACTTATTTATAACTACTGATGAATCATCTTCTTGTACTGAACCTTCTCATGCGCTTGTGCTTGTTAACCCATTACACCCTCCATTTAATATACTGGTTAATTTTAACTTACTTGGGCGTTCAATGGCCAAAAACTCTCAACCTAGATACCGTTATATGGAAGGTAATTATGCAAGTATTAACGCCGATATAAATGATATTAATTGGGTTGGAATTTTCAATAATCTAACAGTCGAAGCAGCTGCCTGTATTTTTTATGAGCAAATTTATTCTATAATTAAAAAACATATTCCTCTTGGTAGTGTGAAATCGACTAAATTTCCTGTATGGTTTACATCCAGTTTAACATTTTTAAAAATAAGGAAAGGGCTTGTGTTCGCGACACCTGTGAAAATAGTGTTAAAACAGTGCATACAGTGATAGACAGAACCTAGACAGATTTAAAACCTAGAAAAACATTACACGCGTGTGCTAGCATAACATTTAATGAACAGTGAATTTGAGTGCCACACGTTTATATAAGAGAGCGAGAACGAAAACGTCGTTCGTCTACCGCCATTAGTAAAAGTTAATAGCGAACTATTTTTTGTTTACCTTATGGTGAAATTGTTTTAGTGTTAATCTAAAATCTAGATTTATAATGCTTAGAATCACTTTTTATTGTGCTCCTTAGTGTTCTAATCACGAATATGTATTTGCCTTTTAGATAAAACAAATAGTTTATAAGTTATAGCAGAAACAAAAATTATTTTTATGTTTAGGTCATAATTTGGTCTGTAACTTAGGTTTTAATCAATAAAGAATAGTTACTTTGGTGTTTCATTTTAGAGAATGGTGTCCCCTAGATGTACGTAAAATCTTATTAAAATAGATTCAGTAGTTTAGAAAATATAAGCAGATAAAGTTCAAAGTACGTCTAGGAGGCACTAAAATTCTAGGTTTATACTACGATATCTAGGTAATCGTAAAGTTTAAAGTTATAGTATAGATATTTCATGTTAGGTAACATCGATACCTATCTAACGGTACCTAGATGATTATTGTGTTATTAAAATTGACGTAGTTATAACCAGAAATGTAATGTTTTGATAATGAAAATAAAGTTTGTACGAGGTGTTTTGCACACGGCACTAACCGAGGCAAATGGTATATAAGCGCGCGCGCGCGGACACAGATCGTTCACTGTTAATCAGTAACCCATAGAAGACTCTTCAAGCCTCAACACCTAATGGCCTAAGCAGAACACCTCAAGCATTGAACCAAGACCGTTTGTTTTACTTCAGTATGCCCCTTTAGTGAAGCCCTACGCGACGTCTTCGAAGATCAGCGCTGTATCCGGAACCTATAGGTGTAGGACGACAGCGGGTCGTTCATAGATCTACACAACACACTCGTGTTGGGTTCGATTACCGCCCGTCCGGCACAGCTTGGATTAGGTGGAAAAAGTATAATAATATTTCGGATTACGAAACTTTCTCTGTTTTCAGAAAAAGATTTAAAGTACTAAGTGCACAGTGTTTTAATGACTACATAAGTTTAATAGAGGATGGTCTGCGTGAGGATGTTAAAGTATTCTGGTCATACGTAAATCGGCATAGAAAAAATTCAGGCATACCTAGCACCATGTCTTTTAACAGTGATAACTCTGACAGTCCCGAGGGTATTTGTGGCTTGTTCTCGAGATTATTTAGCTCAGTATACGAACCTAGTAATTTTTCTAGTAATATTAATTTTAAGACGTCTGCCTCATCATCCAACAGTGTAAATTTGACTAATATTCGTTTATCTAGACTGACGATCTTAAAAGAGTTAACGTCTTTAGACATAACTAAAGGTGCTGGTCCCGATCTTATTCCTCCTTTCTTTCTGAAACATTCCGCTGAAGCTATTAGATTACCGCTTTGTATTTTGTATAATTTAAGTTTGCGCGAAGGTATTGTGCCATCTATGTGGAAAAATGCAAATATTACCCCAGTTTATAAAAGTGGGTGTAAAAACGATGTTACAAATTATCGTCCAATTTCATTGTTGTCCACCATGTCAAAGGTCTTCGAAAGACTCATACACAATAGTATTTACCCTAGCTTACACAACATCATGATTCCCGAACAACACGGATTTATTAAACATCGTTCTACTATTACAAATTTACTTATTTATTCTACCTTTTTGTTTGAAAACATGGATAACCGTCAACAAGTAGACGCTGTCTACACAGATTTTTGCAAGGCCTTTAACAAGGTGGACCACGAAATGTTGCTTAAAAAGTTGCACTTTAATGGAATTCGTTGTAATTTATTGAGATGGTTCGCCTCCTATATTCAGAATAGAACGCAAAAAGTCGTCATTAACGGTTTTTCATCCGAAGCTATTACTGTAACTTCCGGCGTGCCCCAGGGCTCAATTCTAGGCCCCTTACTATTCGTTCTATATATTAATGATATTGGATTGTGCTTTAAACATTCACGATTTCAGTTGTACGCAGATGACCTCAAGGTCTATCACCGCATTAGAACTATTAATGACTGTATTCATCTACAGTGTGATCTTGCACGACTCCAAAACTACTGCTATCATAATAAGCTTTATTTAAGCCTTCCAAGTGTAAGGCTATTACTTTTATAAAAAATATAAAAACTATTGATTACAACTACTCACTTTTGAACAAACCCTTAGAGAAGGTACCTGTTATTAAAGATTTAGGAATATTTTTCGATAGTAAGTTACATTTTGATACTCACATAACTCATATTGTTAATAAGTCCTATCAAATGTACGGCTTTATAATGCATACATGCTCACAGTTCAAACGACCATCGTCTTACTTAGCCATTTACCAATCTTTACTTCGATGTCATCTTGAATACGCTACAGTTATTTGGAACCCATTTTTTGCCAAATACAACGATGCTATAGAAATGGTTCAACGAAAATTTTTACGGTCTGTTCATTTCAAATGCTTTCGCTTCTGCCCTACCTATACCTACTGTACTCTTAGAAAAGTTCTCTTTAAGTACTCTCAATGAAAGGAGATTGCTCTTCGATCAAATGTTATTATATAATATTTGTCATAATTACTATGATTGTAACCAACTTCTAAACCAAATTTATGTGCAGATACCTAGTAAATCTCAACGTATCCGTGATGCATATACCCAACGTCTATTTGCACCTAAATCTTGTCGCACCATTGCAGGTGAACGTGCGCCTTTACGCCGCGTTATGAAATCTTACCATGATTTCTTCACTGACATTGACTTATTTTGTACTACCAAAAATGTCTTTAAAAAAAGAATTTCTACTAAAATTGTTGAACAACGAGACGTAAACACAAAGTAATGTCGAAACTTCAAAAATTGTTGTAATTTATTTGTACTTAGCTATTTTCTTCTTTACGTATGTACACTAGCTTATACTATAATTTTGTAATATGGGGGTGATGGTGCTGAGTATATAATTACTAATTTTCTTATGTACCTTATTCATCTGTATAATATTATTGTATACTTGTTTGTTACCCTGAATAAAAATAAATAAAAATAAATAAAATAAATCTATTAAATGAGTTTTACCCATATATGTAAAGAGTAACTGTGCAAGTCCTATACAACCAATTGTATAGCCAGTATACGTAAATAAGCGCTTATTTGTTTTCGACAAAGCCACATCTTTGAAAAGTTTTTTATATGTTTTTTCGGAAATCGCCGTGACCGCTGAACCCGGTGTCGATCTGAAATCTCAATCGCACGCCACTTCAACTATCTGGTACATAGGTTCACCGTTAATAGTATGAATGTAATTTAAAAATGACTTACCATCATCACCGTCATCATTAACACTCTCATACCCTACATAGTTTACTTTTTTGCACATTCGCCGCAATGTCCTTTCATGTTGCACTTTTTACATTTATAGTTAGCGAACCGACATTGTGATGACAAATGATTTTTGAACCCGCAAACAGAACACGGCACTTTATCTTTATCACCGCTACTGGCTTGGGTACCTATTTTGAATAGTTGCTCGGCACGTGGTGCGGCCGTTACCGCGGCGCCGGCGCGCGCACACCGCATACTTTCCGCCAGCTCCACCGCTTTTCCCAGCGTTAAAGATTTTGGATCCTGAGCGAACAACTTCTCTCGCTCCGTTCCCGGCAGCATTCCCATCACGAAATGGTCTCGCAATGCTTCCTCCACGTTTAGGAATCCACAATGTACAGTTAATCCACGTAACCTAGCTGCCCATTGAGCATAGGTTTCTTCCTTTTGCACCGCAGAGTAAAACTTGTATCTCTCGCTGAAGCCACACACTTGGGGTGTAAAATGAGCATCTAGAAGTGTCAATAAGTCTTCGAACGGCACTGATTGTACTTCCTTCGGCAGCACCAAATCTGATGCAATCTTATAAGTGGGTTCGGTGAGTGCGCTCAACAATATTGCCCGCCGTTTGACACCAGAGGCATCGCTAGCCTCGTTGACATCATTAGCAATAAACCATTGCATCAGCCGTCCTTTGTATTCTTTCCATGTTTGCAAATTATGATCAAAACTTGATAATAATCCGAAAGAAACCTGAGACATGATTTGCACTTTATTATTTTACTAAAAAATAAAACGGGTAGATCCTCGTCGCCACTGTTAAGTATGCGGGACTAGTAAAACGATTAGCGGTTGAGTACGCACTGACGTGTATTCGACGTAAGTCCTTATGAGTGGACGCAGCCACTATACACATATAACTAGGTACATAGTTATCCGTACATAACATTAATCAGTGTTGACTTAGAGTTCAGGACAGAATTCTTAAAATTATTAACTAAAATACTGAATTTCACTCCAGGTGAACAATAGTTCACAATAGGCCTATCAGTGAGGATATTCATCATGCTACCTAGGCCCGAGCCAAATTGATCAGAAAACATTACAACATTCTGTCTACTATTTATGGCTGGTTCCCTACTAGAAAATCGAACTTGGTTTATGGAGGTGGGATGATCAGTAGGCAAGTCGTTACATTGATTACTATGTGAATGTACATTACCTAATAAAGGCTGAGTATAGGCCGTTGATGACAAACACATTGAACATAGATTGTTATTTGTTAGTGAAATAACTTTTTCTATGTTCTCCCTACCAGCTCTGGCAACCTCATCATATTTTTGAATGTACTCATATGTCTCTTTCTCATGTTGGAGATATATTTTTTCAAGCGAGCTTCTAAATCAGATAATTGCAACCGAAGCTCCTGTGTGTGTCTTTCATATAGTAATCTACTGTTTTTTTTTTTTTCGTGGGAAACGCATTACGCGTACGCACCCGCCTGGACGAAACGGGGGTTATGTCGGACTCTCCGGCCACAATGAGACAGCGGCCGGCATACCGACTAAAACCCACGGTGTTCCTCCAGACGGCCAGTGTCGGGGTCACGGGAGACGCTCGCGCATTCATCCGCGACCCCGACAGGCCACGGCCCGCTCAACGTGCCTACGGGCCTAGCCCCCCTTCCTCCATCGAGAGGCGTTCGTGGAACACGTACGCCGCCTTCTCGGGCCTGTGCTGTTCGAACGGCGATTGCCCAATCGCCGCCCGCAGGCATCCTCCTACGGTGGCTGGAGATCCCGGAGTGCCCCACAGCGATGTCCGGGGCGGGCGCGACGGGCGGGGAGCAAGGTGGTCAGCTCCATCTCCCGCTCGGCCGCCTCCTTGGCGAGCATTACCTGCTCGCAAAAGGAGGTGACCCCCTCCCAAGCCCTCTCGCTGCGGACCATGGACAGAACCACGGTCGGCAGCTATGAGACACAGGTACGTGCCGAAGCACCCGTGACTGGTGAGTACCTGTGTCAGCCGGAACGTGAGAACGCCGTGCCTCCTCTCCAGCCACTCCTCGAGGACGGGACTTACCGCCACCACTGTGGCGTGCCCTGCTGTTGGTCGCGCAAGTCGCGCCTTCCACTCCGCCACTAGGACTGTGCGGAGCTGGGACCGCTGCGCCTCGATTTCTCGAGGCAGAGGTCGCAGGCGGGGATCCGGCCAATAGGGTCGCAGCCTCGAAGAAGATCGTGCGGTAGCCGCGCACCATGCGCTTGGCCATGGCCCTTTGCGGCCTCCGTAGGACGGCAACGTTCCGGGCTACCAGGTTGGCAGCCCATACGGGCGCTCCGTACAGGGCCATGGACCGCACGATCCCTCCATACAATTTCCGGCAGGTTGAGCTGGGCCCCCCGAGGTTGGGGAGCAGCCTCGCCAGGGCGGCGGCGGCGCCCAATAATTTGGGCGCCAGCCGGCGGAAATGTTCGACAAAATTCACCGGCTGATATAGTAATCTACTGTCAGGTAACTGGATTTGACAGTCCTCAAGCTGTGATAGCAATGTCCTACACTCATTCACCAACTCTTTATTATTAAATGAAAGTTTTTTAAATTGATGTGACCTTTTAACATTAAATTGAAGTTTGCTTACTAATTTCTTAATTCTAGAGTATTTTCTAATTTGCTTATTAGGGTGAAAGTACCATTAATTGACATTCTAAGGGTAACCATTTGAAATTAACAAATGCTGCTAAATTTTCAAAGTTACCAAAGCATATATTTATCTTTGGTAAGATAGCTTAGATATTAGTTAATGTTACTAGCGTAAAAAAATGGTCTCAAAACCTCATTTAAGACCACTTTTTGGCTTTAAATATATAGTACGCGATTTACCCAGTTATTGACATTCTTTTCCAATTATCGACATAGCAGATATTCCTATTATTGACACCTAAGACAGATCAGAAATTAATTGCCGTTAGGTTATTGTATATTGTAAAAATAAACAAAACCAGGTCTACTATCTCTTTTATTAATATTAAAATTGGTAGTAAGTAGGTAGATTAGGTAGGTATAACAATCTCAAAGCAACAGATATAGCACTTAGGAACATAATTAGGAACTGTTGGTAACTTAAAAATGTTATTCTCTTAAACTTAATATTAAAAACCTATTAAAATCTTTCTTTTGCATTCAGTCTTCAAATTCAGTCAAAAAGCGTTCAATTTCTTCTGTTGTGTGTGTCTTACTTTCTTTGTTTTTATCATTCATAATTAAATTCAGGCTATTTTCTTTTTCACTGTCTTCCTGCTCGATATTACATCCCGCAATATCTTTTGGTGTATCTATTTTATAAAAGTTATCAGATAACAAAATTTTTTTCAAATTATCTTCATCTTTCTGAGTATGTTTTTTTGCTCGAGGTTTTTTTACTGAATTTTTTTTCTTTATTCCAGTTGATTTTTCTTGAAGCTTCTTCTGCCTTTCCTCTTTTCTCTTCTTAATGCCTTCTGCCTTTTTTTCTTTAATCTTAATCTTTTCGTCTTCCTGTGCCTTCTGTCGCGACACTTCCGCGAAATGTAAATATTGTATATAGCAACATTGAAACTCTATGGTAAGCAACTCCCATTTCTCTGACTGTCATTGTTCAATTAACATACGTCATCCCGCTTGGCGCTATTCTCGAAGTTCTTTTTAATATTGTCTACTAAAGTTTAAATCACTTTACGTACAGCTAGTTTTATAATATTATTAGAATCAAGTGTCAAGTGCTAGACTGCTATTACATTAGTGTGCTTATTTCAAGAAGGGCCTGGATTGAAAGCTAAGTGTCTTAGCCACTCAAACGTCCACGCCGCGAACCGTCAATGCACAGAAACGTCACGATGAAAGTGTTTAATTTCGCGCTAGAAATTGCTCGGTATGACTACCGACAAGAACGTTTGTCAAAAGGAAGTTATACGACCTATATTAAAATAAAAAACACCGTATTATAGCTTAATGTATAGACAATATGATTATTTAAAATATAGTCTCCAAGCCCAGATTGAAAAATTTAAAATAAATGGAGAACTTTAGATATCTAGATATTTTTCCTCATATGTCAACATTATTGGTTTTTTGTAAAAACACCATGCAATCTGCAACAGTTTTAACTATGGTGAAAGAAACTAGACTATATTTGCTTTAAAACGAGATAAAAACATTTATGCTCTATGCATCATAACTATTTTTGATAAATTAAACAATAGAGGTCTGGTTATCGTGATTTTCGATGCAATTGCGAGATGTCTGAATGTGCAAAATGGCCGCCCTGGGCTGTGCAGACGAGATACTTTCTTTGATTTTCTAATGTTACTTAAATTATTTTGCAGTTCTACTTTACTATTTTAGTGAATTAAATTAATACCCTATAGGTAAAAAAGTTGTTACATTGTTGTGCATTAATATAAACAGACATGTAAAAGAGGAAAACAAAATAATATTTAGAACACAAAATCCGACACCAATATCTCGTCTGCACAGACCTTTTACACGTAACCGTCAAAGAACACTCCAGTGCCTATTGCGTGAGCGCATTCTATCGATGTATTTACTTACTTTGAATCTGCTTAAAACACTGTGAATTGTATTGTAAACATATATTATACTTAATCTAGATGAAATAATTAAAGTAAGGACATTCATTCAATCACAAAATATGTATTCACTTAAGTTTTATAACCAAAAATTTGCAGCCATTTTGACATACGATGAACCGTCTCCAATGTAATTAGATAATTTTTCAACCATAGCGCAAATAAAACTATGATTCTCTTATATCATGGACACGAGCAAATCTTTAGAAAAGTTTTGATATAATACACTATACGATTTAAGTAATAAGAAAGAAGAACTTACGACATAATTGCGGACACTCCTCAGCGTGACGCACACACAAAAGTCACTCAACTTCAAACTGATATATAAAAACAGATTAAAAAGAAATACATTTTTTGTACATTTAGGCGCCATCTACGTTTAGTTGCGCGTCTTAAATACCAGACAATATGCAAAAAGGAGTTTTATTACAACCGTATAAAGCTGATTTGTATCACTGCCTATAGACGACACTCTAGTGTACCCGGGCGTAAGATGACAAAAACTTTTTAGTTACTCAAGTGTCTCCTGACGTTTGAGTGGTTAGGTTTACAGAATTTATCTTCTTTAATATGTGATTTGATATAATGAGTCCTTTGGGGACTACACGTACCTTATAAAGTTACCATAGTAACTGATTTTGTTCTCCCACGCAATAGCGGGGACCTACCGGTAGAAGAGGTGAGCTCTGGCTTGTATGTAAGGTACGAGTGAGCGCGGTGAGGGACATCCTGGGCCCTCTCCGTAGTGCCATAGCACTTAGCCTGGTCACAATAGTGACATTGTAGAAGAGGTGAGCTCTGGCTTGTATGAAGATACGAGTGAGCGCGGTGAGGGACATCCTGGGCCCTCTCCGTAGTGCCATAGCACTTAGCCTGGTCACCATAGTGACATTGTAGAAGAGGTGAGCTCTGGCTTGTATGAAAGATACGAGTGAGCGCGGTGAGGGACATCCTGGGCCCTCTCCGTAGTGCCATAGCACTTAGCCTGGTCACCATAGTGACATTGTATAAGGGTAACGTTTATGTATAATAATACTAAGATGTGGGTAGATCTAGGACACTTATGTGATTCCATGAAGGGAGGAATCATGATATAATTAAACCCCCAGGTGGTGAAACTAGACAGGCGAGACTGGCAGACAGTTCATCTGAACGGCAGAACTGGACACGGATGGCAGGCGAAGCACCACATACCCAAGGTATGAGTCACAACATACTATACTTGCACTCCGTTATATCAGTTAGTAACAAAGCACCGATGAAATTTAAAGTAATGCATTATTAGTGTATTTATTTCGCTGGTCATATGAATACATGTTTAGTATACACAATCATATGGACTTGGCGACATGGTGGAGATGCTGGGATAACTGAAAAGAATCCATAAATCTAATAATGCATTAGAAAAAGATTTTTAAAGATATCTAAAAATTGCAAGTTGTGACTCATAACTCTTAGCGCCATCTGTGTCCAGTAAAGACAACTTTTGTACAAATCATAATAAATTGTTGCTTATGTTCAGCTTTTCACTGGTATATATAATAAATAACTACATTGTTAAATAAAGGTTAAACTAAACAATTTAAGAGAATCTTAATTGTGTGGAGCTATTTTACGGTACTACTCTTTGGTGTGGAGACAGCAGGTACCTATGACAGGTACTGTCCCGCGCGGCGGCCATTATGCTTTTCATCGTTTAACTTTGTGGCGTTTGCTAAAACTGAGAAAGTTAATTTGAGGTAGAAAAGTGAACTAAACCAATTGAAATCGTATAAAATGATGAGCGTTATGATAAGATATTTTTGGATTTGAAATTATTTGTTGGTCTTAGATTTGTTACTATTTCTTTCTATACAGCGCGGAATAACTAAATAAATGTGTAAATATGCAAGTTAGGTTTAGACAAACAAGTACCTATGTTTGAACTTTTGATTTAAATACATATTCATTTGCAAGGAAATTATCCAAATGAGATCTACTCCATATGATCATTGAATAGTTGCTGACTGATTGATAACTAGTTTGACACTGGAGTTAATAGTGAAGGGTTTCAATAATTAAACAGTAAAAATAAATTCAATAAATTTAGCAAACATTATTAATATGTGATTTGATATAATGAGTCCTTTGGGGACTACACGTACCTTATGAAGTTACCATAGTAACTGATTTTGTTCTCCCACGCAATAGCGGGGACCTACCGGTAGAAGAGGTGAGCTCTGGCTTGTATGTAAGGTACGAGTGAGCGCGGTGAGGGACATCCTGGGCCCTCTCCGTAGTGCCATAGCACTTAGCCTGGTCACAATAGTGACATTGTAGAAGAGGTGAGCTCTGGCTTGTATGAAGATACGAGTGAGCGCGGTGAGGGACATCCTGGGCCCTCTCCGTAGTGCCATAGCACTTAGCCTGGTCACCATAGTGACATTGTAGAAGAGGTGAGCTCTGGCTTGTATGAAAGATACGAGTGAGCGCGGTGAGGGACATCCTGGGCCCTCTCCGTAGTGCCATAGCACTTAGCCTGGTCACCATAGTGACATTGTATAAGGGTAACGTTTATGTATAATAATACTAAGATGTGGGTAGATCTAGGACACTTATGTGATTCCATGAAGGGAGGAATCATGATATAATTAAACCCCCAGGTGGTGAAACTAGACAGGCGAGACTGGCAGACAGTTCATCTGAACGGCAGAACTGGACACGGATGGCAGGCGAAGCACCACATACCCAAGGTATGAGTCACAACATACTATACTTGCACTCCGTTATATCAGTTAGTAACAAAGCACCGATGAAATTTAAAGTAATGCATTATTAGTGTATTTATTTCGCTGGTCATATGAATACATGTTTAGTATACACAATCATATGGACTTGGCGACACCTTCCATTCAGCAGATGTTAATACGAAGGGCGCTCGTTTTGTATTTTTCTGACCCTTTCTTTGCGGTGTCTTCGGAATCACAAGGACGTCATTTAATTTAACGGGAGTGAGTTGTGCAATAATATTTGATGAAATTGAGATATCGGGGCTCTTTACGTCTTCTAGTAATTCTATTTTGTCATAATCCTGTTGCATAGTCTTTATAATTGTTTTCTGTTTTGTTTTTGTTAAATTTTTACTTGTCCTTTGTTTTTCAGATACGTGATCATATACTTCTGCTTTGTGGGATATATTTTCGATTTGAAAGTCCTGTGTACAGCTATTGTTATTACTTATTATTATTATTATTTCCAGCGGGGACGCCGGCAGCCGGACGGACGATCCACCCGCATTACTTGCGGGCCACTTCGTCCATTTCCCCAGTTCTCCCCTTGGGGAGGGTGTGGTCGATCCAGCCTTTTCACGGCACCCCATCAAACCTTCTTGTATCCTTGATAAATCTGATCATCTGTTCCACCTTCAGATTTCTTATGTCTTCCTCGTCCAGTCTGTCCGATCCCAGGAGTTCCCATCTGATCAGTGAGTACATGGGGCATTCTGCCAGCAGGTGGAAACTTGTTTCTTCGTTTTCCATGCACTCCGGGCATTTGGGATCGGTTTTTACTCCTATCACTGTCAGATGTCTGTTTAGTCGACAGTGTCCTGTTATAATCTCTATGGCGAGCCTCATGTTTCCTCTTGTGAGTTTCATGATGTGACTCGTCCTTTTCTTGTCCATGCCTTTGATGAAGATTTTCGACTGTCTCATTCCAGGCGAAGATCTCCATCTGCGGTTGGTATCTGTTTTAATACTATGGCTGATTACTCCTTTGGTGATTTTGTGCGCTATAGGCAGCCGGGGTTCCGGCCCCACCATGTTTTCATCAGCGCCTTCTCTGGCTAGTTCATCCGCCAGCTCGTTGCCCGTGTTTCCCTCGTGTCCGGGGACCCAGGCAATCGTCAGGTCGGTTTTCTGAGCCAGTCTGTCTAGTGACTTTTTGCATTCCTTGACTATTGCTGATGTTGTCTCCACTTTGTCAAGTGCTCTGAGCGCGGCCTGGCTGTCGCTGTAGATGGTTACCTTTCCCGTACTGGTCAGGTGTTCCACTATTTCCGCGCATTCCTTTATCGCATATATCTCTGCTTGAAAGACACTTGCAAATCTTCCTAGAGGTATTGACTTGTTTATTTCTGTCCCGTCTACACTTTTAATGTGCACTCCGGAACCAGATAGCTTCGTCAGTTCTTTTCTTGAGCCGTCTGTGTAGCAGATAGTGCCACTGGAGTCTATCCGCCACTCATCTCGTGTGCCTATGTGTATTCTGTATTTCTTGTCAAAGATTTTCTCCTTCCTGATAAGGTCGTTATTGGATAGGATCATTGACAGTCTTTCTTCGTAGTTTTTGCTTATACGTGCGTGACCTACGTCCATGTAGTTTCCGGTCCATAGGTCAGTGCTTCTGAGTTTGAACCATTGTTCGGTTGCTTTTCTTTTAATTTCTAAGTCCAAGGGGTTTAGCCCTAATATGATCTCGAGTGCGGCTGTTGGTGTAGTCCTCATCGCGCCCGTGATCATGAGGGCTGCTAGCCTTTGTACTTTTTCTAGTTCTTGTTTATTTTTCCCTAGGGCAGCCTTGTGCCACCATACCAGGGCTCCGTGTAGGATTCTTGGCAGAATTATTGCCTTGTATATCCATGTTACTATTGCTGGTTTAATTCCCCAGGTTCTTCCTATTATCCTTTTGCACTGCATCATTGCCATTTTGGCTTTTGCGCACGTGTTGCTGATGTGAGTCTTGAACGTTAGCTTACTGTCCAGTGTTACTCCTAGATATTTGACCTCCTTGACTTTTTCTAAGTCTTGGTTGTCTAGTCGCACTGGTCCAGCTCGTCCTATTTTTCTCTTGTTGGTGAACAAAACTAGTTTGGTTTTGTCAGGGTTCAGGTCGAGACCCTTGCTCCTGCACCATGCTAATGCTGCTCTTAGGCCTCTGTTCATGATTTCGCACATAATACTGAGGACTTTGCCTGTGACTAGGAGCACGCCGTCGTCAGAATAGACTTGCGTATATATATGCATCCCATTTATCTTGTTTATTAATTCATCTATTAGCAGGCACCACAGTAGTGGAGATAGGCATCCCCCCTGTGGAAAACCTCTTTTTGCCACCACTTTGTGGGTGATTCCTGCTAGGTCTGCTTGTATCTTCCGGTGTTTTAGCATATTTTTCACCCAGCCTGATAAGTCTTTGTCAATGCCTTCGCGGTTTAGGGTGTCCTCTATTGATTCGGGGGTTGCTTTGTCGAATGCACCCTCAACGTCAAAGAAGCAGCCTAGTGCGTATTCTTTATTGGTTATTGATCTTTGCACTCTAATGACCAAATTATGTAGGGCCGTCTCGGTTGACTTGCCTTCCATGTACGCATGTTGGTTTAGGTGCAATGGAGATCCACTTTTCTCTATTTGTTCTCTTATTAGCCTATCTAGGATTTTCTCCAATGTCTTAAGTATGAATGAGGAGAGGCTGATGCATCTGAAGGATTTTGCCTCCTGATACGATGCCTTCCCGGGTTTCGGGATGAAGACCGCTCTCACCTCTCTCCATTTGCTTGGGATGTACTTGGTTTTGATGCTACTGTTGTATAGAGTTAGTAGATCTTTACTTATGTGTTTAATGGCTGTCTGTAACATTTTCGGGAAGATTTCGTCTGGTCCAGCAGCCTTGTATGGTTGGAAGGACCTCAGGCTCCACAATAAATGTTCTTCTGTGATGATTACCCTCGTCTCCTGTTCCACTATGGGATTTTGGGGAGTTGGTGTATTGTCTTTATCCTCTTCACTTCCTGGAAAGTGTGTGTCTAGCATTACTTCCAGTATCTTTTTAGGATCGGTGATTAATTCATCTCCGTCCTTTATGCTTCCTAGTTTGCAGGTGTTTCCCTTGGAGAACATTTTCACTAGCCGTGCCGCGTCTGGATATTTTTCAACCCCTGCGCAGAATGATCTCCAGCTATTCGTGTTTTCCCTCCTGCATGCTTTTTTATATATGTTCCTTTCTGTCCTATATTTATGCCAGCTCTCGTCATCGTCCCTACCCAGGGCTTTCCTGAGGGCTCGCCGTGTCTTTTTCCTCTGTTTTTCTAGAGCCTTTGTCCACCAGGGTTGACCCTTTCCTGGTTTTATCTCTTTCGGTGGGAATTGATGTTGGATGATGGATGTTATTACTTATGTTAGGCATCTCTTCTTGTGTAGTATGGTAATCATTGCATACAGAAGTGTCTTCTATCACGACTTCTTGTGATAAAGGTTAGAAATCCGAAAGGATTTCTTGGGATTGACTATCATCATTAACAATGATAACTCTCATATTTGCAATGTCCAATGTTGAAGTTGAAGTGGTATTCTGTGATTGAACATCTTCATCAGCAATGGCACGTTTGTGCCTCAAATTTGTGATATTTTCCGAATTCTCATCATCACGGGGCTCATTCGTTAAAAGTGTTTGCCTTCCTTGAAAGAAATCCCAAATTTTCTTGAGATAGAAATTTTCCGGTTTGTTTGTGTCTTGTTCAATTTCAGTCAACTTTTTTTCGCCTATAATCTTTCTGAATTCTTCTTTCGATAGTAAAGTTTGTAACTGGTTTTTACTTTGTTCATTCTGATTTTCATTTTCCGACGTATTTTTCCCTAGACATTTAGAGAAGTCTATTGAATTTACATTCCATGGATATAATCCTGTGGCTCGAAAACCATTTATGACTGTTGATGATGAAATCCATTGTTGGATGGTTTTCTCCAAGAGCGGCACAAAGGAAACTTTGGTCGAAGCCTCAGAAGGATGTGATCGACGCCATTCGAGTACTGATTTTTGCCAACCGTACTTTAATGGCCTAAAGGCTGAAACATCTGCAGGTTGCAATAACCTAGTGCAGTTTGGGTAGAGAGAGATCAGTACAATGTTTAGTTTTGTGCACAATTCACTCACTTTATAGGTCAAATGGGATTTGTGCCCATCAACAAAAAGTATTATTGGGAATAGTACTTCTTTTTTCACAAGATGGGGGTATAGAACACTTTCTATATAATCATGAAAAACTTCAGCATTCATCCACCCGTTGTCACTTAGTCCAATACCCCAGTGTGGTGGAACGTTTGACGTTATATTTGTTGATAATCTTTTATTTGGAAAAATTACCATGGGTGGAGTAGTGCTTCCATCGGCACCAAACGTGAACATAACGGTTAGCGATGTTTTAGCTGGTGCGCTGTCCACTTCGTACACATTTTTGGTCCCTTTTGGAGCCAATACTACTCCTGTTTTGGGACAAAGAAGGAAGTTGGTTTCGTCCCCATTATATACGCGTGTAGGATCTGAAAAAGTATGAAACAAATCGTTTTGTCGAAGATAGTCCTCAATTTTTTGAAACCAACCTCTTACATCTTTTTCGGAAATTGCAGCACTAGCAGATGATACCGCTTCTGGTGTACGAAAATAAATATTTGGATGACGCCGCAAGAACAGTTTGAACCATTTCTCGCCATTCTTGAACGTACAAACCCTATTCTTTTTCTTTACGAAATAAGCAACACTACTGATTAAGTCTTCTTTTCTCTTTGGAAATCCCTTTTTGCAACACACATTAATCCAATTTTCTAAAGCCTTTTCCTCTTCTTCGGTCAATATAGTAGCAGGACCTGGCCGAGAATTATGATCAGGGTTTTTGATTTGATAAATTAATGTTGTTTGTGGCACTTGGAAAGTTTTAGC
The DNA here is from genome assembly GCA_963082885.1 of Parascotia fuliginaria. NCBI lineage: Eukaryota > Metazoa > Arthropoda > Insecta > Lepidoptera > Erebidae > Parascotia > Parascotia fuliginaria. Next base: position 9,469,209 of record OY720189.1, read on the forward strand.
CGCAAGTTTTTGACTCATACCATTATGTATAGCCTGTAAGGCTTTTTCTAGAGATTCACTATTATATTTCTTCCTCTTTATCTTATCTTTAGTTTTGTCCTGCCTCTTTGGTCTATTGCACTTTAGTTTCATTCTGGAAAGTTTTCGTGAACGCAACGTTTACCTAAAACACATATAATTAGCATTTTACCATTTATTAACATAACTTTATACCATTTATTGACACCGTGTTAACATTTGGAACCGCAACGTTTAGAAGCTTAGTTTATTATTTATTCACATATTGAACCTTATCTGAAGCTAAAATTAAATACAAAATCATCATACACAAAAACCATGAAAAAGCTAATTATTGACATGTATGACGATAATTTGGTATTTCTCATTTTGTGCTTTCCAAATATTAACATCGTCCATTAAATAAAGAAAATGAACAAAACTGCCAATATAATAATAAAAATATGTTCTCTATTTCATGATAATTTAGTACAAAATCAAAATCAACACAATGCTGACTCGAACCTGTGAAATTAAACTTCATTAAAGTAACACTCACCTTTGCAAAAATTCAAACGTTTACCAGTTTTTTTTTTTTTCATCAGCTGGCTCTGATTACAGCAGCTGTTTTATCGCCATATTGATTTTTTTGTTAGTTCTGTGTTGCCAGTATGATTAAAATAAAACTATCAACTAGTATTTTGCCACTTAGCAACACCCACATCGTGGGTTTTCTTATTTTTAGGAAAAAACTACTAGGGTGTCAATAAATTAGGGGGGTGTCAACTATTGGTACATTCACCCTACTACTAATATTAAATCTTAATCTTGTCTTGTGAACGGTATTAGGCCTATATAGTGTATCACATTTTTCACCTAGGAGTTCAGTGTACAAGCTCTGAGTCTCAACACAACTGAGTACCTGTAGTTGATCTTGAAGTGAAGTTATCTCCATGTGAGCTTTTTTCAGGTCGATCTCTAATTCAGTGTTGCGGCTCAGTAACCTTGTATACTCTTCATTACAGCTACTGTAGGATCTAATTTCCATTTGCAGTCTATTCAGTTGATCCTGGTAATCCATATTTTCAACGTGCAATAGTGACAATTGACCCCTCAGCTCAGTAACCTTGTCATACTTTTTCTATTTCCTCCTTACAGTCACTGCGTTCCTTCAACAGTTGACTGTTGTCTTCCTGACATTTCTTCAACTCTGTAAGTGCTATCCGGAGTTTGTTCTCAGTGTCCTTAGCCATGGCTCTACGGGTCATCATGTGTGTGGCCATGGTTCTTAAATATTTGTGTAGTTGACACCTGGAATGTGAAGAAAACAGCTGAGTAGAAGAATTAAAAAAAGAAAAAGAAAGGGAATATCTAATAAGATGAAATGAAATAATTTATTAAAAAACAAAGATAGTAGAAACAAAAGGAATAAAAGAATTAGATAATATTTAGGGATAGCTTATTTACTGTAATGTATAATAAGTAACAATTAAATGTATTTTTTAGACTTATAAATAAGAGGGTGGAAATAAAAAAACTTGTATGCTAATTATGCTCTGTAATCTCGTCCTCATTTTACTACTTACTATTGTGTAATCATTTATAGGTATGACCTACAATAGTAATCTGTTCACTAGGTTTTTTCATATATGAAGAGTGTATTAACATACATTTAGTTTTTGTAATATTTAAAATGATCCCATTATAATGAGACCATTTAAGTACATTGTCAAGGTCTTCTTGCAGAGCTCTTTGTATTTTGAGTATGTCCCTGTCAGCATACATCATGCACGTGTCGTCTGCATACATGTATGCATTGCAGTTTTTAATAACGTTACACATACTATTGACGTGCATGATGTATCCAACAGGACCAAACACAGACCCCGTCGGGACGCCATACAGAACATCTGCCTCCTCCCCAATCGTTCCGTTAATTTTAGTACGCAGTGTTCTATTGCTGAGGTAACTACGAAGCCATTGATGCACTGGGCCACCAACCCCACACTCATACATCGCCTCCAGTAGCTGCTCGTGATCCAGTGTATCAAAAGCCTTTTTAAAATCAATAAAAAAGACTACAATGTACTTTCTCTCATTAAGATACATATTTATATCATCTGTAAACTTCATTAGAACTGTGGACGTACTGCGTGCATTTCGAAAGCCATGCTGGGCATCTGTGATTAATGAATGACTTTCCAAAAAATTACTGATTCTTTTAACAATAGATTTTTCTACTATTTTATTGACGACTGACAATATAGCTATAGGGCGGTAATTGAAATAATCCAGGTGATTACCCTGCTTATAAATAGGTCTTATAATTGCCTTTTTAAGGATATCTGGGTAGCTTCCGTGAGATACACACATATTTACGAATTTTGCCAATATCGGACTTATTTTATGTTTTATGTACTTTAAGTCTTGTATTCTAATGTCATCAAAACCTGGAGACTTCCTAATACATAACATGTCTATAATTTTCACGATTTCATTAGCTGTAACTTTTTGAAAATAAAGAGAAACATTACTAGTCTTAACGTATTCATTTCTATTTAAGAACTTTATGTTACAACGGTGCTTAATTTTATCTATTTCTTTTGTAAATGTCGTGGCAAAATTCGTACATATGTCCACTACAGAGTTACTTTTACCGAGATACTTCATTACAACAGAGTCCACATCACACTTAATATTACCCATCCACCCATTTAATGTCGCCCAGATTTTTCTAACATCACCTTCACATTTCTTTAATTCAGATTGTTTGTACTTGTTTGTTGCTAAATAAATAAGCTTATTAGTTTTATTTCTATGTCTAGTGTATTCTAACCTATAATTTTTATTTTTTGTATTAGCTTTCCACCGCCTAAATAACATATCCCTACGATCAATCATCATTTGAAGATCTTTATTCATCCTATGTTTACTTTTCCTTTTATTTTTTACAAAATATAATGTTTTAGAACTTTCATAAATGCTCTTAAATACATAACAAATACGTTCATATATTAACAAAGGACAGTCTAAGGTTTCTATTTCAATCCAATCGATTTCGTCTATTTTATTTATTTATTTATTTATTTATTATAGCCACACCAACAGTATACATATACAACACTACTGAGCATATTTCGCTCTAACAATTTTCTTATATGTAAACCTATAACAGGTATGTACAGAATACACCAAAAAAAATTTTTTTGACTAGTTATACAGTTCTAAGTTAACAAAATATAAGTTAAAATATAAACATATAATGCAAACAAAACTATTATTATTATTGGTTATACTATATAGATCTAATAGTCGGCAGTCTACGCAAATGACTTCAATATTTTATCTTTGAAAACGGCAAAAGAATCATGAAAAATATCTAAGTGTTCTATTTTACTGTTTGTCATATTGTATTCGTTGCACGCTCGCACCAATGGTGAATTTAGCAAGACGTTAGTTCTGGCTGAAGGTAAGTTGAAAGTTCTGGTAATGGGATAACGAGGTGGCTTCCTAGGAACTGAGAATGTTAACTGCTGGAGCAAGTCACTGCAGGAAGTTTCGTTATTAACAATTTTGTGCAAAAACAACATGTCATGCACCTTGCGTCGATCGCGCAAAGACAACATTTCAAAATGCTGAAGTCGCTGGTCATAACTGCATCGATGTGATATGCCTTGTGAGATAAATGCCAAATGTCGTGTAAACGCCCTTTGCATGCATTCTATACGCTGCGAGTGACAGGCATAAATGGGACTCCAGATTACACACGCTAATTGTTTTTGTATCGATAAGTTGTTCAAAATACATACCGCTGTTTCTCCACTCACACTAGCACTGCAATCCTTATTAATAATTAAGTTTACACCCACTAAATAATGATCGGATAATTTGCATGTAAACATATGCGCCGACGCACAATTAAAACTACGTTTCCATATGTGGTCAATACACGACGTTACAAGCCAGCCGGCGACGATCTCCTCGCGCGTACCTTCATTAATGACACACTGCAGGCCTAGGTTATACAACGTGTTTTTGTAGTTTTCAACAGTCGGATTTATTTCTAATAAATTTATATTTATGTCGCCTACTAATATGACATCCTCCTTGTTTGGTATTTGTTTTATCAAGTCATGTAGTTCTTCGATGCATCGTATTTTATTCGTGTTTGGTGGCCTATAAGCTGCTATAATATGCAATAAATAGTCATTGTTTTTAAGTTTGCTATAGATTATTTCTGTTGCACATCCCTGGATGTTCCTGCTGTCCAATACTAGATATTTTTTGACATATATTAATAAACCTCCACCACGACGGGTTTCTCTGGTATATGCATGAGTGTCGTACTCCTGCAGCTTATACAATACTATTTCATTTTGTTTTATGTTGACTTCACTTAGTATTATAATATCTATGCAGTAATTACATTGATTAAGCCATTGCGAAAATTCACAAAATTTTTTTTGAAGAGATCGTATATTCATCAGGCAAAGTCACTGTGTTGGTATTAATTGACTTTTCTAACGCCTTTAGTACCGTCAGTCACCCAATCCTTTTGTCTATTCTCTCCCATAACATGGTCTCACCTGGTGCACTGGAATGGTTTTCAAGTTATCTTCAGGGACGTCAGCAGGTGGTCCGTGTCAATGAGACTTCATCTTGTTGGTGTGATCTTAATTCTGGCGTTCCTCAAGGCGGCATACTATCTCCTTTACTTTTTTCAATTTTTATTAATCTCTTGTGCCCAAATCTTCAGAGTGCGTATCATCTTTATGCTGACGACTTGCAGTTGTATTCACAGACAAGCGTTATGAACATATCGCAAGCTATTGCAGACTTGAATAGTGACCTTAGAACTATTAGCAATTGGTCAAATCGGTTTGGCTTGTCTGTGAATCCAGCCAAATGCCAAGCTATTATAGTAGGTAGCCAACGTATGATGTGCAGATTTGATACTAAAATTCTACCACCGCTTTCTTTTAACAATCTGCCCATACCGTACATTCCAGTTGTTAAGGATCTTGGCTTGCTAGTTGACACAAATCTTAATTGGAGAGCTCAAGTTGCTAGTGTCAGCCAAAGAGTTATTGGAACCCTGCGTGCCTTTTATCGTCTGAAAAACTTCCTTCCTTCTAAAACGAAGACTATGCTTGTGCAGAACTTAATCTTTCCTATAATTGACTATGGTGATGTATGCTATTATGACCTGAATGCAGATTTACTCAATAAATATGACCGTCTTCTCAATAACTGCATTCGATTCATATTTAACCTTCGTAAGTATGATCATGTGTCTACTTATCGTTCTGAACTCCATTGGTTACCTATTCGTCAACGCCGTAGCTTGCGTGCTTTCACTACACTTTATTCTATTCTTAACTCGCCTTCTCCTCCTACTTACCTAACTCCTTTCTTCCAGTATTTATGCTCCACTCATGCCAGAAACCTTCGTTCTTCAAATAATCTTCTCCTTGCGTGTCCTTCCCATTCAACTGAATTTATTCATTCTTCATTTGTAATCCAGGCTGTTCTTCTCTGGAATGACCTACCTCTAGAAATCAGGATGGCCACAAACCGGTTAACTTTTAAGCTGAAAGTACGGGCTCTACTCTTCGAGAAACTGTTGGAATTATCACGTTGATTGTCTTGTTTTTGTACATATTTAGTGTATGTAGTAGTATTTATATATTATATATTATGTATTTATAATAATTGTTAATCAGTATGTATAATAATTATTAATATTTACGTATTGTATTATGTTTTTATGTTGTATTACAACCTATACATTTCTTTTTTTTATATATTTTCATATCATAATTTATTTACTGCACCTACTTCGTTTATCTCTGCACCACCTAAGGTTGACTGGTAGAGAATGCTTATAGCATTAAGTCCGCCTATGTACCTGTGTGCATTAAGTTTAAATAAATAAATAAATAAATAAATTCATGTGTATAATTTGCAGTTCTTCAGATGTGTTTTTCAAATGCTTGCTCCATTCATCGAGTAAACAAAATTTGTGATATTCAAAGTCGTAAAAGACGTTACGTAGTTCGATATCGAATTTTAACTAAATATAAATAATCACATAGTGTGTTCGCGCAACCCACAGCGGGCTGTGACTTAACTTTTGTTTACTTCTTCGAAGCAGATATTATTTAAGTCCGCCTCAGATCGAATGCACTGTATTTTTGACTGATCATCCTTTTTAATCAATATTCTAAGATTTTGAATCCAGATGTATTTGTATTTGCTCTTAAGCATTGTTTTAGCATACCAAAATATTTGACGCATCTGCCTAGGTAGACACTCATTAATATATATCGGTTTTCCATTATTATTTTGCAATACGTCATTGTTAGTAATACGCACTTTCCTTTGCCTAATCCATTCATCTCGGAGTGCTTTCGAGCGTAATTTAACCACTATTGGTCGCGCCTTATTCTCATCCTGTTTTTCTTTTCCTACCTTCTTTACTTCTTCTATGTCATTACAATCAATTTTCTCAAACCAATTTTTTTAGCAACTTTTTGTATCATCTCCATCGTATTTTCCTGTTTTGACTCTGCCAAGCTGGCGATAGATTCAATAGATTTTTCCACTCCAGCTAGCTCCAACTGTACAATTCTCTCTTCTAATGCTTCGTTCACGGTTTGGAGGTGGGTATTTTTATTTTCTAGGGACGTGATTTTCTTTTCTGCTCCTTATTTGAATTTCAACATTTGCTGGTACTGTTCTGCATAAAAGTCTACAGTCTCAGTTAACTCATAAATTTTTTTGTGCATTTCGAAAATTATCTCCAGTTTTTTGTTAACTTCAAATAGTATGCTTTCTGCTGTTGCTGTTTGCAAATTCAAGTTTAGTTTTGGCGGTAAGGTAACGTAACCACCATCTTTTTTGTTACAGCTATCACATAATTCGTTTCGTTGAAATTGCTTAATGTTAGGCACACACTTCCTGTGAAATATTCCCTCACAATCACCCTTACATCTAACTATCTCATCTTTCGTGATTGATAAAAATAACTTGCACTTTTTACATTGAACCATATTGACGGCAAAATAACGCACACGAACACGTATACACATCCACGCGTTGAGCGCATACGCGGTGAATTTAATAACCACTGAAGAAAATATAGACTTAATTGAAACATTAAGTGATTCTGCCCGACTGCTTTGTGACCTCCATCATGAAAATTCCATTACACGTAGGTCACTCATATTACCAGGGTTAAATAAAGATATGAAGGAGCTCATGGAACAAACTCCCATATCAGAGTACCTATTTGGAGACAAATTACAAGATAAAGTTAATGCAGTTAAGGCCGTAAAGAAGTCTGGACAAGAACTAAATAATATACCAGCAAAAGTAAATAAACAACTTAAAAATTTAAACTACCGGGGCCCACAGCGTCCTCGTCTGAGTGGGCCACGAATGAAACAGAAGAGGAACACATCTCACATGAAGGCAGCAACACGCTCCAAGTACTCACCAAGGAAACATCATCTACATCAACGAGCCAAGGATCGTCGTTAGTGCAGGTACAGTCTGGCAGATTGCAATACTTCTCTGAAGCTTGGAATAGTATCACTACTAACCCAATGATACATGAGTGGATTAAAGGGTACAAGATACCTGTTATTAAAACTCCAACTCAAACCTTTATTCCAAAGAATAATCACTTTAGTCAGAAGGAAAGCAATCTTATCTCCTTGGAAATTAATAACCTTTTACAATTAGGTGCAATAGAGAAGTGCTCACCTGTTGATGATCAGTTTTTATCTACTATATTTCTACATCCCAAGTCAGATGGCACCTGGAGGTTCATATTAAATCTTAAAAATCTTAATAAGTTTGTTACTACATATCACTTTAAATTAGAGGATTTAAGGACAGCTACCAAACTTATGAGCCCAGGTTGTTTTATGGCTACAGTTGATTTAAAGAATGCATGTTACTTATTATTAATAAGGAAATATGATAGAAGATTCTTGCGGTTTCTTTTTCAAGATATTTTATATGAATTTACTTGCCTTCCCTTTGGTCTAAGCACAGCACCATATTTGTTTACGAAACTAATGAAACCAGTTATGTCTCATTTGAGGTCATTAGGACTACTTTCTGTGATAATTTAGATGATATTTAGTGTCTTGAATCATCATACACAAAGTGCCTAGAAAATGTATCTACTACCCAGATTGTACTACAAAATCTAGGATTTGTTATTAACTCTGAAAAAAGTGGTCTGGGCCCTAAACAGTATTGTCAATATTTGAAATTTGTGTTAGATTCAGTCCACTTTAGTATCTCGCTTCCTGAGAAAAAGATAGATTATATTCTTAAGTCCATAAAGACTATAGAGTCTAAAAAGAGATGTCAAATAGTAGAATTTGCTCGATTACTAGGTCTCTTGGTTGCAGCATGCCCAGCAGTAGAATATGGTTGGCTTTACACTAAAATAATGGAAAGTCATAAAACAACAGCCTTAAAACATCATTATGAAATGTACAAGGCATACTTACCTATAACAAAAAAGATCCAGTCTGAACTAGAGTGGTGGTCATCTTATATTCAAATTAATCATAATAAAATAAAACTATTTAACTTTGCTCTAGAAATATTTTCTGATGCTTCACAAACTGGCTGGGGATTAGTATGTAATAATGTTAGAAGTCATGGACATTGGACACTAAATGACAAAAAATTCCATATAAACTATCTTGAATTATTAGCTGCATTCAAAGGGCTTTAAACATTTGCATCCAACCTTAGTTACTGTGAAGTTTTACTCAGAATAGACAACACAACCGCTATAGCCTTGTAGAAGCAGTGCGTTAGCTTTCTACCGAAAAATTTACTATAACTTGGGTTATATTGAAGAGAGAAAAATAATACGTCCAGTTTTCGAGAATTTAAATTTGTATATTAAAATTGAAAGTCATACAATGTTACGGGGCAAGGTAGGTGGGGACAATATCGCGACATATAAATAGTTCTTATTGGTTATACAAAGATCGCATCATCATACGTGATAGGGATTGGCTGCTGATGCCGTCCAGCCGAGTCATTGTCATAGATAACTCCTAACTTGAACACTAGTCTTTTGATCGAATCCCGAACATGCCCCCGGCCTTGAAAGCCCTAGCTTTCTATGATATCTTCTGTCCACCCCGTCCTGCTTCTACCGTTGTTTAGTCTTCCTCAATTAAAGGACATATTTTGGAGTAGGCTCGCCTAATGACACCTGATGATGTGCGTATGTCTGCCACTCTTGAGACACCGTCTTTGCCAGGAATCGTGGATAGTATACGGCCTAGTTGCCACTTGAGTGGCGGAAGATTGTTTTCCTTTATGATGACTAAAGTATTGGGCTTCAGTTCAGCTGTATGGTTGCGCCATTTCATCCTAATCTGCAACTTCAAAATGTATTCCTTTGCCCAGCGGGCCCAAAAATGCTGTCGAATTTGTTCCAGTCTTTGGTAGCGCGAGAGGCGGTGCGTTGTTGTCTCTGTGACGTCAGTGCAGCGGGCGCTGTGAGGGCACGACAAACTAGGAAATGACCTGGGCTAAGGGGAAGAAAGTCATCTGGATCTGTGGACAGAGGGGTTATAGGACGGGAATTTAGGACAGCTTCTACTTGTGTTAATACTGTGCTAAATTCCTCATATGTACGATGCGCGTTTCCCACTACTCGACGTAAATGGTACTTACATGATTTTACCCCTGCTTCCCACAAGCCACCAAAATGCGGAGCGTAAGGGGGAATAAAGCGAAACTTTATTTGTTGACTAGCCGCGTATTCCTTTATTTCTGAACTACAATTATTCAAAAATTGAGCAAAATCGTTCATAAGACCCACAAAGTTTCTGCCGTTATCAGAAAAGATTTCCCTTGGCTTTCCACGACCAGATATGAAGCGTTTTAAAGCAAGTAAATATGTGTCAGTGGTAAGGTCACTTACCAGCTCTAAATGAATTGCTCGCGTGACAAAGCAAATAAACAAACAAATATATGCCTTTGTAGTTTTAGCACCCCTTCCCTTTCTGTTCAAAATGAGCACAGGCCCAGCGTAATCTACCCCACACCGTAGGAACGGATAGCTCTGAGTGATCCATTCTTTGGGTAAATTACCCATTATAGGTGACAAAGTTTTCCCTCGAATGCGTTTACAGGTGATACATTCATGGACCACCTTACGAGCCAAATCTCTGCCACCCACTGGCCACCATGATTCCCGTAAGTGAAATAACAATGCCCGCGGAGCTGAGTGTAAAATTTGCTTGTGCTCATGATGAAATAACAGAACTGAAAAGTGATGTTTACTTGATATTAATATTGGATGTTTTTTATTATATTCAAAGGTTGACGAATTCTGAATGCGGCCATCTACACGTAAAATACCGCAATTATCTATAAATAAATTTAATTTAGATAAATTATGTTTATGTTTTAAACTAATTCCTTTAGCTAACAATTTATACTCTTCATAAAATGATACCATTTAAGATAACCTTTTTTTTTTTTTTTTTTATATACGTGGGAAATGCATTACGCATACGCACCCACCCGGGCAAGGCGGGGGTTATGTCGGACTCCGGCCAGCATACCGACTAAAACCCACGGTGTTCCTCCAGACGGCCAGAGTGTCGGGGTGACGGGAGTCGCTTGCGCATTCATCCGCGACCCCGACGGGCCATGGCCCGCTCACCGCGAGCGGGCCCCGTCCGATTTAGGGGCCTAGCCCCCCCTCCTTCGAGAGGCGCGTGCGGAACACGCGCACTGCCGTCTCGGGCCCGTGCTGTTTGGGCGGCGACAGTAGTATATTATTGGGCATTCTGTCCCACCTGTCGCGCAGTCGAACAAGTTCGCCTACGCTCTGTTGTGACAGAATGCCCAATAATATACGATCGACTCGACTGTCTTGTATACATTTAAACCTTTTGAACAAAAAAGTGTTTAGTTGTGTAGTAGTAGTGTTGTGTGATTAATTGATTCCTAAGACGGATTTTTACGCTTACCTCATTTCATTTAATAAAACAAGACAAAGGTCTTTTAATTATTTTATTTATTTATCTTTATAAAATCTTGGAGGTTCTTCAAACAATTTGTCAACCGAACGTACGAAATCTTGCAATTTACGCCACTGCAATGTATCCGTATCGGTTTGGAACTTAATACGAACAAGTGCCTTCTTCCATAACATCATGGAATCAGTGTCACGCGCATCACTTGTTTTGTAAACTTTACAATCGACATAGTATTCGCCGTCGGTGTTTGCAGTTCGTTGCTCGGTGCCATTAGCCACACGGTTTACGAAGAACGATGATAAAACCAGTTGGTTGCTCGATGACCCACCGTTGGCCTCTGTATCAGTATCATTATTCCAACTGACCCCGAATACATCGATAGGACTGGTCTTTGTTTTCTTACTGAAACAACATAGAAAACAAAACGGTTAATTACATTATTTCTTACTCAAATCAAATGTCTCTGAAAATAATTTATTTAGGGTCAAACCAGACTTGATCAGTGATCAACAGTAGCTTATCGGAAGCTCCAACACCTCAATCAGCACACATACAAAATCTAGTCGCGACGGTCATGTCGTCATTTGAACGCTTGAAGTAGCAACTGAACGCAGTTAGCTAGCATCGAAGCGATCGAACGCTACAAGTCACTAAACACTATAAACCTAACAACAATGCCAGTCACAAAATCATCAATCGCCTATGATAAATGTATCATGTGTGCTCGAAGCTAAATTTTAAAATTAATTGAACGCTCGCACTTCTTATCTGAATATCTAGGCGAAAACTCAACTTTGTTTTATAACAAATTTTGATTAGGTACCTTGGTTCTAATAAATTCGTTGATGATCCTGACTTGCGCTTCCTGTTGTTGTTGGCGACAGGCTGCTTGCGTGTGTGTGTAGTTTTCTTTTCAATTACAGCAGTTGGGTGATAGACCTCGCACTCAGATTCGGACCTGAAATATAAACGTAATAACATTTAATTAAAAATCACGGTCACGGTCTCATCACGGTCTAGGCGATTTCTACCAGACAACCTTAGAAAGGACAACATAACAATTTAGACAAGTAAAGAGATGGATAGTACACAGTGAAACTTATTACACTTACATTATTTATTATACTTACATTTTTTCAATCAACAGTCGATTTCTTGAGAAGGTAGCTTGATGAGTTGGTGACGGCAGGCGGAGCGGAAGAAGTCAGCAAGCGGCAGCAGGTCAGCAATCAACACCGAAAGTAACAACAACCGATAGTTGTATACTAATGAAAGAGTACTTTGAGTACGGTATCCCTACTTGAATACTTAAATTCGACTGTATCTAGGTCTTCGAAAACATGATGTTTAAAAACGAAATCGTGTGATAATCCTACTGTATTACAAAGTTGTTGCAAACCCTTAAGTTATAGTGAATAAATCAACTACTTTTCTTGTACGTAGTGTATCAACGTAAAAATGAAGAGTAAGGAATTAGATCACAAACAGTTTCGACGCAAACAGTATCGATTGTTGATGCAGCGAAAAAACTTAGGGCTGACAAAATAAACTATATTATCAAAAGCAAACGACGATATTTAGATCAATAAGGTAAATGTGAATGCGTGCCATCCTTACCTAATATCGCTGATTTATGGGAATAGATTTTGTTGACCAGAAAAATATGAAGGTTGAATAAAGTCAAATAAAACTGTTGAATAAGTATTGCTTGTAATATTAAATTATGAAATGGTTACTTTATTGGAAAAAGGTCGTATGATTATAGTTAATAACAGGCTCATATGACTAATTATGTACCTACCTATTAAAATATTGAAAAAATTGTTTCGCTTAAAAACCAAATATTCTAAAACATAGGCTTTCATTATCATAAAGCAGCGGTGCAGTGGTTGACTGATTTATTAACGCGAAATAAATGACGTTATTAATTTAGGAAAATAAAGGTAAATGTTAACATTTTATCACGTGTGTTAAGCGTGTTACGTTTAAAGTATCTACTTAATTAAATTATATGTATGTTTTCTTTCAGGAAGCGTTATTTACATCGAATTGTGTTGGAAAGCGTGTTTTGGAGTTTGGTCTGACTGCCGCAAGTTAAATGCAAAGCGAAATATTTATTCATAATTTGTGGAAAATAACGGGTATACCTACTTACATTTTTAATGAGTGCTAAACAGTGGTATTATAATAATATTATGACGTTTTATAGTACTTATCCAATTTTTATAATTTTCAGAATTAATTTTTAAAAACTTTGGAATCTCGCGAAACCGTTTCCAAACAAATCAAGATATTAGGTACACCGCATTACGTTGAGAAGTTTGGCTGGGAAATAAACATAAATAATTAGGAAAATAAAAGGTAAATTTGATACTTAACGTTTACTTTCTCACAAAGGAATGAGCGGGTATAGACTTAATTAAATATTTTGTATGTTATTTTCAGGAAGCATCTGATTGACTGTCGGTTATTTTTTTCTACTGAGATCACACTAGAATACTTGAAAAGCTGACCATACAGAACATGAAGCTGTGCTGGAAATTGGATACAAATACCAGATGCATGTAGTACATTAATTATTGTTATATAAGGTACCTATTTTATTGCTCTGTACCAGCTGAAAGGTTGAAAATCTAAAGGATTCAAGTACCACTTTTGTACCATTTGTTGTAATTTGTATATTGTTAGATTTGGCACACATATCGTGTTGTCGTTCAACATTTAAAATTTTGACACATCGTTCTTTAGATTTTTAACCTTTCAATTATTCTCATAGCGAATTATTTATCAGTTAACTACTTATAGTACTTTTATGTTTATACATTTATAATTGTATCAAAATGCCTCATTGCTTGGTTTGCAATGTTTATGTAGATAATCGTTGCTGGACCAGTCACTTACGAACTAATAAACACAAAAATAATAGTACTATACCTATTCTTGAAAACGTTGAAATCTTACGATCGTCGTTTAAAGGACGTATTATTAGTTACAGAGTTATTGCATCCAAAGATGAAGCAAATAATTTTCCTGAATTCTTTTTTAGTAATATTCGCGAACAAGTTAAATCTTTAATCGATGATTCACTTAAAAAACATAACGCAGTAAAAATTAATTTTCAACATTTTTGTTTATTTCTATTGTACAAAAATGATTTACAAGAAATCAAATCTTTTGCCACCAAAAATTTTGTCATACATTTTAATTATGATTTCAATACTATTTATGAAACGGTTGTCGCGTCGTTGTTGAAAAAAATTGAAGAATTTGAGGAGAGAGACAGTGGATGGTCATTTTTAAGTAATTTACATTTAGAAGTCAATGTTAATAAGTATCAACCACTCGGTGGATCTTATTTTATAGATTTACCCAAGTTTATAAAGAACAAAAAGGCGTGTTTAAATATTCACAATAATGATAATTATTGTTTTTTGTGGTGCGTTGTGGCTGCCTTGTACCCAACAAATCGACATCCAGAGCGAGTAACATCTTATCCTCACTTTCGAGATGTTTTAAATGTTAAGGATATTTCTTTTCCCATGAGTTTTTCAGATATAGTTATTTTTGAAAGAAATAACCCATCTATAAATATATACGTATACGGTTTAAAAAACAATAAGCTGATAACAGGTCCTCTGTACAAACCTGAATCGTGTAAGGATAAATCTAAGAGTATTCATCTATTGTTCTTAGAAAATGATAGTTCATCCCATTATTGTCTCATCAAAGATTTGCCTCGTCTTGTTAAAACCCAAATCACGAAACATCATAGTAAATTATATTTTTGCGAAAGTTGCTTATTGTTCTTTCCTACTCCTAAACAAATCGATGATCATCTATGTGGAGGAATCGTAACTATTTTACCTGAAAAAGGATCTGTATTACAGTTTAAAAATTATGATAGGAAACAAAATATTCCATTCGTCATATACGCTGATTTCGAAACATTGCTGGAACCAACATCCGTTAGTGAACCCGACACTGCTAATACATCGTTTTTACAACGACACGTGCCTGTAGCATTCGCCTATAACATTGTTTCTTCGTTAAATTACACTTTTAATAAGGAGGTATTTAAAAGTTATCGCGGTTTTGACTGTGTTTCAAAATTTATAGAATTTCTTTATGCTGATGTTAAAAAGATTTACAAAGTATTAACCGAAACCCATGTCATGACATTTACAGAAGACGACGCGCAAGATTTTCAACAAGCTTATAAATGTTACATATGTGAAAACCTACTTTGGACTAATAAAGTTAGAGATCATTGTCATATAACAGGAAGATACCGTGGCGCCGCTCATAGACATTGTAATCTACAGTATAAAATACCTAAATTCATACCGATATTTTTCCATAACTTATCAGGATACGATTGTCATTTATTTATACAGAAATTAGGAGAGATGCCTGGAAAGTTAACAATTATTCCAAAGACTAAAGAAAAATATATTTCGTTTTCCAAATTCATACAGATCGCCGAAAATGAATACGTTCAATTACGATTTCTAGATTCCTTTAGTTTTTTAGGAGCTAGCTTAGACAAACTTGCGAAAACTATGCATAATGACGATTTCATCACTCTACGCTCTCATTTTCCTAACAATGATCAATTTAATTTGCTTACAAGGAAGGGGGTGTATCCTTATGATTATATGACTAACTGGAAATGTTATGAAGAAACCAAGTTACCATCGAGGCAACATTTTTTCAGCGTTCTAACTAACCAAGCTATTTCAGATGAAGATTATAAACATGCTTGTTTGGTTTGGAATGAATTCAATATAAAAGATTTAGGTGAATATACTGATTTATATTTGAAAACAGATGTTCTGTTACTAACTGATATATTCCAGAATTTTCGAAAAACTTGTAAACAGCATTATAAACTGGACCCTGCGTTTTACATAACCGCACCTAGTTTATCATTTGACGCAATGCTATTGAAAACAGGTGTTCAACTTGAACTCGTTTCTGACTTAGCTATCGTACGAATGATTCAAAACGGTATTAGAGGTGGTTTGTGTATGTGCTCCCATCGCTATGCAAAAGCTAATAATAAGTATTTATCAAAATGCGATGCTTCAAAACCACAATGTTTTATAGTTTATTTGGACTGCAATAACCTTTACGGTTACAGTATGTGTCAATATTTACCCTATTCAGATTTTAGATTTTTAAATCAAAATGAAATAAACCAATTACATGTTAAATGTATTGATGACAATGCGAAATGGGGTTTCATACTAGAAGTCGATCTGCTTTACCCTGAATCCTTACACAGCGAACATAATGACTTACCTTTTTGTCCTGAAAAATGCATACCACCTGGAGGTAAAACTAAAAAACTGGTTTCAAATCTATATAATAAATATAACTATGTGATTCATTATGTGCATTTAAAAAAATGTTTGGAGCACGGTTTGATACTACGCAAAATTCATAGAGTCATCACATTTAGACAAAGTCCCTATTTAAAGCAATACATTGAATTAAATACACAACTACGACAAAAGGCAACCAGTACATTTGAACAAGATTTCTTCAAGTTGTTAAATAATAGCGTTTTTGGAAAAACCTTGGAAAACACAGAAAACAGAGTGTCTGTTCATTTGGTTAATCAGTGGAATGATACGAATAACAAAACCAAAAAGTCTTCCTACGCTGAGAGACTCGTGAACAACCCCTATTTTCATAGCGCATCAATTCTTTCCGAGAACTTAGTAACGATACAAATGAAACCAGATCAGATAATTTTAGACAAGCCTATATATATTGGTTTCACCGTTTTAGAACTATCTAAATCACACATGTACCACTTTCACTATAATATAATTAAACCTATGTATAAGGGAAGAGTGAAATTATGTTATACAGACACGGATTCTTTTGTTTACGAAATAATCACTAACGATTTTTATCACGATATAAAACATCAGTTACTGCAATACTTCGACACCAGTAACTATAATGTAGAAAATCAATTTATGTTACCTCAAATGAATAAAAAAATTCCGGGTCTTTTCAAAGATGAAATGGGAGGAAAAGTTATAACAGATTTCGTCGGTTTAAGATCTAAACTTTATTCAATAAAAACAGAGGACAAAATAATTAAAAAAGCAAAAGGAGTTAAATCTTGTGTTATTCGTGATCTAAGTATCACAGATTACGAAAACGTTTTATTTAATAGTGAAGTTATTCGTAGGCAAAATATTGTGTTTAAATCCATTAAACACGAAATATTTACACAAAGTGTAAACAAAATTGCTCTATCTAACAATGATGATAAACGCGCGATATCTAATTGTAAAATCGCAACCCAAGCTTGGGGTCATTGCTCATTTTTAAAATAAAAATGTATGTTTATGTGTATGTTAGAACAGCATAGGTTAATTAAAAAAATGTGTTTGTAATTCTTCGTTTTAATTATACGTACGAGAATTTTAGTCCATACTAACTAGAACAAATAGCAATAAAAACATTGGCACTCAACAATTATAATTGTTAATGATAACCTAGTATAATATAATTATGTATAGTAACTATTCTGTATCTGTAGATTATAAATAAGTACTTAAGTGTAATTATTGTTTATTAAATGAAGTAAATTATTAATTTACATTGTTTTATTTGTTAATACACCGTTTAATTATTGCTAACCAATAAAATTATAAACGAATTAGGTTCATGTCAATAATTCGCAGGTAACGTCAGAGGGCGATACTAGTTTACAATAACGAAATATGATATACTGCATGTCAATGACACTATAAATGCAAGCTTGCTATTTGTTGATTGATCAAGTTCATACACGCTTTATATCAACAATTGAAAGGCTTTGTTATCAGTGGTATTTCGCTTTTATTATTATATAGATAAGAGTTATTTTCAATCAAATGTATAACGAGCATAACATGCTTTGTCATTATAATGAAAACCATCGCCGTATAACAATTAGGTCTATGTGAACAGACCCTAACTTATAATGTCGCAATGCTCGTTTCCTGTCAGGGTATTAACTATATAATTATTTACCTAAATTAGTTACCTTTAAGCTGTTTAAGAAATATTATCTGTCTCGAGTACTTGTACAATAAAATAAGAGATATTTGATCTAACAGTGTGCATCATAATCATGTCATCGGTGAGCAAAATAATTATTTTAATATTTATTTGTTTATTTGATTTTTCTTTTTTTAATAGTTAATAATTTTCTTATATTTTTTTTTTCAGATTTGCGATTCAGAAATTGTATTCAGCCAGTACGCTCAGGATCCTTACGAAGGACTATCTGAGATGATTTACAACGAACCCCCGCACTGCAGTCAACTTACGAAGGAAAAAAAAACCAAACGACAACGTCGAGAAAAGCCTTCTCTTAAGAAACAACCTACAAAATCTTTCGTGATGAGTAAACTGCATCGACGTGGGATAAAACTGATAAAAATATCAGTTATCGATCTCTGCAATAACAATACCAGTGATAGTGATAGTGATAGTGAGAACGTGATAATAAATGCACAATACATCGTTAAAGACGCTATTGATAGTGTTATGGACGATACGGAATCGTTAGTTAAAAAAATATCAAAATCTTTGATTGACAGCGATTTTTAATATTTTTCAGGGTTTTGTGTTTATTGTTATTTATAATTAATGTTGTAACTTTGGTTAGACAGTTAAAGTTATTTTTTGTTTTATTCTTTTAATTTAATTATTTTTATTGTAGCAGGTAAACTAGTGAAATAAACACATTTTTAAGATTTCCTTATTTTTATTTACTTTAAACTGAAATACACATTTCTTTACAAATTCAAATGTTTTTTAATACACAACACATTTTTTAGGGCACACATCTTTAAATGTTTAGTACAATTTAAATTATTTTTTTCATCACAGTACTTATCATACAACACAGAGAAACTAGGACAGTTTTTTTCACTAAGGTCAGACACATTACAATTCTCACAAAGATCCTTAATCCATTTCACTTTCTCTAAACCGTTTACAACGATTTCCTTATTTTCTAGATACGGAACGATTATACGTTGGAATTCTCTGTAGTCGATATAACCCTCATTCCAATAAATGCCTCTGTTCCTTTCCAACCATTTAACTTGCCTTTTTTCGTTACTTGTTAAGTATTTAAACATATATGGTGGTTTTATTAAAAATGACTGCGTATAATCGCTACTAGCAAAAGCTAATTCCTTTATTATAAAATTATTACATAGATCTTTAAACCCCTGAACATCTACTATGATAGTATTCGGATTCATGATATTTTTCTCACAGTATTACTAAGCGGTTTATACTCAATTATGCAATCATTCAATATAAGACAGTATGCAGAAGTTTGATCAGGTATATCCAAATCAGTTTCAATTTCCACTCTTACATCCACAACCGAACCTGTCTTCAAGTTATCTGCTTGCCTGGAGCAGTCAATAACAAAGAGGGGTGCCAAGTCTTTAAATTGTTTTTCGCTTAATAAAGGTTCCGCGCGACGACCGTAATATGACTGCTGGAATCTAGTGTATTGTTCGTATAATAAAGCAATTCGGTTATTAGCAAAATTCACATTTAGATTTTCATATGGGAAGTAGTTTGAATTGAGGTATACTCTAACGTCACGAATATGACAGTGATCGAACTGAGACATATCAGAGCTTGCATTGTTTTTTCTATTTGTCTGTAAACCAATAATAACATATCTCGGTTTCTCTATTTGTGATGATGTTTTAATAGACCAAGTATGTTTCGTTGTTTTAGGTAAAGTAGGATATTCGTACAGATCCCAATTTCTAAAAATCATCTGGAGCGGTCGGTCTTTCTCTAACAGTTTTAGCAAACTTATTTTCTCTTTGTCTGACACTTTAACGTGCGGTACCCGCCAAACAATTTTATTTATCTGAACATCATCTACAACTTCACCAGTATTCAGTTTTACCGCGTTCAGGTTAGTATTGCTTCGTAACAATATCAATTCATGTCTACTATTTATCACTACTTTTTTAAAATCTTCTGCAAACCCGAGAATATTACAAAGTGGTATAGAAGCAGAAAAACTACCTCCATTAATATTTTTAGTGCCATCGATATTCCAACCCCATGCATAAGATATCTTTGACTCACTCTCATTCATTGACACAAATGATTTCATCGTAGTAGTCACACCAGCGTTTTTTATTTTATCAATTTCTACTCCATTTAGTTCGTATCGAATATCTTGAAACAAGTAGAGTAGAAAATTATTTGTTAAAGAAACGCTACTCGCTTTTTCTTTTGGATCTTTTTTGCTAACGATTATAGTTCCTTCCAAATACAAAGTGCTCGCTGAAGGTAGTATATACAGATCCTGTTGATTAATAGGTATGCGGATTTCATCGTTCCTGTTGAAGCTCGTTATGTAGGGTTTGTAAGAATGAAATTCGATTCCCTCAACAGTGTTATCGTAAGTTGGAGCAGATAAAACATCTAAGATATTCATTTTAGCAAACCGATCGTTTTAAGAAATTCCTTATTGTCCCGTGTTAATTTAATTTTTTTATTTGACCGAGGTCTTATTTGCTTGATTGTTTTAGTAGAACTGGTATTTCCCATTTGTTGAGGCTCATATTTATTGTAGTCAATCATTTTTTCTAAGATGTAAATATAGCTGCACTTCTTCACCACGTAAGTTTATTAAGCGATTGTTTATATCTAATAGCCTGATATGTATACTGCTTATGCTGTTTTGGTTGATTGGAAAGTATATAGCGTTTTTCGGAATTTCTATAATTCTGTATCCCGGGGGCACGTTGAGGGCGAATTCGTGTACAATGTGACTAGGATTACCATTTATGTACGAACCACTTACAATATCACATTCTATCCTGATCACGGTCGTAGGTAAAATGTTGACTGGTAACTCGGACACATGCCATTTATTTGCTTTCAATATCTGCTTCTTAAACCCTAATAATCGCCTAAAAGTCCCTTCTTTAGTAAAATCGATATCTTTAGTACAGAATATCAAAGTTTTTAGAGTATTGTTATTACATCGTATTAGTATTGAACAATCTTTTATTTCCGATTTTAAATAATCGCTGATATCTTGTAATTCATAAGTACCTTCGGGTAGTTCAAGGACTTCATTAGAGCCATAATATAATTTATTATTCATTTTTTCAATGTTCGGAATCGAATTAAATGTTGAGAAATGCAATAAGGCACACTCATAATGTCCGTGAAGTTGTAATGTATTAGGATAATATGTACATAAATCAGACGAGTTTCCAGTTATCGATAAGGTGAGTGACATGATGAAAATGATTGAAATAAAAGAAATACATAAAATTTATACATATTTATTCCAAAATTTCCATAGATAATCTAGACATAAGTGTCCACAGTTTACTGTATTAAATTGTTGAAATCTAGTATAGTTATAAAAAACATCACAATTTTTAAAGTACTGCATTAATTCCCTTGGAGGTTTCAAATCTCCAAAGCTATCAAAGTATTCACAATAATTGTTTATTTTAACATAAGCTACCCAATGCGTACCTTCGTTTTTATAATCATCCAAGTTAACGATACCACATTCAATCCGTTTTGGCGTCCTTGGTAACTGATCCTTCATGTAGACTCCTCGAAAGTGTGGGATGTCGCGTGCGTGCCTTTGGATGTCTACATTAGTTAAAGCACGATTAGGTAGCTCATTTTTCAGTTTTTTGAAGATTTTATGAATAAACCTTTACCATTTTTATGTGACCTTATGTATAAACCTTGGCCTAACTTTAAAGACTCCATAGCCTTATTATGTCGTTGTGTTTCTTGCAAATTTTGTTGACCTGCTTTGTAATCGTTAACAGTTTTTGCAATACCAGCCGCACCACCAGCTAAGGTTCCTAAAGCTGATAAACCCGCAAAAATTGGGATTAAAGGTAGAATACCCCCCGTCTTTGGTAAGGGTATCACTCGCGGTACTCGAATTTTCTTAATATTCGGAAATATTTTTTTTGCTGCCAAGTAAGCAGCGTTAATTAAAGTTTTACTGTCTCTTGGTTTCAGTTTTTTTATTTTTGCTCTTATTTTTGACACGAAAGTTTTAAACGTTTTAATACCGGAACCACATTTTAGTTTGGTTTTCATAGCTTTGCTCACTAACCATGAACTAAGTTTTTCGCCTTTCCCAGCATCTTTCGATTTAAGTCTTTGTTTAGCCATATTTAGTAGTTGTAAATCAGCTTTGTGACGATTGGGTAAGTCTGTATGGTTTGCATATGCAATATCGTGATGCATACAAGCTTCGTCTAGCTTATTCACCCCTCGATCACCTCGCAGCAATCGCTTTTCGAGTTTTGTTCCCGGTCCGCAATAGTTGTAACCAGGCAAATGGAGTTCGAATGGCAGATTATTAATTACACTATTAACTAGTCCATCCATTCTCTTGCATAGTAGAAAGTGTAATGAACGAAATATTTCTTACAAACCTAGTTATATATTAATAATCCTAACCTACAATTTCATCTTTATCAATCCAACTATTTTCTTCGTTACTTAAGCCCAGCCATTTTACGTAAAGTTTCTTTCCTTTCCTTTTAAGAACCTTTTCTATTAAATAAACACCAGGATAGTTAGTTTTTTGAAGTTCTTGTTCATAGAAAGATCCTCTAATGGGTTGCTTTCGATGATCTTCTATATGATATGTTACTGGTATGGTATTATTAATCCTTTTTACAGTAAATATTTCTGTTGACCAATTAGGAGTGTAACCTGTATCAAAAATATGTTTGTATTTACTGATCCGAACATTTTCACCCACTTTGAATTTAGGTCGACATCTCTCTGATGTATGTTTTTGAGTTTTTTGGATATTTTCTCTTATCTTTGACTTGTTCATCTTATTTACCTCAACTGGTTTAAATTTGGTGATACGATGTTTTGTATTATTATAGGTTTTTAAAACAACTTCTAATGGTAGACCTACCCATTTGTAGTTCCCAATAAGACTAAAGTATTTATACAGTTTATTTTTAATTGTTTTAATCACCCTTTCTACAATCGAAGCTTTCTTGGTAGAAAACGAAGAGTAGTGGTTAATATTGTAGCTCTTCATAAGCTTTTGGAATGTGACGTTATAGAATTCTGTTCCAGAATCAGTTTGTAAATGATTAGGTTTTCGATTGTTAGTAGTTAGTATTCGTTCAAATGCATGAGTAACATCAAGTTTACTCTTGGATTTAATTGGTTCTGTCCAGGTATACTTTGAGAAGCAATCAATCACCACTAAAATGTAATTATAACCTTTATTAAACTTTTTTAGATTTTGCATATCTATCAAATCAGCTTGCCATAAATCATCTATGCCTTTTAAAATAACTGAACGTCTAACAAAGTTTCTTCGAGCTGCTTTGTGTAGCTCATTAACAATTTGTTGTTTTGCCATCACGGAGTTTTTTCAAGTAATTTTTGTACTTGTGCTTTGTTATAAAACTTATCTTCCAACTGGACTAAAACTTCAGGTATCTTCGCTTTTAAAACGTTTTGGACTGTTATTTGTGCATCTTTTATGATTTGAGCACGCAACAACCCAAACACTTTATTCAGTTCACTTATTGTTTGATCACGCAATCGATCGACGTAATCCTTATTCACAGCATCGTCTGTTTCTACAGGAGATCTTATTCCTCTCAATCTAGTTTTTTTCATGTCAAAATCCCCACTTTCGGATTTTAGCAGTGCATTTTCATTGAACTCTAATAATTCAGAGAAACGCATTCTCTTATGAATATGGTGTCCAAATTTGTCTACATTCATATTTAAGGTGTATTATATTTAAAGGCTTATAATAAAATGAGCAGTGAACATTTTATACCATTTATTTATTACTTAATCAATTTAATTTCACGCAGTTCTTCAATAATTGAAATAATTTCGTTGTCTAATCCAGTGTTACCAGCAGCTCGAGACGCAATTAATAATTTTAACCTATCTACAAGTTCATTAGGGTCATCCCAATATACAAAATCAACATTTTTTTTCCACATTTTTGTCAAGGGTAAACCTTTCCCCTTTGATTGACAGCTTTGAATAGTACTTGGCTGTTTGAAAAGAGGTTTTATAACTTGCAAATATTTTTGTCCTTTATTACTTTTTATTGGTTTGTTTGAGTCAAAGTCTCGACGATGTGCGTTTGTGGCAATCAACATCATCTTATAATACTGCATATCAGACTCTGTAACTGTGCTTAAATCTACATCCTTTTTCAATAACAATTGTTTTAGTCCGGGAGTGCTTCGATATTTCTGTCCAGCAACGGTAATATAATCATTGCTGATTGTTACGAAAGCAGAACCTAACATCAATTGCCCTCGCTCCGCTCGAACACCAAATGGAATATCTGTCAATGCTTCTGAAGATATTGACCAGGATGATGTATCACGCTCTTGATTGTTCTCTCCTAATGATTGGTACGACTCGTCACTGTCGGTATCACATTCATTTTCTTCCGCGCCACTGTCTTCTTCGTCATTACTAGAACGTTCTTTCTGCAAAATATTGTTTCTTAACGGAACTTTTGTTTCTTCTACTTCTTTAGTTCGCAAGAGCTCAGTTTGTTTATTAGTATTATTAGCTATGCAATTGAGAGACTCTGTTACAGGTCTAAAAACTGATTCCAATGCTTGCTTGTTTTCACTCTCAAAATCTCGCATCCTTCGTACTTTTTTCTTTACAGCTTCTGCAGCATCAACGATTTGTCTTTTCAGTGATTTTTCCATTACGATAGAATAAGCTAGTTATCGATTAAGAGCCAGTCAAAGAATAATGATATCATGTAAGTATCATAGTCTTAAATATTTGTATTTCTAATCAAAGACTACAAAAGTATCAAATTTATTTCTATAACATCCATTATTTTTCTGGCAATCTTTATTAATTACAACATAATTAAAGGGCTCACTCCATATTTTTGAACACATTTCACGAAATTCAGTCCATGTCATATCAGTGTTAACATGTTCTTCATAAACATGTCTCAAGTTGATATCATCTTGTTTGAATAGTATAATTAAGTTAGCATTATCTCTTACTAATTGTTTAGGGATTTTGCTATATGTTTGATTAAGATAAAAACAGTCGATGTGTTTATGCCTTCCCATTGCGAAATAATCACGCATGTTAGTTTGATTCTCGCAAGCAACGTCGTCAAATATAATCACAGAGTTGGGTTTCGCATCCTGAACGCTTATGACTTCCTCATTCCCTTGATATTTCTGGAGTGAGATAATTGGTACCCGTTGTAAAACTCTTTCTAAAAAAATGTACTTAGGTTGGTGTAAGGTTTTTGAATAGACATAAACATTGCGAAACATCAAACCGTTTTCATGTATAAGAAGTCCAATAAGTAAATTTGTTTTTCCACAATTCGAGGGTCCACAAATGATACAACGTACTGAATTAGGTAACAATTCTCCATGACGCGAACTACTTTTACAAAAATCATCGCAAATTGTGTTTACATGCAGCGATTGTGGTTGTTTAACAAACTTCATGATTACTGTTGTTAACAAACTGATTAACAATAAGTAAAACTGTTTATTACAAGAATATTTATAGACTTTAACACTACGTACTATCTACTGTCTATTTCGGGTACGTTTATCCGAAGCGAGAAGAACTTGCTCGATCTTCGATCGAGATAGATGAGATATTCGAAAATATTTATACTAACGGCGGTAACGAAATCATAGCGAGATCTAATTCGACGTCAAACGCCATCTATCGAGCGCATAGGTCAACTCTGGACAGATAGGTAATAAAATTCAAGCGCGTGACTGATTCCTCAGTGAGTATATACTACAAAAAGTACTACAGCACCATCTATGACACATTGGATGAACTAAAAAAAAACATCAAATCCTACATCGCGCAAGCAAAGTTTTCCGCGTCTTTAAGACTATAAAAGAACCGTCTGGTCGTCATAAAAATGTGTTTAACATGACACATCGTAGTGATGCTTGACAACGAGGCACGATATGTGGTAGGTACGATATGAGCGGTGAAAGATCCTGAAGACAGTCGAGTCGATCGTATATTATTGGGCATTCTGTCACAACAGAGCGTAGGCGAACTTGTTCGACTGCGCGACAGGTGGGACAGAATGCCCAATAATATACTACTGGCGACTGCCCGATCGCCGCCCACAGGTCAACTCGGCCGCAGATAATAGGGAGAACGGCGCATCGCAATACCGACACTCCTCTTCCCCTGCGGCCCCACCGCGTCCGCAATCTGGTGGTTGCGGCCCCGCCGAGGCCGCGGAAGGTAGGGAGAGCGGCGCACCGTTATACCGGCACTCCTCTCCCGCCGCGGCCCTGCCACTCCTCAGCCGCAGTGTCGCCGTAGCAACACTGCAGCCCGACCCAGTTGCGGTGCCGCCCAAACAGCACCGCAACCCACCAGAGCCGCTCCATCGTGGGCTTACCGGCAAAGCCCAGAGGAGCGGCGCCTCCTTGGGGTTCCTCTTGGTTCACCGTGGTCCTTGGTAACCACGGCTACTAAGCCCCCCCGCCGCGACAAGGCGAGAACCCGTTGGGGGGGATTTGAGATAACCTAACTAACGTACTTTCAGCCTCCCTTAATTCAATAACACTAATAGTGCCTATTCGTAACCTTTGTTTATGACGTGTATTATTAATAAAACGTAACATGTATGCCACAGAACGTATCATACGATAATACTTTGAAAACCGAACAAACGGAAACAACATTAATTGTGACGGACTGTTATCAGCTTTCAATGAAATAACACTAGATTTAACTTCTGGTAGCAGTTCACTGGTATATTCTGTCAGTGTGCTCAGACGAACATCTTCGCAATTAAAATTAAAATCATGAAGAAACTCTGGTCCATTCCACCACAAAGATGAAGAAGACAAATCTTGTAAGCTAACTCCACGCGAAACCAAGTCAGCTGGATTTAATTTGCCACTAACATGTCGCCAAGGAAGTTCCACCGTTAACTCATGAATTTCAGATGTCCTATTTTGAACAAACGTCTTCAGCTGCAGTGGTGGCATGCGTAACCAGCCTAGTACAATAGTCGAATCAGTCCAAAATATTATATTTTTAAATTGACATGACAATGCATTTTTTACCTTCTCATATAATCGTGCCCCGAGCAGAGCACCACACAACTCTAATCTAGGCACACTAATAGGTTTAATAGGCGCGACCTTCCCTTTAGAGCACAATAACTGCACCGATACCGTCAAATTATCACAATTAATAGCACGTAAATAAATACAAGTACCGTACGCCGACTGAGACGCGTCAGTAAAAATATGCATTTCTATAAATGTAGGATTGGTACCTAAAACGTGTCGAGGTATTCTAATGCTGTTAAGAATAGAAAGAGATGCAACAAACTGGTTCCACAGCCGCGTGACGTCGCCGTGTGGTAACGAGTCATCCCAACTAACTTTTAATAACCATAACTGTTGTAATAATATTTTAACACGCATAATTGAAGGACTAAGCAGGCCTAAAGGATCAAAAATTTGAGAAACATTAGATAAAATTGATCGCTTTGTTATCGGTTTATTATCAAACTCGAACTGTGAATTAAATTAAATTGATCTGATAAATTGTGCCAACCTAGACCTAATGTTTTAGAATTATTATTTTCAATTATTTTAAAATTCTCCGACTCCGATAAATCTACAGTTGTGTGGTGTAAATCTGGGTCAGGGTTGAAATTATATTTCCACTTACGTAGTGGAAAACATCCTAGTTTTAAAGTATTAGTAACCTTTTCGCATAACTCCAATAGGCGTTGTTTTTCATCTAGGCCGCTGATTAAATCATCGACATAGAAATCTTGACTAATAACTCTTTGAACATCTGGATCCGTACTTTCTAACCCTAACTGTTTTAAGCATCTCACACTTAAAAATGGTGCAGACGCGGTTCCATATGTGACAGTATTAAGCCTGTAAGTACACAGTGGTTGAGATGGTTCATCACGCCAGAGAATTAATTGCATGTCACGTTGGTCTTGTGTTACCAGGCACTGACGGTACATTTTTTCTATATCTGCGCAAGCAACGTATCTATGCTGTCTAAACCGGAGGAGAATGCTAAATAGATCACCCTGTATGGGTTGACCTACTAACTGAATGTCGTTAAATGATACCCCAGAACTGAAAGCGGCGCTTGCGTCGAAAACAACACGTAGCTTAGTTGTGATGCTGTGTTCGCGGAAAACACCGTGATGCGGCATAAAGTAATGGGGAGATCCATAAGTTTTAATTCGAGTCATGTGACCTAACCTTTCATACTCATGTATAAAATCCGTATACAGGGTGATTTTGAATTCATTAGCATCCTTTTAACCTGTTATTCTATACATAGTACCAAGTACTTATGCATTATAAAATTCAGTATTAAGTACATAAAAAAAAAAAAAAAATTGGTCGGAAACATCATGTCTAAGTAAATTAAGTAAATTATTAACAAACAAAATCGAAAAAAACCAATAATTCCAAAATAAAAAAAAATCGAATAAAAAATACAATAAATAAAGGAAAGTATCGAGACGTTTACGCGCTAAAATTATTACCTACGCATTTTACTATCAAGGGCGGCCGAAGTGATTCGGAGCTACAGCTGACTGCCATGTAGAGGCGCTGTACGGTCAACGGCCGCGGCCGTCTTACCTATCCGTACAATGTCTACAATCGAACGAACCAGCTGAATCAAGACCCATTTTGATGATAATAAAATTCGCTTAAAACTGTCAAACTAGTAAGATCTATCGTTTTTAATGCACTTAGGACTTTTTAAATACTAGGGCCTAGGGTAACAACAGTGTACTCAGTAAAATGTCAGTGTCTAATAAAATGTTATCAAGCACGTTGCAAAAGAAATCTGTCATCAGGCGAATTTCGACCTACTTTGACAGTACCTACGGTACGCACATCACCATTCAAATACACCCGCAATATTATTTATACCAATTACCTATTTACCAAATGTAATTCGTATCTACTTAACGCACTTTTCTTAAATTGTTACACAGCAAGTCATGCAGTCTAAATAAATTAGTTACGGCGCTACCCCGAGCAAAGGACCTTGAGCATTCGACCCCCCCTTAGCCGCACGACCCCTCTGCAATAGATCGTCAAATAGTCAAATACTGCTGCCGCCATCTATCCAATATAATACGAACGACCAACGCATTACAACTCTTGAGTAGTAACAAAACCTCAGACCTATGAACTCACAGATATGGCAATAAATATTTTTTTTTTTCATAACAATGTAAAACATTGTGATGTGTTTGTGTCTATGTGTGTGTGAGAGAGAGAGAGTGAGAGAGAAAGAGAGAATGAATAAATACGTTGTATAACTGTCCATATCTTGAAAATATTTTTTTCCGATACTGTGTGATTTGGAAAATTAGGAACAGTAGGTAGTTTGTTTTTGACGTTGTCAGTTAAACCACATGTATAGTCGCGTCGTTATCTCGTTTCCGGTTGTCAAAACAACAACAGTTTATGTGAAAGTGCTCTCGGTTTTTTTAAAAGAAATCACAGTAAAAACGAACTTTTCATTGTCTTGTACTTCATATTATCATCACGAGAAACAA
Source organism: Parascotia fuliginaria (assembly GCA_963082885.1). Lineage (NCBI taxonomy): Eukaryota > Metazoa > Arthropoda > Insecta > Lepidoptera > Erebidae > Parascotia > Parascotia fuliginaria. The sequence goes on from OY720189.1 coordinate 9,498,876, forward strand.
TTCAACACTGGTATTATAAAAAAAAAAAAAATACGCAAATCATCCAATTAAATCGATAAACTGCAAGCAAGACAACAAAAAGACTTTTGAGGTTAGGAATTATTTCAACACACCACGGCCAGGTCTTTGACAAGACATTGACAAGACGTCAACGGACAAGTTACGTTCCAACTCACAAAAGTAAGACGTTGGGTGCGTGACGTTGCAACATGAACACTACCATAATGTCTGAAGATATGTTAAGACTATTCCAGATGATGAAATCGGAACTCGACCAACAAACAGCAACAATTACTCAGAGTGTCACTGAAAGTATCATGCGCAACATAAATGAGAAGTTACAATCAATTTTGGAAGAAAATAAATACTTGAAAAGTGAGATACAAAAACTAAATGAAAAAGTAAAATATTTGAAAGATAAAAATAGGAAAAATAATTTGATATTACACGGTATAAAAGAAACAGAAAATAGTCAACAAGAATTATTCAATATAATAAAGGAAACTCTAAAAAAATTAGATATTAACATCGATATCAACGAAATTAATAACTACTATAGACTGGGAAGAAAACAAGTTAAGGGAAAAGTAAGACCAATACTTATAAATTTTACATCATTCCAAAAAAAGATAGTTATATTAAAAAATAAGGTGAAAATGCCAAATCAAACGTATATTACTGAAGATTTTTCGAAAGAAACTATAGAAATACGCAAAAATCTACAAGAAAAACTAAGACAGGAAAAACAAAATGGCAAAGACGCATTCATCCGCAATAATAAAATAATAATAAGAGAAAAACCAGATGGTGAAAAAAGAAAGAGACAGATCTCGACTTCACCTAACATCATTCACACACCGACACAAAGCAGTGGCTCGACAAATATTATTGCACCACCTAAACTGCACAAGACTAATGCATTCGAGTATATGAGAGCAAGATCCTCATCTCTGAGTGATAAACCATCTCAACAATATAAAGCATAGGAATTATCAGACACCGGTAACGAAATGGAAACAAATATTATAGGCAAAACATTAAGAAAAAGCAACAAAAACCCCAACACGGCTGGTCCCCGCGGGGTGAATGACCACACCCCCCAAGAAAGAAAAATGTAAATGTATATGTGAAAACAAACAATCAAACATCCACGAATCGGAAAAAGAGAATACACATAGCAACACTCAATACAAGATCAATAAAGTCACAAGAATCTTTAACAGAACTAGAACATGCATTAAATGATATTAGTTGGGATATCCTTGGTATAAGTGATGTACGTAGAGCGACTGAAAAAATCGAATAACACGAAGAACACATTTTATACTTCAAAAATGAAACACCAGGATTGTACGGCGTGGGCTTCATAATTAAGAAGCATCTAAAAAATAATATAATAGAATTTAAAGGAGTGTCGGATAGAATAGTCGTTTTAGACATCATACTTCCTGGTCACAACCATCCGACTTCAATCGTTCAGATATACGCTCCTACCGAGGTAGCAAACAAAGAGGTTAAAAACAACTTTTACGAACAATTGAACAACACAATGGAGCCTTTATACAACACCATTATTGTGATGGGAGATTTTAACAGCCAAATAGGAGAGAGAAAATCGAACGAAGTAAAAATACTAGGACCTTATACAACCGGCAAAAGGAATGACAACGGCCAAAGATTTATTAACTACGCGTTAGAAAACAACCTGCGTATTATGAATAGTTTCTACAAAAAGAAAACGAAAAGTAAATGGACGTGGGAATCTCCTAATGGCAAAGTAAGAAATGAGATAGATTTTATAACCACAAATAAACCTAAGCTTTTCTTAAATGTGGAAGTTCTTAACAAATTCAACTATAACACAGATCATAGGCTACTCCGTGCTCATCTATACATGATGGACCCTAAGAAATCAAGAAAACATATACAAAATACAAAACTGCCAATAACACTACCCCTACCAAGTCACGTCTTAGAATCTTTAAACACTAATTTAACACAAATAAACAAGCTAAAAACAGTCCAAGAAAAATACGACATTTTTGAAAAAGAAATAAAAGAAACGAACAAAATATTAGAAATGAACAAAAGACAAAAAGATAGATTAGGATTAGAAGCAAAAGAATTAATTAAACAACGGTCACTCTTATTTCGAAGTAGGAAAAAAAATAGACAAGAGATCACTAAACTAAGTAAAGAAATAAATGTTAAATAAGAAAGCACAGAGAGAAACTGAGAACAGATACAATACGATATCACATATTAAAATCAGGCGGACTAAAAAATGCATCGAAAGAACTTCAAGAAAATATACATTGGATAAGCAACGTGACACACCATAAAACAAAGAAAAACAATTCAAAAAGAAGCGAAATACTGCAAATAGCGACGGATTTCTATCGAGAACTTTACGATGACGAGAAAGTAACATCAGTCGTAAACAATAAAGAAGACTTTGAGGAAACAATTCCATACATACTAAAGGAAGAAGAAGTTACAATAGCTCTTAATTCACAGAAGAGAGGGAAAGCACCAGGTGAGGACAACATTTCAAATGAACTTCTAATCGGAATATCTCAAATTACTTTGAATATACTCACGGATCTATTTAATGAAATATTAACAACGGAACAATATTAACAAACTCCCGGGGGAGCCTTAACCCTAGGGAGCGCGTCCTCAGGTGGCGGATCGAGGAATGCTCGGCAATAACATCTAGTTGTTGCAGGGTAGGAGGGAAATAAAATACCTTCCGCGGACCAAAAAGGCCGGAGAGAAAACTTCGTTATCAAACCCAAACGGGGGGCTTCTCTGACATATTCGGAGTAGAGGTTCTTGTTTGTGATGGACTCTTAGGTCTGAGAGTTCATTAGAGAAGGCGGCGGATGAACTTATATTAGTCAACGGCGGCTCTCAAGTCTTCCAGGAAGATTAAGACCTTGGTGTCAGGTGGCAACCGACTGTAAAATCATAGCCAATTTGTATACTAATCATGAGGCGCAATATGAAAAGAAAGAGATCTAAGGTTAGGGCGTCCCCCTCAAGCGACGGTGATGCGAATGCGACGAATACTAGGGCGTCCCCCCGAAGCGACGGAAGCTCAAAAGGACAAAACGCTGTACCAATGTCTCAATTACGCATGGGAACTTGGAACATTGGCACAATGACAGGAAGAAGTGCTGAACTCAGTGCCATTCTGTACAGACGCCGCATAAACATTTGCTGTGTGCAAGAAACAAAATGGAAGGGCGCCAAATCACGTCATATCGGGAACGGTTTTAAACTCATATATAATGGCAAAGAGAACATTAGGAACGGTATTGGAATTGTTCTGGATCAACATCTAAGCGAAAAGGTCATTGAAATAAACCGAATCAACGACCGTATCATGTCTGTGAAGCTTGCACTAGAAAAACAACCATGTCTCAACATTGTCTCAGTCTACGCACCACAAGTTAACTGCCCTGATATAGAAAAACAAGAATTCTGGGAAGACCTGCAAATGCATGTACTGACAATACCTCAAACCGAACAAAGAGTCATATGCGGAGACCTAAACGGACATGTGGGGATAGGCAGAGACGGTTTCGAAAGTTACCATGGTGGCTTTGGATATGGAAAGAAAAACAGTGAAGGCGAAAAAATTTTGGAATTCGCAGCATCACAAAACCTTGCAATAGTAAATACCTTTTTTCAAAAGAAGGATGAACATCTTATAACTTATAAGAGTGGAAACTCGAAGACACAGATAGATTATATCTTAATAGATAAACAAGATCTAAAACAAATTAAAGACTGCAAGGTTATTCCAGGGGAACCCCTCACTAGCCAACATAGGTTACTTATAATAGCCCTGAAACTTAAAACACCTATTAAGATAAAAAGACCCGAAGTGGAAAAAATTAAATGGCATGAACTAATAACGGAAAAAGGGGGTAACCTAGGAAAGTGTGTTGTGGAATACTTAAGAAAAAGTCCTCCTATATATCAAACTCCTACAGAAATGTGGACAAACTTTGAAAAACTATGTGTCACTACTGCAAAACGTGAGCTAGGGATAAGCAAAGGACCCTTGCACAACGCAAAACATAACAAATGGTGGAACAACCTCACCAAAAACAGTGTTGCAGAAAAGAAATGTCTGTTTAAAATTTGGCAAGGAACAGGATCCGATGAAGATAAAGATAGATACAAGGAGGCAAAAAAGACCGCAAGAAGAACAGTTGCAATAGAAAGGGAAAAGGCTGATGCAAATGTTTATCATCGTTTAGAACTAGCTACCGACAGTGAAATATACAAAATAGCGAAATGCCGATACAATGATAGTAGAGATTTCAGAACGACAAAATACATTAAAAACAGTGAAGGCGCGTTACTTACAAACGATAAGGACATATGCAAAAGATGGTTCGAGTACTACCAGGGTCTGTTCAATGAAGAATTCCCTAGACAAGCACAACTAGACTTACCTCCAATTCAAGGACCTGCAAACGAAATAACTGTTGCAGAAGTAAGAAGAGCCATCTCGAAAATGAAGAACCATAAATGCGTAGGCCCAGATAACATACCTGCTGAGCTCTGGAAATCGCTGAAAGGGGACGGAGAGGTATGGTTATGCGAGCTATTCAATAATATCCTGAAAAGCGAAAAGATGCCAGATGCTTGGAGAAAGAGTATTATAGTTCCTTTTTACAAGAACAAAGGAGATGTTCGAGAATGTGCAAATTATCGAGGTATAAAACTCACATCACATACTCTCAAAATATGGGAACGAATCCTGAGTGAGCGCCTTCAAAACCATATTAATTTAACAAAAAATCAGTTCGGTTTTACTGCTGGGAAGGGAACAACTGACGCGATTCATGCAATCAGACTGGTCATGGAAAAAGCTCGAGAAAACAAACAAAATCTGTGGATTGTGTTTATAGATCTGGAAAAGGCCTTCGATCGTGTGCCGCGGACCATAATATGGCAAGCTCTAAGAGCTCAAAACGTGCCTGAATACTATATTAAACTTATTATGGACATGTACCGTAATGTGCAAACATGTGTCAGAAGTCCAGCAGGTCTGTCAGAGAGCTTTGATATCAAAGTGGGAGTTCATCAAGGTAGCGCACTAAGCCCTTTGCTGTTTAATATCACCATGAACTACCTAACCGAGAAAATCCAGAAACCAATACCGTGGAACCTCTTATATGCGGATGATGTTGCTCTCATCTCAGACAGTATTAACGCTATACAAGAAAATTTGGAGCAATGGAGGGAATGTCTAGAGTCGAATGGCCTACGGATAAGTAGAACCAAGACAGAGTGTATGGTATGCAACTTCAACCCTAACGAAACTATACCATCAAGCGCGAAAGTCAAATTAGATGGCGTAGCCCTACCTAGAGTAAAGACATTTAAATACTTAGGATCAGTAATCGCGGATGACGGATCAATAACAGCTGACATAACACACAGAACATTGTCTGGGTGGAATAAGTGGCGTACACTAACAGGAGTACTCTGTGATCCAAAAATGCCTATAAGAACTAAAGGCAAGGTGTACAAAACAGCTGTAAGACCTGTTCTACTCTATGGTAGCGAAACGTGGGCATCGAAGAAAACCCATGAGCAGAAACTCCATACTACTGAAATGCGCATGTTACGTTGGGCGGGTGGAGTCACTCTCAAAGATAAAGTACGTAACGAGCATGTAAGGGGGAGTTTCAAAATAACGCCTATAACAGACAAGATTAGAGAGTCCAGGCTAAGGTGGTACGGCCACATTATGCGCAGACCCGAAGACCATATCGTGAAGAAGTGCCTTTCCATGGCTACAGAGAAGAGGGGGAAAGGTAGACCGCAAACTACCTGGATGACAAATGTCCGGAAGGACATGCAAATGCTTGGCCTAACAAAAGAGGATGCTTACCAACGAAGTCAATGGCGCCGAAAGATTAGGAAAGCCGACCCCGCGTAACGGGAAAAGGCGAGGACAAAGAAGAAGGAACAATATTAACAAAATACCTCATCAATGGACGACGTCAACTATAATTTTGCTTCACAAGAAAGGTAGAACAGATGATATTTCGAACTACAGACCTATATCACTAATAACGAACCTATACAAAATATTGTCTAAAATAATACTAGAACGATTAACGAAGACCTTAGATGAAAATCAGCCAAAGGAACAGGCAGGGTTTCGAAGTGGATTCTCTACTGTAGATCATATTCATACCATTAAACAATTATTTCAGAAATGCAATGAATATAGAATAAACTACTACCTAGCTTTTATAGATTATAATAAAGCATTCGACTCGATTAAACACGAGAAAATATGGGAAGCTCTTACCTCACAAGGAGTTCATAATAAGTATATTCGCATAATTAAAAATATATACCAAAATATGACAGCAAAAATACGCACAGAAAAGGTAGGAAAGGATTTCACCATCAGACGAGGAGTTAGACAAGGTGATCCTTTATCACCCAAACTTTTCTCTGCAACTTTAGAACATATATTTCGCCAGCTCGAATGGAATGAATACGGTATAAATATAAATGGCGTATTATTAAACCACTTACGATTCGCCGATGATCTTATACTGATATGCAAAGACCCAAAGACACTACAGGATATGATACAACAACTTGTATACGAAAGCGAAAAGGTTGGACTATCGATAAATACTGTTAAAACAAAGTTGATGACAAATCATCTCAAAACATCTATTAAACCTAACAATATTACCGATTTGGAATATGTGAATGAGTATACATATCTTGGCCAAATAATATCTCCCACGGACCTCACAACTAAAGAAATAAATAATAGAATAAATATAGGATGGAAGAGATATTGGGCTCTAAAAGACGTAATGAAAAACCCAGACATACCAATTGAAGGAAAAAAGAAAGTATTTAACAAATGTATCCTGCCAAGAATGACCTACGGATGTCAGACATGGAGTTGCACAAACAAAAATATCGATTCATTAGAAATTTGTCAACACAGAATGGAGAGAAGTATACTAAATATAAAATTAAAAGACAAAGTTCGGTTAACAACAATAAGGAAACAAACTAAGATTATAGATATAAAATACCGAATAAAAGAACTGAAATGGAAATGGGCTGGACACCTAATAAGAAGTAAAACAGAAAAATGGGCTAAAGAAGTGACAGAATGGTGCCCTAGATATAAAAAGAGAAGTAAAGGAAGACAGTATCGTAGATGGGAAGATGACATTAAAAAAGTAGCGGGAAGTATTTGACAAGAAAAGCAAGAGATAGACTCATTTGGAGAATTCTTGGGGAGGCCTATGCTGGAAAGCAAGACAATCATTAAGTAACTGGTGTCTAATACGGGTATACTTAATATTGTTTAAGTAAGATATATGTAATTTAAGATTGTTAATAAAGGCTATTATTATTATTATTATTATTATTATAGTCGCGTCGTAGGACATTAAATTCCTTAAAAAAGTTTTCATTTTTACAGAATTAATAGATTATGTGCATTCAGAGCTATTTTAAAAAAGTTAGAAGTTTTATGACGGTGCTTTATTTATGATTTTGGTATTTTGTAATATTTCGTATAAATTATAAGTTGAAATGTTAAGTGTTTCATAATAGGAATTGTCTTATCTTCATGTTGTAAAATTTTTAGAAAGATTAACTATGGGGTACAAAGAAAATCACAAAATCAGTTATCTGTGTGTATGTAAATAAAATTTTAAAATGTTTGAAATAATATTTTAAGACATTCAGTGGTTAGTAATATACCTGTTGAAAAAGTTTACAAAGTTCTTATCCATATTAATTTATTATTGCATATGTTACGAAAAAAAATATCAAAAAAGCATACAAGTTAACTTTCTAAACTTTGTTCAACAGGTATATTACTAACCACTGAAAGTCTTAAAACATTATTTCAGGCGTTTTAAAATTTTATTTACAGATAAAAGACTGATTTTGTAATTTTCGTTGCTCCACATAATTTATCTTTCTAAAAATTTTACAATATGAAGATAAGATAGTAGTAGTCATTTACTCTTAACGTTGGTAAAACAAATTATGTGGCATTCTCAATCAAAGCCAAACCTCCACCCGTAAATGACAATCATGGTGTAATATATCATACATGCTCAGCTATTCGCTCCTGTTCTTGCACTCAGCTTAACGTGGCTTCCAGCATCAAGTACTTGGGAGTGGTATTAGACTACTGAACTCGCTGAGTTTCAGTCACCATCTGGACCTACGTCCAGATGGTGACTGAAACTCAGCGAGTTCTGGAGGACAGTAGTGTCCTCCAGAACTCGGAAGTTGGTGTTCGACTTTAAAACTTACGGCACATAGCGGACACACAGGTGATCAGGATGATTTACTTGGCCCTCTGCCAATCAGTTCTAAGTTATTGTGTCACTGTGTGGGAAGGAGCATGTAAGAACAGCCTGACTAAACTAGAGAGAGCCCAAAGAGCAGGCCTGAAGGTTAGTAGGTCCTTGCCATTCCTTTTTCCAACCAAAGACCTGTACCAGCTTACTGACATCCTGACAGTGAGACAACTATTTGTGCTAGGGATCGTTCTAGAGCAGCATGCCACAATTGTTTTTGACTCAACTATTCCCTCAAACAAGCGTCGTAAGCATTATATTTGTGACACTTTAACTGTGCAATGGAAGACAGCGTTCTCCGATAGATTTTTTGGTTGTCTGGGAGGTTACTTGTACAACAAGATAAACAGAAATATCAACATTTACTCACTTACGCGATATAATTGTAATAAAGTAGTCACTGCCCGACTGAAATCCCTTAGTTACGATGAGACAGAAAATCTTTTACTACATCCACAACCACACGCATAGACACACTCTCATACATACACTTAAGGTTTACACAAACCCACTGAGACACTTACCTGACATACTGGGATTGCACCGATCTAGTGCCTGGAGAGGCTGGTAATCTGTAATACTGGTCTCCTAGTACGGATACCAGTCTCTCACATAGTCGCAAATAATGTACTTACTAGATTAAGTTTCTTTATGTATATATTTGTGAATTTTCTATGTGAGAGAGAAACAATAAACCATTATTATTATTATTATTATTTTGCTTAATTTGATGTTGTTTTTTGTATTGTTTTTGCATGTCGCCACTAGGCAGTAAATAAATAGTTTATCTTTCTTTCTTTCCGTGTGTATGTCTGTGTGGACTGGATGTGTGTGTGGGTGTCAAGATTAGACGTTTCAAGAGAAGAAAGCTGCTGTGAATGAGATGAGTAATGAAAGTAGAAAAATAAAATTTATAGTAACTACACATTTACCATTTATTTAGGCCATTGAAATATTTATTAAAAATAAAAATAAATAAAAACATCAATTTAAAGAAAACTGTATACAATTTCAGCAATGAGGATAAGTTCTGAGAAGCCACACCCAAGCGGTCCATGGTTTGAAATGCGTTTTAATTCAGTAATAAAATGGCTGACATCGATTATTCTCCTCCTTATTATTTTTGCAATAGTACTGACTCCTCTTCAAAAGAAACCATATAGTCATTCTGAAATTTAAAAAAAACAATTACATTAATTCTTAGAACAATTTACCGTATGTCTTTAGTAATTTTTCTTTAATCACTTTCATAAAAGATTTATTCATTTTCAGAATAATTTAAATGGTAAGCTTGAAATGTGTAGGTAGTGTCGTGCGGAAGAGCCCTTACAACGCAAATTCAGGCTGCTGCTTTTGTAGAAATATTGACCCTTTGCTATTGACAGTATACTTCATTTAGTCCAAATGCTTTATACTCGTACTTTATAAATTAAAATAAAATATATGTTTCCTAACCCTTTTTCAAGTTAACGCGATTTTGGAAAAGTATAAGAAACTTACCATTTCATCAATATTTTCATTTATCTTATCAATGCTTCTTGTACTTTCAATGTTTTAATTTGCATTGCCTGTCAGGTTCCGTAAACTGCAAAGGAGTAAAATTTTATATTTATTTTAAAAGAATAATAATAACAGCCCATTTGCTGTCCTACTGCAGAGCAAAGGCCTCTTCTCATATAGAGAAGGCATGAGCATTAATCACCACGCTTGCTTAAGGCGCATTGGCAATTTTAGACTTTTAAGTCCAGGTTTCCTCACGATGTTTTTCCTTCACCGTCAGTCAGAAATGTCTAAAATAAACTTAGAAAGTATATGTTTTGAAAAATTACATTGGCACTTGCCAGGATTCGAACCCACTACCACGTGTTTACGTGTTTATCCACTGGACCATTTCGACACGCACATTTTGTTAAAAGAATAATTGCATAAAATTATGTATGTGTTCCAATTTCCGGCAAAGACTGGTTGAAGATGTAGGTACAGATCAAAATGTTTTTAAATGTTTAAAAATTATATTTCTCTTGCCAAATCAATTATCTGTGTATTTAGTTAGCGTGTTTATACCACCTCCTTTTCATTTTTGGATCTTTTATTACAGTTATGTAATAAGAACCCAAAAAAAGAAAAAGTGGTGGACCTGAGGAATGACGACCTAGTACCTTAGGATAAGTTGCGCCCTCCCACTAACGCTTCTCCATAACACTTTTTGACATATTTTTACATTTTATCTAGAAAAGATAAAATACATACACATTACTTTCATCCACCGGTTGCGAAATAGAAATGTCCATTAGCAGTGCTACTGGTTGGCTGTCACTCGTTCTAGAAAGATAATGTAATTATGTTAGGATACCTTTATTCAGTAAAACTAAACGCATAAAATGACAAGTACGTGTTCAAGTCTATGCGTTTCTAAGTCTATGGCTCGCACAAATAGGTAACTGTGTTTCATAGTTTTTGTTGATAAATAATACAATAACAACAATTCTTATTGTCTACTTAGTAAGGTTGCAGTATTAGAGTGGGGTACATAGGTACCTGGTATCGAAATAACTTTGTTTTGATGTGGTTTGCATTTTTGTCCTTGTGCGAAATTTGTACTTTTATGACCTCATCTACAGAAAGAAAATGCCTGATATGTGAAATGTATTGTTCAGATAATTTCACTATTATAAACACAAACGTAAATAGAACGTAGGTATAGGTTGATATTGGTGCTTACCGAGCTGCGTTCATCCTTGCTGCATTTGCAATCCTTTGTCGTAATACTTACAATAATAAACACAAGAATGTCTTCTCGCAGTAAATTCCACTAGGTATACACAAACACAACAGCGTCTTGCCGCGGTTACTAATAGAAAGAAACTCTAACACAATAAATGCGAATAATAAATTCAAACTACCGCGCTACTATTATAAGTTTATGTCAATCACCTATGCACACAGATTGATATATATTTACGTAAAAATACAAGAGCGCGTTCTGGAAACATTTCGTACGTCCGTCCGTCGAAGAGGCTCGCGCCGACTGCCGCCCGTCGCCCGCGCAGAGACCCGCTTATTTTCTAAAATCAGTTGTCACTGATGACTTTGAAAAATTGTTATATTGAAAAATAATAATGAACAAAATGTTCATTATTAAATTATCTATCTATTGATGTTAGTTACAAACAACACAGTTCAAGTTACAGTTACAGTTCAAGATTAGAAGCAGGCAATCAATCAAAATTTCTCATTTTAGTGGCTCTTCTTAATCGAAATTTTATACATTTTTAATTCAATAAAAATAAATTTAAATCAGCTAATGTAAAGTCAACATGATGTAGAAATGTAATATATGTTTTGTAGTACAATGTTTATTGTAATTAATTAGTAGATAGCTTCTAAAAACTGTACTTAATGCGGCCAGCACACCGTTTTGGTGGGGGCAGCGCCTTAAAATAATCTCTCTTGACGTAGGCACATAATAAAGGCAATTTTAACAGCAGATTCACCAAATAGTATTTTAAATGATTTTTTATGATAAAATGGTACCTAATAGCAACGTTTTACCTGAAAATAAAACGTTTATTAAACATACTTACCTTCTTCCAAACCTAATTAAAACATGAGAGTAGCTAACCTGATTTCCGGTCGGATTCGTGCGTTTTGTCTCCTTTTTACCTGTATACCCGTCTCTTTCTAACATGTCACGTTACGTCACGTCCTCTTTCTTATGGTAGGACTTGCTATATATAGCATGGCCCGCTGTGTTCTGATCATTGGCTCGAATGTTTTGTGTCACCAGGCAGAGTTTAGAAATATTAGGTTTGGAAGAAGGTAAGTATGTTTAATAAACGTTTATTTTCAGGTAAAACGTTGCTATTAAACCAACTGTACCGTTCTTCCAAACCTAATTAAAACATGAGATTTGTTTGTTATCGCCTGGTGAAAGAGGACGTCAATGTGATCACATATGTTTAATGATGTTGAGAAAGGGTAACATATGTCTTAGTAAGTATAAATCATAATGTGTTTTATTTGTGCTAACTGGATTTACGAATAATGAAACGTGAGCAAGAACATTCAGGTGTACATAATGTAAATTATGTGAGAAGAGATGCAATATTGACAATGTTATTGACAGTAGAAACAATCAGAATTTATACACTCCACCATTTAATTTTGCCATTTACGGGCAGGTATACAAAACTTTACACCTGTTCCATCTAGTCATAGACATGAGAAGATAATTCATGTGACCGAATGGCAAAACGGGATTGACTCAGATCAAAATAATTGCAGATTTTGTGTCATAACTCATAGCAGTACTGTTAAAACCGGATGCTTCTATTTCGCTTTAGACCTTAGTTCTAAACGGTGGGTCGATCCTGTTTTACTTTCAATCCGTTTTAGCACCATAGTAAGAGTTTTTGAAAATTTATTGAACGTAACACAATACTGCTGGCAAGTGCGGTATACCATACAGCGAAGATAGTGGCAAATACTTAGTTCCTAGTTGTTGGTTGGCTTCAGACTTCTGAAGGCTTGACCACGGGTATGGCTCACAGAACTAACTATACAATTGGATGATAGCTCAGTTTATACCATATGTTTGGGTTAGAGATAGAAAATCAAAGCAACGGTAACTAAAATTTTATTTAGACAATGTTTTCCTTTGTACCCACTTACAAGACTCAATCAGTAATCTTGGCAAGTCAAATTTGAGGTCATTCAGCTATGGATCAGACTCATAGGTAAAAAAAAAAAAGAAGTCGTAGATATTTAGACTTAGCTTTTTGGCGGTGAAACAATACACATTACACATTATTCATTATGCTTTTGGAGTGAGAAGATATATGTTGATGTGTCTACTGGTACTTGTTAGATATTTCTGATGACGAGCTTAGCTCACTTCAGACATTGTACACCATGGTAACACTACCAGTGAACACCTCGAGTCTGGTTAAAATACAGCAGTGTATTATGAGCTGAATCGACATAGCGTACATCGCAAGTTCTCTGGTCCTTTATTAGCTTCTCCGGGATCCCATATGAAGTTCTGCACGTGGTAGGCACGCGTATGTTTGAACACAATATTTGGATTAGTAGTAGGCACTGAACATCATTCTGATCATTTATTGGTTTTAGCGTTATATTTATTGACCTGATACATTAATAAATTAAAATTAATTTTTGACAATTGTTGTCAAGGGTTTAATGCTACCTTATTAGTTTCAAATGGCGCAGCTGTCCAAGTGTCGATAAAGAACATTGTTCAATCCAATGCGTCCACCGTATCACCGTTTGATAGTAGACTATAACAGTCTTAGTATATTAATCATTGAAAAAGTTACGGGGTTGCAATCATATTTATAACCAGGGGTAGGTTCACTTAGAAATAATCGCCAGTACATATATTATATGAGATACACGAATCTTGCGATAAGTACTTTTTATAGGTGAGTACAGACTGAATTAGGGTCGGTACGACAATCGGTATGTCTACAAGCGAACAGAAGCAACTGTAAGCACATGACACATTACCGTTTAGGCTATAGCATAGTTAGCTACCACCTGTGATACGAGCAAAGCTTAACAGTTATTTACTTTCCGGGACAGTAAACGGATATCGTGATGACAGTAGAGCATCTATTGTGTCTACAATATTGTCCATGAAAGGATTAATTATGTAGAGGTTAATGATTTGATCGAAGCGTTAACAAACACGTTCATCATCCATCTTTTCGTTACGCGTATATTAGAGCGATGTAATTCGATGAGAATTGCATTTTTTCGAGTGTAGTAACATCTATTTAAGCATTCTTTAGTTTAATTGACGATAGAAAATAATGCGTATGCATTCTTAGCTTTTTGGGTAAAGTAGGTTATACGAGCTAATCTGAAGCATTAGTATACTTATGATTTAATGTGTGCAATATATTTGTATAGTTTTCAGAATGTATGGCGGTGAGCTTTGGCTTGCCATTCTACATAACAGGAGTATAACGTCATTGGGTTAATTGAACGATAGTGAGTTCTCCGATCCCGGTGGGAAAACGGGAGATAACTCTGATACTTGATTAATTATACCTACAGTGCATCTCATTGTTCATTGAGGCGTTGCTCTTAATGTTATAAGACCGATCAGCAAGTTTACTTTGTATTCGGGATTAGTTTTAAACAAAATCGGCCAAAGTGAGTTTTTCTTGTAAGGCAAAATGCTTTCCTTGTGATAAGTTGCCATTGTTAACCTGTAGTAGTCGCTTATTCTCATATAGAGAAGGCATGAGCATGAATCGTTACGCTTGCTCAACGCGGATTGGCGATTTCGGAAAATCCATGTTTCCTCATAATGTTTTCCTTCACCGTCAGTCTATAGTGTACGAATACCCTTCGAAAGTACCTACGCGTGACTTGAAAAAGTCACATTGGTACTTGCCCGGATTCGAATTTACGATCTCATGTTTAAAAAGTGGGTGCGTTATCTACTTGGCCATCACGACTCTGCCTCTGTAATCGGAGCCCGCGTACCATCGATACAGCAGATATGGCGGTAGCTACGCCCTTGCCTCTAGCGATAGACCATTGAGAGTGTATTTACTTGTGCATTTACTATAATTATGCATCATTTAGTGGTTACCTAGCAGAGATGGCAGTTCCTGGTCATATACTTTCCTCTCAGGTTTACAGGAGTTTTGCCATGATCGCTTTGCTGGGTAGACGGATTGGCAGTCGCAGTGATGTTGATCTGCATTAGTACAGGATCTCTCTTTTCCTACTTTAAGTTTAGAAGGTTTAAGCCATAATCGCTTCGCTGGGAAGACGGCTGGCAAACGCAGTGCATCTGCATTAGTACAGAATCTCTTTCAATTTTAGAGGATTCAAGCCATAATCGCTTCGCTGGGAAGGCGGCTGGCAAACGCAGTGATGCCCATCTGCATTAGTACAAGATCCCTCTCTTTCTCTCTCATTCAGGTTTACAGTATTTCAGCCATATCGCTTCGCTGGGAAGGCGACTGGCAAGTTCTATGGTGCCCATCTGCATTAGTACAGAATCTCTCTCTCTTTCAAGTTTAGAGGATTTAAGCCATAGTCGCTTCGCTGGGAAGGCGGCTGGCAAACGCAGTGGTGCCCATCTGCGTTAGTACAGAACCTCTCTCTCTCTCTCTCTTTCAAGTTTAGAGGATTTAAGCCGTAGTCGCTTCGCTAGGAAGGCGGCTGGCAAAGGCAGTGGTGCCCATCTGCATTAGTACAGAATTTCTCTCTCTCTCGAAGTAGAGGATTCAAGCCATATCGCTTCGCTGGGAAGGCGGCTGGCAAACGCAGTGATGCCCATCTGCATTAGTACAAGATCCCTCTCTTTCTCTCTCATTCAGGTTTACAGTATTTCAGCCATATCGCTTCGCTGGGAAGGCGACTGGCAAGTTCTATGGTGCCCATCTGCATTAGTACAGAATCTCTCTCTCTTTCAAGTTTAGAGGATTTAAGCCATAGTCGCTTCGCTGGGAAGGCGGCTGGCAAACGCAGTGGTGCCCATCTGCGTTAGTACAGAACCTCTCTCTCTCTCTCTTTAAAGTTTAGAGGATTTAAGCCGTAGTCGCTTCGCTAGGAAGGCGGCTGGCAAAGGCAGTGGTGCCCATCTGCATTAGTACAGAATTTCTCTCTCTCTCGAAGTAGAGGATTCAAGCCATAATCGCTTCGCTGGGGAGGCGGCTGGCAAACGCAGTGGTGCTCACCTGCATTAGTGCAGGATCCCTCACTCTCTCTCCCTCTCTCTCTCATTCAGCTTCAGAGGATTTAAGCCATAATCGCTTCGCTGAGAAGGCGGCTGGCAAAGGCAGTGGTGCCCATCTGCATTAGTACAGAATCTCTCTCTCTCTCTCTCTCGAAGTAGAGGATTCAAGCCATAATCGCTTCGCTGGGAAGGCAGCTGGCAAACGCAGTGGTGCCCACCTGCATTAGTACAGGATCCCTCACTCTCTCCCTCTCTCATTCAGCTTCAGAGGATTTAAGCCATAATCGCTTCGCTGGGAAGGCGGCTGGCTGGCAAAGGCAGTGGTGTTCATCTGCATTAGTACAGGATCTCTCTCTCTCTCTCGTTTAAAGGAATAAATCCATAGACGCTTCGCTGAGAAGGCGACTGGCAACCTCAATGGAAATGATCTGCACTAGTACAGGGTCTCCAAAATAGTACAGGGTCACTGCTGCCTGTTCGGCGAAATGAATAGGTATCCAAGATCGATGAAGATATCCATTTGCTTTCTTGTACAGTATGCTATACGAGTACGTGAATTTGAGTCGTGAAACTGCGAGGGTAACTTTGAACTCTTAAAGTCATCCTGCAGGGTAGGTGTTCCTCGGCAGGCCATTTTCCTTGCATTGTTTGTGGACTCATTGTAACGCTTCAAATTCAACTTCGTTTTGTAGCCTGGTTGCGTATTATTTCTGTATATCTGCACATCTTATACTCACCTTTTCAACTTTACATTAAGCAGTAGGTACGTATATATCATAGCATTATAGGCTAAAAGTTCCCAACCGAGCAAGCCAAGGTTCGGGTAACATGTATCTACGGGTTTCTCCGTTGGAGAGTATATACCCGCTTTATGATACTATGTTAAAGTTTATAGTCAGGCTATGGGTCTGAAATAAAAGTCCTGAAAGTAATTCGTCAAATACGAGATTCGTATTTCAGTTGATGTCAATCAGACGAATTTATCCTGAAAATGACTCGTTAAACGTTTTGTATGATTTATGACAGTTATATTCAAATAAGTTGATGCAGTCATACCTGAGAGGATAGACATCATGAGCTCTTGCATAGATAGCTAGAGGTAATAATAATAATAATAATATTCTACCACATGCACACAGCGCCATTTAGCCCCAAATTAAGCAATTATATTTGCTTGTGTTATAGGTACTAAACAACTGATATACTACTTATATACTTTTTTTTTTTTGTAAATACATACATATTATAGATAAATTACACCCAGACACAGAACAAACAATCATGAGTCATCACACAAAGGTTTGTCCTGGGTGGGAATCGAACCCACGACCTCCGGCTTAGCAGTCAGGGTCACTAACTACTAGACCAACAGGCCAGTCAAGAGGTCTAAAATAACTTTAATTTTATCCTGAAAATAATTGGTTAAACATATGACTTCATGCTTTGCCTTTATGATAGTTATATTCAAGATAATGCAGTCATACTTTGAGAGAATAAACGATGCAAGCATTTCAAAAGTGTAAAATAAATATATTATGGTTAAATCTCGAAAGTAATGCACCAAACTTACGGTTATGCCGCACGCCGTTGCCTTCGAGTAGTGACTTATTCCTCTAGAATTCACTGCTGAAAACCAAACTGGGCAGTAGTCGACCTACTATTATATCAGCACTAGAGGAATAAGCCGGCGTTGAACTCGTTGCATTCACTCTTCTTTTCCGTGTTGATCCGTGAAGATAGACGGTATACTTTTTACTTCCATCTAAATATATTCAACTACCTACTTACTACATTTAATAAACAGAAACGAATGGTAACACCATTAAATTTTACGTAGGTAGTTAATTTGCGCAAAATGGCGCCGATACGAAATATTAAATATTATAATATTAAAAAATAATATTCAGTAAAGTTAGTTGTAGTTACTTTCAGCACTTACATGATTTGTCGTTCGACGATGTAGATAAAAAGGTAAAATTCTTACCACTTTGAACTGACTTAACATATTATTAATGAAATAAAACACAATCACGTATCTATAGGCACAGGCTTCGGTATGTGTAAGGCTAGTGTCTAGCCGAAGACACAACCGTTCCAACGGAAAATCAAGACGCCAATGATCAGAACACAGCGGGCCATGCTATATATAGCAAGTACTACCATAAGAAAGAGGACGTGACGTAACGTGACATGTTAGAAAGAGACGGGTATACAGGTAAAAAGGAGACAAAAGGCACGAATCCGACCGGAAATCAGGTTAGCTACTCTCATGTTTTAATTAGGTTTGGAAGAACGGTACAGTTGGTTTAATAAAAATGTACATTTTTTTTTAGAATTTTTCAATCCACATCCAAAAAGAGATTTGTGCCCAACGTGGGCTCGAACCCACGACTCCGAGAATAAGAGTCTCATGCTCTACCGACTGAGCCGTGTCGTGCCATGGGTTCAATCAATATCTTTACACAGAACGCACGTGTATACCTACAGTTGTGCAACGTGAACAACTGTTTTTCCAGTAAGAATTAATCACGGAATAAGTAATGTGATAAGCAGCCATCCTGACATTGCCCTGACAATTTCGGTACCTACCTATCTACTTCCATTAAGTTAGTGTTATTGATGACTAGGCGACCGAGGTAGCAGGTAGGAAGGACGTATTACTCATATCAAATCAAAATAGTTTCACGTTTAATTTTAATGCAAAATATCAATATCAATTTCATTCCTCTTATTCCCCATTTTATCCTTTTCTACCGAAAAAATGACTAGTAACATTAGCAACTTAATTGATAACATCGATGAACTAACAGTTTCAGTCACCCATAAATGCACACCTGAAGAGACACTTCCAATTGTGAAACAACCTAACAACTTCATTAAAATTCTAATACAAAACATAAGATCTATTAACCGCAACTTTTTAAGCTTACAAACCCTACTGCATCGTTTTTCATTCGACTGTGACTTTATTGTTTTAACCGAATGCTGGCTACCCTGCACTAGCAATAGCACTATCCCGATTCTAAATAACTATGCACCGTTTATGACCACCAAACATATTAACCAAAGTGATGGCGTTGTTGTGTATTTAAAATCCGACCTCATTGCTACCTGTGAAGAGCCTGACTTCCAATATTCAGCCTCTGGTCTAATTATAAAAATTGGTTTTGACCTAGCCATAATATGCATTTATCGATCACCATCAGTAGACAATATTAATAGTTTTCTCACAACTCTTAACAACATCCTTTTGTCACTATATAGTTTTAAATCCGTAGTTATAACTGGTGATATAAATGTAGACATCAAACAGAATACATCTGACTTGCGTTCTCATGAATATTTAAATTTGCTGGCTTTTCACGGGTATCTTCCTGCCCATACTCATCCAACCAGGGACGGAAATTGTTTGGACCATACACTTCTAAATACAAATTCCCCTACTATTACATTTGTCATAAGTTCCACAGTTACAGACCACTGTTCGTCCTTACTTTGTATTCAAGAAAAATATTCAAGAACGCGAACGGTCTCCAGCTTCTTTATAACTAAAATTAACTATGAAGGGCTGGATAAGTTAATGTCACAACTCGATTTTACTCCTTTATTCAAATTATATGATATAAATATGGTTACCGACAAATTCATTACTTTAATCACTACGTCCATTTCTAAAAATACCAACATTAGAAAAGTGGCCTCAAAAAAGAAAATTCTTAAGCCATGGATCACACCTGGCCTTTTACGGTGCATAAGAAACCGGGATGCTTTACACAAGAAAGTTAAGAACAATCCAGAAAATGAAGTTCTAAAAGTAACTTACACTAGATATAGAAACTTTTGTACAAGTATATTAAGGAAAACAAAAATAATTTACGATGCATCGAAATTAAAAAAAGCTAGCAGTAACCCAAAATTACTATGGGATACTATTAAACAAATAACAAATACCACTAAAAACACTAACACTTCTGCACAATTACTAACTTTAGCATCCTCACCCATAGAGTCCTGTGATAATGTTAACTCATACTTCGTTGGCATAGGTGAAAAGTTGGCTAATAATATAACTCGTGGTAACATCAGTCACAATCATACTTTCACAAATCTTAACAGTAATAAAACACCAACTTCTTCGTTTGTACTAGACGCCACAGACCCTGATGAAATTAATACTGTCATACATTCACTACGATCACAAGCTGCTACTGGCTGGGATGGCATATCACCCTACATCCTGAAAAGATACTCAACTATTCTGGCACCTATTTTATGCCGTATTTTTAACCTGTGTTTCGAGACTGGAGTCTTTCCCTCTTCTTTTAAAAAGGCAATCATTCATCCTGCTTTCAAGGGAGGGGACGGGAACTCACCAAACAACTACCGTCCTATAGCAATTCTGAGTGCCTTATCTAAGGTATTTGAACGTCTTATCAATAAAAGACTTACAAATTACATGGTTCACAACAAATTAATCTCATCCAACCAATTTGGTTTTCGTAAAAACTTATCAACTTGTGATGCAGTTCTGAACTTAACTAACTATGTCGTTCAAAACCTAGATACTAGGCAAAAAGTCTTAACAATATTTCTGGATCTTGCGAAGGCATTCGACACCGTTCCTGTTCCTACTCTCTTAGTCAAATTAGAAAAAATGGGTGTCAGGGGGTTGCAACTTGACCTTTTTAAGAGTTACCTGACTAACCGTTCCCAGACTGTCAGAATGGACCAGTACAGCAGCAATGAGCTCCCAATACATTATGGCGTCCCACAAGGAAGCATTTTGGGTCCTACATTGTTTTTAATTTTCATTAACGACCTATGCAGTCTCAATATCCCAAATGCAAATATCACATCCTTCGCCGATGATACCGCCATAACTTTCATCGCTGGCACATGGGCTGAACTCGAACACAAAGCTCAGCATGGATTTGACATTGCATTAAATTGGCTCAATTATCATATGCTAACGCTTAATACCTCCAAGACAAAATTTATTACTTATTCTATAAATTCTGCCACCCAACCAAACGTACCAATTTCACTCAAAGCTCATACATGCAAATTACAAATTCAAACTCCATGCCACTGTGCACTTATAACATCAACTGACAATATTAAATACCTAGGTGTAATTTTAGATAAGAATCTTAATTTTAAAACACATATTAACGCGCTTACGGGCAGAGTTCGCAAATTAATATATATTTTTAAAACCCTTAGATATATTGCTAACCCTATAATCATACGTAATGTTTATTTTGCTTTATGCCTCTCTGTTATTACCTACTGTATATCCTGTTGGGGAGGTGCCGGAAAAACTATCATTAAACCAGTAGAAGTTGCACATCGAGCCATATTAAAAGTAGCTACATTTCGCACAATTATGTTTCCGACTACTCAACTATACAAAGACTGTAATGTGCTTAATGTACGGCAACACTTTATACTGCAAACAATTATTTTGCAACACCGGATAACTCCTTTCAAAGAACTAGATAAACGGCGTAAAGATAGAATTTGTAATCCTCCACAGACCTGATTAACGTTTACAAAAAGATTCTTTTCTTATTTGGGCCCATCTCTATATAATAAAGTCAACAAAACCTGTCCTATATATAAGTTATCGTATTATAATTGTAAAAAAACTACCCGCTCTTTCCTTCAAAATAAAACCTATGATGAAACAGAAGAATACTTAAAGTAAATGATGATGATAAGTTTATGCATTGTACCACACACCCTACGCATCTTACTCACTTACACCCAAGCTGCCGAGTAGAAACATTCGCTCGACATAGACACACATTTACAGCACACTTACACATGCGCTACACACACTTACACACACACACTACACATCCTCACACATATACACATCCTTTCTGTCACACACGCACACTCACACCATTTGCAAAATTATAATGATGTAACTTCTTTATACTTTTTCTCATAATACCCACATAGAAATTGTCATATAATAAATTACTGTTTAATGTACTAAAATGTTTAATATCAATAAATAGAGGGGTTCAGGACTGTAAATCCTTATTACAGGCTATTGCATAGCCTAGCTAGGACAACAGCACCTCACCCACTTGATTGGCAATGTAATAGTACACCTACATACTTTGTAAAAATAACTAATGTTTATTATTATACACCAATCTGTTGTTTTATGAAATAAAGATTATTATTATTATTATTATTATTATATTATTAGCTTATTTTATTGTACCTACTTACCTATTAATTTGGTGTAAGTATTAATAAAAGATACCTACCAACCCAATTACTTAACTTTCGGTCGCCATGGTAACTGTGTTTTGTAACCAACACGTTTGTGATTTCCTTTCATAACGATGTAGGTATTAGAGAAAAATAATGTAATTATTTGTGTTGTTAGAACATTTAGCTCATATCGAGTGTTAAAAAGTAACTAATTAGGAGATACTTTTATCAGTAATAATAAGAGCGTAGCTGTGTAGATTAAATAGGTACCTACCTACCTATTATTGAAATTTTACACTTACTTATTTACTAGTTCGACGTTAAAGGAGTTTTTAAAATAAAGTTTTATGTTATGAATTTGTTGCGTTAGTTTGTAAACGTTTGTTGTTTGCTCTAATACCTAATTGTTTTTTTTTTCTTGAACTGTCTTGAACAGAAATAATTACTTAGATTAGATTAGATTTAATTTAGTTATAAGTTAGACAGGTAGATACCTACTAGACGTATTAGACAGTAAAAGAATAAAGATAGTGCACTTAGGGATTATTCGATAACGTAGGTACCTACCTACCTAATGAAAGTAAGAAATAATTTGTATCTAAGTACCTACTTTATGTTGTTATGTGCTTACCTAGATGTAGGTACTTGAGAAGATGTTCAAAGTGATCACCTCCTCTTTGCACGCAGAGTTCAGCACAGCGTTGGTGATTATGTTTTACAGCTGTGTTTCACACTCATGTTCGTAAACGAGTCTTTTGATTTCTCCCCATAAAAAGATATCTAAGGGAGTCAAATCAGGCGAGCGCGGTGGCCTCGCCACGGGAACGCCACGCCCTATCCATCGCGCTCCGAACTTGCGGTCTAGGTAGGCACGAACGTCGCGCTGGAAATGAGGCGGAGCACCATCGTGCTGATAATACAGCTCATTGAGGAACGGTATGAGTACTTCTTCTAATTGTTCCTCTACGACGTGTTCCAACATTCGTAAGTAGTTTGCCCCGTTTACCCTGCCTTCAATAAAATATGGACCGATAATGGTCGTGTTTAATATGCTACCCCACACGTTTACTGCGAAACGATTTTATTTTTTATTTATTAAACTTCACAACACAATACACACACAAAGTCACTGAATCCAACCACGAGCGTCACGGTTTGAAAGTCTACGGAGAGATGAATTTTATGTCACACTTGAAAGTAGTGAAATTCGTAACTGATAGAAAATAAAAAATTGCACTCTGACCTTTCCCCCGCACACACACACCTAATGCACACGCACACCGCGCCTTGGGTCGCTGAGTCGCCGGCGCAACCTATCAGGAAGCAGGAGCGCGCCTGGCGGTATTTATTTCATTTCAATAGAACTGCGAAGTAGCCTACATCTGAGGTGCCGCGCGCCGCCACACGGCTCGCGCGGTGCATTTATTCAATAATAGGTTTATCAATGAATGCCGCGCGTAGGTAATACTATCATCTTGTTGGTATACAGCGGCCAAACGTAATTGATTTGCGCGCAATATTAATTAACAATTATTAAAATGTAATATTTTTTTAGTATGTTTTAATTTTTTATCTGTTTGTTTTAGACTTTATTCACGTAGATATAATGTTTTGAAGCGTTTTTTAAATCATAATTTTGATAACATTAATTTTCAATTTTATAGTCCATAAGTACTTGGTACTATGTATAGAATCTCAGGTTAAAAGGATGCTAATGAATTCAAAATCACCCTGTATATATAATACCAACATCCTACCAATCAGTCTCAACGCCAAATCAATAATTATTCAGAGGTAAATGACTCCAATAATAATTCTAATAGTGACCACAATCCTCAACAATGTGATATGCACCCGAATGAACATTTAAACTAATCAAGGTCCCGATTTCGCGTCGTACGGTACCACTAACAAAAACCAACGCTTATAAAATCTCGTCAAAACAATCTTTCGTTTCTAAATTTACCATATCTCCTAAACCTACTATATACGAGTATACTAAATCTTCTAAGCCCATCGCGCCTATTATGGCAAATAATTTTTCTAAATCAAACGCTATTTTATACTAAATCGTATCCTTAATCAAATGGTAAATTTTATACCAAATCGTATCTTAAATCAAGCGCTGAATCTTATACTAAATCGTATCCTAAATCAAACGCTGAATCTTATACGAAATCGTATCTTAAATCAAACGCTGTATTTTATACTAAATCGTATCGTAAATCAAACGCTGTATCTTATACTAAATCGTATCCTAAATCAAACGCTGAATCTTGTACTAAATCGTATCCTAAATCAAACGCTGAATCTTATACGAAATCGTATCCTAAATCAAACGCTGAATCTTATACGAAATCGTATCCTAAATCAAACGCTGAATCTTATACTAAATCTAACACTGTATCTTATATTAATTCGTATCCTAAATAAAACGCTGTATCTCATACTAAATCATAATCTAAGCCTTAAAATGAACCTTGTATTAAAACTGAAACTCAACCTCACACTGAATCCTATTCTAATAATACATTTCAGAACGATCTGAATTTTACTAAAGATAACTTACCTAATCTTAATAATAAGTCCCCCACAGTTGGCAATTCTACTCAGCCTGATATCTTTAAACATTCATCATTATACAATAAAAATAATGATTTAATAAATAATAGTATTTATTAAATCATTATTCATTCGTCCGTCGTCGCTCGCTCGAAACAGACGTGTATCACTATCTTTCGAAAAAATAATAATAATACGTACAGTTTAATTTTATACCTACGAACATAAGAATTAAAGACGCAAATTGCTTTGTAAAAGTATCTGCTAATTAGATCCTTACGATCCTGTGCCGCGTTTAAGTGTTGTGCCCGCGACCCGTCTTCACCACCGCGAGAATAGTCCGGGTGATATTTTTCGACTCACTCTCGCTCGACGCGCGACGCTGTGTTTTGTGTGCGAGATGAGTGTGCAGAGATCACCTACCCGCACAATTTGCAATACTACAGGTGGCGGTGGATCGCAGCCGGACTTGTCAAAGATAAGTAATCTTAATGTGGATACGAATATAACTCAACGTACTAAACGTAAATGGTCTAATGAATGTCAGTGCTCTAATGAAATTCTTGGAATGTGAACAGAAATGAGCCATATTAGTTCTTTGTTAGAAAAATATGTAAGCACAAACGAACAACTTATGAAAAATGTGCAAGACAGTATAGCTGACATAAAAACCCAATTAACAGATATGAAAACTTCTAACGAGCAATCAATTAATGCGGTTCAAGAAAAAGTAGATGCAGTCGTAGCCCAGATTAAAGAAGTCAAATCATCAACTACTAGCATGATTTCAGAACAGCTAGAAATGAAAAGCCAAATAGCAAAACTTGACCAGTCAGTAACTATAGGCCAAAATAAAATCCAGCTACTAGAAACTGACATCAGCTACTTAAAGCTGTCACCTCAAACTAGTTACAATACACAAGGAAACCAATTAGTGCTATGTGAAGAGATTATTAAAGAGGCCCAAAATCGAAATAACAGAGAGAAAAATATAATTCTTGTGGGTTTACCAGAACAAACCGCCTCTCAAGCAGATGAAAGAATGTTGCAGGACAAAGCTGATGTGCTCAATGTACTCACTCCGCTCTGCGCAGACACACCGCAACCAAGCAGAATCTTTCGGATTGGCAAACCCACCTCAGGGAAAGCTCGAAGTATTAAGGTATGTTTTGAAACAAAGAGTCCTGCTAAGAAACTACTTCGAAACAAACTTATGCTTTCTAGAGAAATTAAGATGTACTCTGATCAGACTCCAGCCCAACAAATTTTTCTTAAACACCTAAAAAATGAACTGAAATCTCGTGAAAACAATGGTGAGGATGGTCTTTCTATGAAATACATCAATGGAACCCCTACAATCATAAAGACTTCTCCAAAAAACTAAATACAAGAATCTCAGCAACTATTGCCATTTCTACAAACACCAACACCCATGAAATACTAGATAACTATGAAAGTTTCCCTAGTAATAAATCACGATTAACATTTCTTTATCTAAATATTCGAAGTATACGCAAAATTGGAAAGTTTGATGAACTTAAATGCATAATAAGGGCCATCCCAAACATCGTAAATGTTATTTTATTAACAGAGACATGGATACGCACAGAGACTGAAGCAACCCAGTTCGATATACCTAACTATACACATTACTTTAACCTCAGAACTGATTCTGCTGGAGGTGGTGTTTCTGCCTACGTTCATAATGACTTGGAACATAGCTTGTCAGAGAGCAAGTATGATGGGGGGAATAACTACCTATGGATACAGTTACATAAATTCGCACTTGAAGTAGGGGTTATATATAACCCTGGACACACAGATTTCGGCAACTTGACAATGACTACACAAAACTAGAAGAACATATAAAAAAGTGCACAACAAACAGTAAAGTAATGAAGACAAAGATCCTAAATCCACCGCAAAAAGACTGGATAAATAATAAAGTGATCTCAGAAATTAATGAAAGAAATATTTTGTGGAAAGAGTTTATTAAAAATAGAGATGATGATACATTAAGAGAAGAGTTTAAAAAGAAAAGGCAATATGTCGCTAAACTTATACAAGACACAAAGAAAACATACCATCACAAAGAATTTAACAAGTGTAAGAATAAACTTAAGAAAATGTGGAATCTTATTAATACCTTAGCTGCAAACAGAATCACCCAAAATTTTGTTTCTTCCAAATTAATACTTCACAGATCACAGAATAGAAGTCACAGATCCAACTCACATATGTCAAGTATTTAATGAATATTTTTCAAATATCGGGCCATTATTGGCAAGCGAAATACAGAAACATAAACACTATAACTTTACACTAGCACTACCTCACTCCATTTCACTAAATTCTGCATTATCGAGTTTTGAACCATGTACCGAAACGGAAATTATAACTATTATTAATAAACTAGATATAAATTGCAGTGTAGGGCTAGATG
Organism: Parascotia fuliginaria; assembly: GCA_963082885.1. Lineage (NCBI taxonomy): Eukaryota > Metazoa > Arthropoda > Insecta > Lepidoptera > Erebidae > Parascotia > Parascotia fuliginaria. The sequence goes on from OY720189.1 coordinate 9,526,216, forward strand.
GAATTAGTACTAAAGTAGTAAAAAGCATAAGTCATCTTATATCTGGGAAATTGTCGCAATGTTATAACAAATTATTTCAAGATGGTATATTTCCTGATACATTAAAGGTCGCAAAAATTGCTCCCATATATAAATCAGGATCAAAGACTGATCCTGGCAATTATCGGCCTATCTCTGTATTGCCAGTGTTATCAAAGATTCTAGAAAAACTTATATGCAACAGACTGGCAAAATATTTAGATACTATTAACTACATCTCTGATCAACAGTACGGGTTTAGGCCTAAAAGTAATACACTCACAGCTACCATAGATCTTGTTACCAAAATAAAACAAAATATAGACCAGAAGAATATAGCTCTAGGTATATTTATAGATCTTAAAAAAGCCTTCGATACTGTCAGTCACAAACTTCTATTGAAAAAACTAGAATGCATTGGTATCACGGGCAAAGCTTTGAAAATGTTTGAATCATATCTTTCAAATAGATCACAGATAGTCAGAACTAGTAACAACAGTGACAGTAGTGCGTTGCCCATCGTTTGTGGTGTGCCCCAGGGCTCAATTTTAGGCCCTCTGCTATTTATCACTTATATAAATAATATAAATGACCTGGGTCTACACGGGCATATTACTTTATATGCAGATGACACGTGTCTCTTTTATTTTGGCTCATCAATACACGACTTAGTCTCACAAGCTCAAGAAGATCTTAACATACTGCATAATTGGTTCCAAGATAATTTATTAACTATTAATATTTCTAAAACATCGTACATTTTATTTAAATCAAAAAACAAACCAATACCACCCCACTCTGCTTTAACCATTAACAATCGACCACTGCAACTTAAAACACATGAGAAATATCTCGGTTTATACTTGGACAATCAGTTGACTTGGCATACACACATTGATTAAATAAAGAATAAATTAATAACACTTCGCGGTAAACTTAGAAAATTTGTGCGATGCATACCCCGTAAATTACAATTTACAATCTATAATGCCTTAGTAAAACCGCATCTATCGTACTTAATAGAAATATGGGGGTCTGCATCAAATACTAGGGTAGCCAATCTACAGCGACAACAAAATAAAACTATCAAGCTACTTTTTAATTTCGATTATTTTACTCCGACTAAACAAATTTACGATAAAACTAAATTAATGGATATCAAAAAATTGTATAAATATAATAGTTGAATTTTTATTAGAAAATCATTAAACAGGAACATCCATACTAATATAACGTTCACTAAACGCAAACAAGTTATTGGCCGTCGCACTCGGCGAGCGAGCTACCTAGTTATACCTAAACATCGAACAAACTATGGAAAGACTATGATAACCACAGATGGAGCGCGACTTTATAACCAAATACCCTCTAGTTTAAGAAACGCGAAATCTTTTTACATCTTTAAAAAACAGCTAGCCCAACATATTTTAACAGTAACATAATGACTACTTTATTCTTTTACAAAATTATATATTTTTATAATCATTGCTCAAAATTATTTACTTTTTGCAACAGTAACGAATCTTACTTTAATTATATATTATACCTAATGTAGGTAGCTCAAATAAATTTACTTTCTTGCTAAATGTAAGATACAGTTTAGTTATGGATTGTGTATCGAAACGAAATGTGCAATGTAATTACGATGGTGATAAGTTGGACTGTTTTATTATGTTATTTCGCTATCAAACAGTAATTTTGCTGAGTGAATGTGTACGGTATATTGCCACCTACAAACGAACAAGTACATACTAAGTTTGTGAAATATGTGAAATGGATCTTGATCATTACCATTGTGTTGTTATTGGAATAATAATGTAAGTACTTAACCTAATCCTTTTAACTTATATAATGCGTAGTGTACGTAACCCTATAATAATGTTCCTAATTAATATTAATTATGCTATTGTGAATGTGACGACGGACACCACAATTTTTCTTTGTACGAATAATGTTATCACGTAAGTGACGATTTGTTTTGTCTTAAGTGATAATAAAGATCTTTAAACCTTAAACCTTAAACCTTAGTATCTTTGAAATTTATTATAACAATAAATTACATTTGCCTCACGTTTATATTAAATCCAAATACTCCGATAAATTACTAGTTCTATTAGTTGATTTTGGCGCAGAAATATCTTTATTGAAACAATCTTCATTACAAATTCAACCTGAATTTGTACCCCAAATGATTCAATTTAAGGGCATTAACAAAAATGCGGCATATTCAAAAAGTCTTGGACATTTTCAATTAGATTTCTTGTTTCCTAATAATGGTGTGGTTTTTGGCAAATTTCATAGACTGTGTTGATGTAGAATTTGACGGTATAATTGGCAACGACTATTTTAATACTCATAACTGTAATATCGATTATATTTATTTATTTATTTTATTAATTTATTTATTTATTAGGTACACCAACAGCATACATATTTTACATTTAATAGAAAATATAGATATAAAAAAAGGTCTTATATATATGCCAATTATAGGTATACACAACATTTACCATCGAAGCAGACTTTGGCAGACAACTATTGAATAATATGAATACAAATTAAAATACTAAATAAATAACGAAAAAATAACAAGCCTAAAAATATAAAATGAAACAAAAAATAACAAAAAAACATGCATTTGTTGGACATACATAGCTCAATCCTTAAGCGATTGTTGACAATATTTTGCTTTTGTATTTAGCAAGAGAGTCAGAGAACACATCAAGGTCAGGGTTTAATGTGCCGATCTCATTGTATTCAGCGCATATTCTGGGAATCGGCGCATGTCGGCCTAGGTTAGTTCTGCAGGGTGGAAGATGAAGAATTTTACCGATAAGTTTTCTAGGGTATTGATATGGCACTGTTAGAGACAAACATTCCAGAATAGCTTCATATTGAACAGAGCCATTAATACATTTGTGAAGTAATACTAAATCGTGCATCGTACGGCACTACGTTATTATAAAAATAAGATATTAATATTAGATGGCTATATAATAAAGATTCACTTTACTAAGCCAGAATATACTATTCCTGCGCGTTCTGAAATGATTATGGAATGCAATACCTTAAATCCTGAAATAGTTACTGGATATAGAATATGGATAAACTATGTAAGGATGCTGCTGCACTTGACTGGGAACCTCTGGCGATGGCATTCACAATAGATGAAAAAGTCTATGTTTTTAATAACACCGTTACTCATTTATATGACTTACATGCTCCCGTCAAGAGGATAAAACTTAAGCGTCCTCCAGCGCCTTGAATGACAAGGCGTGTTCGGATGGCGATGAGGCGTAGAGACCGTATCAATCTCATTTCCCAAAATCTTCAGTACTCGTATCATTTGTATGCCGATGACTTGCAGCTTTAGATTACTCGCAAGCTAGGGCAGATAGTATATATACAGCAATAAATTACATTAATAATGACCTGGACCACATTAAAAATTGGTCAAATAGATTTGGTCTTGCTGTAAATCCAGATAAGTGTCAGGCCATACTGATAGGCAGCCAACACATGGTACGCTTACTAGACACTAAAAATATCCCATCAATCGTCTATGATGGTTCCACTATTGAATTAAGTGCCAATGTCAAGGATCTTGGCATATACATTGACTCTACTTTTAACTGGCAAGCTCAAGCAACTAGTGTGAGCCAAAGAGTCATCGGTACGTTGCGCGCACTCTATCGCCTGAAAAACTTCCTCCCATCCAAGACAAAGGTAACGCTTGTGCAAGCTTTAGTTTTCCCGCTAATCGACTATGGTGACGTGTGCTATTTAGACCTGAATGCAGATCTCCTAAACAAATATGACCGTCTTCTCAATAACTGCATTCGATTTATTTTTAATCTTCGCAAGTATGACCACGTGTCTACATACCGCTCCCAGCTAACTTGGTTAACTATTCGCCAGCGCCGTAGTCTGCGCACTCTCACTACCCTCTACTCCTTCCCAACGTCTCCCACTCCCCCTCCTACTTACTGGATTATTTTCAGTATTTATGTTCTAATCATAACAGAGTACTTCGTTCTTCTAATAACCTACTTCTTCAATGTCCTTCCCATAGTTCTAATTTTGTAGGGTCTTCCTTCTCTGTCCAATCTGTACGTCTTTGGAATGCGCTCCCTCTCGGAATCAGGATGTCAACCAAACGTTTGGCGTTTAAGTTCAAGGTAAAAGAACTCCTCGTGAGTAGGCAGGTCTGCCTGCCTACTCACGAGGAGTTCTTTTACCTATAATGACACCACAATGATACCGATCATTTACGTATATTATGCTATGTTTATGTATGTATGTATGGTTATATAAGTATTTATATATGTATATGTATTGTAGGCTTTGTATGTATGTTTATTTTTTTATTGTTTGTATTTATATATTTTGTTCTGTAAAATTGTCTCTATTGTTCTTCAGATGCACCTACTTTGTTTTTCTCTGCATCACCTGTACTGGTTGAGTGGTAGATAATGCCTCAGGCATTAAGTCCGCCAATATACTCCTGTATGTATATGAAGTGTTAAATAAATAAATAAATCAGAAATCCAGAAAGGTGTCCTCTTATCAAGTTGTCTTGTCACAATTAAAGAAAATAATAGAATAGAAAATGCCCCAGGCATTAAGTCCACCAAATATACTGTCATGTATATAAAGTTTTAAATCAATTTAAATAAATAAAGAAAATAATCACGTAACAATTTCAGTTCTTAATATCAATGACGAAGATGTTATCCTGAAACCACTATGCTTAGAATTAATCCCTTGCGACTTATTAGATAATATAACACATAAAGTTAATTCCCTTAATTCTCCTAGTTCTCCTAATAAATTACAGTTTAGCTGATCTTATGAAGTTCAAAAACAAATACGGACTTCTCATTTAAATTCTGAAGAAACAAAAGCCCTACTTAATCTGTGTTCTGAATATGCAGACTTATTCAATTTAGAAGGAGACACCCTCACAAGTACTCCTACTCTTGAACATAAAATTAAAACCAGTAGTTCACAACCAATTCATGTCAAAACGTATAGGTGTCCTGAATGTCATAAGGAAAAAGTCAACAAACAGATACAGAAAATGTTAGATCAAAAAATAATTAGACCTTGCAACTCCCCTTCGTCCTCTCTTATTTGGGTTGTCCCTAAGAAGCAAGATGCTTCCGGTCAAAAGAAATGGCGTATCGTTATAGACTATAGGAAATTTAACGATATTACTGTAGGAGATGCCTATCCAATTCCTAATATTGCCGACATTCTTGATTAACTAGGGCATAGTAAATATTTTAGTACCTTAGACCTAGCATCAGGTTTCCACTAGATAAACATGGGTGAGGAAAACTCTTCCAAAACAGCTTTTTCTGTACCTGGTCATTATCAATATACTTGAATGCCGTTTAGTTTAAAGAATGCACCAGTTACCTTTCAAAGGTTAATAAATACTGTCCTTTCAGGTCTTCAAGGTCTCCATTGCTTTATTTACCTTGATAACGTCATCATTTATTCTCATACATTACCAGCTCATGTCGACAAGCTTAGGCTAGTATTCTATAAACTCCGTGAACATAATCTTAAATTACAACCAGATAAGTGTGAGTTCCTTCGTCGAGAAGTTGCATATCTTAACCATGTCATAACTGACAAAGGTGTAACTTCTAATCCTGATAAAGTGAAAGCTGTATCAAATTATCCTGTACCCAGATCCCCGAAAGAGATTAAATTATTTCTTGGACTTATAGGTTACTACCAAAGATTCATCAATGACTTCTCGAAAATCATCAAACCCCTTACCTCATTACTTCGTAAAGATACTACTTTCAATTGGACACAAGATCCAGAAAACGCCTTCAATACTCTGAAACAATGTTAACAAGTGCCCTCATTCTTCCCTGATTTCTCTAAAGAATTTATACTCACAACAGATGCTTCCAATTATGCCTTAGGTGCAATACTTTCCCAAGGAGAAATAGGTAAAGACTTGCCGATTGCATATGCCTCACGGACTCTTAACAGAGCCAAAGGTAATTATAATAGCACAGAAAAAGAGCTTTTAGCTATTCTATTTGGCGTTAAAACCTTTCGACCTTAGATTTATGGTCGAAGATTTAAAATTGTTACCGAACATCGTCCTCTTGTTTGGTTAATTGATCACAAAGACTCCAGTAGTAAATTAGTTCGATGGTGACTTAAATTAGGAGAATTCAACTATGAAATCGTGTATAAATCTGGTAAAACAAATTTTAGTGCTGATGCTCTGTCTCGTCCTTTTTTTCATAATATTGATGACATTAATTTTGATAAAGATATTACTTATGACAAGTTTCTTCGATCTCAATCTAGTCCAACAGTTTTCACAACGGTAATCAATGAATTCAATCAGAATCTTTTAAAAACATCGTGCCCTGTAATCGCTTACCCAACTTCAATTGATCTGGATCCATCTAACCAGTATTGCGAAGAAATCCTAAATCTCTTAGAAAATAAGGAAAACTTTATATCATCTGAAAAAGAACTACATTCTACTAGCTACATTAATCTATCTATACATATAATAAAAATGTAACCGATCGCTGTCTGTACATGGAAGATATATGAGAAAAAAAAAAATTGGGACCTTTAACAACGCAAATAGAACCCAAAACAATGATTGTTACAATTTTTGTCTGTTTGTCTGTTTGTCTGTGCATTTGTTCACGCTAATCTCAGAAACGGCTTATCCGATTTAGATGTGGTTTTCACTAATACATTGTGGTAAGCTTCACTTAACATTTTTATCACTTAACACTTAACATTGGGTGAATTGTGGGTAGGTGTTAATAAGTGTAGACGTTTTTTTCAAAGTATAATTTGTAATTTAATTATTAATATATATTATTCTTATTCTTATAAGTGATATTTTATCAATATTAGACAGAATACTCACTTAGCAATTTAGTCCATGTGATTTATTACTAATTATACACCACCTGCTGGCATATCACACTACTTTAAATTAAACTAATAAAAATCACATAAAATGTCACAACTCGCGGAAATTCAATCCCATCAAAATATGCTGGAGGACACCTTCACCAAGCGGATGGCTGAACTGGAGGCTCAGCTTCACTCTACTGGACCGGCCAAAGATACGGTCGCAAAGGTTGCAGAGGAGTTCCGGACCTTCAGGAAAATCATGCTTAGTATGCTGCGAATTCTTCGTCAACAGATTACTGAGTGCTCTTGTGCAGTGGACAATATGGAGACGAGACATCGACGAAAAGCGCTGATCTTCTTAGGCATACCAGAAAGCGTAAATGAGGACTGTTCTTCTCTTTTGCATGATACCATTGTCAACAAAATGGCTCTTAAGGATTCTCACACTGCCATAAAACGCTGTCATAGGATTGGTAGCCAGAACACGGATCATCACCGACCAATACTTGTGTGGTTCAACGGTGTTGAGGTTAGATCATCCGTTTGGAAAGCCAAATCAAGACTCAAAGGATCGTCTGTATCGGTGAAAGAGTTCCTCACGAGACCCCGGCAGATAGTATTTCATAAGGCAAGGCTGCACTTTGGCATGAGGGCGTGTTGGACGCAGGACGGTGTCATCTTAGTCAAGCTCGCAGATGGAAGCCGTCGTAAGTTAACGAACATGCTCGAGCTTAATTCGTTAGTGACTAAACATCCTAAGGTGACTGAGTCGTCGTCGGCAGTTAAGAACGGAAACCTAAACGAGGGACTATCCGGGGTGAATCCCAAAGCGCGTAGAAACTGACGCTAATGCGAATAGTACGACAACACACCAGTATTTGTTTTGTCAATTGTGTTTTTCAATGTAGGTAGGTACTTTATTTTTGTTTACCTACTATCATTCCATGATAGATACTGCCGTGGTATAACTAAAATGCCGTTAACTGCCAAAGTCGAGTTTGAGTAAACACTCAAAAACCGCGGCAAAAATTGAAACCGTTGTCACTTACCAATGACAACAACTATTTGAGATTTGAAGGTACCAAAATATAGATCAAATGAAATACTTTTGAATTATTCTTCTGTCATTTTGTAAATATAGTTAAATTTTATAATAAAACGTTTATTGCGTTTTAGTATACCATTGGTGTTGTTAAAATCTAATGGATCAGCGGCTAAAATGCCACTACGCTTAGCGCAACGGCATTTTAGTGTCTCTATTTCATAAAAAAATATTGTTTGTTAAAAAGTAAAAAAAAAAAGAACTTAATTGTAACTAAAATGTCGGTATAGCACATAATGTCAATTTAGCTTAACATTAATACTTGTGGAACTACCTCATGTTAAACTTTAGTGTGGTTAACGTTGGTTCACTGCTTTTAAGTCTGGTAATCTATAAATGTGTTTAAATTAGAGTACAAAACTTGATTCATTGTTAAGCTTAAACGCGGTTAAACTAAAAACCTTATAGTTTAACGGCATTTTAGCGCAACAGAATTATTTATTTATTTATTTCCAAACTTACATCTATTTTTACAGGTTTTTTACCCAATGCAATAGAGTAACATACAGATTTATTATTTTATATTTACATAACATATTATGTACAAAGTAGTCTTGGTGAATTCACTCAGTGCACAACCAAACAAGTCTGTACGATTGGCTACCAGGTTAAGAGTGCGCAGTGCGCGCGGCAGCGGCGCTTCGCTTAGCAGATTGGTGCGCGCTCGCGGCACCGCCAGCAGCGGCGGCGGGCGTCGCCGCCATACGTATCTATCCGGTACACACAAACCGACAAGCCCTAATAAGTCGGGATTGTGGATTACGCCTCTCATAACTTTAAATATGTATAAGGCTAGCGCTAAGTCCCTTCTAACCCTCAGCTCATTATATCCAACCATACCCAACACAAATAGGGTTGGATACATGAGTGGGTAGAATGGGTAAACCCCGTACTGCCGTAAATACAAGAATCTAACAAATTTATTTTGAACTCTCTCCAACATGAGTCTATATTTAGTCTCATGTGGAGCCCAGATAACTGCGTTACATTCTAATTGACTTCTTACTAAAGAATTATATAGGGCGACAATGGCTCTAATGTTTGTAAAAGAATTTACAGTTCTGAGTATGAAGCCCAGATTTCTGTAAGCCCTTTTACAACACCCAACTATGTGATCACGAAACGTTAGCCCCGCGTTAAGACCAATCCCTAAGTCCCTAACTTCTGAGACCCTGACCAATGGGTTCCCATCTATATGGTAATCATGTAAGACGGGATTATGCGCCCGCGAGAAGGTAATCGTTAGGCATTTTTTAGTGTTAAATTGCATACGGTTCGCCCTACTCCAGATGACTACACTGTTTATGTCCTCCTGTAGACGTGTACAGTCATCCTCATTTGATACAGCGCGACACAACTTGAGATCGTCTGCAAACAACAAGCAACTTGAATGTTTGATGACCTTGGGCAGATCGTTAATCATAATGAGAAACTGCAGCGGTCCAAGATTACTTCCTTGGCTCACACCAGACCACGTAAAATATGGGTTTGATGTGTATCCCGCATAGTCCACATATTGCTGCCTATCTCTCATGAAACTGCCAAAGAACTGCAGCAGACGTGGGGTAAAGCCGACGCTTGCTAACTTCATAAGCAACACGTCGTTATCGACTAAGTCGAATGCTTTTTTGAAGTCGAAGTAAGCAGCGTCAGCCTGACCACCACTGTCTACCGTTGGCAGCACCTGCATCATGTGGTTAAGCAGATTGCTTGTTGTGCTTTTCTGCGGCTGAAAACCGTGTTGACAGTCTGAGAGTTGTGACCTTACTTGCACAAATATGCTCTTATGGATAATTGATTCAAACACCTTCGCTGGTGAAGACAGCACGGCTATAGGTCTGTAATCGTCTACTTTATTTCCTAGTCCACCTTTGGGTACCGGAACAACGCGCGTTGTTTTCCACCTCTCTGGGAACACAGCTGTCTGTAGACAGATGTTAAAAATGTGTAAGAGTGGCTCAATCAGTGCTAACCTACAGTCCCTGAATATAAAAGGTGGTATGCCATCCGGTCCAGCCGACCGCTTAGGCTTGAGCTGTTCAAGCGCACACCGTACGTCCTTACACTGTAATTGGTCTAAGTAAATACGCGCTGCTCCATTCGCACTACCAGCTCGCATTACCGCCGCGTTAACGTTGAGTTCTGCGCGATTTGTACTATAAACAGAATGGAAGTACTTTGCAAACTCTGTCGCACACTGCTCATCGTTTAGCATCTCACCATCTTTTACTATTCTTTTTGGAACTCTGCCAACTCTCTTAGAGTTAACATAGTTCCAAAAAGACTTGGGGTCTTTCTGTAACTGGTTCTGAACACGCTGTTTATGCTGGGCTTCAGCAAGCACTATCAGTTTTTTTACTTTAGTCCTACACAGAGCAAACGCTTCGTAATCAACCCTATCTCCACTCACCTTATATTTCTTATGTAAGGTCGCTTTTAATTTTATGTTGCGAATTATTTCATAAGTGTAAAACTCGGGATAAACGTATCTCGATTTTACACTACTTCGCTTTTTTCTCGGAACACAATTATCTATTACTTCGTTAATTGAATCATAAAAATAATTTAAACTCATATCCAAATCTAATTTATAAATAGGACTCCAGTCTATATTCGCTAAAGATGAATAAAGACTAAAATAATCGGCTTTGTAAAAATTCCAACCTGTAAGTAATGGTGAGGGTGTATCCACGATAGGCGCTGAGTCGTCTACCTGCCACCGCGCTGGCAATGTTACTGATATTTCGAGCGGTGGGTGATGCACGTCTACAGGTACAAGCGGCTCGCCGGCCAACCGCACTCGCATACTCTTATCCTCCTTCATCGTACTCAACACTAGGTCTAGACAGCGACCATTACAGTTACTTACATTGTTGCACTGAGTGAATCCACAATATGACACAAAATATTCATAATAATTACACACGTATGCCGGACACGAATGCATATTGAAGTCTCCTATTACTATAAAATCACTATATTTAACACAAAATTGTTCTATTAATCTAAATAATAACATATAATCGTTCTCAGTGCTAATAGGAGGAATATAGACCACACACAATACAAATAATAATCTATTTTTTAAATAAACACCGGCACAAACTAGTTCGAACACCTGCGTATCTATGTTTATGTCACTAGGGACGGCCACTCGCCGTAGCTCAAAACGCGGTGTGGCCACGAGACACGCGCCGCCTTGCTTTCTTCCGTCTGCGCGATCGCAACGTAAAATGGTGTATTTAGGTGGTATTAATTCTGCGTCGTGTATTGATTCGTTGCAGCCTGTTTCGGTTATGGCAAACAAATCTGCGCCTGATGATGAGACTCCAACGAAAAACTCCTCCAATTTTGTACGTAGTCCTCTTACGTTCTGGTAGTATATCTCTACTACAGAATTACGTGTTTTGTTTTGGTTTGTTGGGTGGTCTACGAAACCACACCCATTCACAAAATTCTATATTAATTGCCCAGTTTTCTGGTTCACACAATGTTCCGTACTTACTTTCTGGAACCCCAATAATAAAGGATGCGTAATCTCTTTCTGTTTTATGATTAATTTTTTGCACCGTAACCGAGACATCTTTTCCACATAATTCTTTTACATAATGTTCCAAGTTTTCCTTTGTCGTTTCTTTTTGTAATCGCCACAGATGTAAATATTTTTTCCGCTCAGTGCCTTGGATATTAACTGCACTAGTACTGCCGCCTTTTTTCACTTCACTGTTAGGATATTTATTCTTTCTTCTATAAACTGTTGTCCACGTATCTTTCTCTTGTAATTCTCTATTTTCAACAGTTTGGCTAGAATGCCTTGGACTAAACGTAGTTGTGTTTACAATTTGTTCTATATCCTGACTTGCGGTTATATTTGCCGGTTTCGTGGCCACACAGTGTTTTGTTGGCGCTTTATTTACCTCCTTTTGATTTTGTTTAACTGTATTTACAAATGATAGTAACGGCTTTTTAGGTGTTTTTGTTGTGTCTATGTGACCTATTGTGTGATTGTCCTTGTTTATTTTGTCTTGCAGTGAATCATTTTTTCTAATTAGGAAGTCTATTTGTCCTCTAACACTTGAACTTTATCCGCCTTCTCTTGAAGTACCTTCATTTCCTTTTTTAATTCTAGTAATTCTAGTTCAGTGCTAATAAATCTATTTTGTAGTAGTCTGTATTCCTTAATTTGTTCATCTAGTCGCGATTGAACGTCTAAACGAAACTCACGGATCTCCTCCCATAGTTTGTCCTGTTTATCAGCATACAAGTGGCTTGTGTTTCGACTACCGCGCACAGTGTTAACATAATCACTTGGTGTAGACGGTTTCTCCATGATTACGTGACTCCGGACTGGCGTTTCCGAATTATTTCGCTTCGGTATAGTACACACACATTCAGGACACTTCCACTGGCTCAAGTATTCTTGTGTAAATTCCTTAATCTTCTCCGGCGTGAGAGCAAGACACGACAAATGATACAACTTTTCACAAGATAATTGTGAACATTTCATGTACTCGTCATCGACGATCACGCCATCACAACCATTACATTTCGTACCTATGATGAACTATATTGTATCATTATCGATCAAACTGAAGTTAAAGTTATTCAAAATAAGGTAATTTTTTTTAAATAAAACGATTGTTTTATTAATCACAGTCAACATTTATTGTATGCTTTTTAAAATTAAATATCTGTTAAGTTAAACTTACAACTAAGACAAAACTTCGCTTAAAACAAGATTTCTTAGGAACTTTTAGTTCTTTACTAAACAAATAAGTATCACATCAAATTATCAATATTAGGTAACTATGTATTACTTGTACTTTTAATTTAAAACATAGATTTTATAAAATTTTAATTGAATTACAAATCACTTTACAATAAAAGCAAATGTACTAATAATAAAAATAACAAGTAAGTTTAATCTTTCCTTCTACTTACACTTTAAACATGTATTAAACATAAAAAAACAATTATCCAGTGAAACACAAAACTCTCTTCCTAATTTTAACTTAAACTCAAACTTTTGACTATAGGTATTTATTTAAAACTTGTAAGTATATGCATGACGTGCCATTAATAAACTCGTAATAGAAATCTTAACATTTTTTTTTTTTTTTTTTACACAACGCTATCTAGCCCCAAATTAAGCAATTATATTTGCTTGTGTTATGGGTACTAAACAACTGATATACTACTTATATACATTAAATACATACATATTATAGATAAATTACAGACTTATTATTTGCAAAAAAATTAAAACAATAGTATAACTTTCAGTCTTATGAAACTTACGTTACAATTACAGATTCAGTCTTAAGAAACTTACATTAGTCATTTCTGTTATTCCTATCAGAATTTGTACCGGAATGATCATTTTCCCTAAGGGTCGGCAAGTTTTTCCAGAATAAAAATTTGTGAGGGGGAATTATGCTGGACAGTTTTTCAAGTATCTCAGCTTTTCTTTTAGAATCCACACCTTTTGGTTCGGCCCTGAATTCAAATAGCATTATATGTGGGTTTTTCAAATATTTATCATTCATGAAACGGAGAGAAGTATACATTGTATCATTGAAATTGTTCTTATACATGAGATCGTAACTTTCACGGATGAAACATACCTCGACCATATTTTTTAAATAAGCTTTAGGGTTAGATGTTTGAATTCTTCTTTGTGACACATAACTCATTACATTCAAAAAGTTTTCTGGCAACATAGACTGCACTATTACTTTGGACTTATTTATGGAAGATACACACTCTTCAAAATCAGTGAAATCGTAAAGTTTTCCTTTTCTCTTCATGGCTAACTCTACTTGATGATGCACTTGATCACTGCTCATAAATGTATGGCCAGGTTCAAAGTAATACAGAGTAATTTTTTCTGAAGCAGTGACTTCACTATTAATCATATGAATGAGCATCGAATATAACAGCCAATTTTTGTTTTGTGACCTGCAATTATCGAGCCAGATCTGTATATGTCTTTATCGAGCCAGATCTGTATATGTCTAACATCTCTATTACGCAAAAGAAATTGATAAAATGCAGACATTAAATCTTCCTGTTTTCTGCCTGCAATGCCATCATGCCAGATAACTGTGAGGGGTTTACACTCTGCGGTAATCTTGCCAACTGGTGCGAAGGTTTGATTATATGCTACAAGGCGCTGACAGAAAATTGCAGCTTTAAAAGTCTCTAATCTGGGCAACATAATTACTTTTTCTAGGTCAGCGCTGTAGAATATTTGTGAATTATTTTGTTGCTCCTTTTTATGTGCTGTGTATAGATCTCGTGCTTTTCTGTATCTTTGGTGATGCCTATCCCAATTTACACAAACCGAACACTCTTCAAGGACCTGGCCAGTAGCATCATGCGATGTGTCCTTTTTGTGAAAATTATAGGCCTCACATAATTCACATTCTTCATTACCAAGATTAGTAAAAGATATGTTCATTTTTTTAAGATGTGACCTGTATAAGCTGCACGAAATATATTTATCGGGGTATGTGTCACAAAAATGTTTATGCATTTCAGTTATGTTTATGTCGCTTGGTAAGTATCGTCGTAGAGGTGCATGTTCACGCCTATAGTGTGGTTCTAATGGGTTAAATGATTCAACGTGTTGATTGAGTAAATCCCGATCAAATGCTGGTGTTTTCTGGTGTTTACCACGTTTGTCTGTTGAAGGATCGGTAAAAGTTGTATGTAATACAACTGTCATTATTTTTTAAATAACCTAGCGTGGTTAAAAAAAATATTTTGCATACTTCTTGTTTGGAGCCATCTTGTTTTTTTAACATAAAATTTCTTTTTGGATTTCTTTTTGGTTCACTCGTTATTTTTCTTTTTGGCACTGCGACATATGTGTGTGCTTCAACAAATGCATGGCGTTCCTGCAATGACATATCCCAATATACTTTATTAATTGCTTCTCTATCTTCTTGGGTCAACAGATTCATACATTTCCTGATGCAGTTTTCATTGCAGCCGGGTTTGACACTGTGCTCGATTTTATTTTTAATTTTGGCTTCTAATTTCCTCTGTTGTAAAGGGGTATTATATTTCTTTCGTTTGCGTGGTAGTTGGGATATCTTAGGTAATGTGGAACAATAATTGCCATCAACGGTATTGCTACGCTTGCGGCAGCATGGTTGCTTGGGCGTAGTCTTCATACAGCAGTTATCGCCTATTGAAATTCTACGTCGACGCTTTAAAGTTTCTATGTTGTTAGCTTTAAAGTTTTTCGTAAGATGAGTTGATAATTTGGTTTGCAGCTTCTTCTTTTTTGATTTTTTCTTTTCAGATACATCAGACATCGGGCTTTCTGGGTAATCGGAAGGGCAGTAATTTTTATCTAAAACGGAGTCATCTGAATCAAAGTCAATTGGACTATTTACAGATGTTCCTTTTGAAATTACTTGGTCTTGTTCACCACGCGGAGAATCATCGGGTGGCATTATTTCATTGCAAGTTAAATCTAGTTGGATGGGTGTGTTGACTATGTTGACAGCATGTTCTGTTTTAGCTTGATAGACTGGACTTTCATTGAATAGAGCCTGTTGAAGAGTACTTGTATCTAAACTGGGCAAATAATACGAGCTGTAAGTAGTTTGTGTTTCACAGAATGTATCAAAAATGCTGCCAATCATTGAATAAGTCCTCGAGCAATAACTGTTATCAAAGTCACTCAGGCTCTGTTTAGGTGTACAATTTTCTGTCTGTAAGTTTTTGGTTGTTGATAGCTGATTAAAGTAGTCACACGTTTTTCTTTAACCATTTCTAAAATACTTTTGCTTCTTTTGGAAATAGCAGAGTTTCTGTAACAAGTAAATTAACAACTACTAAATAAAGTCGAAATGGTCCAGTGAATAAGGCACCCGCTTCGTGATTGCCGTGGTAAAAACTATCCTATCTCCTTTTTCAGGGTTCAAACTATCTCCATATCAAATTTAATCCAAATCGGTTCAGCGGTTTATGAGTGACGTATAGATAGACAGAGTTACTTTCGCATTTATAATATTAGTATAGATTATTATGAATGTGTAGATGTTCTACTAGCAGCCCATGCCGGCTGCGTCCAAAAATGTATTACTTATACACAAAAACCTTCTCAGAGAAATTCTCTACACGTTAGTAAAAACTGTATCAGAATCGCCACAGTATTGTTCAAGACTATCCTAGACATAACCGCCAAAGACTTTAAATTACATAACTATTACATTTAACTAAAAAGTGTACTTATACTAGGTTTATTTTATAAACGCAAAATTATGCCAAGCTAACTTACGACTTACCTAAAGTAACGGTCCGCCATCGTTGCAAATTTGGCGGGAACAAACCCAGAACGACACGCGTCCTTCCCCCGCAAGCGCTTGCGATGCACTAATTTCAATCACTCGAAAAGTCGAAACAGGATCGTAGCCTACGCAAGATCAACTAACGGCAATATTGTGTAATTGTGTTAGATAACGACGTTTCAGTCTAACCGTGACGGACAAATTATTTTTATAACGTTTACAAAATGCCGCTACTGGCTTATAACTTAAAATTTAAGTATGTCTATAATGCCGTTATATGTCTTTAATCACATTTAAGTCTAACTTTTTCAATTAACGACTTTATAACTTGACAATAAGTAAATCGTACTATTTAAAATTATTTAACAATAAAGCAGTTAAAGTACTTTTACCTCGTTATAGTGCACAAAATACAGTTAACGGCAATCTTGAAAAGTATCCCTAGGAATAAGATTATACCAAAATATAAGTTAACGAGCCTTAGCGGCTGTATAGACTCCCAAAGTTACTTAAAGGCATTTTTGCTTATTTGATAAGCGAAAGAAATGTACATAACGGCATTCTTATAATTATTATTTCCGAAACTAAGTACAGTATCGAGAAATCGCAAATACTGTTTGATAGAGAATTTTTTTCTATATTCCTTAGCATCAAAAACTGAAAATTGGCCAGATGTTGGATAACGGCATTTTAGTTATACCACGGCAGGATAGTGAATTTGTGAAACACATAAGTTGCTTTATTTTATTCACCAAGTACATTTTATAATTTATAGTAAGTTTTAAATATTTACAGTGTTTTGGAGTAAACCGTAGAATACATGTCAATCTCAATGTCAAATGACATTGACAGCTGAAGGTTAGTTTAATTGTCTGTGACCAGGTGTTCTTTGATCGATCTATGCTGTTGTTCTTTTGCGTTTAGTTTTAATTTGTTTTCTTGCCTACTTTTGGTTCACCTTATTTTTAATTTTAGTTTTTTGCCGCGTTTTGTTACTATTCTGTTAGTATTTAATTTTCTCTGTTTTGTTTTTTATTTAATCTGTCTTTTTTTTATGAAGCATTTTTCTTTATTAATGTATGTGTAAATATGTATGCTGGCGGGTGGTGCAGAGATGAACGTATTACACAGTTTGTTTATAGATTTATATAACTAATATATTATATAAGTATATTTTTATTACTAATATTATATTTATTTATTATTTATGTCTTACATAGATGATGATAATGATTCTTTTAAGTCTGCTAATGATTCTGCATTAAGTTCAGAGGATGATAGTTTCTGCTCGCTGAATGATACTTTAGGCGATCTTGTACAGCAATCCTTTGTGGACACATCTCACAATTTTTTTAATGTGTGCCATTTAAATGCCCAGAGTATACCAAGCCACTTCAGCGAGTTGTCAGCAACTTTCACCGATGCTAACGTTCATGCCATCCTGATTTCGGAGAGCTGGCTCAAACCTCATCTTCTGTCTACATTCTACCCTCTTTTCGGCTATGTTTTAGTTCGTAATGATCGTATTGATAGACGAGGAGGCGGAGTAGCTATTTACCTGCGATCCAACTTTTCTTTTAAAATTCTAGCCTCGTCACCTGGTAACTATTCTGCATCTGTAGAATATCTTTTTCTGGAGGTTTGTGTCAAATGAGCCAAATGTTTACTTGGGGTAGTTTATTGTCCTCCTGCTATTGATTACTTCTCCAGTCTCGAATCGGTGCTGGAATCTTTAGGGTCTGAGTATGCACATCACGTCATCATGGGACATTTTAATACCGACCTTTTAGCCCACTCCTCATCCCGTTCACAGAAACTCCTCGATATTATTGAGTCCACTAGTCTGCACTTACTTCCGTTACAAGCAACTCATCATAATATCGATGGAAATGACACCTGGCTGGACCTGATCCTTACTTCCTCTCCTTCCCTTGTTGCCTCTCATGGTCAGCATCCTGCTTCTGGCTTTTCCCATCATGACCTTATCTATTTATCCTACGTTCTTAAACCTCCCAAATCCTCACCTAAAGTTTTGCACAGGCGCTGTTTCGGTCGCATGACAAAGAAAAATTATGCAAAGACGCCGCTGCACTCAACTGGAATTCTTTAACGGCGGCCTCCACACTTGAGGACAAAGTCGAAATTTTCAACAAATCACTTATACAACTTTACGATGTACATGCCCCTGTGAAGAGGATAAGACTTAAGCGACCACCAGCGCCTTAAGTGACCAGGGGTGTTCGGATGGCGATGCGGCGTAGGGATCGTATTTTTCGAAAATTTAAAAAAGAACGCACCGATGACAATTGGCAACAATTTAGAGTTGCAAGAAATCGGTGTAATCAGACGATACGCAATGCAAAACGCCGCCATATTCTTGATAATATTTCTTCCTCTTCTCCTGCCAATATTTGGAAGTTCCTCGGTACTCTAGGTATTTTTTTTTTTTTTTTTATTTATTTACTTTAAACAGGTTACAAGTCTTGAACATTTTAAACTCGCCAAACTTAATCGTTTAACGGCGAGAAGCGCTCTTAATTTAATTACATAACCTAATTATGTTCTACTTAACTTATTTTTATTATAAATTCTAATGTGAGAGATTACAGCTATTACAACTCTAATTTATATTAATATCTTATTGTTTAGTCTATAAGTACATCTTTTAATTTTTTCTTTAGAGAGTTGACACTTATTTTAGGGGTTTGCCTTAGTAAATCTATGTCATTAAACACTTTAGGTATCATATTTTTTTTTTTTTTTTTTTTTTTTTTATAGTATAGCCTACCAAAGTGACTCCACCCCGCCTGATGGTAAGCAGTCAGTGGAATCCAGAAGTGGCGGCCACTATACCAAAAGCTATCGTTTTAAACTGCTGGTATAGTGGCCTCCACTATGGCGGCTGGGAATGGGGTTAGGGGAAGGAAATGAGGGACGTGAGGAAAGAGGAAAGGGGGGAAATTGGGCCTCCGGCGCTCTCACTCACCGAACGAAACGCAGTAGTACGGATACTACTACTCTTAAGTCGATCTTCTATGAGAGGGTAGTACTTCCCCGGACGGTCCGGCCCATTCATGCTGAAATCAGCGTGGATCTACTACCGTAAAAAATCATAATCATAATCATATACTTATTTGTTCTTTTTCCATAATAGTTTGTCACATTTGGTTTAACTAATCTTTGTTCTCTAGCCCTTTTGGTATTATATTTATTCTTGACAATATATTTATCCTGATCGCTATAGTAGTATTCTAATCCTATTAAATATTCTACTTTTTTATCTATTGGCAAGATCTTACATATAGGAAATAGCTTATCGTATTCTTTGTTACACAAATTCTTAACTTTCTTACTGACTAGGTACTTAAACAGTCTTATTTGTAAATTTTTTATGTATTGTAAGTAAGTTATAAAGGTTCGTCCATACACAATTAGTCCATAGTTGATTAGTGAATCTGCAAGGGCGTAGTATACAGTTCTTAATGTTTCTACATTCAGTACTCTATTTAATTGATAGAACTTACCTAACACAGATCTTAATTTATTACAAACGTTACATGCATTGCCCAATTGAAATTTTTATCTATTTTTAAACCTAAATATTTAAAGTTGTCTACGTTCTGTATCTCAGTGCACTTAGTTTTAGTCAATTTAATGACCAGCAATGTTGTATCCGTGTCACCATTGTAACCATATTAATTAAATGGCCAAGCTAACACCATTCACATATTAATATGTTTTGTATTAATTTAATGAGCAGAGATACACTTGTTCACGTACAATACTTTTATTTATGTCAGTATCTTTTAGTCTACACTGATTTAAGTAAACGCCCAGTTGTTACACAAATTTCAGGACTATCAGCCCACTAATGACGGTGTCAATTTAAAGACCAGTAACACTGTATTATCTTGTTAATTTAATGACAACCACAATTGGATGCTATAGTACATTCAGGCGTGGTCGTTTAAGCCAGAAACGACTATTAACAATGTGCTAAATTACCTAAATAAAATGCACCAGAGTAAGGATTATTTTGTTGAAAAACGTGTAATAAGAACGGACAAACACGCTGCATTTGTGATCGGTGTGCCTGAAAGCCTATACACGCTCTTTAATTCACCGACTTCGTGGCCACCGCAGGTAAAGGTGTCAGACTGGTTTCGCGTGCGGCCCCGCGGAGAGCGGGGAGGCACCGAGACTAACAAAACCGGTCCCCACATCAACGCGCCGGAGCAATAGCGTGAACACGTCAGTCTACAATAATTCTATCGTTGTATGTCATCAAAATATTGCGTCGTTAGATAAAAAGACACTTATGCTAGAAATTTTGTTACATAGTGAGTTAAAGTGCGATATAATTGGAATATCAGAGCATTGGCTGTCATTCGAGAACTTAAAATGTGTAGATATAGAAGGTTATAAATTAGCATCTAGTTACTGTAGGAAACAGATATCGCACGGCGGTACATGTATATTTATTCGTAACGGAATGAAATGTGTTGAGAATATCGATTTAATATCACTATCTGTGGAACAATACTGTGAAATATCGGCTATAGATTTGATTGATTACGGAATTACCTTTATATGTATCTATAGGACAAATTTAATTAATTCCAATGATTTTCTGAGCAAGTTTGAACGCCTTCTTGACAATACTAATGATCTCGGACTTCAGTGTATAATTACTGGTGACTTTAATATTAATACGCTAGTTGAGTCATCTAATGACGTAAAAAGATTGTTCGATATACTTTCGGCCCATAACATGACAAGTCATGTAGACTTCGCCACTCGTATTACTTCGTCAACTTCAACGTGTTTAGATCATGTATATACTAATTTGCCAAAGCACTCGGTTAGCACGGCGCCTGTTGTTACGCATATAAGTGATCATTTAGCAATCAGGTGTGAAATATTGTGCAGCCGTTATAAAGTAGAACGCATTCCACGTTATGTTAGATCTTTTTCTATAGCTAATAAGGCCAACTTCGTGGCATCTATAGAGAGTATAGACTGGGATGCAATAAAAGCGCGTAATAGAAATACCTCAGAGATGGCTCGCGCAATTGTAAGTATATTATCAAACAAGATCGACATATGCTTTCCTAAAAAAAAAACGTGCAATACAATAAGAAAATCTGACTTATCTTGGGTGACATCTGACATCGATGATTATAAATTATTATTATTTGAATTATTTGACATGTGTAAGCGAAACTCTAATAACGAAGCACTTAATTTAGTCGCAGATATGAAAATTTATTATGAAAATTTAATTGCTAATAAAAAATCAATCCACTATTCTAAGATAATACGTTATTCGGATAACTCATCGAAGGCAATGTGGACAGTTGTAAACAAAGAGAGAGGTAAAAACAATTCTCCACCTATTGAATTCACAGATATTGTCAGAAATTCAGACGGAACTGCGTTCCATACGAAACTATGTTTAGTTGATGCGATGAATAATCGCTTCCTAAGTGCTGCAGCGTCGTGTGGGGCACCTAGCGCTAATGTCCAGTATGTGCAGGATGTGTTACATGCGACACGGCCTGCAGCAGACCGTTCAGTTCGGTTCATCGCTTTTACTGTAAAAGAAGTCTACCAAATCATCACGACACGCATTCCTTCAAAACCATCCAACGACTCGTATGGTATATCGATGAAACTGATAAATTTAGTAGCTGCTCCTTTAGCTCCCATACTCTCAAACTTTTTTAATAATTGCATAAAAGAAGGATCATTCCCCACGCCTTTGAAACTTAGCAAAGTATCACCCTTATATAAAGGCAAAGGAAAAAAAGACTGCATGGACAATTACAGGCCAGTTTCTGTTATACCAGCTATCGCTAAAATATTTGAGAACGGTTTAAGCTCACGTTTAATTAAATTTTTGTCAGAAACAAATGCACTCTCCGATCGGCAATATGCGTACCGTCAGGGTCGCTCGACCACCTCTTTAGCTCGTGAATTCATTCACCGGGTCATGTCCGCGCGGGAGTGCGGGAAACAAGTGGCTGTGATATGCTGTGACCTGTCGAAAGCATTCGATGTGGCAGACAGAAGTGTGTTAGCGGTAAAACTACATCACTATGGAATAGACGGTTTGGCGCATGAGCTGATGGTAGATTTGCTGCGGGAGAGAATGCAAATAGTGGTAGGTAGTGCAGGCATGGTGAGGTCAGCCCCCGCAACGCCAGAGATGGGAGTGGCTCAGGGTTCATCGGTCTCAAACATCTTGTTCTCACTGCTCTTGAACGACTTGCCCGACGCTGTGACCAGCGCGGAATTACTAATGTACGCTGATGATGTTGCAGCGCTAGTTACAGCGGAGTCAGTGAGCCAACTAGAGATAAAGTTGAACGCGGCTGCCGAACAGTTGACTATGTGGTTCAAAATAAATGGCCTTGCCCTTAACTTGAGAAAGACTCACTTCGTTCACTTCGTCCTGTCAGGAAGGTCATCGAGACCACTGACTGTGTCGGCCGACGGAGTGGGTCTGGCTCAGGTTAAAACGACTACATTCCTGGGGTTTGAGATCGATGGATGCCTGAAGTGGGACGACCACATAAAAAAAATCTGTGGGAAATTGGGTAGTGCGTGTTTCGCTCTTGGTAGGGTATCGCGCGTTTTACCCTTGGGAGAAGTGCGATCCTGTTACTTTGCTACGGTGCATTCACTGATTCAGTACGGTGTAGAACTGTGGGGGCGCGCTGCCGACTGGCAGCGGGCCTTTCGTATGCAAAAGCGTGCCGTACGAGCCATCGTTCGTACACCACCAGATACATCCGCCAGACCGTATTTTATCAAACTAGGCATTCTTACGTTACCTTCTATAATGATATATCGCATTATACGTAAGGATGAACCTCCAACTATATCATAAGGTAGGCAGCTGTCATTCATACAGCACTAGGAAGAGAGGCCAATTATCTACGGTCTCTAGGAGGCTCGCCAAGTCATCTAAGACGACTCATGTTATGGGCCCAGAAATTATAACAGACTGCCAGCAGCCATCACAAGTGCCCCAAGTATAGACAGTTTTAAAAGGCGGTTAAAAAAGTGGCTTGTTGAGAGGGCGTTTTATTCTTATGAGGAATTTATTTCAGTGAAAGCTTGACATGTTTGATAATTATTATGTATTTTTTTATTAATCATACCACTACTGTGACATTTATGAGTTTGACATTTTTATCTATTTTTAATTTATTTTCTTATTTATTTAATGTTTTTTGTTTATTTGACTAGCTTGTAATGTAAGTGTTATTATTATTGTACTGTAATCTAAGTATTTTAAATGGAAATATGACATGTAAGAATCCCTTACCAATAAAGAACTATGACTATGACTACTAGTTTAATTAAAGTACAAATTTATTATTTTATGTTGTTTGTCTGTAAATGCTGTGCATATTTAATTTTGCTATTGGTGTAGCACAACATGCCTAGTGTCAAGGTATGTTTATGGACAGCCTGTAATGGAACAAGTACTTTCGTATTTGACTTGGCTTTTTATTAATTACAGTAACAGTAGTATAATACGTAGCTTTATATATTATTCTGTTTAAAGTTATTTACAAATGAAGTATTATACTCGTAGCATGGACAATATGAAATATTGTCCCTTCGTTACAAACTCACTTCGTGGTTTTTAAATAAACGTCTAACCTATTATAAATGTGTCAAAGTCATAGCACTTCATACCGATCACATACGTCTACGTTAATTATGAAAATGTCAGCCAATAATAACCTAAAGCTATGAAAATGTTATCATAAGCAGCGGCACTGTTTTTGAATGACCTAGCTAAGACTACAGCATGTCATTTGTTTATCTGTTTGATAAAGGTACTCCAATATTTTATCACACACTGGAAACTATTGCAGTAAATGTATTTACTTATAATTATGTTGTAATCTTATAATATCTGTGTACGTATGTGATATAAGTACACGAGTGTGTTCACATCTCTCAATCTAAAATAGTATAAATCTTAAAATTGAGTAATTTATTCAAACACACGATCGTAGTTTTTACTACAAACTTACTACCGTTATCCTTTACGGTTTACTTTTACCATAACTACTTATGACTCCATCAATATAAATTGAGCAGCATACAAATAAGTGACCTAATTTAGATATTGTGGTGTTATCTTCGCCAATAATGTAGCCAAATATTTACTCTTTCATTTAAACGGCCATTTTTAAAAACATTACCCAATGTCCAACCGTATTTTATATTATAATATATCTAACGTGTTAAAAAAAATGTTTAAATGTAGGTAGGCACTCTATATGCCAACTATAACCCACTTAGTAATTTTATTAATAAGGTTGTGGACCTTCGCCTCCCGCAAGCTACTTTAGGTGAATATGAACTAAAAATCTTCATCTTCAATATTATACAGAGTGTATACGACGGTATGACTTTAAATGCAATTACGTATAGTATGTGACATTATAAAGCGAGACAAAAAAAAATCTACTAAATATCTTCAATAGTTTAGACACAGGACAAATTTTTTAATTTCTTTAATTCTGAATTAACACTATGTAAGTACGTCAAACGATCACTGACTTAAGTCATAGTCCACGTCGAAGGATAAACGTTGCCGTTCATTACAGTTCAGTGAACTTGTCATAATAAAATGGTGTATTACTTCGTTACTATTAAAATATTATTTATTTTGTTAGAAAATTTCAAATTTTTGTTTTTCGTCAAATTACTTTTGTGATTAATTAGAAATCATTATATGGGCTAGTAACACCTGCCTTTTCATTTAAAGTCAAACCGTCGTATACACTCTGTATAAAAATAAATTATTTTTTAAACCTTAGGAATTTCTTCTTCTTAACCTGTCGTATGCTATAATATAAGACACCATAGAAATAACATTGTGTCTTGTGCAGATCAGTCATTTTAAAATTTGCCATTTCATATCATTAGTTAAAATTAATAAAAGACAAATTGTTCTGTAAGCACGGAATAGATAAGTAGGTACTATAAGTAACACACAACATTAATTTCAAATGAATGGCTTATTCTCTAGAATTCACCGCTGAAAACCAAGTTTGGTAGTAGTCGACCTACTATTATATCAGCACTAGAGGAATAAGCCTACTATTTGTACGTAAACCGTACAGTAACAATTAATTATTCTGCATCTGCCGAATATCTTTTTCTTGAGGTTTCAGTCAGGGGAACTAAAGCTGTTCTCGGAGTTGTATATTGCCCTCCTTCTGTGGACTATTTCACTGATTTGGAATCGGTATTTGAATCGTTGGGGTCTGAATATGCACATTATATCATTATGGGAGATTTTAATACCAACCTTTTATTCCCTGAATCCTCTCGTACACATAAACTCCTACACATTATTGAATCTGCTAATCTGCACATTTTACCACTTCAGGCAACACATCACAATGCAAATTGTGAGGACACATGGCTAGATTTAATAATTACCTCTGATCCTTCCTATGTCCGCTCTCATGGTCAATATCCCGCACCTGGCTTCTCTCACCACGACCTTATTTTCCTTTCATATGTCCTTAAACCTCCTAAAGTCCAGCCCAAAGTACTGCACTTACGCTGTTTTGCACGGATGGACATTAATAGATTGCGAGATGATGCTTCAGGCATTGATTGGTTGCCTTTGACTGAAGCTACAACTGTGGATGATAAAGTACGCATATTTAATGACGCTGTGTTTGCGTTATACAACGTTCATGCTCCAGTCAGAAGGACTAAATTGAAGCGTCCACCGGCTCTTTGGATGACGGAGGGAGTTCGAATGGCAATGAGGCGCAGGGATCGCGCATTTCGACAATTTCGCAAAGACCGCTGTGATTTGAACTGGACACATTTCAAGACTGCCAGGAATCGATGTAACCAGATGATACGTAATGCTAAACGCCGATATATTCTTGATAATATCACACAATCTTCACCTGCACACCTTTGGAGGTTTCTTGGTACACTCGGTATCGGTAAACCTAGTTATGTGGAGTTTCCCAAGACATTAGCTTTAGATGACATAAATCGACATTTTGCCACCTCAGTTTTACTGGATAGTCACACTCAGACTCAAACGATGAGTCACATACTCGAATTACCAAAGCTCAACATCGAGCAGTTTTATTTTTCTCCAGTCGCCCCAAACGAGATTAAAAAGATTATCCTATCCATAAAATCCAAGGCTGTGGGATGTGACGATGTAAGTCGTCATATGATCACTATTATCCTAGACCAACTTCTTTCTCCTATATCCCACATATTTAACTTTTCCCTTGAATCCGGTCAATTTCCACAACTATGGCGGCGAGCTTATGTGCGCCCACTGCCCAAAGTTGCCAATCCTTCCCTCCCTATTCATTACCGCCCAATATCCATTCTTCCTTTTCTTTCCAAGGTGCTTGAAGCATGTGTCTATAAACAGTTGTCCGGGTTTGTATACAGCAACAATATCCTTTCTCCACTTCAATCTGGTTTCAGACCCGGACACAGCACAATAACTACTCTGCTTAAAGTGACTGGCGATGTTAGGGTGGGCGTGGAGGAAACGAAGACCACTGTTTTGGTTTTAGTGGATTTCTCGAACGCCTTCAACACTGTCAGTCACGACATCCTTTTATGTATCCTGTCCCATCTTATGGTCTCCTCTAAGGCGCTGGAATGGTTCTCATCTTATCTTCGAGGGCGCCAGCAGTCAGTGCGGATCGATGAAACTTTATCGACTTGGTGCTATCTTAACTCTGGCGTTCCTCAAGGCGGTATACTCTCTCCTCTTCTATTTTCACTATTTATTAATCTTCTAACCAACGAACTTCGCAATGCGTATCATCTTTATGCCGATGACCTGCAGCTCTACACCCAGGCAAGGGTTCAGGATCTTAGCGGGGCGATTGAAGGGGTCAACCAAGATCTAAATATCCTGAGAAAATGGTGCGAAAGGTTTGGTCTAAAGGTGAATCCATCCAAATGTCAAGCCATTATTATAGGAAGTCCTAGAATGATGGCTAGAGTAAACCTGGGGAACCTGCCACCTGTAATATTCAACAGCTCAGTGATCCCCTTCAGTCAGAGTGTTAAAGACCTTGGACTGTATCTGGACACTACCCTTGATTGGAGAACACAGGTAGCTAATGTCAGCAGCAAGGTAACGTGTACCCTGCGCTCTCTTTATCGCTTAAAGAACTTTCTCTCACCTAAGACAAAAACTATGTTGGTGCAGACTTTGGTGTTTCCCGTCATCGACTATGGTGATGTGTGCTACTTCGACCTGAATGCAGATCTGCTCAATAAACTTGACCGACTTCTCAACAATTGCATTAGATTCATTTTTAACCTTCGTAAGTACGATCATGTATCCACACATCGCTCCCAGCTGCAATGGCTACCTATCCGCCAGCGGCGTAGTTGGCGAGCTTTAAGTACTCTTTACTCCATACTGAACTCCCCTAACGCTCCCACTTATTTAACTTCTCATTTCCAATACCTTTCTAGCACACATGACAAAAATCTTCGTTCATCTAATAATCTTCTTCTTTTTTGCCCTCTTCATGGCTCAAGTCTTATACATTCATCTTTCAACATTCAGTCCATTCTTCTTTGGAATGCTCCCTCTCGAGATCAGGATGTCCACTACCCGTGACATCTAAGGCAAGAGTTCGTCAGCTTTACAGTAAGTTATTAGCGGAATCATCTTAGCGTTCATTATGTATATATTATATATTTATTGGTATATGTATGTATATATTTGTATACGTATGTATATATTGGTATGATATCTATGTATATATTGAGTATTTAATTTGTTTAATTTTGTATTTTTGTATTCATAAGTAAGTACTTATTCTAACTACTCACTACATAAAGTACCTACCTGGTTTCATCTCTGCATCACCCAAAGGTTGGCTGGTAGAGAATGCCTTTGGCATTAAGCTCGCCTTTGTACAGTGTTTTGTGCATAAAGAAATAAAATAAAATAAATAAATAATTATGTACTTATTTCTTCCTTCCTTTACATTCCCTTTTTTTTTTTTTTAGCGGGTAGACATAATAATTGTACTCACATTTTTATCCTCGTCGCCACTTGTAGCATCTGCGCTACGTGAGGTGTTCAGTATACCACACTTCACTGGCTTGTCACTACACGATATAGCTAGCTACGTACAAGATATTGGTGTGTCCGAGCACCAGCACGTGTTACTCGGTCAACGATCAGGGAGCGACTGCCCGTTGTATGCGCGCACCGGACGGAGAGTGAATATCCCCTCTCCGCATACACTACAAGGACAAAGAAAGAGAAAGCTTTAAAAGTCAGTAAACGCACGATTGTTGCATGCAAGCGATGGTCTGACTTGCCTGAATACGGTAGGTAGGTAGTAAAAGCAAAAAATCTCAAGACTTGTGGTATGCTTTAAAACAGCCCTCGATGCAAAGATTGACAACGCACTTTCAAATGGTTTTTGTTTTTTTGGGACACATCCAGTAACATCGTTTTTTGAGCCTGTACGTACCGGGTAGTGGTTGTGGTCAACTAACAGTCTGGCCTTCGTTTTACGTTTGGTGTTACGTCTAACCACTGTCGCCGTAATTGATCAATCGTATTTGACCTAACATTCAAACATCGGCATTCAGTTGTCAGGTCTATAAATCCATGTCTTTTAAGTAAATCGCCTGCTAATACAGTTTTGAACTACGATGTGATATTTTTAATGAACACTAGGAAATAATATTATTTTTAATTAAAAATTGTTAACAAAACCGCACAAAAAAATTGTTTCTAAAACCGCTAAAAACGGGTGCAAAGCAAATAAGAAAATGTATGAGTAAAATTAGATGGCAAAAAAGAAAGAAGTACCTAAAAAGTATAGACAAATAAGAAAATGTACGAGTAAAATTAGATGGCTAAAAAGAAAGAAGTACCTAAAAAAGTATAGACACCTATTAAAACCAAAAAACTACCAATAGCTAAATTAAATCCACCACACCAATTTAATCCGTTTGTATGAGCCCTTATTCCGGCATGATACGTTAACGTTACGGGCGGCCATGGTAGCCCATACTATAAACTCTGCGACATGCAACTGTGAAATGTGAAATCCCAGTTTGTTTCATAATATTTAGATCCTGTAACGGTATTTAATTAAAAGTTATGATATATTTTATTACAACAAATAATTATTATCTAGCATCCTATTCAAATAACCAGAATAAAATGACTTCAACATAACGCGCAGTGGTGATACTTTGTTTCCAAATCAAATAAGATCTTTACCAAATATTATACGTCTGATATTTATACATAATCATAAAGCATGAAATATCAGGATTACAATGATATACGACACTAATACACTAAAATAGTAAAAGTAATATACTTACATCTTAAACACTTCCAAAAAAACCACTTTACAACAATGAACGTCAATATTAATTTAAAAATTTTTATTTGAACTTTTGTGTTGCCATCTAACGTTTTCTAAGTAAAACTACTCAGGAAATATATCAAAGAGTCATTTAGTGTTGCTTTAATGAAGTTTAAATACAGTTTTAACAGATTAAAAATACATTGAGCAGAGCAACTGTCGCTCCGAAAATGATGTTCCGCAGCGCGTGCGCCACCTTTTATAGCCGAGAGTGGTAGGGCGAGTGACGTTTCGTTCGACCGCTTGCTCGTTGCACGTTCCGTTCACAAACTTGTAACGGCGACGCCGTCAAGTATGTACTATCTAAGTATTAATGTTACGCTAGTTTCCCAGAGGGATTGGCAGGTGTGAAAACAATATTTACTTTATTACAACTAAAGTCAAAGTCAAAATAAAAATAAGTCAGTCAAAGAAAATCAAGGTCAGTGTCAAAGTCAGTGTAAAGTTCACAGTCAGTCGGTCACAGTCAGTCAGTCACAGTCAGTCACAGTCACAGTCACTGTCATAGTCAATCACGGTCACAGTCAGTCATAGTCACAGTCAATCACAGTCAATCAGTCACATTCAGTCAGTCAGTCAGTCAGTCACAGTCTGTCAGTTAGTCAGAGTCAAAGTTAGTCGAGGTCACAGTCAAAGTCACATGCAAAAGCATTTTAGGTTACTGTTTTTAAAAGCAAAGTAACTATATCTTTTCGTCTTTTGCTAATGGAAGAGGAAAGGGTGGAAGGTAGACACCTTCAAATAAAATGAAGGCTTAGTGAAAACGTACAAGATCGAAAGATTCGATCAGAAATGCCTACCTATAATACTCGGAGCGTTAAGATGGTCTGTAGTCAGTAGTATCCACGATTCACTCATTCATCATTTGATGTATGTAGGTGTAAATAAATGTTTACCTTAATTGTGGAAGAGATATGCTAATATTATTTATTGTTTCGGTTGTGATAGGTTTATCTAAAGTTAAACTTTACGACTATTATTGGTTTATGAGAATGTCACTATGATCCTTAGCTAATAAATATTGTTTACCGCCTTTGAGTAGCAAAACGACTTGATATGTCTGTGGAAACGACACTCGGTCTGAGTACAAGTACAATAATTACACCCAATACCTAAAGTAAGCACACTATGGCATACCATAAATATTGATAAGTACGAAAGAAATATTTAGTGAATATCTTATCGTATTAATGTTAACGCGTTTGCGGATTATGTCCTATTTTATTTTGTTAATATCAATACTAAGGGTAGGTACTGTAAAAGTAGTGTTAAAGCTATATAATAAAGATAGTGTATGGGGTTTGGTGTCCGTACAGAGAGATTTATGTATGGTTCATAAATAAATGAGAGATGTAGTTAAGCACAACACTGGTTTATTGACTTAACCTTAATCTAAAATGGTATGGTTTTTAATGGTTAGATGAGCACACGCGAACCGTTTGGTGATCGAACGTGAACTAACAATTTATTAATTAAAACGGCGCGTGTTGGCGTAAACGCTGACTAAACGCAACGTGATGTACGATGTAAAGGCTCGTATACATGCTCCCAGAGAGGGAAAATGGTACTAGGATGAAAGTGGTTATGAATGACGTTGAGACATGGTGATTCCAATCAATACCTTATCATAAAATTATCTAGTGTCTCTATGGTTTACAACTGTTTGCTGCCGCAAATGTATGTTTCTGAAACATTGGAGATGTCGATTCACTAACACAAACACGAACACTAGGCACTAGTTTAATATCACTTTGCTCTGCTTTTTCACTGACACTAACACATTCGTCACTAACACTATAGTAAAAAGCAGCATTGGTGATACCGCCCCGGATTGGGCACTCCAGTGGCGCAGGCCTCTCTGCTAGCGCAAGCACGGCAGGCAACGCGCTGCTAGGCGGTGGCTCTGCACTGCCAGACTGAGGGCGCGCGCGCCAGCGACGCACGAAATAAGCAGCAGCCATTGCGGCAGCCGCTCCCGCCAGCAAATAGATCACGACGTAGTGGTGCACGTCGTGGTATGAAATCTCGCGAACCAACCCCGACTCTGACTTCATTTGTCTAATTTCAGAACCTATCTTGTCTAAATCCTTTCCTAATATAGGCTCTGGGTGCGTAATAGGAGTCATCGACACATTTTGGTTAAAAATATGATTTATCTGTGGTATTTAAATTTTTATTACATCTGCATATGTGGTCAAATTATGAGATGGTTGGTTGTGAGCAACTATGGTAATATCCTTTCCTCTGATGGTACAATCACTTCCCAATGTAATTAAACCAGCCTTGGTAAGTAGGACTGAAGCGACTTGATTCTCGCATATTATTCTTATTTGACGACGCTCACAGCAAAAGAATAAATACGTATTAATATTATTTAGGTGAAGCCACGAGTCTTGACATGTCACAGAACTAGTTTGGCACATTTGCGTTTCTTGGTTTTTAAAACACAAATTCTCATTAGGTTTGAAGTTAAAAATTGGTTTTTGTAATGGACATAATTGTGAAAATAAGTCGAAAGGTACGCATTCAGTAAGTTCCAGCTGTGTTATTGTGATATAGGAATCCTTTCGTAAGTTGATCGCAACGTAATCTGAGACTGGAACTAGGGTGACCATATTGTTGCCAACTTTCTTTGGTATTGAAATTAATTTGTACAGCTCATAATTATCTCGACTTACGAGTGGTATTCTTATTTCAAAAAGAAGATAACTTTTTGTCATTTTTGCCCTGACCTTCAACAAATGGAATATTTTTGGTAATTCTGAAGGAATATTTTCTATTGGTAAGCTCAATTTTTTTGACAGCTTGCCTGTAATTATGTTTAATTCATTCAGCAGCTGATCTGGTTTCAAAAGATGAATATTGAATTTTCCGTAATTCACTTCAGAGATGGTATCTAATAATACGTCTTGAATGCTGACCAAGTTGCCAAGTAAACTGTTAGCCACAATAGAGGATAATATAAACTCGTTTGTAGTTTTAACGTTAAGAACTTGGTTTGTGACGGTGTTGGTATCCTTTTGCAATTGGTTAAGATATTGGTTAAATATTTTGTGCTGTTTGTCAATGGACCCTTTCATTCTGTTCAATACATTATATTCAGCCTCTACTACGGAAGTCTGGTTCTTCCACAACGCCGCTAAGTGGTTTTGGTCAGATCGTATTAGTTCAATGTCCCGTTTATATTTCTCTGCGAATTGGTCATCGAGTACACCGAACAAACTATTTGCAACATTACCCACTGCATTGATAAGGCCGCGCCGACGCCGCGCGTGCTCGCCTGGGAACTGCTGAGTCGACAACACATTATTATATCTGTTCGCGACACCTGTGAAAATAGTGTTAAAACAGTGCATACAGTGATAGACAGAACCTAGACAGATTTAAAAACTAGAATACATCGCACGCGCGTGCTAGCATAAAATTTAATGAACAGTGATTTTAAGTGCCACACGTTTATATATGAGAGCGAGAACGAAAACGTCGTTCGTCTACCGCCATTAGTAAAAGTTAATAGCGAACTATTTTTTGTTTACCTTATGGTGAAATTGTTTTAGTGTTAATCTAAAATCTAGATTTATAATGTTTAGAATCACTTTTATTGTGCTCCTTAGTGTTCTAATCACGAATATGTATTTGCCTTTTAGATAAAACAAATAGTTTATAAGTTATAGCAGAAACAAAAATTATTTTTATGTTTAGGTCATAATTTGGTCTGTAATTTAGGTTTTAATCAATAAAGAATAGTTACTTTGGTGTTTCATTTTAGAGAATGGTGTCCCCTAGATGTACGTAAAATCTTATTAAAATAGATTCAGTAGTTTAGAAAATATAAGCAGATGAAGTTCAAAGTACGTCTAGGAGGCACTAAAATTCTAGGTTTATACTACGATATCTAGGTAATCGTAAAGTTTCGAGTTATAGTATAGATATTTCATGTTTAGGTGACATCGATACCTATCTAACGGTACCTAGATGATTATTGTATTATTTAAATTGACGTAGTTATAACCAGAAATGTAATGTTTTGATAATGAAAATAAAGTTTGTACGAGGTGTTTTGCACACGGCACTAACCGAGGCAAATGGTATATAAGCGCGCGCGCGCGGACACAGATCGTTCACTGTTAATCAGTAACCCATAGAAGACTCTTCAAGCCTCAACACCTAATGGCCTAAGCAGAACACCTCAAGCATTGAACCAAGACCGTTTGTTTTACTTCAGTATGCCCCTATAGTGAAGCCCTACGCGACGTCTTCGAAGATCAGCGCTGTATCCGGAACCTATAGGTGTAGGACGACAGCGGGTCGTTCATAGATCTACACAACACACTCGTGTTGGGTTCGATTACCGCCCGTCCGGCACATTTGCTGGTCCTTCGAGCCGGATCGCAGAGCTGAAAATTGAAGACATAATACTGAAGAACTGAAGATGCCGGTCACACGTTCAAAGGGAAGAGCTCCTGAAACCTGGAAGCGGGACACTGACGCGGGTGCATCTACAAATACGCCTGTACTTCGACACCAGACGCAGCCACGCTCGCCGTCTACAAGCGACAACGCGCCGCCGCCGCCGCCGCCCCTCTCCCCGCATCCCGCGCGGGGGGGAACACCGCCTGTTACGATGCACGCAGCCACGGAAGAGGGCTCTAGTGATACAGTACGCCCATCGCAACAGACACGATCGAGAACAGCCAGCCAGGAAGGTGGTGCGGCAGAAAAACAAGACAGACGCTCCGCTACTACCAGCCGCTCCAAAAGGAAGGTGCTGAAGGCCCGGGAAGAAATGTTGAAGATAAAATTACAGTTAGCGCAGTTAGCTCTTCAGAGGGCTCAAGAGGAGGACTCCGACTCTGACTATGAAGAAGACGGACACTCCAAAATAGAATACGTCAAGTCGTGGCTTGAAGAGGCACCAGAGCCGTTATTTAGGATGGCACACAGTATAGAAAATAATGAAGGACCTACGAGAAAGGGAATTCGTCCACAGAACAGAATAGAACATGATGAAGAACCTGCAAGAAAGGGAATTCGTCCACAGAATAGAATAGAACATGATGAAGGACCTGCAAGAAAGGAAATTCTATGTGGAAAGACGCTCAAATCACTCCTATTCCTAAAAAATCCAACCCGACATCTTATCCTGATTATCGCCCAATATCTATCCTTCCCTTTTTATCCAAAGTCATTGAACGACTGGTCCACAAACAACTGAGTACCTTCCTTATAAAAAATAATGTCCTTAATCCTTTCCAGTCTGGCTTCCGTCCTGGTTACAGTACTGTCACTTCCCTGGTGAATATTACGGATGATATAAGATTTGGCATGGAGAATCGAAATCTCACTGTCCTTGCTCTTTTTGATTTCTCCAATGCATTTAACACCGTGGATTTCGACGTTTTGATTGAGATACTTCGCTCTCTTAACATATCTCCAATGGTAATTGATTGGTTTCGCAGTTACCTGTGTGGCCGCCGACAATGTGTACGTGTAGGGGATGTCCTTTCCTCATGGTGTAATATACATATTGGTGTGCCCCAGGGTGGCGTTCTATCACCCCTACTCTTCACAATATTTATAAATAACATCTCTGATAAACTTATTTCTGCCTACCACCTTTATGCAGATGATCTTCAGATATACTCTCAAGCTTCATTAGGTAACTTGTCAGCGGCAATAAATAACATAAATAATGACCTAATCACTATAAGTGATTGGAGTAATTCACATGGGCTTAAAATAAACCCAGCGAAGACACAAATTATTGTTGTCGGTAGCTCAAGAATGGTATCAAAGATTGTGTGGTCACAACTACCCCAAGTTCTTTTAAATGGTTCAGTCGTACCTTTCAGTAAAAAGGTGAAGAATCTTGGTATCTTCATTGACAGTGACCTATCTTGGAACCCGCAGATAAACGAAGTGAGCCGCAAAATATTTGCCTCCGCAGGGTCCTTAAGGAGATTGCGTAACTTCCTGCCAACTGCCACTAAAATTGCGCTAGCAAACTCCCTCTTACTTCCTATACTTGATTATGCCGACGCCAGCTATCCAGATCTCACCGAAGACCAACTGAATAAACTTGAGCGACTTCAAAATGTCTGTATAAGATTTATATTTGGTTTGCGCAAATATGATCATGTTTCTGAATTTCGCAAAAAGCTCAAGTGGTTACCGATACGACTTCGCCGGAATGCTCACATCCTTTCTCTATTATACAATATACTGTTTAGCCCGTCAACACCTATCTATCTTAAAGAACGTTTCCAGTTTCTTCATGATACACATTCAAGATTTTTACGTTCATCAGAAAATCTAAAGCTAAAAATGCCGTCGCATGCCACAACCTTCTATGATAATTCCTTTACAGTAACAGCTACACGTTTGTGGAATGCATTACCTTTACAAATTAGACGTGCTCCAACGCTTGCTTCTTTTAAAGCTATGGTAACAAAATTTAATTAAAATTTATAATTTACTCTTACTTTATAATTTTACTGATAATGTACTTTTCCTAAATTGCAATATCATCATAAACATTATTTTTTGTTCATTATGTTTTTGTCACCACTATAAATATGTCATATACTAATATTTTAAACAAGTTTCTATTCATTACTAAATATTTAGTAGGTAAGTAGGTATGTATATGTATGTATAAGTATGTATTATATTGTAGATATTCATTTTATTATACACACATATATATTATATATAATATATATATTTATTTAAATATATTTTGGAAATACCTGTGCGCCATTAACTACCGATTAACTTCTAACTTCATGTCCATCCAAAGGTTGTCTGGAAGAGATCGCTTTTAGCGATAAGACCGCCCATTGTCACTATTTATTGTTAAATATTTTTAAATATCTAATGTAAGTTACATATGGTGTACAATAAAGCATATTCTATTCTATTCTATTCTATTCGTCCACAGAATAGAATAGAACATGATGAAGAACCTACAAGAAAGGGAATTCATCCACAGAACAGAATAGAACAGGATGAAGCGCCTCCAAGGAAGGATATTCATCCACAGAACAGAATAGAACAAGATGAAGCGCCTCCAAGGAAGGATATTCATCAACAGAATAGAATAGAAAACAGTACAGAAGATGAAGCTCCTCAGAAGAAGGAAACTCATCACCAGGGAGGGGACTTGATGACACCACTCATCACGGGACTTACCTCCGCTATAGCGGCACTCGCCGACAGGAAGCCTCTGGATACATCGATAGTGT
The DNA here is from genome assembly GCA_963082885.1 of Parascotia fuliginaria. NCBI lineage: Eukaryota > Metazoa > Arthropoda > Insecta > Lepidoptera > Erebidae > Parascotia > Parascotia fuliginaria. The sequence continues at coordinate 9,563,237 of OY720189.1, forward strand.
CTCCACATCCAGCGGTTTCTAAATTCATTATGACTTTACCAACGTTCAGCGGCGCACATACAGAATGGCTATCGTTTCGTGCGCTGTACGACACAACAAGAAGATACTTCAACGATATAGAAAATACAGCAAGACTAAGAAGAAGCTTAAAGGGCCGAGCTCTGGAAGCAGTCAGCTCAGAGTTAATAGGAAATGCCAGACCGGACAAAATTATGAAGGAACTAGAATTGCAATTTGGAAGGCCAGACTCCATAGCGCAGGCAGAGACAGACAAGCTGAAGACATTGCCATGCTGCACAGAAGCACCTAAGGATATTTGCGCTTTCGCCAGCAAGATTAGAAGTAGCGTTATTACACTGCAAGCACTCAAGAAAGAACATTATCTAATGAACCCTGAATTACTGCGAGTGCTTACTGAAAAGCTGCCGAACTCTCTGCGTGTGACGTGGTACCGGACGTACACAGAAAAGTACGAATCTCTGCCGGATCTCAGCCGCTTCAGTGAATTTGTAACAGAATATGCGAGGTTCTGCAGTGCTTTCGCCCCAGCGGAGAATATTAGTGAACAGCAACCAACGCGGCGAACAGTACAGCGAACGCATACAGCTACAGAGAAGCGCACGTCTGATCGCGCCTCCCCGCAGAAGTGCAGAGTATGTGAAAGAGATGGTCACCACGCATCAGAATGCAATGCTTTCAAGTCTGCCGACGTCAACAGAAGGTGGGAACTAGCGAAGACACATCGCCTGTGCTTCGGCTGCCTTCGCCCGCGCTACATGGGACACATATGCAAGTCAAAGAAGTGCAATATAGAAGAATGCACAGCTCGTCATCATCATCTTCTGCACTACGAGAAGAGGAACGTGCAAGGAGAAGCAAAACAGGAGATAGTTGCCAGCTCGAGCGTCTGTGAGAAGACTCAAGCCTTTTTGAAGATAGTTCCCGTGCACGTAGTTGGACCGGCGGGAGAAGCGTCTACGTTCGCGCTGCTAGACGATGGATCCACCGTGTCACTTATAGACGAAGATATAGCGAAAGAAATTGGTGCAGAAGGCACATCTGATCCACTCACGATTCGAACGATTGGCGATACGGCGATGGTTATATCAAGTGCTAGAAGAATAAATGTTACCTTGAAGAGCACAGAAAACAGAGAGACGCCGCTGTGTGCACGCACGTACCCAGGCTTAAACCTGTTACCACAAACAGTCAGTGAACGTGACCTGTTGGACTGCAAACATTTGGAAGATATAAAGGAGAAGCTGGTATACAACACGGGCGTACCAAAGATACTTATCGGACAAGATAACTGGCATCTCCTCGTCGCTAGCGCCACCAGAAGAGGGCCCAGCCACCAGCCAGTCGCCTCGCTGACGCCGTTAGGATGGGTACTACACGGCACGTCCACTAGAACACTGGGACACACCGTACACTTCGTGAATCAGATGTCATCTGTTAATGAAAACATAGACGCACAGTTGAAGGAACATTTTGCACTTGAATCGCTAATGATCACCCCACGTCGTCCGCGCTCCGACCCTGAAAAGCAAGCAGAAGATATATTAGAAAAGCACACGAAACAGATAGAAAATGGGCATATAGAAACAGCTCTTCTGTGGAGAAAAGAAGAGTTCGAGATGCCTGACAGTTATGAAATAGCAATCAACAGACTTACTTCAATAGAGAAGAAACTTGACAGGAACGTTGAACTGAAAAAGAAATATATAGAACAGATGAATTTATTAATAGAAAAGGGCTATGCAGAAGAGGCCCCATCATATAGAACTCCTGGGAGGACTTGGTACTTACCTCACTTCGACGTATACAACCCCTCGAAGCCAGAGAAGCTACGAATTGTACATGACGCCGCCGCGCGAACAAAGGGAGCGTCGCTCAATGATTACCTCCTTACGGGACCAGACCTGCTGCAATCGTTACCTGGTGTGCTCATGAGGTTTCGCCGCCACCGTGTTGCCGTCTCTGCCGACATAGCAGAAATGTTCATGCAAGTGCAAGTAAGAACAGAGGACAGAGATGCACTTAGATACCTGTGGAGAGGTGACCGGCGGGAGGGCCCACCAACAGAATACCGTATGAAGTCACTAATATTCGGCGCAGCAAGCTCACCGTGTACAGCGATATTCGCAAAGAATTGGAACGCGCGTAAACACGCGTGCTTACATCCTGAAGCGGCAGAAGCGATAATAGAGAACCATTATATGGATGACTACTTGGACAGCTTCAGGGATGAGCACGAAGCGGCGCGCATAGCAACAGAAGTCCGCGATATACATAGAAAAGCTTGTTTTGAATTACGAAGATGGGTGTCAAACTCAGTGGAAGTTATAGACAAGTTACAGCCAAGTTCAAGCCCTATATAAACAGTTAGTCTCGCCAGCAATAGATCAGAAGAGAAGATACTCGGCTTAATGTGGAATCCGAGTACTGACGAGCTGAGTTTTAACCTAAAGCTTGCTCGACTCCCCTGCAACTTATTAGAAAAGGAAACGCCTACCAATCGAGAAGCGTTACGCATCGTTATGTCTCTTTATGACCCTCTTGGACTCGCCTCACCTATCACGATTAGAGCCAAACAAATACTGCAAGAAGCGTGGTGACTTGGTACAGACTGGGATGATAAGCTAAATGGAAACTTATCCCAACAGTGGACATCGTGGAAGCGACAATTACAACAGTTGAAAACAGTCAGCATACCGCGGTGCTATCCCGGCTACAGCGACGCAGCTTCAATAGAAGTACACGTGTTTACAGACGCCAGTGAGACAGCCTACGCGACAGCTGTGTATTGGAGAACAACTACACCAGATGGCCGAGTGTATGTGACACTCGTCTCAGCAAAGGCGAGAGTAGCACCGCTGAAAATAGTGTCTATTCCACGTCTTGAACTTCAAGCCGCTGTGTTGGGAACTCGCGTTGTTTCAAGCGTCATACAAGAACATCGTATCAAGCCAGAGGCCGTTATATACTGGACGGACAGCAGAACAGTATTATCGTGGATAAGGAAAGGCTCAAGATCATATAAACCATTCGTCGCACATCGCCTTGCTGAGATAGAAGAGCACAGTAAAGTGGAACAATGGCGCTGGGTGCCTACTAAATGCAACAGCTCGGACATTGCTACGCGCGGCATATTATTAACTTTTTCGCAGGCGCTATCGAAACAGTTAGATGAATGGTATTATGGACCTGCGTTTTTATACGAAGATCCGTCGTTATGGCCCGCGGAGAAGACTAATATTTGCACAGATACAGGGGAGGAATGTACCACAACAGTTATAGATTCATATAGCGAGACACAGAAAGTGTCAGAAGCCATACCAGATGTAAACAGATTTTCTAAGTGGGAACGACTTCTACGAACTACAGCGAGAGTTCTACAGTTTATAGAATTATGCAAGAAAACTAAGAAGCAAGTCTTGTACAAGAGAACACAGAAAAATACTCTGGAGGATCCAGATTGGCGCCGCGTACAGCAGAAGCAGAAAAACAAGTCAGCGCCTGGCGACACATCCCGCCTCGCCGCTGACTCGACAAAGTACGTGCTTCTCACAGCAGAACACACCCGCGGCGCTGAGGACCTCCTTGTGAAGGCGGTACAAGAAGCCTCCTTCAGCGCCGACCTCCGCGAGCTGCGACGAGGTGGGAGTGGCGCCAGGGGAAGCCGCTTAAGTGTACTGCCCATAGAACTGAATAACGGCGTGATTACACTGCGCAGTCGTATAGCCGCCGTGCGAGATATTACAGAGAAAACAAAGAGGCCGCCTATCTTGGACGGTGATCATCGTATAGTACAGTTATATATAGATTGGACTCATAGAAGCCTACATCACAGTGGAACAGAGTTGGTGATTAATGAAATACGCCAACACTATTGGATATTGCGCTTACGACCGACCACTAAGAAAATAGTGCATCAATGTTTACAGTGTAAAATTCGTAAAGCGATACCGCCGCAGCCGAGCACCGGAGACCACCCTAAAGCACGCCTCGCTCATCACCAGAGACCGTTTACTTTCACCGGCCTTGATTACTTCGGGCCACTCTTCGTGACAGTGGGAAGACAACATCAGAAAAGATATGTGGCGCTGTTTACCTGCCTTACCTCTAGGGCAGTGCACCTGGAGGTCGCCGCCAATCTCAGCGCTGACTCAGCGATCCTGGCGCTGCGCAGATTCGCCGCGCGGCGAGGTTGCCCGTCTGAAATATACTCTGACAACGGCACTAACATGCACGGTGCCGAGAAAGAGATGCGGGAAGCAGTGCAACACGAAGCAGGACGCCGTGGCATCGCCTGGCGTTTCATCACGCCCTCAGCGCCTTTCATGGGGGGCGCCTGGGAGCGCCTAGTCAGGTGTGTAAAGACCACTCTTTACACCGTTCTCCACGACAAGTATCCGCACGAAGAAGTACTTGCCACGCTACTGTGCGAGGTCGAGTACACAGTCAACAGTCGACCACTCACCCACGTCTCTGTAGACGTAGGTGACACCGAGGCGATCACCCCAAACCACATACTGTTTGGGGGCTCCACCCGCTCGCCTTCTCTGGGTGAGTTCAGCGAGACCGACAGCATCAGCAAGAAGCACTGGAGATGCGCGCAGTACCTAGCCGACGAATTTTGGCGTCGCTGGGTGCGCGAGTACCTGCCCGAGCTACAGAACCGGCGGGAGCCTCATGGGAAGGGCCCCCTCTTCGAAGTCGGCGACCCCGTACTCATAGCCGACGGCCAGCTACCTCGCAACACTTGGCCGCGAGGTAGGATCGTGGCCGTCTATCCAGGCGCCGACGGGCAGATCAGGACAGCGGAGGTGCGCACATCAGCTGGAGTGCTCAAGAGGCCCACAAAGAAACTGGTGCCTCTGCCGAAGTAACGTCGCTCACCGGATGGACTGCAGCACCGCTCCAACACGACGTGTCCACGCGTTGCTGCACGGCGGGAGAAATGTTCGCGACACCTGTGAAAATAGTGTTAAAACAGTGCATACAGTGATAGACAGAACCTAGACAGATTTAAAAACTAGAATACAACGCACGCGCGTGCTAGCATAAAATTTAATGAACAGTGATTTTAAGTGCCACACGTTTATATATGAGAGCGAGAACGAAAACGTCGTTCGTCTACCGCCATTAGTAAAAGTTAATAGCGAACTATTTTTTGTTTACCTTATGGTGAAATTGTTTTAGTGTTAATCTAAAATCTAGATTTATAATGTTTAGAATCACTTTTATTGTGCTCCTTAGTGTTCTAATCACGAATATGTATTTGCCTTTTAGATAAAACAAATAGTTTATAAGTTATAGCAGAAACAAAAATTATTTTTATGTTTAGGTCATAATTTGGTCTGTAACTTAGGTTTTAATCAATAAAGAATAGTTACTTTGGTGTTTCATTTTAGAGAATGGTGTCCCCTAGATGTACGTAAAATCTTATTAAAATAGATTCAGTAGTTTAGAAAATATAAGCAGATGAAGTTCAAAGTACGTCTAGGAGGCACTAAAATTCTAGGTTTATACTACGATATCTAGGTAATCGTAAAGTTTCGAGTTATAGTATAGATATTTCATGTTTAGGTAACATCGATACCTATCTAACGGTACCTAGATGATTATTGTATTATTTAAATTGACGTAGTTATAACCAGAAATGTAATGTTTTGATAATGAAAATAAAGTTTGTACGAGGTGTTTTGCACACGGCACTAACCGAGGCAAATGGTATATAAGCGCGCGCGCGCGGACACAGATCGTTCACTGTTAATCAGTACCCCATAGAAGACTCTTCAAGCCTCAACACCTAATGGCCTAAGCAGAACACCTCAAGCATTGAACCAAGACCGTTTGTTTTACTTCAGTATGCCCCTATAGTGAAGCCCTACGCGACGTCTTCGAAGATCAGCGCTGTATCCGGAACCTATAGGTGTAGGACGACAGCGGGTCGTTCATAGATCTACACAACACACTCGTGTTGGGTTCGATTACCGCCCGTCCGGCACAATATCGCTCTAACTCATTGTAACTGTGACGTAATTGTAATATTACCGATTCGCAATGAGCCTTTTCTTCTGTTTTGTTGCAAATATCTTCTAAATAGTTTATATATTTCTGAAGTAGGTTTTTTCCTTGCCAGTAAGGTTGTACATCGTAATAAACTACTAGCTTCCATTCGTCTCTAATAAAGTGTACAGTAGACATTCTGTCAAAATAAAGAGACTGACTATTGTTTAAGTTTACGATTTTATGTGTGCACTGTACGGACGATATTAAACACGTAAATAACAATAGTGCCATGGTTATAAAATGGTACATGCCTTTATTGGTTCCCCTTTTTGACGTGTTTTTTGGTTGTGGTGATTCATCGCTTGAATCGTTGGTGTTACATAACTGACTGTCATTTTGATTTGGTTGGTTTATATCTTTGTTTATTGGTAACAAAGATAACTTCACGATTGGTCTTCTTATAATCCCACTCTTGGTCTTAAGCGAAACTACTCTAACTAATCCATCCTTACCCGTATGGAGCTTCACCACTCTGCCTAGAGCCCACTTGCCCGGAGGCAGATTAACATCATGTATAATGGCGATATCGCCTATCTCCATGTTTGGTTGGGAACGCTGCCACTTAGAGCGAGCGTTTAATTGAGTTAAATACTCTGTTCTCCACCGTTTCCAGACATCTTGGTATATTTTTTGTGTGAGCTGCCATCTGGTGCGTAAATCCTTTTCAGTTTCTGCAATGGTTAATGTTGGTCCACCAGAAAGAAAATGCGCAGGTGTGAGTGGATCTAAGTCTTCCGGGTCTTCGTTTAGTGGGCATAGAGGTCTTGAATTAAGACAGCCTTCTAGTTGTGTAAGTAGCGTAGAAAACTCCTCGTAGGTCAACTTTTGTTCTCCTATGACTCTTTTCATATGGTACTTAAGACTTTTCACAGCGGCTTCCCACAGACCGCCGGCACTAGGCCATGATGGCGCATTGAAATGCCATTAAATCTGCATATCTGCTAGTTCGTAGTAAAATTGGTCATTTAAAATAAGTTTTTGGTTATTCGCCTCTTCCTGTAATAATCTATTTGTTTTAACAAAATTGGTCCCGTTGTCACTGTACATGTGACCGGGTGTTCCTCGCCTCGCAGCAAATCTGCGAAGAGCGGCTATGAAAGCCGACGCAGTAAGGTCAGATACAAGCTCCAAATGGATGGCCTTGGTCGCCATGCAAATAAACACTGCGATGTATCCTTTTGTACACCTCACTCCACGTCCTTTGGCTGACTTAACATCTACAAAGCCTGTAAAATCAACCCCTGTATCGTAGAAAGGTCGAATTATGTTGGTTCTGGCCGCCGGTAAATCTCCCATCAACTGGTTGTGTTTATAAGGACTATTTTTTCGGCAAATGACGCATTGTCGAAGTCTCTTCTTAACAGCATTATTGCCACCTATTGTCCAATATTGCTGACGTAATGAAGCCAATGTTAAGCGTGCGCCCCCATGGAAAGTCATTCTATGGGCTTGGTCAATAAGCATATCTGTTAAGTGGTGGTTACGTGGTAATATGGAAGGATGCTTCATATTGGTTTGAATGGCCGCGTTTGTAATTCGACCCCCTATTCTCAAAATTCCTTGGTCATCAATAAATGGGCGTAATTTTATTAATTTACTCTTTGGCATAGGTTCATGGTGTTATTTAATATAAGAAATATCATCTGCGAATTCCAAATTTTGTACATGCTTAATTAACATATTTTTTGCCTTTCTTAATTCTGGTATAGTTAAATATGTAGTTTTGTTTTGCAATTGTGACGTCATTCGTAGTGCCCATGCAAGTACACGTGACGTCCGCATAAAATCGCTGTATCTGTTTAATATGGTGTCAATGACTGTATTTTCATACTTTGTAGTAGCAATATTTATTACAATAGATTTTTTAACTTCGTCATTGGTATGGTATGTGGTCTTTTTTATGGTCTTGTCGTCAAAAGAAGTAAGCCAGGTTGGTCCCTGCCACCATATATGGTGCTTGATTAGTTGTTGCGTGGTAATGCCTCTACTTGCGCAGTCAGCAGGATTATCCTGTGACTTTACATATTGCCAACACGCTGATGGTACAACTTCCACGACTTTCTGCACTCTATTTGCCACGAATGGCTTCCAACGATTGGGATCACCGTTTAGCCATCCCAGTACAGCTGTCGAATCTGACCAACCGAACATTTTAATATTGAAATTACATAATGACTGACAAATGTTTTTCATTAATTTAGCTAGTAAAACCGCAGCACACAGCTCTAATCTTGGTAGAGATATCGACGGTGTAGAATCAATAAATAGTATCTACAAAAAGTCAACTTTACAATAGGCGATAAAAACCATATTCGGTTGACTTTTTTTTATTTTGGTCTATTGCTTTTCTTAAAGATAAACAAAGCAGATTTCAAATACAGAATGGGAGATATGTTAGTGAAAACTTTACATCTTTCTTATATCTTCTTTCTTTTCTTTTTCTTTTCTGTACTTAAAATGAATTGCCAGTAAAATTTACGCAAGAATTGTTAATAGGTATTGCAAGATGTAATTATTTCACAAAATTGATTAAAAACGGACATACGACCTTTACGGGCCTATGCATTACTCTATTTTACGTACAATTATGCAAAAAACGAAAAATCGCCAAAATGTTAGTTATTATTTATTGATTCTTCACCGTCGATATGGTTTTCTTTGCTGGTACAAGACGTGCCTTGGCAGCTACGATGACTATTGAGGGCTTTGTGTCGTTACTTTTAGTGACCCTGCAGTAAATAACACAGGCATAGGCCTTTTCCGAAGCGTCACAGTACCCGTGCAATTCTATGGTGCTCCCTTTGTTGCATTGTAGCCATCGCTGGACCTTAACGTAGTTTATGTTGTCTAAGTCTTCTCTTATGGTATTCCACTTAGCTGTAATAACATCTGGCACCAAATCATCCCATTGTAAGTTGAGTAGCCATACTTCTTGAAATAACAACTTAAGTTTGGTTGTAACAGGTGACAGCCATCCAAGAGGATCGAAGATCTTAGATATACTTGAAAGCAGAGTTCTTTTGGTCAGCTTGGTGGGTGTTTCTAATTTCAACTGAATGTGAAGTGGTCCTTTTGTGGTCGCCACTGTAACCCTAAGGCCTTGGTTGACTCTTGATGTTTGAAAATATATGCATCATCAAGTACATCCCTGGAGTTACACGTCTCCAATAGTTCTGGCTTATTGGAGGACCACTTTCTAAGGTTAAACCCTCCTGAGCGTAGAAGAGCTATAAGGTCCTTTATTAATTGTTTCGCAGATTGAAGGTCCTGATGACCATGGAGAATATCATCCATGTAAAAGCTGGTTTCCACAGCTTCTGCTGCTTCTTTAAACTGGTTAACTCCATCTTTGGCCAGCTGTTTAAGCGTCATCATTGCTAAAAATGGTGCAGCCTTGGTGCTGTATGTTACGGTGGCCAACTGGTATTCCTGGAGGGATTGCTTAGGATGATCACGCCAAACAATTTTCTGTAAAGCTTGGTCATCTTGGTGTACGAGTATCTGCCGAAACATTTTTTCGATGTCAGCAGTAAAAGCTATTTGGTATTGTCTCCAACTAACTATCAACGAGAATAAATCCTTTTGTAAATTTGGGCCACTGTACATGAGATCGTTTAATGAATAGCCTGACGATGTTTTGGCTGACGCGTTAAAAACGACACGTGTGGCAGTAGTCATTGACTCAAGTCGCAATACACAATGGTGCGGTAAATAAAATGCCGGTGTCTGGTTACCGGTGCATTTGTGCATATGTTTTAATTGTAAATATTCACGTATAAATTCTTTATAATTATTTGCAATAGTTATATTTCTACTAATTTTTTTCTCTAAATGACGAAATTGGGCTACGGCCTTGGTTTTAGATTCACCCAATTTTTCTAAGACATCTGGTTTAAGTGGTAATCTAACAACGTAGCGCCCATCTGGTTGGCGTTTCGTTGACAACTGGTAGTGTTCATCAACTGTGACAACATTACAATAACTTTGAGGACGAACGGTGCCGCTTAAAATCCATCCAAACTTGGTTTGTTGCTCAATTGCCTGAGATGCGTCGTTACGAATGATACCTGGTAAAATAATCAACTCGTATACCTCCACACTCAATATTAAATCAATTGGTCTACTTTGATTGTATTCGGGGTCCGCTAATTGCAAATTATCTAAGCGTTTCCATAATGGTTTAGTGAATGATTGGTTTGGTAAGTTGCCTACTACGTGCTTCATGACGTAGGCTTCCGTATTGAGGGTAAAATTATTGTATAAAGAACTTATGGTAATCTTTATAACTCCCTTACTATTGTTTGTCTTGGCACCAACGCCTACTACCAAGCAGTTACATTTAATGCGGGGTAGACCTAATATCTGTGCTGCATTCTCTGTGATAAGCGATGATTCGGCACAAGGGTCGATAAGAGCACGCATGGTGTGATAACAACCGTTTACGGACTTGATATTGACTTTGGCAGTCGCTAACAATTTTGACCTTACTTTTAAAATTTGCATTTTTTGAGAATTCGGTAAACATTTGTTGTTGTGAATGGTTTCATAAAATAAGTCTTTAAATGAAATCCATTGTTGGTAATTGCCGTTAAATGTTGGTATATCTATTTTTGGCGTAGTTTTCTCCCGGTAGGAGACATTTTGCTGCTTACAGCCTTTTTTATATCGTTATATTTGCGTTCATACTCGTTAAAAACCCTGTCATATTCCTCGTTATTAACAATACTTTCATTATCGATTTCCCAATGCAAAGTGTCGATAACCGTCCATCTTGACTGCAAAGTTCTTAAGATATCTTCGAATTCCCATCGCTCCGATATGGTCTCGAGATCGATGGTATCTACTGTACGCAAAAACGCCTTAAAATTGGTTTTCTGCTTTCGCAGCATTTCGTCAACCTTACTAGAATTGCCACGTGACGTTGTTAAATTGGTTGTAAAAGAAGTACTGGGTTCGGCAGGAGTGTTAGAAATTTCCTGACGATCGGACTCTTTAGATAAAGGTGTAGCAGGTCTCAATAATGGTTTAAAGGGATCAGTAAGAGAATATTGCTTAATAAGCGCCTTTATGTCTTGGTAAAAGTTAAACGCCTTCTGATAATAATTTTCCTTAAAATACTTATGGTTGGAGTCGTCTAATTCGACAGATAACCTGTTATGATTTATCTGAAACTCACTCCAAAACGAATCTAATGTTGTTATTCTTTTCTCCAGATAAGCAGGAGTCTTGCGCTCCGGCCCATCTTTCTTGAAGTTGGTACGGAGGGTGTCCATTGCGGACATAATTTGATCTTGGGTGGCTAAGTGCACTAATCACTCGCGCGCACGTCCCGCCTTACGATCCGGCTCGAAGGACCACGATGTACGGGGTTTGGTGTCCGTACAGAGAGATTTATGTATGGTTCATAAATAAATGAGAGATGTAGTTAAGCACAACACTGGTTTATTGACTTAACCTTAATCTAAAATGGTATGGTTTTTAATGGTTAGATGAGCACACGCGAACCGTTTGGTGATCGAACGTGAACTAACAATTTATTAATTAAAACGGCGCGTGTTGGCGTAAACGCTGACTAAACGCAACGTGATGTACGATGTAAAGGCTCGTACAGATAGTAAACCACTATTCGGTACGGAGCACGTACTTCACGGTCAGAGAAGATGTGTCACGTAATATAAGGATCGCAGGTTCATGTTATAAGCGAAAGTTTAGTCCAACAAACGCAGGACTCGATAGTTTCTCGATAGACTTTGTTTTGATCATAATGGTGAACGTAATCAAATTAGGTTAGATCGCAACGATCAAAGGGCCGTTAGAGATTATAGAGGTCTGTATGAACATCAGTATAGTTTTAAAAGCGCTCAATTCTAAACTTTCTTACAAGTTTAGTGCACACGATAGGCTAAAAATGTCGATGTTGATAAGAATTTTGATAATGACGATGAGCAGAATTTAGTTTTGATTGTATAATCGATCAATCGATCGTATCGTACTAATCGAATTAAAGGTTATTTCGGCCGTATTCTGTTCGACCATGTAGTTATTACGTAGACATGGCCTGGTATACATTTTATCTCGTAAATACCTTGAATTGAAATAGAACTTACAAGTACCCTCATCATCGTGTAAATAAGGTCCCCATCATCAAGTTTCGAAATAGATAATCTAATTATGACGATGGCCAAATTCACGACTGACTGTTAGCAATACATCCGATGAACTGAATTTCATTAACGACCGATGGATTGTGCCCTGAAGTATCTGAAGGACTAGATACTATAGAAAAGAGATAAAAACGATTGTAAGGAACTTTTTGTTTTATAGTTCTCAAATTAGTATTGTGATAATTGTAAATGCTGTTTTTATTATTTTGATAGAGGTAGGTTTAGGTGATAAAATATTGAATAAACAGTTTTCTTTGTTTTAAAGTTATAGTTTATAGAATTTTGATGCCTTAACCTATCGAATGAAATTCAAGGAAATTTTACAATGGTAAAGTGTAGTTCATACGTTAGAATAACACATATAAAGGGATACATTATATCCGCGCGGGCGAAGCCGCTGACAACAGCTAGTATTAGAATGAATCTTCAGAATTTTAAAGTGCAAGATGCACATTATAGTAATGGACTGCTATGAGCGTCCAGTATTTCGAAGTGCAAGGTGCACATATAGGTAGTACTAAAGTGCAAGGTGCAAATGGCATAAAGTATTGAAGTGCAAGGTGCACAGATAAAAGTTTAGTAAAATGTGTAAAGCGAGAGGTGTGCGATACGCACAATCAATGTAAAGCTCAAGGTAAACGATGCATATAGTTTATGCCATGTGCAAGGTGTGGTAGGCATAACTATTGAATTGCGTAAAGTTTAGTATAATGTGTAAAGCGATAGGTGTGCGGTACACATAATCAATGTAAAGCTCGATGTAAGCGATGCATATAGTTTATGCCATGCGCAAGGTGTGGTAGGCATAACTATTGAATTACGCAAAGTTTAGTATAATATGTAAAGCGAGAGGTGTGCGATACACATAATCAATGTAAAGCTCGAGGTAAGCAATGCATATAGTTTATGCCATGCGCAAGGTGTGGTAGGCATAACTATTGAATTACGCAAAGTGTGTAGTATGTGTAAAGCGGGAGGTGTGTGAGAAACATAATCTATGTAAAGCGCAAGGTGCGCGATGCATAGGTATAATTTATGCTATGCGCAAAGTGTGCTAGGCATAATTAGTGAAATATGCAAAGTGAATAGAACCTAAGCGATATTGTGTCAAATCGTGCTGTGAACTCGCGAAAGCAGAGTACGGTTGAAAGTCAACCGAGTAAAGTGAATAGTGTAAGCGATGTTGTGTCATACTGTGTGAACTCACAAAATCAGAGTACGGTTGACCGTCAACCGACCGAAGTAAATAGTTTAAGCGATATTATGTCAAATTGTGTTGTGAACTCGCGAAAGCAGAGTACGGCTGACCGTCAGTCGAGTAAAGTGTATAGTGTAATTGATAGTGTAGCTAAAAAAAATTTCTTTTCAATTTAGAAGATGTATAGGTACTTAATTAATTTGTATCTTTTTCACCCGGGAGCATGACATCGGTGCAACCATACACTAAAAATCTGGAATTAATTGTGTTATAGTCTGGGTGTTTTCTATGTATTCTTAGTATGTATTAAAAAAAAAAAAGTATATATATGTATTATATTTCAGTTATCTAGTACCCATAACACAAGCTTAACTTGGGGCTAGATGACTGTGTGTGATAGTGTCCACATAACCATTTCATGGACACTACTGTTGACACAATAGATGTTTTGTTGTCATCGCGGCCGTGAACGTTTGCTGTCCCGGAAAGTGTTAAGTTGTGATTATTGTTTACAATTTAAATGCGGCAAATTATGTTCATATTCAGTGTACAATATTAAATTATAATAATAATAGTAGCAAAATTATTAATAACAATGTCAAATAGATTAATTACAAAGTCAAATTATTAATTTTGACGTCAGAATATTAATGCAATAATAATATTAGCTATCATAATGTCAAAATGTTTAGATTATGATATTAATTTCATATGTTATGTGTAGATTTCGCAGAAATTGTTTTGATGTGATTCAGGAACCTTTATAATGCATCTCGTTTGCGGGGACGCGAACATTTATCAGGATGGACGAACTGTTAGCATAATGAAACTAAAACTGTTATTTTATTAATACAATAGCTGTGCCCGCGACTTCGTCCGCGTGGAATAGTGATTTTGGGCAGCATCTTTTGGATATATCTTTTGGTTTGTTTTGAATTTAATTTATTAGACGTATAGCCATCGGGGATCAAAGCCATACAGGCTGCTAGGATTACTTACACGTGACAAATCTACATAAAGATGACCATGCGGAAAACAGCTAATATTTAGATCCATACTCACAACATTTAGTGTCTGACCTTAGGCTTTATTAATTGTCATCGCGAAACATAGGCTCACTGGAAACTGAACTCGTTTAAAACTAAACGGGAAATTGTTTAGAATGAGAGGGATCCGAGGAATAAAAACGCTATAAGTTTTTTTTTGTATATTAGCCTGCCAAAGTAACTCTACTCTGCCTGATGGTAAGCAGTCAGTGACTCAGTGGAATCCAGAAGTGGTGGACACCATTCCAAAAGCCAAACTACTGGTATGGTGGCCTCCACTATGGCGGTTTAGTGAGATGCTTTTTCACGCCCCGCTTAAATGACCCAGGATCAAAGTTAGATGGAAACTCATGCGCTGGCAAAGAGTTATAGGCTTTAATTGAGCGACAAAGGTATGAAGTGCTCAACCGTTTGGTTCGAGACCCTTTAGATTGCACTGTGAAAGGGTAGCACTTCAGTCCCGCACGTGTCGTTCTGGATAAAAAGGGAGGGGGTAGGATTAATTTAAAGAGCTCTTGAGAAGATAGATAGATAGATAGATAGAATATTCTTTATTGTACACTATTTAAAAGTTAACACAACATTGGACGATACAAAAACACAGTTATAATATGTAAGTTGTACAATGGGCGGTCTTATCGCTAAGAGCGATCTCTTCCAGACAACCTTTGGATGGATTTTGGTGTTGAATACTGTAGATAGTGGTGTAGATATGGTAAGTTACATAACACTTGTACATAGAGATAATTTCTATACTTATAGTGTAATAAACAATGCATACATATATATAAATATAATATTTATATATATATATATATATATATATATATATATATATAAATATAATATAATACCTAATTAAATAAATACATACACACATATATATTATATATATATATATATTATATATATATATATATATTATATATATATATATATATATATAACTATATATTACATAAATAAATGAATAAGAAAGATTTATTTTATAGTTGCGTCAAATAAAGCTTTTTAATCATATTTTTAAAAATGTTCAATGATTGAGCTTGTCTCACTTCGAGCGGCAATGCATTCCACAAACGAATAGCCACAACAGTAAAATGAATGATCAATAAATACCGTAGAATGCATTGGTATATTTAACTTTAGATTCTCTGATGATCGTAAGTTTTTCTTATGTGTGTCACAGAGGAACTCAAAACGTTCTTTAAGATAAGAAGGTGTCGAAGGGTTAAACAATATATTGTATAATAGTGAAAGGATATGAGCATTCCGGCGAAGTCGTATTGGTAACCACTTGAGCTTTTTGCGAAACTCGGAGACATGATCATACTTGCGTAGACCAAATATAAATCTTATACAAACATTTTGAAGTCGCTCAAGTTTGTTTAATTGGTTCTCGGTAAGATCTGGATAGCTGGCATCCGCATAGTCAAGGATGGGAAGTAATAGGGAATTTGCAAGTGCAATTTTGGTGGCAGTAGGAAGAAAGTTCCGCAATCTCCTCAATGAGCCTGCAGCAGCAAAAATTTTGCGGCTCACTTCCTGCAGCTGTGCGTCCCGTGATAATTCAGTGTCAATGGATGGGCCTAAATCTTTGACCTTGCTGCTAAAGGGAACTACGGTACCATCAAAGACAACTTGTGGTAGCTGCGAGTAAATAATTTGAGAGAGCTTCCTGGAGCTGCCAACAACAATAACCTGCGTTTTCACTGGATTTATTTTTAGTCCATACGATCTGCTCCAGTCACTAACACGAACTAGGTCTTGATTTATGATGCCTATTGTTTCGGACAGCTTGTCAAGTGGACCTTGTGAGTGTATTTGAAGATCATCTGCATAGAGGTGGTAGGCAGAAGTAAGTCTATTTGAGATGGAATTAATAAATATTGCGAAAAGTAGAGGAGATAGAACGCCACCCTGGGGCACTCCGACATGTGTCCCGCACCAAGAGGAAACAACATCCTCAACGCGAGTACAGTGCCGGCGGCCACTCAGGTAACTGCGAAACCAATCAATTACTGTTGGAGATATGTTAATCGAGCGCAGTATGTTGATTAGAATGTCGAAATCTACTGAGTTGAATGCATTTGAAAAATCCAGGAGAGTAAGGACAGTAAGATTTCCACATTCCATGCCGAGTCTTATGTCGTCCGTAATATTCACCAGGGATGTGACAGTACTATGGCCAGGGCGGAAACCGGACTGGAATGGGTTATGGAGATTATAGGTTAATAGAAATGTGCTTAGCTGGCCATGTACGGACGCCGCCGTGGGGCGTTCCGGGATCTCCAGCCACCGTAGGAGGATGCCTGCGGGCGGCGATTGGGCAATCGCCGCTCGAACAGCACAGGCCCGAGAAGGCGGCGTACGTGTTCCACGAACGCCTCTCGATGGAGGAAGGGGGGCTAGGCCCCCTAAATCGGACGGGGCCCGCTCACGTTGAGCGGGCCGTGGCCCGTCGGGGTCGCGGATGAATGCGCGAGCGTCTCCCGTGACCCCGGCACTCTGGCCGTCTGGAGGAACACCGTGGGTTTTAGTCGGTATGCCGGCCGCTGTCTCATTGTGGCCGGAGAGTCCGACATAACCCCCGCCTCGCCCAGGCGGGTGCGTACTCGTAATGAGTTTCCCACGAAAAAAAAAAAAAAAAAAAAAAAGGCGCTCGAGGACCTTGGAAAGGAAAGGCAGGATGGAGATAGGTCGGTAATCGGAGAATGTTGTAGGATTAGGTTTTTTAGGTATGGGTGTAATTGTGCATTTTTCCACATAGCTGGAAAAACACCACTGGATAGGGAGAAGTTGAGGATGTGACATATAATAGGAAGAATTTGGTCAAGGATGGGAAGGATCATATTACGGCTGACACAGTCACTTCCAACAGCGTTAGATGTGATCGCCATAATGCTCTTCTTAACATCACAATCAGTAAATTGACTAAAAACAAATGGATCATAGCTAGGAGTTGGAAGAGACGAAAGAAAATTAATTGTATTTTGTTTAGTTGTCCTATCGAAGTTGGACGAAGCAGAGAAATGTTTATTGAGTGAATCAATGTTTAAAGTGCTAGGAATATTGCTATTACGAGATTTGCCAACTCCTAATGTTTTAAGAAATTTCCAAACCTTCGCTGGATCACCATTTTGAACCGAACTATGTATATGCTGGCGTTGTGCATCCTTACACACCCTATTGCAGTGATTTCGAGCTGTGATATACTTATCAAAATTTACCTCACTAGGCCTAGTCTTCTATTTGTATTTAGCGGCAGCCTTCTTTGCCATGAGCAACCTTATTTCATCTGTTAGCCATGGTGTCGGCGCATGTTTAAGTTTGACTGGTCGTGCATGTTTATCATACAAGTGTAATATGGCCGTCGTAAAAAAATTCAGCTTTTCGTCAACAGAATCAGACAGAATGAGAGGTTGCCAGTCGATATTGTTGGCATCTCCACGAAGATCCTCAACGTCCATGCCACCAAAATTGCGTTGCATGAGGATTTTAGACCTTGCCTTTGGTGGACGAATTTTGTAGGAGAGGTAGACTAAATCGTGATAAGAGAACATATCGGCTGGGCATTGACCATGCTTAGCGACATACTCTCTTGATGATACCAACATAAGGTCTAGAAGTGAAGGAATACAATTAGGGAAATGATGAGTGGCACTAAGAGAAAGGATTTGTAGGTTACAGGATTCTACTATGGAAGTAAGAGAAGAGGACCGGGAATCATTTTTAAGAAGACAAGTATTGAAATCACCCATAATAATAGTATGATTGTAAGAGGGAATAAGATTTTCGAGCAGGTTTTCAAAGGAGGAAAAAAAGTCTATGCGTAGTGAGGGAGAATAATATACACCGAGAAGGATTTTAGTGTGATGAAGTTTCACCTCAACAAAGAGATGCTCGCCGGCTTTAGCCGGTGGCGGCTGTGGTGACATACTAATGATGTTGTAGGAAATATGTGACCGAATATATATGGCAACACCGCCGCCTGCACCAGTGGCACGATCATTTCGTATAAGGTGGAACCCAGGGAGGGAATAGCAATTGGACGGGAGACATGGTTTAAGCCAGGACTCAGACACGAGTACTGCATGTACATTCTTACAGTCAAAGCTTGTCAGCATATCCGCGAAATGTGCCGGAATACTTTGGGCATTGATGTGAACAACATTGAAATTCTTAGATTCATCAGAAAAATGTACATCTAAAGTTTCGGATAGTGACGGTATGCTTACGAAGCTACCGTCCCCGTCGCTATCACTGTCAGCAGAGAAAAAGCTTTCATTATTGCTATCTAACATAATATAATAACCTAGTTACACACAATAATAAATAAATATACCTATTATATTATATAAAATTAAAATAAATAATTTAAACACAAAAAAATACGTTATTCAGAAGATAAAATAACAAATAAATCTTTCATCCACCTGCCAGTTTTGTGTAGAAAAAAATACGCAACAGACAAAACAAGATGTTAAAGATATAGCAACAAAAAAAATTAAACCATTTACTGGGTATTTATAAATAATGCTAAATTAAATAATAGGTGTAAACATTTACAAACTAAAACATTTTTAGGTGTAAAGTAAAATAATTAAAACAATAAACGGAACGTAGAGGAAATACCAAGAGAGAAACGGAACGTGAAAAGTGATAGCACAGTTTGACAGATTAATTTAATTGACATTAATGTTGTTCAAAAGTTTGTAAAGTTGAAAATTGAAATTACGAAGGTATACAGAAAGGGATGTTAACATATTAAAGTAAAGGAGGTAGAAAGTGTAGAAGACAATAAATTACCCAGCAATGTTGTGTTGTGGTGGATTATTTCCTTGCTGCAGCTCTTTTTGCTTTTGGTTTCTTGACCGGAGGCTTCTCGATGTCCGAGCACTTGATTCGGTTTAGATCGCCGGGCGAAGTAATACGATGCCGGTTACCATCACCATCAACAACATAGACGGCACCCTCTCTTGTCCATCAATTTGTTACACCGAACTTCTCTCTAGCAGCCATGAATGTACTATGGCGCGGTCGGGTCAGGAACTCAGATACCGTAATGCCTGTGCCTTTGAGTTTGGTCTTAGCCAACCAAATACTGTGTCGCACCACAGTACTTTGAAGCTTAACCAGAATGGGGCGCGGCTTTTGTGTCGAACTTTCTTCCCATTCGATGGCAACGTTGAATATCCCCAGCTGTGAAATTATCAATTTTGAGACGTTCTTGTACAATTTGACTGACCACTTGAGAAGTTTCTTCACTTTTTTGCTCCTTTAAGCCGTGGAGAAGCAGCATCTTACGACGACTGCGTGTCTCAGTACTGTCCACCTGATGAGCCAAAGTCTGCAGCTGTGTTGAGAATAATTGCAACGTTTTCACCACAAAGTTCTTGAACGCTGCAAAGTCTTCGGATAGACTGCCTGTGTCTCCTGGGGTCTTTTCCTTAAGATCCGCTTCAAATTTCGCCATCCTTTCATTAAAATATATCTGCATATCAAATAAGGAAACTTCGATGGAATCCTCTTATTTGTGCAGTGTTGTGTAGTGCTTCAGTGAGTTTTTATGAGAAGATAACACAAAACTTGCAGGTATTGGATGCTAATTAATTATATTTATCATTTATATTTATATTATAACTAGTATATTATTTAATTTTTAATTAATTGTAGAGTTAATAAAATTCTATGACTTGCACCTTTAACTACCCACAAGGGAAAAAAAAAGAGAAGACTCCGTGGTAAAGGCGATAGAAGATGGCCATTGAGGAAGCGATGTCTCTTCGCAGCTGTAAAGGCTCAAGTGGCCTCCGGGCTTCCGATGATACGGACTGCTCGCAAAGGGATTATGCGCAACCTGGTGGGGCAGCGTCTTAGGGTGGTAATTTTTTTTTTTTTTTTATTTTAGCCTACCAAAGGGACTCCACCCCGCCTGATGGTAAGCAGTCAGTGGAATCCAGAATGGGTGGCCACCATACCAAAAGCCATCGTTTGAAACTGCTGGTATGGTGGCCTCCACTATGGCGGCTGGAAATGGGGTTAGGGGAGTGAAGGAAGTGAGGAAAGAGGAAAGGGGGAAATTGCGCCCCCGGCACTCACACTCACCGAACGAAACGCAGTAGTACGAATACTACTTCCCCGGACGATCCGGCCCATTCATGCTAAAACCAGCTTGGATCTACTACCGTAATTCTACGGTTAGGTCTAATTGGGCCCCTGTACAATGCCGCGGGCGACCAGCGGCACCACCGTTTATACGGGTCTCCCTGGCCGGCGGGTTGACCCACACTACCCACACAATGACTCCACGGATACTCAGCTGGTCCCACACATGCTGCATCAGTTGGGCCTCCGGCTCTCGCACTTACCGAACGAAACGCAATAATATGGATACTATTACTGTTACAACGATCTTCTATGAGAGGGTAGTACTTCCCTGGTCGATCCGACTCATTCGTGCTGAAACCAGCTCAAATCGACTACTACTATTTCGTAATTCACTTTAATTCCACCTATTCCGTAATGAGACGTGTTAACAAACATGTTTTTATCACAAAAAATAGAATTAAAATAAGTCCAGAAAAATATAAATCTAACTTTTATTTACATTTTAACTGATAAAGTATTTACATTTTAATAAAGAAATAAGACGTGTTAAACTAACTTAAAAACACGCCAACCTAAGCTAAATGCATACCACATGTATGACGTGATTATTTAAATTGGCATAATTTTTTTATTCATGAACCGATTGACATGAAACAAACACTAAATGTTAAGTGAAGCTTACCACAATGTATCAGTGAAAACCATATTTAAATCGGATAAGCCGTTTTTGAGATTAGCGTGAACAAACGCACAGACTAACAGACAAATAGACAAAAATTGTAACAATCATTGTTTTAAGTTCTGTTTGCGTTGATAAAGGTCCCAATAATATTTTTTCTCATATATCTTCCATGTACAGACCAGCGACCGGTTACATTTTTATTATATGTATATAGATATAGATTTGTACAAAAAGTTATAAATTTGAGTAATTGATTTGTTGTAGCGGAAGTTTTTAAATGTATGTAAAACAAAAGTAATAATTATGTTACCTAAAATTGTATAATACTATTAATTTTATGTGTATTATTGGCCATTGTAAAGTTAGTTCTAACAATTCGGTGCCAGAACGATATCCGGCCATATTGCATTTTAAATAATTCTAGTCAAATTAGTAACACAGATGTCAACCTGTTAAGACTGGAACTATATGATAATCAGTCGTCGTTCGGTTACCGAGTAGAAAGGACGTGCTAACTCGAAATTGTAATTATTGTAATAACCTGGTAATTTAAAAGAGTGGCGTGAGTTTCTTGCCAGTTCTTCTTATGGCCCTACTCTAAGCCGGCGAACTGGCTAGTGTGTATTATACCAACAAACCTAAACAATGAATGAATATATTATAACAAATATTATATAAATAAGTAGGTGCAGAAAAAGTCGAAAGTGTTTTTAAAAGCTCAGTTTTAATTTAATTAATATACATAAAATAATCACATTATTTACAATAATCTTGTGTGCTAAGACTATATACAGTTACGTTTGTGAAGACATAAACACTCATTTATGTAAGTTACAACACCACAAGAGACACCACCTGCCAGCGTAACACTGTATCACTGACATTACACTTGAAAGTCATTACAACACAAAAGATTCATCACAATGTCTCAACTTGAGGATATCAGATCAGCACAGGAGAGTTTAGAGGAGAGCTGCACAAAGAAAATAGCCGAGCTGGAAGCACAACTGCACTCGGGTGGTCAGGCGAAGGAGACAGTAGCAAAGGTGGCTGAAGAGTTCCGGACCTTCAGGGAACTCATATTCTCCATGCTCAAGATACTCAGGCAGCAAATAAGTGAGTACTCCCGTATGGTCGACGCAGTGGAGACCAGACACCGGCGCAAGGCGCTCATCTTCCTGGGAGTAGCTGAGAGGAAGAACGAAGATTGCCAATCTGTGGTCCTAGACATCTGCCAAAAAATGGGGCAGAAGGATGTCACTGCATGTAGCATCAGCGTCTGCCATAGGCTCGGAGCTCAAAGCAAAGATCACCACCGCCCAGTTCTAGTCAGGTTTGCTAGTCTGGATCTTAAATCAGCAGTTTGGAGAGCCAAATCTAGGTTGAAGGGCACCTCGGTTTCGATTCGAGAGTTTCTTACAAGGCCACGACAGACGGTATTTGTTAAAGCCAGACAGCACTTTGGCTTGCGATCTTGCTGGACTCAGGACGGCGTTATCGTCGTAGCAGTTAATGGAAGCCGTTTCAAGATCACGACCGCCGACGAGCTGAGGGCATTAACATCAAGGCATCCCAAGGTTACGAGCGTGTCGTCACTAGCGGCCAAAACTGGCGCCGCACTGTGGTCTGAAAATCGACCTCCATAGACATAGAAATGAAAGTTGCTAGATGTTCGTTTTGTTGACAGATATGGCTTCTATTAGCTATTATACACATAACAATGTCGTCTGAGCTAACTCCGCACAGAAATGAATTTATTATAAGGTTTTTTCGAAAAAAATGTATGGAGCTAGCATGAAAAATCTGAATATCTCTGAACTTGCAAGGAAAACCGTAATATCCTCAGAGATGGTTATAGGACTAATTATTTGTGATTTTTTGACAGACTTCATATAACGGTACCTGCTGCAGATTTTTTTTTAAAAATCATCTAATTTTTAATTAATTTTTTTTAACATTAAACGATTTGTTTTATTGTAAAAGTAAAGAAACAACACGTTATATGCATACTTAGAGCATTAAACCAACAGGAGTGGACACGCGCTCTATTTCCCTTGCGCAAAAGTCTGCCACTTTCGGCGGGGGACGGGGTAACGCGAGCAACGCACACTAATTACAATGTTAACTACTAATGCATTTTTAAATCGCGTCGTTATACACGCACACAATAAAATTATTACACACTAGCTTAAACTAAACACACACAATCACATTCACACACAGGGACATCTATCAGTTTACGCTTCCTTAGCGTAAAACAATTAGAGCTTGACTCTGTCGATATTTAGTATCGATGTTTACGATTTCATATAAGTACGCGAAACATTTAATTATTTTCATGATTATTATGTTTGCTTATTAAAATGAGCATTATCTTATATTATATAGAACAGTTTTAGGTAATAATAATCTATTATAATTTTAAGGTTTTTTTTTTATTTAAGCACTTTGAAATAGATGAAAGTAAAGTAAATAGTTCATAAACATGAATTAACTAGAAGTAATTCTGTTAATTCATGTTTATGTCAATATTACAGGAAGAATAAAACAGTGTTTCTAACTAGCACACTTTTTTGTAATTATTATCAAAAAAGCCCGTCATACGGTCCGGCTAAATTTATTTGTTAAACATTGTTCGACAAACAAATCTGGTTATGCGGTCGGGCTCTCCTACTATGTTTACTAATGTTTATTCAATACTTCCGATCCCTGATAGTACGGAACCCTCGGCGCGCGAGTCCTACTGGCATTTAGCCGTTTTTTTTGAAGTTATACTTTTTTGGCGCGATTGGGAAAAATGATGAGAGTGAATTTTTACGATGCGCGCGCACACCGACAGAAAAAAGCAACACCCTGAAGTTAGTTGCGGATCTTTGTGTGTCGTATCAGTACAAATAATCTGTGTGAATAAATAAAAAATATATTGGCGTTTATATCAATTCAAATATTTATGTATGTATGCGTTGTATTATTATTTGGTATTTTTGGATTGTTATGCCAAAGAAGTATAACTTCTTACGTGCGTACATGGGTACCCACTCTTTTTTTTTTATTTTACTACTGCGCACAAGGATGTATGTTCAATAACCACCACCTGTTGAAATTTGTTCTAGTGTGGATTAAAGATTGTAATTAATTATCACGTGTCAATTTTACGTGTATTATTCCTAAGTATGTATGTATATTCAAACCAAATAATACTTTGAATTAATTGTCTGTTGCTATTAAATTTCGTTCCAACTAAGCAGAGCTTGTAATTGGAGGATTTTGTTCTGATTACATAGTAACAAGACACTGACATGAGAATGTATGAGTAGATTTTTATTAGAGAGATATTTTATCTGTTCAGATAACAAAAAACAACAGAATATATTTCAGAAAGTCTTTATTTAAGTAGGTAATAAAATACTGAAAAACTGTGCAATTTAAATTAACCTTATAAATCTAGTTTAACTAATCCTAGGTAATGCAATAAGAGGAGGTAGCGCACAGCGAGTTTACTTGCTAAAAACTGAGCTCTCCGCCGCTTGGGGGGTAGGGAGGAGGTAGCAGTGCTGGCAGCACAGAAGGCTTTGTCTTTTAAGCTGTTAGTCAGATACTTGTACGCTTAGGAACCCACTTATATGGTTCCTACAATATTGGACCTAAGCGACTCGAGGCGCTGCTTCTTTTGAAAATCTAAAACAAACAAAAAAAAAATTAATTTAATACTGGAAAACCAATATCGATATTTGTGATTAAACTGTCTCATCTCTAATTATGTTAAAGTGTGACCAGTTTCTTAAAAATAAATACGCTTATTTTTGTAAGAAATGAGCAATTATCTTTCGGAATAAAGTGCACTAATCTTGTATATTTGGATTTATAATCTCATTTTACTTGTTCATTTAATATTATTTTGTGCATTACTTGGTAAAAAAAACATTGGTTTTAATTAAAAATAAATAAATATGGGAACGGTGACACAATAATGTACATCCAAAATGAAACTTATTAGATATGTCAACAAGGCGAGATATAAAAAAGGAAAGGTTAGTTTTTATGTTAATTCAACTTAAAATATTACCCCAGATTGGAGAGTATTGATGATAAGCCTGGCAACACTTGTTGATTAGCATTTTATTTGGTTAAATTGCTAATTTAATGCCTTATTTAATAATATTAGAACAAAATAATACTTACAGGCGCGCTAATAATAGGCATTAAATAAAAAGAAAAATAAATTAAAAAGGTATTTTTTAATAGTTGATAAAATTTATATAAAACAAAACATAGGTACAAAAGTATGCAAAAATATAAATAGGTACAAGAATAGTAATATAAAATATTTAAAAATAAATCAATTGCAAAACATAGTTACGTACCAAAGCTAAATAACGAAAGATCATGAAAAAATTACATTGAATAGAATTATAATTAAAAGCACAAAAAGTTTCTAGTTTTCCTTATCACTCTCGTCGATTTCTGAATCAGAATCTAGATTGCCTACAAACTCAAAGTCAGTTTCTTGAAACTGAATTAAATTGAGGGTTTCAGGAAATAAATCCTCCTTTTTCTTGGCATCTAACTTGGGCCTTTGTACATTTATAAAAGGATCCGAAGAAACAACTAACATATTAAGGATATCATGATTCGAATCTTGCCTGCTCTTTTTCTGCGAATGATGTTCCCGAAACCTCCTAAAATCTTTATTGCGAGACTCGGATGCTTCTTCCGAGAGACTTCCTATGGGTACAACATCATTCTTCTCGATTATGTCTGCCCCGTGTATAAGTAATTTGTGGACGGTTGATGACATATAGTACCAGTCATATAATTCCACGTACCTCTCTGCTGTTTTGAAGGCATAATCTTTAAATTTAATTATATCTACTTTTTCCCCGGAAGTTATTGCCTGTAAAATCACAGCAAATTTTCTTATTAGTTCTTCGTCCAACCCAGTAATGGCTGCAGTTTTATGGGGAAATTTGAAAAACTTTCTTGCAGTGTTGCCGTCATTAGTAGTTCCGGAACCTTGTTTAACAATGTCAATCAATAGATTTAATTCGTCTTTAAATTTGTCTTGAATAATCTTTTTTCTCTTACTTAGCATTTCTTTGTGCTCGTTACCTCTCGCAGCCCATTCTTTAAAATCTAGTCTATACGAAATATGTAGTAAACATTCCATACAATTTATACGGGCGTGTAGAGATGACAATCCAAACTCGTATATGTCAGAAGATACGGTCTTTGCTGTTACTACACCCAAACGGTTCATTTCTGTCGGTTTTGTTAAACACAAATAGCATGATGAACTTGATCTGGCTTGAGACAAATACGTGCAGACTTTACCATCGACCATCGATATTATTGCACTCTGTAGGAATGAGAGCCTTAATTTCTTCATCCATTTGTCGTTTGTGTTCGATGACTACTGCTTCGCTTTCCTTCACAAAAGTAAATTGAACTGGACGACAATACATTGCTGAGCATGGTTTTGGGTTCATCCACAAAGTATTGTCTCCATCAGTCAGTTTTAGTGGCACCAAGGAAGTCATGAAAATACTTGAATCGTCTTGATCGCTATCCATTTTCTGCTTGTATCGGCTTTGGTTTGACGCACCATCGAAACCCCATTTAGATATCAATTTTAAATCCTTATTTTGCACATCATCGTTAGGAAAACTTTGGAGGATTCTTTTGACCGTAATGTCGAGTAAAGCTTGAAGGGTTATTCTTGCCGATGAATCGGTCACTAACACTGATTGCTTCGGAGGATAGCATGCCAGCTTGGTTTGTTGCACTTTATAGTAGGATGGATAAATATCTTTTCTACCTTCCCGAATAGCTGACTCTCGTAAAGTGATGTATTGCCACTTTGATAATTTTAATGAAAGGAGTAATCCAAGTGCTTTTTCTGGTGTAAATAAGATAGTTTTCACCGGTTGCTTAAGCGTTTCCTTAATTTTAGAGGCTGCTTCAGGATGTTTCAGCATATATTCGATTACAGATGCGATATCCTCACAACCTTCTTCCTTAAAACGCGCTGCTGCTGTATGTGCCAATTCACTGGGATTGTCAGTTTTATGCTCATTAGATCTTCTCTTCTTCTGTTTGCTTCCCAGATCTTCGAATGGTTTTCGAGACCTCTTTGTCATTGTACCAACAGAGTATGATGTTGAGGGTTCTGGAAAGACAAACGTCTAGGCGGGATATAACTTCACTAAACAATACTTCATGATCAAATGAAGTACTCTTACATTTTAGAAGAACGAATAGGTCTAAATTGGTATTTAAACTTTCCATTATAAAATTTCACAGTGATATGTTAGGGGTAACAAAGCTTAGAATAAACTAAATTATGATGCAAAATGTTAACCCTTTTATATTTCAGTCCAACATTAACGACCTCATTAGACAGTTGTCGAAAATATTTCTTAGAACTCGTAACATGTCTAATTAACTATTTAAGTTACTTATGTACTTACCTGTAAGATTTTAATTAGTGTAATCCGTAGTTACCATTGTGCGACATTGCAAATCACTTAATCTCTTATTCAGAACTCATTAGAAGGCTAATTTATTATTCAGTAGTTTACCTGTATGCAAAGTTCAGTAATGGTATCCAATTAACTGTTTTAAAACATATATACTATGTTAGGCAAAAATAAATTTCTTGATATTTTAACAAATAACTGGCGAAGATTTAGTATTATATGCATATAACGTGTTGTTTCTTTACTTATACACCAAAACAAATCGTTTAATGTTAAAAAAAATTAATTAAAAATTCGATGATTTTTAAAAAAAATTCTGCAGCAGGTACCGTTATATGAAGTATGTCAAAAAATCACAAATAATTAGTCCTATAACCATCTCTGAGGATATTACGGTTTTCCTTGCAAGTTCAGAGATATTCAGATTTTTCATGCTAGCTCCATACATTTTTTTCGAAAAAACCTTATAATAAATTCATTTCTGTGCGGAGTTAGCTCAGACGACATTGTTATGTGTATAATAGCTAATAGAAGCCATATCCGTCAACAAAACGAACATCTAGCAACTTTCATTTCTATGTCTATGGAGGTCGATTTTCAGCCCACAGTGCGCCGGGAGCGCGGGCGCATCTGGTGCGGTACCCAAAGTGCGAAAGTTGTGATTGTGTTTGTTAATTTATCGTTATTTTGTCTACTCCAATCAACATTTCCTTACACGTTACTATTAACATAATCATATTTCTAACTTCCTGCATAACTTTTACCCACATTCTATCTCATTTCTAATTATTTGTGCTTGTTTTACTTTTTCTAAAAACACTGTCATGTCAGTTTGACGTCTTAAAAATGTCAAAACGTTTCGTTTCTCCTTCATTGTTTTTTGTGATTTCGTTTTGTTTCTTCTACATTGCATATTGTATAATTTTTTCTATGTTTATTTAAAAATACGTTTTGTTTATTGTGAGTGTTTGGCTGGCTGGTGGTGCAGAGATAAAAATTTGGAACTAAAACTTAGTGCGTAAGTGTTCAAACATAATTATATATCAATTAATAATATATTCTATATATATATATTTACAATAATATTTATTAGGTTTATATATTATTTTAATTATAGTACCTATTTTATATTTTTAATTTTACTTATGAGTTCTGATGATGAAATATATTTGTCTGCCATTGAGTCTAGCTGTTCTGGCGATGAGAGTTTCTCCTCTATGACCGATACACTGGGAGACACTGTTAGGCAAAAATTTGTCAGCAGTTCCCATATGGCATTTAATGTATGCCACATTAATGCCCAAAGTGTATTGAGTCACTATAACGACCTGTATGAAACTTTCTTTAACGCTAACGTTCATGCCATCCTAATTTCGGAGAGCTGGCTTAAATCAAATTTTCCCTCTACTTCTTTTTCTCTCCCCGGTTTCATTCTGATTCGGAATGATAGGGTCGGCAGGAGAGGGGGTGGAGTTGCAATCTATCTTCGCAGTCACTATCCTTTCAAGATTCTTGCTTCTTCTAATCCTGACCTTTCGACTTCCGCAGAGTTTCTCTTTGTCGAAGTTGATGTCAAAGGAGCTAAGTGTGTCTTAGGAGTTGTCTATTCCCCGCCGTCTGTCGATTACTTCTCCAGTCTTGATTCAATTCTGGAATCCTTGGGGTCAGAGTATTCGCATCACATCATTATGGGCGATTTCAACACCAATCTTCTCCTTCCTAACTCCCAACGTTCTCGCAAACTACTCGAGATCATCGAGTCAGCCAGTCTTCACCTAATGCCACTTCAGGCCACTCACCACAACGCTACGGGTTGTGATACCTGGCTTGACTTAATCCTCACCTCATCTCCAAACCTTGTCCTTTCCCATGGTCAAAGTCAAAGTCAAAGTCAAAGCATTTATTTCATTTTGATCATAAAGTATGATGCTTATGAAAAGTCAACATTACATTTTGTCAGCCAATTGACCTACAGCCAGTTCGCTGACGAGGTAGAGCTGTGAGAAGAACTGGCAAGAAACTCACGCCACTCTTTTCAATCGCCAGATAATTACAGTTATTTGAATGAGTTACAATTTAAAATACTCAACGCAACCAAAGAACCATACAAAGTAATTATTACAAATTAACCAATTAATATAATACTAAGATTAAAGAAAGAAAAGAGAGGATTTCAATTATTTAGTTTCATCTAGTATGGTAATTTGACTACGTATTTTAATCAAACTGGTAAATGCACCTCCTGGTCACATTGCACGACAAGGTAATACTGGATTGAATATTAAAAGTATGCCATGCCAAGATTGACCAGTCATCCCAAGTAGCACCCGTTCACGAGCATGACGCACGGGCCATCCATCATCACCCTCGCCATATTAGAGGGAAGGTGATGACCCGGCCAATACGACACCACAAGCAATGACATTTTAGTGAGCATGACAATGCAAAGCATGGGTGGTAAAAGAACCCTAATAAAATGTATTATGCCTTACGAACTCATAATGATCATGATATGCATCTACTTCACATTAAACTTTTACTACAATAGTCAACATAATTACAATAATAGTCAATATAATTACTATAATAATAGTCTATTCTAATTACTATAATAATAATCAATATACTGAATGATAATAATAGTCAATATATGTACAATAATAAAAATATCAATATACTTAATGATAATAATAGTCAATATAGCTACAACAATAACAATCAATATAGCATTAATCTTGCATTAAACGAGCAACTATACCCATGCTGCTTTATCATTTAAATAATCATTAATAGTATAATAACCCTTTTGGATAAGGCGGATTTTAACAGATTGTTTGAATTTTTGTAGGGGTAGATTCATAATGTCAATGGGTAATTGTTATAGAAACGTACACCTAGACCCGCAAATGAGTTGTTTACTTTATGTAGGCGATAATATGTACCAACTAATTTATGTTTACCTCGAGTATTCACAGAATGCATGTCGCAGTTTCTGGAATACAAGTTTATATTTTTCTTGATAAACATAATATTGGCGAAGATATACTGAGACGCCACCGTCAAAATACCTATTTCTTTAAAAATCTCTCTTAGTGAAACTCTAGGGCTCAAATTGTAAATAGATCGCACTGCTCGTTTTTAAATTATAAAAATTGACTCAATATCCGCAGACTTGCCCCAGAGCAGTATACCGTATGACATCACGCTATGGAAATAGCTGAAATAGACAAGTCTAGCTGTTTCTATGTCGGTAAACTGTCTTACCTTTCTTATCGCAAAGGCTGCGGAACTGAGTTTACCAGCAAGACACGATATTTGGGTACCCCATTGAAGCTTGTTATCTAAAGTTAAACCCAAAAAAACTGTAGACTCAACAAAGCTTAAAGTTTCATTATTTAAACTTATATTAATAGCTAGGCTTTTAGTATTGGGCATAGTAAATTTAACACATTTAGTTTTCTTTGAATTAAGCAGTAGGTTATTAGCACTAAACCAGTCCAGAACTTTCACTAGTGAACTATTCACTTTATCAATGTTAGTTTCCTTATGATCCACTTTAAATAAAAGTGATGTGTCATCAGCGAACAGTACAATGTCGCAAAAAATCTGAATATGGAATGGTAAATCATTGATATCAATCATCAGTCATAGCTACAAGTAATCCGGTAGACCTACTTCCGTTTATATCAACATATTGTACTCTATTGCTTAAGTAAGTGGCGACTAGATTGAGTGCAGCATTACTAATACCATAATGACTGAGTTTTCGTAGAAGCGTATTGTGTTCGACGCAATCAAAGGCTTTTGAAAGGTCACAGAAGACACCAATAGCATCCATCGAATTTTCCCAGGCACTATAAATATGCTTAATCAATGTAATACCTGCATCTATTGTAAAACGACCTTTAGTAAAGCCATATTGCTCTTTGTGTAACAATTTATATGAGACAAAGTGACTTTCTAATTGCTGCAAAATTATTTTCTCAAACACTTTGCTAATAGCTGGCAATATGGAAATCGGTCCAAAGTTAGTTGCGTCACTTTTTGATCCATTTTTGAATAAAGGTATTACTTTACTGTGTTTCATCAGATCAGGAAACACGCCTGTGTCCACACATCTATTAAATATTGTGGCAAGGTGTGGAGCTATACTAGATATTATATTATTAATTAGATTCGTTGAAATACCCCATAAGTCAGCAGTTCTTTTTGAGTTAAGTGACTTAAAAGATTCTGTTAAAAAAGTATCACCAAATTACTTATATCGCCAATATTTAAAATTGTTACTCGATGAGTTAAATTATATTTTAATTAATTAGTATTAGATAAATATATAAATAATTAGCATAATTAGTAAATTTATTATCCTATAAGTGTTTGCAATTGTGGCAAGTTACCATAAAACACGACAAAAGCTCCGGCCTGGCTACATATCCACCACAAGCAAAGTGCCAACGAACAACGGACGAAATTCGAATGATTGGTGCATTAAACCTGGGGAGTATTTGACTTATTAATACTAACAAACACTCCACAACACCTGAACACCTTGCTCAACATTGCGTGAGCCTCGTCCAACACTCACAGGCACAGTTTCTAACTCCTTTTGCTTGACAATAAGTGGAAGCAAAATCGACGATTGGAACATACGCCTCATACAAGCATACACTACATAATTTCTTACAACTAACATATGTATTTAGTACTATATATCTTGCTTGTGATCCATAACTCAGTAAATTTATTATAATTACTACTATTTGTTCTCATAAACTTAATTAGCATACAAGTTTTTATTTCCACCCTCATATTTATAAGTCTAAAAAATACATTTAATTGTTACTTATTATACATTTACAGTAAATAAGCTATCCCTAAATATTATCTAATTCTTTTATTCCTTTTGTTTCTACTACCTTTGTTTTTTTTAATTAATTATTTCATTTCATCCTATTAGATATTCCCTTTCTTTTTCTTTTTTTAATTCTTCTACTCAGCTGTTTTCTTCACATTCCAGGTGTTCAACTACACAAATATTTAAGAACCATGGCCACACACATGATGACCCGTAGAGCCATGGCTAAGGACACTGAGAACAAACTCCGGATAGCACTTACAGAGTTGAAGAAATGTCAGGAAGACAACAGTCAACTGTTGAAGGAACGCAGTGACTGTGAGGAGGAAATGGAAAAAGTAAATGACAAGGTTACTGAGCTGAGGGGTCAATTGTCACTATTGCACGTTGAAAATATGGATTACCAGGATCAACTAAATAGACTGCAAATGGAAATTAGATCCTACAGTAGCTGTAATGAAGAGTATACAAGGTTACTGAGCCGCAACACTGAATTAGAGATCGACCTGAAAGAAGCCCACATGGAGATAACTTCACTTCAAGATCAACTACAGGTACTCAGTTGTGTTGAGACTCAGAGCTTGTACACTGAACTCCTAGGTGAAAAATGTGATACACTATATAGGCCTAATACCGTTCACAAGGCAAGATTAAGATTTAATATTAGTAGTAATAAGCAAATTAGAAAATACTCTAGAATTAAGAAATTAGTAAACAAACTTCAATTTAATGTTAAAAAGTCACATCAATTTAAAAAACTTTCATTTAATAATAAAGAGTTGGTGAATGAGTGTGGGACATTGCTATCACAGCTTGAGGACTGTCAAACCCAGTTAGCTGACAGTAGATTACTATATGAAAGACACACACAGGAGCTTCAGTTGCAATTATCTGATTTAGAAGCTCGCTTGACAAAAATATGTCTCCAACATGAGAAAGAGACATATGAGTACATTCAAAAATATGATGAGGTTGCCAAAGCTGGTAGGGAGAACATAGAAAAGGTTATTTCACTAACAAATAACAATCTATGTTCAATGTGTTTGTCATCAACGGCCTATACTCAGCCTTCATTAGGTAATGTACATTCACATAGTAATCAATGTAACGACTTGCCTACTGATCATCCCACCTCCATAAACCAAGTTCGATTTTCTAGTAGGGAACCAGCCATAAATAGTACACAAAATGTTGTAATGTTTTCTGATCAATTTGGCTCGGGCCTAGGTAGCATGATTAATATCCTCACTGATAGGCCTATTGTAAACTATTGTTCACCTGGAGTGAAATTCAGTATTTTAGTTAATAATTTAAAGAATTCTGTCCTGAACTCTAACTCAACAGTGATTATAATGTATGGTGATAGCCTATCAGTCACTAAAAAAGACATACTAGATTTAACTGAAGTCATGATAGCGCTTCACAACAGTGTAGGATGTAAGTTTATTATCTGTGCCTTACCTTATTCACATGCACTTACTGAGTTACAAAACGTGCACATAGGCAAATTAAATTTATTACTTTATAATTGTACACATAGTCATAGTGACTATATTTTGTTTTTTGACACTAATATATTTATTAGTTCCAATTTTTATTTGACAAAAGATACTATGTATCTACCATTTAGTTATAAGCGACTTATTGCTAAATTATTAGCATATAATTTACTATTTGACACAAGTACCAGTAAGGTATTGAAGAATTTGACAAATGTTTGTAATAATTTACAAATATGTTATACAAACACATCTGCTAGTTTAAACTAGTTGATGAGACAATGGATAAGCAGGCTCTACATATAGTTCATCAACATATACAGGGCTTATCCAGCAAAGCGCTAGAAATAGATTTATTTTTGAAAAAGTACAATGTTCAAATTTTATCTGTTACTGAACATTGGCTAAAGATGGAACAATTATTATTACTTAATAATGAATATTTTTCTGTTGGTAGTGCATTCGTAAGAAAGAAGACTATACATGGTGGCTCTCTGATATATGTATGTAGTAGTGTTAATTATAAGGAACGTAAAGATATAGCAGATCTTTCTATTGAGCGCACTATCGAGTTGTCCTGTGTTGAGCTTAAGCAATATATTGTGGTTTGTGTGTACAGGCCACCTCAGAGTGATTTTATTCTTTTTGAAACAGTTATGGAAGATGTAATGAAACGTTTAAGCTCTGTCAATAAGCATGTAATAGTGTGTGGTGACTTTAATGTCGACTTACTTGTTCAATCACAGACTAGTATTAGATTAATTAGTTTATTGAAATCATTTAATTTAAAATATTTATTTTCGGAACCTACTAGAATTACATCACATTCTGCTACATGCTTAGACAACATTTTCTGCAATTGCAAATATATAGATAAGGCTATTCTGAATGATCTAACATCGGATCATTGTGGGCAAAAAGCTGTTTTTCCTTTAGGCACAACTACTAAAGGGAGTAAGATCACGTGTAGGCCAATGACCTCTGTTCGCCTAAACCGTTTCACTGAGAGTGTTGCTGCAGCAGTCACTCACATAGATCCAAGCCACGATGATCCAAATGTGCTTTACGAGTCCTTGTTTAGCACAATACAATCAGCGTACAATGCATCATTTCCAACTAGAACTTTTACCAAAAACATCAAAATAAGGTTCTGTGATTGGGCAACATCCGGAATATACAAAAGTAGAGCTAAGTTGTATGAACTATATGGTATGAAACAATATAATTTTGATCCAGTCTTTATTCAATATGTTAGGGATTATTCAAAAATCTTTAAAAAGTCATGTGTTGCCGCTAAGTCCTTGTATTTAAGTAATAAAATTAAACAGTCCGAGAACAAAATAAAAACAACTTGGAATGTTATTAATAGTGAGACTGGTCGTATTAAATTGAAAGATAACAATTATGAGTTAAACATTAAGGACAATATTATTTCAAATAATACAGATGTAGCCCACATTTTTAACGACTACTTTGTTAGCATACCAGTAAAGACAACCAGCTCCTTAAATTCTTGCCCAATCAAAGCTGAGCATTTACTTAGGGGGAATGTGAAAGAGTGTGACGTCCCTTTTAATTTTAATTATGTTAACCCAAACGACATAATAAAAGTGTTCAAGTCACTACATTCAAAAAACACTGCTGACTTGTGGGGTTTTTCAGTTAAATTAGTTGAGAGTATAATTATAAATATAGCACCATATCTAGCTGCTATCTTTAATGAAAGTGTTGATGTAGGAGTATTTCCTGATTTAATGAAACATAGTAAAGTAGTACCTTTGTTTAAAAACGGCTCTAAGAGTGACCCTAGTAATTTTAGACCAATATCTATACTGCCAGCTATTAGTAAAATTTTTGAGAAAATTATATTGCAGCAATTAGAGAGCCATTTTAACTTTCATAAATTACTACATAATGAGCAGTATGGTTTTACGAAAGGTCGCTCAACTACAGATGCAGGCGTTACACTAATAAAACATATTTTTAACGCCTGGGAAAATAAAATGGATGCTATTGGTGTTTTTTGTGATCTCTCTAAAGCATTTGACTGCGTCGAGCACAATACGCTCTTGAGAAAACTCAGTCACTATGGGATCAGGGATGTTGCACTTAATCTAGTTTCCACCTATCTAAGTGATAGAGTGCAATACGTTGATGTAAATGGAAATAGGTCCTTAGGGTTACCTGTTGCTATGGGCGTCCCACAGGGCTCCATTCTTGGTCCTTTTCTATTTTTGGTGTATGTAAATGATTTGCCGTACTTTGTACAGGATTTCTGCGATATAGTGCTATTTGCAGACGATACGTCTCTTATTTTTAAAGTTAACCGTAAAGACCCTAATTTCGACGTTGTAAATGGTTCGCTCGCGCAAGTCCTGAACTGGTTCACGGTAAACAATCTTCTACTTAATTCCAAGAAGACAAAATGTATAAAATTTTCTATGCCAAATGTCAAAAGTGCAGGTATAAACCTGGTTTTAAATAATGAGTCAGTTTCAATCGTAGAGTCCACAGTTTTCTTGGGCTTAACTTTAGATTGCAAACTTCAGTGGGAAGCCCATATTTCGTGTCTCGCAGGTAAACTCAGCTCAGCGGCTTTTGCTATCAGGAAAGTTAGGCAACTTACTGATGTGGCAACCGCCAGACTAGTCTACTTTAGTTATTTTCACAGCGTTATGTCTTACGGCATATTGTTGTGGGGTAGGGCTGCTGACATTGAAACCGTTTTTATTATTCAAAAACGAGCTATACGTTCTATCTACAACCTAGGTTCACGAGACTCCCTGAGAGAGCGATTCAAAGAGATAGGTATATTGACAGTTGCATCTCAATATATATATGCTAATGTTGTTTATGTTAAGAGTAACATTAGTCTATATACTAGAAATTGCGATGTGCATGAGATTAACACCAGGGGTAAGCATAAACTGGTTGGCTCACACTATCGCTTACATAAAGTCCATAATTCGTTTACGGGACTTGGTGTACGTTTATTTAATAAATTACCTATCGACATATATGGATAAACCCTTAGACAAATTTAAACAAATTGTCAAAAAACATTTAATACTTAAGGGTTACTACACTGTTAATGAGTATCTGAACGATAAAAGTCATGGGATGCTCGCTTGACGAAGGAGTAAATTAATTTTACTCTTAATTTTAATGACATTATACTTTAAAGGACATATTTTTGTTAATTATTGTATGAATGACATTTTTTATGATTATTATGAATGACATGCTTTAACAAATAATTTTTTGACATTAATTTATTGATACATTTTGACATAATTTATAAAATGTTTTTTTTTTTTTTTTGTATTAATTATAAATGACATGATGCCCGAGCCATATTTGAACAGTTAAGTACACATTTTGTATTGTTTTGTTAAAATTGTATACTTAGTATTGTTAAATTTTTTTACATTGTGATTTGTGAAATAGAGGTACATTGTGAACTCCTGTGGTAAATTAAGTTCATCTTACTTTATACTTATACCAAAAATTAACAGTTTATATAATATCTACATAGAAACATTTATCACAGTTCACATGTTGCCTTTACCTTTTGTAGCAATATGCAAATTGAGGCAACCTGTAAAGCACACATTTTACTTTTTAATTTTCTTTACAACATAGAAAGCTGTAAGTAATTAAGTATCTATAGAGTTAAGTGTATTGCCTGCGTCACTTTGCATGCTACTTGAAACTGTAACTTACAAAAATTGTAACAACCTGGCGATTAAAAAGAGTGGCCTGAGTTTCTTGCCAGTTCTTCTCATGGCTCTACTTCGTCAGCGAACTGGCTGTAGGTTAATTTGCTGACATTTTGTAAACTTTGACGTTCATAAGTGTTAATTTAATTAACCTAAATGAATAAACATATATTTCATTTCATTTCATATATTTCATTTCATTTCATTTCATTAAACACTTTTATCACATCATTGGGGTTAATATACTTGAAACTAAATAAAACGCTGCACTCTCCCACGCTAACCCTAGCTAAAGTTTCGGCTTTGACTGGGCAAGAATCTAAGGACCTGGTTGCATTAACAGGTATGTTTATAAAGAAATTATTAAATGTTTGTGCTACATCTAAATTATCTGAATTAATTTTATCATTTACGTTAAGTTTTTTTTTTTTTTTTTTTTTTATATTAGCCTACCAAAGTGACTCCACTCTGCCTGATGGTAAGCAGTAAGTGGAATCCAGAAGTGGCGGACACCATTCCAAAAGCCAAACTACTGGTATGGTGGCCTCCACTATGGCGGCTTAGTGAGATGCTTTTTCACGCCCCGCTTAAAAGACCCAGGATCAAAATTAGATGGGAACACATGCGCTGGCAAAGAGTTCCAGGCTTTAATTGAGCGACAAAAGTATGAAGTGCTGAACCGTTTGGTTCGAGACCCTTTAGATTCCACTGTGAAAGGGTGGCACTTTAGTCCCGCACGTGTTGTTCTGGATAAAAAGGGAGAGGGTGGGATTAATTCAAAGAGCTCTTCAGAACACTCTCCATGGTAAAGGCGATAGAAGACGGCCATTGAGGCGATGTCTCTTCGCAGCTGTAAAGGCTCAAGGGTCTTAGTAGCCTCCGGGCTTCCGATGATACGGACTGCTCGCCGCTGCAACCTATCGAGTGCATCCAGTAAGTACTGTGCGGAGCCATCCCAAAGATGAGAGCAGTACTCCACGCAGGAACGAACCTGTGTCTTATAAAGAAGACAGAGCTGCTCGGGCGTGAAGTACCGCCTCACCCTG
Source organism: Parascotia fuliginaria (assembly GCA_963082885.1). NCBI lineage: Eukaryota > Metazoa > Arthropoda > Insecta > Lepidoptera > Erebidae > Parascotia > Parascotia fuliginaria. The sequence goes on from OY720189.1 coordinate 9,602,111, forward strand.
TTCAGGACACCGAGTTTACAGGAGGCGGTTTTAATGACGCACTCGATGTAGTTCTTGGGGTTGAGATCTCGGCTGATATCCATACCCAGGATACTTAGGCTATCCTGTAGTGGTAACGCTGTGTTCTGAAGAGAGGGAAGGGGAAGGAACGGAGATTTTTTTGCAGAGAACGCGCACACCTGTGTTTTCTTGGCATTGAACTCGACCAAATTCTCACAACCCCATTTAGAAATGCGGTATAATACTTGGTCGAGCTCAGCGACAAGTTCTAGGCGTTTTGCCTCGATGTCAGCCTGTTTAGCCGCAATTTGGTTGGTGTAGTTCAAAGTTAGTATCCCGCAATTTGGTTCGTCCAGTTTCGTTGTTAATGATACTCCAAGTTGTTTTGATTTTATTGTCAGATTCTTTTATTTTATTACTTATGTATAAAGATTTGGCTGTGTTACAAACCTTTTTAAAATTTTTTGAATAATTCCTAACGTAATCTACAAAGTTCGGATTTGTATTATATTTTTTCATACCATATAGTTCAAACAGTTACCTTAATTAAATTAAACAGAGATAGGTAGAGGCTGTCAGGATCCTCGCGACTAAGATCTATATTGGTAACTTTAGTACTAATGTTCTCGCTAAAGTGTTTCAGGCGTTCAGAGGTCACTGGCCTACATGTGTTCTTATAATTAACTTTAGGTATTTTAATTACAGGCAATTCAACCTTTTGCCCACAGTGATCAGATGTTAAATCATTCAATATAGAACTATTTAAAGACTGACAGTTGCAGAAAATATTATCTAGGCAAGTAGCAGAATGAGTAGTAATTCTAGTAGGTTCATGGAATAAATAATGTAAGTCAAATGATGTAAACAAGCTAATTAATCTACTACATATAGCTGATTGTTCAAGCAAGTTTACATTAAAATCACCACACACAACCACATGCCTGTTACAAATGCTCAAGCGTTTCAGTACATCTTCCATTACAGTTTCAAACAAGGTGAAGTCACTCTGTGGCGGTCTGTATACACAGATAACAACATGTTGCTCAAGCTCCACACAAGATATTTCAATTGTGCGCTCAATGGAAAGCTTTACTATATCCTTACGCTCCTTATATTTTATGCTATTACAAACATACACTAAAGAGCCACCATGTATAGCTTTCTTCCTAGCAAATGCACTACCAATACTGTAGTACTCATTGTTCATTATAAGTTGGTCACATTTCAGCCAATGTTCAGTGACACAGAAAATATGAATATTAAGTAATTTTAAAAATAATTCTATTTCTAGCTCTTGCCGGATAAGCCCTGAATATTTTGGTGAACCAAGTTCAAACAAAAAGACTCCTTATCCTTTGTCTCATCTACTAGTTTAAACTATTAGATGTATTGATGTCAGTAGTTACACTACTTTGTCCTACTAAATTCTTCAATACCCTACAGGTACCTGTGTCAGTAAATAAATTATATGCTAACAATTTAGCAATTTGTTTTTTGTAAAATGTTGGCAGATACATAGTATCTTTTGTCAATAAAAATTTACTAATAAATATATTGGTGTCAAAAAATGTCATGAAGTCACTAAGGCGACTTGTACTATTATAAATTAATAAATTCAATTTTTCAATATGCTTATTTTGTATATCTGATGAAGCATATGAATATTGTAAAGCACAAAAAATAAATTTACACCCTAAACTATCATAAAGTGAAGTCATTACTTCAGTTAACTGCAATATGTCTTTTTATGTAGCATATAAACGTGTGCGTTACCCTAGCAGGAAAGTGTCTCCTAGAGTGATATGAGTAGCACGAATACTTAGTGCCTAAATTGCTGTAAATGTGCGTCGCATTAAAAAGTTTGTGCGTGTTGTTGTTTTGATATAATACGCAAAAAACGATTCCTGCTAGGGTAATGTTTTTTTAGCAGGAAAATTCTAAACGAATGATCGGAGAGAGAAAAGTTTTACTTCGCCAGAGAGCTTACATTTGTGCTTAAATGTGCGCCGAAAATATAATTTGTGCGTCTTTAGGTTTTCGAGATATTCCACTTCCTGCTGGAGTAATGTTTTGCAGAATCGCGTATCTCGAAAACCATTATATGTGCGACTGTAAAATAAACGCACATCGAGTAGCCCTTCGTTTGTGCCTATTTGTGCAAAATTAGATTTAAGAAAATATCTATAGTTTTTAAGAAATCGCGCTTTCTTAAAAAATCGAAAAATAATCGTATTAAATAAATTATGAAACTTACAAGCTCACTGAAAACTGTATTCGTTCCTGCTTGACTCATAGAATAACCACAAAAAGTTTCAGAAGTGTAAGTACATGATCTATTGAATAATAATACTAAAAGTCAAAATGACGGAGGCAGAACTTTGACGTCAATATACAAGAAACTGGCTCAACCCAGAAGGTGTGGATTTATACCAAAAGCTGGTGCATTTATTCAATTAATATATTGCAAAGTTTCAGCTTGGAATGCTTTATATTTAAAAAGATATAAACAAAAATCAAAACTTGTAAACAACGGCAGGTTAACCGACCGAATTTGAATGAATACAAAAAAGCGACGGTTTCATACATATTGCTGACCTTCTTAATTTAACTTATTGCACCTGAATTGTAGTCCGTACAGTCGCGATCAATAGCGTTTGCAATTTATGCTTATCTATATGATGACTTAATTTTAGGGGCTAATTGTGACCATATCAAATGAAAGAGGTTATTGATGTGCAAATCATTATCTTTATTCTTAAAGTAATTATGGTATCATATCACAAATCAAATTACCTACCTTTAAATCTTAGAACACTAATAGTGAAATCAAAATTAAATTATTAGTATTTATTGTGTAGTCATTATTACCTACATACGTTTTTTTAATGTACATTTATTTAGGGGTTTTTATCCGAGCGGACATGTCAACCCCAATCACAGATTAATAATTTTCTTGATTTAACTGTAAACATCGAAGGTTCACAAATTATTACAATGCGGTATTTGGCTGGTAAATAAATAATAATATAGGTAGTTACTTAACAATATAATCATGAATACGTAACAACATTATCATAATTCTCACGGCGTGAGCTCTGTCCGCGGCAGCGCAGTGACATGCTCGCGCCACCGCTGTCGGAGGAGCTATGGATCAACAGACTAAGTAGAGAACAAGTATGGATCTCGTTGCCGTTGCGCACCTGTGTCAGCGCTGGCCCGTCGGCACCGGCCGCGCAGAACAATAACACCTCGAATCGTTGTTTACATATTATAGCCACATATATTCCGCACGGCCATAACCATGTATCGATATTAACGTCCTTTTACGACCGAGTAAACGAATTTATCATAAGTAATTCTAATGACATATTTATAAAATTTGGAGACTTCAACATAACTCATGCTAACTGGTTTTACAATTATAATTCCAATTCTATAGATATATGCACGAATGGCGATAAATTAGCCTGTCTAACCACTGATTTTATGAATCTTTCTTTATTATCACAGTACAATAATCAATTTAACCATAATAACAGATTATTAGACTTAATATTTAGTAATTAAACTTGTCATATCTCATTGTGTGAACATCCGCTCGTACCACAAGACTCCCACCACAAACCTTTAGAAATTAACATAAAATTAAACTATTGCCCTACACTTACGCTTTCCTCCACAATTAAAAGACAATATTATAAAGGCGATTACGACTCAATAAAGACTGCTCTTAGTTCGGTAGACTGGGAAACTTCCCTCACAAAATTCTCCGACGTCGATTCGATGACTGCTTACTTTTACAGTGTTCTCAATAGTACAATAGATGAATTTGTGCCCTCTTATAAACAAAGTTCTAAACAAAAATATCCTCTGTGGTATACAAAACCCCTTATCAAATTATCAAAAGAAAAATGTAAGTACCATAAAAAATGGAAAATATGCGGCAATCTCCAAGATTATCACACCTTTTCAATATTACGGTGTAGATTTAAAAAAATGTCTGAAACCTGCTATCAAAATTTCAATAAATTTTCGGAAGATAACATTAAAATTTACTCTAAATCGTTTTGGTCCTTCGTCAAATCCAAAAATCAATCTAATCAAATCCCAGAAAGGATGTTATATAAAGGCAAAATACTCTCTTCTGGAAGTAATCTGTGATGCCTTTAATCAATACTTTAATTCGGTTTTCGTCAGTAACACATCTCAAATCGATACTCACGCACATAACGATTCGCTGTCAATTGTAGATATAAACTCAGTAGAAATTAATCATCAAAAACAGAAACAAACTGCAAAAACAGTCGAAACTAGAACCATACGATAATATAAAAAAGATTACTTATACACGCTACAGAAATTATTGTAACAAACTTATAAAAAAACTTAAAAGACAACATGATAAAAAACTATTGACTAATTCGTTAAAAAACAATAAATTACTCTGGAAAAACATAAAAAATATAACATTCACTAATAAATCTAATACCCTAAATACAGAATTGCTCAAAGTTCATCAAACGCCAACTGATTCTGCCAATCATATCAACAATTACTTTGCAAATGTTGGTACTCAGCTTGCTGAAAATATAAAGTCTAAAATCGATCATATCAACCAAGAAACTTATATTAAAAATTTGCCAACACAACTACAGTCATTTATCTTATTAGACACAGATTATAATGAAGTTAGCAATGTCTTAATGAACTTGAAACCAAATAGCGCACCTGGATGGGATAATATACCAACTCGATTCCTACAGTACATAGGACCCCATATAGTGCCCATTATTGCTCACTTGGCTAATCTTTGCTTTAAAACAGGCACTTTCCCAGCTCCTCTTAAACAATCTATTATCACCCCGGTGTACAAGGGTGGTGACAGAGGCGACATTAACAACTATAGACCGATCTCAGTTTTACCTGTACTAGCTAAAATTTTAGAAAAACTATTAAACTCTAGACTAATCAATTATCTCTTAAAATTTAATATATTATCACCTTGCCAATTCGGATTTAGGCAAAAAATTTCGACAGAAGACGCAGTATCATCATTAACCTCTCATATAACAACACATTTGGATAAAGGGGACAAATGTTTAACTGTATTTATTGACTTGAAAAAAGCTTTTGATACTGTCTCTCTGCCCATTTTTGTACAAAAACTGGAGAAAATAGGTATCAGGGGCGGGGAACTTTCTATATTCAAAGATTATCTATCTAACCGAAATCAAAGAGTTAAACTCGATCAATACTACAGTGAGGACGTTGGCGTATCATGCGGCGTGCCGCAAGGTAGTGTGCTCGGTCCTACCTTATTTTTAGTATACATTAATGATCTCTGCAACCTGAACATATATAATGCTAAAGTGTTTTCGTACGCCGACGATACAGCCATTGTTTTCACTGGTAAAAACTGGGGCATCACCAAAACTTCAACAGAAAAAGGCATGGCACAGGTAGCCAGGTGGCTAAGCTATAACTACCTTACTCTAAATACTGACAAAACCAACTATATCTGTTTTGCTATTCAAAACAGCTCTCAACCACAACCACAATACTATATAAAAATTCATCTATGTAACAACACAACAAACACTACATGCAGTTGTCCTACTATAAACAAAGTCAGCAATACCAAATATCTTGGCGTACAAATTGATCAGAGACTGACATGGTACCCCCAAATTGATATGATTGGCACGCGTATTCGAAAGTTTATGTGGATGTTTAAAAACCTAAGACATATAACTCAAGATAAAACACCAGGTGATTCCCCTAACATACTTCTTAATAAAATGTATATAGCTCTAGTACAATCAATTATATCATACTGTTTACCAATATGGGGTGGGTCTTTTAAGACGCGCTTTATAGAAATACAACGATCACAAAGAGCATTGATCAAGGTCATGTACTTCAAAAAACGAAAATTCTCCACAGAAAATTTGTATAAAATTAGCAATCTGCTTTCAGTTCGTAAATTATATATTCTAAATACAATATTAAAAATGCATAAAAGGTTGCCAAGACATAAAATAGATATAAAAACAAAAAGAAGAAAAGATGTAGTCGCTAAAGTACCAAAAGTAAGAACCACCTTTGCTAGTATGCAGTATGAAAAACGTTCGGCACTTCTTTATAACAGATTGAACAAAATTCTTGAAATATACCATAAAACTTACCGAAATTGTAAAAGTATAGTCATACAATATATCAAAAAATTATCATACGATGATACGGAGAACCTGTTCAAAAGTGTACAATGAAATAAAAAGACTATAATATAAACACTTTTAACATTCGCGCACACACACACAGCCACACACACACACACACACACACACACACACACACAAACACACACACACACACACACACACACACACACACACACACAGCCACACACACACACACTTACACACACACACACACACACACACACACACAAACACACACACACACAAACACACACAAACACACACACACACACAAACACACACACACACACACACACACACACACACACACACACACACACACATACACACACACACACACACACACACACACATACACACACACTTGCACGCATGATACTAACCAAACTAGATATATGTAACCATAAACCAATGTTTCATGATATGAAAGAGTGGAGTCTCCTAGTACAGGCATAATTTATGCTTAAAAGGAGACTTCAACCATTAAGTTAAGAACCAAACATTGTTTATGAAAATAAAAGTTTTTTAATTTTTTTTTTTCTTTTTTTTTTTAATTAATTTAGATCTTGTATTAAAGGAATTAAAACTAGTTAACCCTAAAAAGGGTGCCGGATCAGATGACCTTCACCCAGTATTTATATCTAGATGTGCTGAGGTTCTTGCTAGACCAGTCTCTATTTCTTTCCGCACCTCAATAGAAACTGGAGTATTCCCGAGAATATGGAAAAAATCCATTATAACTCCTATTCCTAAGAACAATAAAAAAGACATTATAACAGAATACAGACCCATATCGAAATTGTGCGTCTTGGGTAAGATACTCGAAAAAATAGTAACTTCCCGAATGTCAGCTGTTTTTCGTAATCATATTTCTCAACATCAACATGGTTTCTTTAAACTCCGTAGTGTAGACAGTAATATGTTGAATTTTTCAGACTTTCTAGTTCAAGCAATGGACAAAAATCTTCAGGTTGATGTCGTGTACACCGACTTTTCCAAAGCATTCGATAAAATAAATCACGATATGCTAATTGATAAGCTGTCGAAGGCCGGTGTGCACGGCAACCTCCTGAGGTGGATTCAATCTTACATAAAAAACCGAAGTCTACCTTAAAGGTTACTCATACCAATTTCTTCCTGTCCCTTCTGGAGTTCCCCAGGGATCCCATCTAGGACCGTTACTTTTTAATCTTTATATAAATGATATAGGATTAATATTTAAACATAGTAATCACCTACTTTACGCTGATGACACTAAGATATTTACTGTAATCAAATCCATACTTGACTGCACAAAACTGCAAAATGATTTATTAAGACTGCATCAATATTGTAAAAGCAATCAACTTTTCCTTAACATAGACAAATGTTTTATTATGTCATATACACGAAAGTCTCACCAAATCAATTTTGATTATATGATAAACAATTGTATTCTTAAAAGAGTTACCATTATTAGAGACCTCGGTTTGATTATGGATTCCAAATTAACATTTAACAACCACATCGACTATATTGTTAGCAGCGCATTTCGAAACCTATGGTTCATTCTTCGTATCAGTAAACCATTTAGAGACGTTGAAACACTAAAAATTCTTTATTTCTCGTTCGTTCGTTCTATTTTAGACTTTTGTAGCACTGTTTGGAGCCCATGCTTTCAAATACATATTAATCGTATTGAAAATGTTTAGAAAAAGTTTCTTAAATCACTTAATTACCGTATAAACATTCGTGATGAATTATATGAAGATGCACTGCGTAGGCATAATTTAGTAACTCTTCAAAATAGACGTATAATGTTTGATATCACTCAATTATTCAAAATTTTAAACTCCCTTACAGATTCACCAACATTATTAACAAAAATATCTTTTAAAGCTCAAGCTCGACTACCTATGCGCCCCTCACGAATCAAGCCACTTTTTGTACCCCCAAGACTTTGTAAAACTTACACTCGTAACTCATTCATTATAACAAAGACTTCACAGACATAGATCTTTTTGATAGCTCACTCAAAAATATAAAATCTAAATTAAAACAAAAATTTAATGTTATTTAAGATAATATATATTATATATATTATGTACCCTTGCTATGTATTGTAACCTTTATGTACTTAATCTTGTTATACGCGTCTCTCCAAATTAAGAGTTAATATTGTTACTGTACCTTTATCAAAGTGTAGTATCTGTTCTTTTCAGCTTAATATCTGAAAGTTCCCTCACTGAGGGACCAGTATATTAAACTGATTTTTGTAAGCTGACGGGATGTTCGGAGCTCGCTCCACTCCCGTCGCGGGTCGGCCCGGCATTGCAGTGCCGCCGGGATCGGCCCACATATAATAAATTTTCGGGGCGGGTCTGGGCCTACGCTTTCACGGTTTCCTATACGACATGCTAGCATGGTAGCATAGGTGCAGGCCTACCCTACCATCTCCTTCTGAGACGGTAGGGGGGCGCTGGTCTTGGGAGTAGCGCAGGTCGCTAAGATCCCCAAGGCAAGTTCGGTGGACTAACCTTCTCGAGGTTGCCAGCCCTGTTGTTGGTCTAGTTCACTCTGAAATAGACATAACTGAAACCACCGAGCGCTTTTTAGATATATTACATGCATGTATGTCTATTCATATCACTCATTTATATATGTATTAATATATAACCAATCTAAGGTGTGATCCGAACCGTGCCAAGAGATGCATGGCTGAGGGTGTGCTCAGTCGTCAACGGTGGCTACTCGACACCAGGACGAATCGGGTAGTATTTTAGTCCTCCCTTCGGCATGCGGGGCTCTGCTGTTGGGTATTTTTAGTTCCCTAGCTACTCGTGGGAATCATATGGATGAAACCGCAAAAAACCAACTAAAACCGTCTTCTCCGGTTAGAGAACAGTTCTCTCCTCTATTAGGGGAGACTATAGTACTTATGGAGGAGGTTCTATTAGCCTCTCCTCAAAGTACCAATATGACGTTGGAAGGGACTAGTCCGGCTAAGGCAGGAGGCTCCTGTGACTCTGCTCCAAAGACGGAAGAGAACCCGAAACGTCATACCAAGCTAAGTGGTGCAGCACGGAAAAGATTCCGAAGGCTATTAGCAGCCAATGTGCAGGTCGACGACGCCCGTAAATTGGCTATAAAGCCTTGGAAGGAAATTCCAATCACCAACCTACCTCCAGACCCGAAGGCCAAAAAAAGGCCTAGGTCGGAGGAAGAATCTCCAAAGGAGCAGCCGAAAAAAGCTCTCCGTGCGGAGGAGCCCGTAACCAAGCGCAGCTTCAAATTGGTCGTTGAGCAAACGCGCGTGGGTATCAGAAATCTGAAACCCATGAGCGAAGACCAAATGAAGCTGGTGCATCGCTCCCTGACCCTGGCGATGTTAAACATCGCTGACAAGGGAAAGGGGCCTAAATTTACGGGCTTTACACACAGACCAGGGTTTATTATTGTCACTTGCGAGGACCAGGCTAGTCTCAAATGGCTGTCCCCAGTATAAAACCCTGGGATGGGGCTTTGCTCTCGATCGTTCCGGAGGGGGAATTACCAAAGCCGACGGTAGGGACCATCTTCATCCCCAGCACTGAGGCAGAGTCGCTAGACGAAGCTACCCAGCTGCTGGGGATACAGAATGAAGGGCTAAACACCGAGCTTTGGAGGGTCGCGCACAGTAGGGTTGAGGGAAATGGACATGTGGTGTCCTTCTTCCTGGATGAACCCTCTGTCTCGGCTCTCCGGGCTAGGAACCTTGAGGTGGCTCTTGGTTTTAAGAAGCTTGTTTTTAAGATCAGGAACGACCCAATGGTTGGCCCTTCAACAACTGCTCCTGTGGGACCACAGCCTTCTACATCGAGGGGCTCTGAGAGGCAAGACAGGGCGAATCCTGAAGTGCGGTCAGCCGCGGCCAAGGAGACGCCCAAACCAGCGCCTCGGAGCAATGAAAGGCCTGTGGAACCACAGCCGAGCACATCAAACAGGTGCCCAGTCCTTGTGAGGCAGGAGAGAGTCGCGACCACGCCGCAGTCTGCTGTGGCTAGGGGGTCTCAAAGGACAGTGCATCGGGGTAGAGGCGGAAATAAGCCTAGGGTAGCAGTTTCCCAAGGCGAATCAGCAAACGCTTGGCGTACGAGCCGAGGACGGTCGCGTCCTAAGCCTGTACGCACCAAGCCGGCGGGAAACTGCTAGCGGCTACCCAGGTGGGAGTGGTGAGGGTCCTGCAAGCCAACCTCCACCATGCTGTGGCAGCAACTGCGGTAATGGAGTGTTGTCTTGTTGAGGGCAAAGCTAGCCTCGCCTTGATCCAGGAACCTTGGGTAGCAAATACTCAGGTTTTAGGACTCAGTGCTGCTGGTAAGATTCTCAGTCATAACAATGGCAATAGACCTAGAGCCTGTATTTTATTCAATAACCTTGTTGACTTTTTACCGATTACAGAAGTTTGCAATGACGACTTGGTAGCTGCTTTTGTCAACCTCAAAGGATGGAATGGGGCTAGGGTGATAATGTGCTCTGCCTATCTATCTGGAGAGAGAGACAACCCGACAGAAGATTTGGCGAAAGTGGTAGATTATGCCACCAAACACAACGCCGAGCTACTAATCGGATGTGATGCCAACGCCCACCACACATCTTGGGGCAGCACAGACATCAACAGAAGGGGTGAGTTACTTTTTGACTTCCTTATCTCTAACCATCTAATAACGCTAAACGTAGGTTGTAAACCAACCTTTGTTACCCGTACCAGGCAGGAAGTATTAGATATCACGATCGCTACGACTAACTTAGCCAGACACATTAAAAACTGGCAAGTCAGTAGTGAATACTCAATGTCAGATCATAGGCATTTAAAGTTTGAGATTAGGGCTGCTCTAGACACCCAAATCACAACATACAGGGATCCCAAACTAACAGACTGGGTTGACTTCAGGAGTCAACTCAGGCTTCATCTTGAATCCTTTCCCAAAGCCATCAGATCAACTGAGAGTCTAGAGATTGCTGTGACAATCTTGACAGAAGGCATACTTAAAGCCTATGAAGAGAGTTGTCCGATCAAGACAAAGACCTCAGTAAGGAAGGTACCTTGGTGGAACTCAAAGCTGACGAAGCTTCGAGATAAAACCAGGAAATTATTTAACAAGGCTAAACAGACTCATATGTGGGAGATCTACAGTAAAGCCTTGACGGAATACAATAAAGAGATTAGGAAAGCGAAGAGAGAATCTTGGAGGAAGCTCTGTGAAGAGATCAATAGTCTCCCACAAGCAGCAAGACTTCATAAACTGCTCTCAAAAACGAAACCTAATCAGATTGGGCTCCTTAAAAAGGACGATGGCTCCTTTACGAATAACGTGAAGGAGACCTTAGAGTTGCTGGCCACGACCCACTTTCCTGGGTCCAGTGTAAGGGACTCGACATGTCAGCAGCCAGTGCCTCACAGTAAACCTCGCAATGAGGACTGGCGCATGGCTGCAAAAGTCGTAAGACCCAGGCAAGTCCAGTGGGCCGTTGACTCCTTTAAACCAAATAAAGCGTGTGGTGAGGATGGAATAAAACCTATGTTCCTACAACAAGGGATTGACATCCTTACCCCCTATCTGATCAAAATCTACAGGACGAGCCTCGCCTGGGGATACGTACCAGAACAATGGACTTTGGTCAAAGTCATATTTATACCTAAAAATGGAAGGAAAGATTATAGCCAGCCAAAGTCTTTCAGACCAATAAGCCTCTCATCATTTCTACTAAAGACAATGGAGAAGGTTATAGACAGGTATATTAGAGATGTAGCTTTGGATAAATACCCAATCCATCACACCCAACACGCCTATCGCAAGGGAAAGTCGACAGAGACTGCCATCACCAGCCTCATCGACAGGGTGGAAAAGGCTACAGAGGACAAGGAAATAGCACTATGCGCATTCCTCGACATTGAAGGAGCTTTTGATAACTCACCAACCACACTGTTGGTGAATGGGCTGATAAGTAAAGATGTCGACCCTACAACGGTGAAATGGGTGAATTCAATGCTTGCACATAGGAGTGCAAAAATAGCCCTTCATGAAATCGCAATTGTAGTATCTACAGCAAGGGGTTGTCCACAAGGTGGAGTTCTATCGCCACTACTCTGGACCCTTGCTGTGGACGAACTCCTAGTTGATTTGGCAAAACTTCGGATTGATGCGCAAGCCTATGCAGATGACTTGGTAATTATAGTCAGAGGATTTTGTCAATCAACCATCTCATGTATTATGCAAAAGGGACTGAACACTGTTAGCAGGTGGTGTGTCAAAAGTGACCTCTCCGTTAATGCTGACAAAACAGTAATCGTACCTTTTACACAAAAGAAGCGATTGGATAAACTAAAAATGCCAAAGCTTAATGGTAAAACGATTGCGTTTTCCACAGAAGTCAAATACTTGGGCGTCACAATCGACCAAAAGTTGACTTGGAATTCACACTTGGACAATGTACTAAAGAAAGCCAAGATGACGATGGGAATTAGCGGCCGTATGATGGGCAGCAATTGGGGCATAACCCCTAGAACAACTATTTGGCTGTACACTGCCATTGTGAGGCCGATCATTACGTACGCATCAGTTGTGTGGTATAACAAGACGCGTCAAACGACCACCATAAAGAAATTAGACAGCTTACAGAGAACTGTCTGCCTCATGGCCTCGGGAGCTATGTCGACTAGCCCCGGAATGGCGCTAAATGCTTTGCTTGGATTACCGCCTCTTCATGTATTCATACAAAAAGAGGCGAAAGCTAGCATGTACAGGGCTCATATCCAAGGCAGAAGCAATTGGATCTCCCAGAAGTTGAGGACTTTACAGAACTCAATACTGGAAATACCAATACTTTGCATGCCTACGGATGCCACCCTACCCCGGTTTGTATTTGGAAAACAATACACAATAGAATTGCCATCTAGGGAAAACTGGCTCGAAGACCAGATATCTTTTGAGTCTGGTTGCCTAGTATGGTATACCGATGGCTCCAAAATAGGACAAAAAGTAGGCTGTGGAATATATGGGGAGCGACCAAAGCTCAAAAAAAGCGTGTTTTTGGGACAAAACGCCTCCATCTTCCAAGCAGAAGTATACGCCATTGTGGAATGCGCGGAAGCCAATCTGCAAAAGCGCTACACCAATCAGACTATATATATAAATTCTGATAGCCAAGCCGCTCTACTAGCACTGGATTCGAACGTAGTAACATCGAAACTAGTTGAAGAGTGCATGGATCGTTTAAACTCTCTAGGTAATATGAATAGAGTAGTTCTCAGATGGGTACCAGGTCATGCAGGTGTCATCGGTAATGAGTGCGCCGATGAACTTGCGAGAGCGGGAGCTAATGGAACTCAGCAGGGCCCAGAGCCCTTCTGTGGAATACCAAAAAGCCTAGCTCAAAATGCCCTTACTAACTCATGCATCGAAACAGCCATCAAACTCTGGTCGGAATCGCCAGGAATGAACCACTCTAAAGCCCTGATCAAAGGCTTTAACAGAAGGTACAATAACCTTATCCTTGCGTTGAGTAGGAACAATCTACGCATTGTGTCAAGAGCCTTGACAGGTCATTGTTGCTTAAACAAGCACATGCATAATCTAAGGCTAAGCGAAACACGCACCTGCAGGCGATGTAAAGAGGCAGATGAAACGCCCCTCCATCTTCTGGGGGAATGTGGCCCGCTCATACACAGGCGTCAGTTTCTTCTAGGGAAACACACTCTGGGCCCTGAAGAAATTAAGGAGCTCACCCCTAAGCAAATACTGCAATATATCATAGCTGCAGGGTTTAGTGGTGAACTCTAGCTTGATAAAGCGGCGATCACAATAGACCATTCATGGTCGCAGTGACATTACAGCCGCATCACAGAAATAAAAAAAAAAAAAAAAAAATACTGTGCCTTTAATTTTCTTTTCGGCACTGTAGGTTTTTTGTAAAGAACCACATATTATCTTATAAGCATTATATCTGTATATAACTGTTTGTTGCCAAAATAAATGAAAAAAAAAATTCATCAGACTGTTGAATGACACATAAACATCCAAAAAGCCGCCAAATTAAAATAATGTCAATATGCTACATGATATAACCTTTAATATTTAGGTACCTAATGTACTAGGTGTAGGGTAAATAATATATAAATATCAACTGTAAATAACAAACATAGCACGACGTAACGGTAACATTAATAATAATAATAATAATATTCTACTACATTCACACAGCGCCATCTAGCCCCAAATTAAGTAATTATATTTGCTTGTGTTATGGGTACTAAACAACTGATATACTACTTATAGGTATACATTTTTTTTGTAAATACATACATAATATCAGTGGCGTGTACAGACATTTTCAATGGGGTAGCCATAACATAATTTTGCTGAAATGTGTTAAATGATTATGATAATTTTGAGTGACCACCTCCAATTGACTTTTAATAATTTAATTTAATATTTCAATAACTACACACAATGCCATCTAGACCCAAAGTAAGCATATATGCTTGTATTGTGGGTTTTAGAATGCGGATATATACATACCTACTTTTTTGTAATAATAATAATAATAATAATAATAATAATAATAATATTCTACCACATTCACACAGCGCCATCTAGCCCCAAATTAAGCAATTATATTTGCTTGTGTTATGGGTACTAAACAACTGATATACTACTTATATACATTTTTTTTTTGTAAATACATACATATTATAGATAAATTACACCCAGACACAGAACAAACAATCATGCTCATCACGCAAAGGTTTGTCCTGGGTGGGAATCGAACCCACGACCTCCGGCTTAGCAGTCAGGGTCACTAACCACTAGACCAACAGGCCAGTCTGTAAATACATATTATACATAGAAACACCCAGACCAATGTAAAAAGACATGTTCATGCACACAAATATTTGCACCGAGCGGGAATCGAACCCACGACCTTGTGTGGTAGTCCATATACAGTACCACCAAACCATAGATGCAGTCACATAATAATATGATGATGCTTATTTGCGAATTTAAAATTTATTTTTATTAAGATTGGTTTTACGAACGTTTTGTAACTTATGAAATAGCTATCACGGAAAACACAAAGAGAAAGTAAGTAAAACAAAAATAAATTGATCACTGATTCACATCAAACATACTAACACAATCATATCACAAGAAAAAAAAAACATTACCTATTAATACAAGTCATAAACACCATAATTTAATTTAATTGCCTGCTCTCAAACAAAACAAAACAAAAACAATAATGGCGATTAGCTATTTTTTGACTCGAATAAAATATAAATATTTACGCAACTAAATTAGATCGTTTACCAAAACTCTTATAATGTCATCCATAGATGCATATTTAATTTAAGAGGTTTTTACTCAAACTACAAATCAACCAATGAGAAGTCATGAATGCGTCATTGGTTAATTCAATTTAATTCAAAATTGACGCTTTCTATTGGCGTGTCGTTCAACTCTCATTCGAATGTCCTTAAAATTAAGCAGTGCTTTAGTAGCGAAGAAAATGAACCGCGTGCGTCTGTGTGCGTGCGTGTACATAAAGAGCAGTAGAAGCTTGCATGTGTGTTTTTTTAGGCATTGCTGTTTTCTGATTATTCCATGACCGTGGCGCTGTTGTATCATAGATAGATGTAAAGTAATATTGTGTTGATTAAATCATTACGCGTGAAAATATATATATTGCTGAGTATAAAATAATGGTAATCTATCTCTTTTAATATAATGTATTATGCATATTGCTAGTTAGGTAAAATTATGAGGAATTTATTAGGGTAGGCAGTGCCTTTATGCCTCTAGGGAGTGCACGCCACTGCATAATATAGATAAATTACACCCAGACACAGAACAAACAATCATGCTCATCACACAAAGATTTGTCCTGGGTGGGAATCGAACCCACGACCTCCGGCTTAGCAGTCAGGGTCACTAACCACTAGGCCAACATTTAGGTATCTTCTTACGGTTTTGATTGTCAGATTTATTCACAATAGGATACGATAATGCGTTATTTTTTACAGGATTATGATTATATTAAGCATATTGTATGGCCCGAATATTGCATTAAATATCAATATTACCATATATCGTATCGTACTGGCATCCCTAGCACTAGCCGGCGGCAGCGGAAACGCGGCGGCGCGCGGCGTGGCGGCAATTGGAAATTTTCTATTATCCTACATGGATATAGCATAAAACAATAAGTTATGTATGTAGGTATTTTGTCTTTTTTTACCCTAAATCAATTTATTGGTATTTGTAAATAGGTACTTTATTCTAATGATATTATAGATACGTATGTCTGGATATTTGTTCTTCGTTCACACACAAAATAGGTACCTACTAGGTAAATTTACTTCAATTAAATATGGCAATGAAGATACCTTATTAGTTATTTATTACCTTGGAATAGCACTTACGATAAGCACATAATATTATAGTAATTAATAATGTGTAAATTCATGAAAACAGCTAGTAGAATATTTCAATGCATAAAGTTAATTTTTCACTTGTCATTTTCTACGTCAGTGTACTAAGGCCCAACATGTGTCAACCGGTTTGTGAGTAAAGTTAAGAAGGTTATCGATATGTATGAAACCGTCGCTTTTTTGTATTCATTTTTTTTTTTTCTTCTTTTTTTTTTTTTTTCCCCTGGCAACCGTGTTGGTCTCAATAGGGCACTATTTACTTTACTTCGAATTTTAATATATCATCTATAAAAAGTTGATCCTAGTGGTGTTCAAAGTGTTATAAAGTGTTGTGCGAACGAGGACAATTGTTATCCAGCGTTTTGGTGAATGTTTTTGATCAAATATCTTTATTTTGAAGATCTTATTTTTCTACCTTCATCGTGCATTTCGTTCGAAGTGTCACATTTCGTTTAGAAATACCCTCGATTTTAGCTGTCAAACTCAACTGACACTGTCATTTATGTCAAATCGACAGCTTTGGTGTTGCCACTTTATAAAAACAAACACCCTTTATTGGGAACCCTGCGAATTGGGTATAAACTTTGCTTTCGATATGAACTGCCACGGCTGTAAATCTATTCTAAAAGAAAAGAATTTTTTAAAATGCAATACTTGTGCTTCGGAATATTGTTTCGAATGCTTAAATCTAACGATAGAAAAATCCAAGGAACTGAGTAACGACCAATTAAGATCGCTAAGCTGTCCGTACTGTCAAAAAGTGACGCGAAGAAGAATTAACGACGATTCTCCATGCCGCCAGCAGCGCCGTAAAGAGCAACTCTTGAACGAGTCTATGAATCTTTCCTTTGGTGGTATGACTCAGGATGTCAGTACGAGTGTTGCCAAGAATTTTTCAGCAGGCGCTAAATTAATCAATGAGCCAGTCACGTTGGAAAGCATTAGCAAATTATTTGACCTAAAGCTAGCACCCGACTCCTCCTTTATGACTAACCTAAGGTCGGATATAGAAAAAACGGTGGCGGTGCATGTTAATCGCGCTATCGACAATCTAAAATGCGAATTTGCCGCCACAACTGATTATTTATCTGCAGATCAGATGGATTTGAGATCTAAGATTAAAGAACAGGATTCAGTGATCAAAGAATTAAAATCAGATCTTTCAAATACACAAAATTCGTTGGCTAAGTTAAATTCTAGAGTACAAGCTGCTGAAAAAATTTCACGAGATTTAAATCTAGAGATTCACGAAGTGCCTGAGAGTAAGAATGAGAATGTAATGGATCTATTTAAAAAACTTTGTGATTGTCTGCAAGTCATCATTCCCGACAGTGACGTGAGAGCCTGTCGCCGTGTCGCTAAGATGGATGCGTCTTCTAAAAGACCACGAAACATACTTATTACTCTCTCTTCGCAACGGCTCCGTGATCTTGTTCTATCGGCAGTGACGAGATTTAATAAAGCTCACCCGAAGGATAAACTAGCCTCAACCCACATTGGTTTTACGGGAGAAACTCACAGGATCTACGCGGCCGAGCATCTTTCTCCTGAAACGAAAGAGGTGCACAGTGCGGCAAGAAAGTTTTGTAAAGAACATAATTTTAAATATGTTTGGGTACGTTTCGGCCAAATATATATTCGCAAAGACGAACAAAGTCCTGCATTACATATAAAAAATATGGATAATCTCAGAAAACTTGACTAAATTGTCCTTCTTTTTATTAAAGGTACTTAATTATTATGTTTCTAGTTGCCCTTGTTTAATGATTAGTGTATATTACCAAAATGTTAACAGATTTCGCACTAAATTATCACAATTTTATCTAAATTTATTAAATTCTAATTATGATATAATATGCCTGACAGAGACTAATTTAAACAACAGCGTATTCGATGGAGAAATAATAGATGCTCGGTATAACACTTTCAGACGAGATCGCAAAGATACTAACTCTCTGAAAACTGAAGGCGGTGGTGTCATCGTCGCAATTAAGAATCGTTTTCAGGTCATCCGTCAGGCATCCTGGGAAAGCGGTTTAGAGGATATCTGGGTCACCATTATACCAGAAAATACCAACATCCCTAATCTTAATATTTGTATTTGTTACCTTCCCCCTGACATAGATTTTAAAAGTTTAGACGAATTGTATTCTAATTGCCAAAAAGTAATATTAATTAATTGCCTCGATGAGAATTGCCTTGTCATTGGTGATTTTAACACCCCGGATTTTCCAACCAGAAATCTTAGTACTGTCGAGCCATTACAGCCCTCTCATAGTAAAAAACTATTACTTTTGAATGAATTTATTTCATTATGCAACTTATTTCAATGCAACAATATTATAAACGTGAATCACCGCACTCTCGATTTGGTTCTCTCGACAGTTGAATTTTTGTCAGTTAGTGAGGCGTATCCGCTAAGCCTGATGGATAGGCACCACCCCGCTTTACAGTTTGATTTTCCTTTCCTTAGTGATACAAGAAAATGTTTAAAAAAACGAAGTAATAGTAGATTCAATTTTTCAAAATGTAATTACGAAGCTGTACGATCCGAATTGAGTATCATAGACTGGCACGATATTCTGTCGTCTTTAGATGTAGATACATGCACGAGTATTTTTTACGAGAAGCTATTTGACATCATCAAAATTCACACACCACTTATAACTTCAAAACCCTCTAACTATCCTATTTGGTATAGCAAGCCCTTAATAAAATGCAACGAGTAAAAGAATAAATACCATAGGCTCTATAAAAAGTTCAATAACCCTCGGGATTACGACACATTTTCTTTACTACGTGACAGGTTTAAAAAAATGGCTGATCAATGTTACAAAAAATATATTTCTTCAACTGAAGAATCTATGAATAATAATATTAAACTCTTTTGGACATTCGTAAATAATAGGAAGGGTCACGTTTCAATGCCACACGTTATGAAATTTGACAATGCTTCGTCATCCAGTGGGTATGGCATATGTGAGCTGTTTTCTAGTTACTTTGGATCGGTTTTTGAATCAAATAGGCAAAGCAGCACATCATCAGTGAGTCAAACAAATTATAGTGATACATCAATTACTGATAAAGCTACAAATGCGCTTTCTCAGATTATCATAACTGAAACTGACATTTTCACTAAAATAAACCAATTAGATAAGAATAAAAGTGCGGGACCAGACCAACTGCCTCCATCATTTATCAAACTATGTGGCAAAGAGCTTAGCGTGCCAATGAGTTTAATATTCAACAGATCACTTACTTCCGGAATCTTTCCTGAGCGATGGAAAACGGCGCACATAATTCCTATCTTCAAGCAAGGTGATAAGTCTCGTTGCGAAAACTATAGACCGATCAGTATCTTATCCTGTTTCGCTAAATTGTTTGAGTCCTTGGTCTACAATCATTTATACAATTATGTTAAGCCTCTTTTATCTAATAAGCAACATGGTTTTGTTAGGGGTAGGTCGACTGTCACAAATCTTTTGGAGTACAAGAACTATCTGTGTAAGAGTTTTGCTGTACGGGGTCAAGTAGATTCCGTCTACACAGACTTCTCCAAAGCTTTTGATAGAGTCAACCATAGACTGCTCTGCGGCAAACTCGCCTCCTATGGTGTTCATGGCAGTTTATACCGCTGGATGACTTCCTATCTCAGTAACAGAAATCAATTGGTCGCTCTGAAAGGTTATCTTTCATCCCCAATGCCAGTAACATCAGGCGTGCCACAAGGGTCCCATTTGGGACCACTTTTATTTGTCATTTTTATTGATGATCTCGTAAAGAGATTATTATGTGAGTGTCTGTTGTACGCCGACGATTTAAAAATATTTAAAACAATATCTTCTACTACTGATTGCAATCTCTTACAACAAGACTTAAATACAATTTCTG
Organism: Parascotia fuliginaria; assembly: GCA_963082885.1. Classification (NCBI taxonomy): domain Eukaryota; kingdom Metazoa; phylum Arthropoda; class Insecta; order Lepidoptera; family Erebidae; genus Parascotia; species Parascotia fuliginaria. The sequence goes on from OY720189.1 coordinate 9,622,673, forward strand.
AGTGGTGCGACACAAATCTTATGTACCTCAATATTAATAAATGCTTTATTATAACGTTTACCAACAAATTTCATAAGATTGTACATGTATATGCTATTGACGGCCGGGTTCTTACACGAACTAGTGTTGCTAAATATTTAGGCATCCTCTTTGATGATAAGCTTACATTTCGGAAACACTATGAACACATCTCAACCAAAGCCAATCAACTACTCGGATTCGTATTTAGATCGACTAAATGCTTTAAAAAATCTCGTTCGTTACTTTACCTGTTCTTTACTCTTGTCAGAAGTATTGTAGAATATGGCAGCCCCATTTGGTCTCCGCACTACAAAGTGCACATTGACGAAATAGAGAGGGTACAGAAAAAATGTTTAAGAATGTTATGCTACCGTCAACACATAGGCCGTACCAATCTCAATTATGACACTAGGCTGTCCAAATTCAAAGTACAAAGGCTGGAAACACGGCGGGAGTATTTCGATTTCGTTTACCTATATAAAATAATACACTCTAATATTGACACCCCTGAGTTATTCTCTCAAATAACTTTTAATATAAAGTATAGCGCGCGTAGATCTCAAAACACTAACCTTTTCGCCCTACAAACTTATAAAAATAACATTTCTTTTTATAATCCCCTAGTTAGAATGGCTCGTCAGTATAACGAACTGGTAAAAAATAATCCAGAACTCGACATCTTCACTCCTAAATTCTCTACTTATATTAAAACTTTAAAAGATATCCTCTATCCGTAAGATTATCCTAGCAGTTCAGGCTCAACCATGTCGTTGAGTCAGACTGTTTCAACCAGCTACATTTAAGACTAGTATTAAGTTTTAATGTTATTGTTATTCAAGTGTAATTTAGCTTCCCCTTTCAACTGGCATTAGACAAGCACAGCCTTCGCGCGGTCCACCGCTGATTTTAATAGCCTAAGTACATGATAATTTTATTATGAATTTTGTATAACTGACACGTCTAACTCATTTTGCTAATTACACATATTAATTGAGTTACAATCTAGATCAAATCTTATACCTATTCTTATGTTATACATTTGTAACAATTGTAATTTGTCGTGTGTAATAAACAAATAAATAAATAAATAAATAAATAAATTCATTCGAATTCGGTCGGTTAACCTGCCGTTGTTTACAAGTTTTGATTTTTGTTTATATCTTTTTAAATATAAAGCATTCCAAGCTGAAACTTTGCAATATATTAATTGAATAAATGCACCAGCTTTTGGTATAAATCCACACCTTCTGGGTTGAGCCAGTTTCTTGTATATTGACGTCAAAGTTCTGCCTCCGTCATTTTGACTTTTAGTATTATTATTCAATAGATCATGTACTTACACTTCTGAAACTTTTTGTGGTTATTCTATGAGTCAAGCAGGAACGAATACAGTTTTCAGTGAGCTTTTAAGTTTCATAATTTATTTAATACGATTATTTTTCGATTTTTTAAGAAAGCGCGATTTCTTAAAAACTATAGATATTTTCTTAAATCTAATTTTGCACAAATAGGCACAAACGAAGGGCTACTCGATGTGCGTTTATTTTACAGTCGCACATATAATGGTTTTCGAGATACGCGATTCTGCAAAACATTACTCCAGCAGGAAGTGGAATATCTCGAAAACCTAAAGACGCACAAATTATATTTTCGGCGCACATTTAAGCACAAATGTAAGCTCTCTGGCGAAGTAAAACTTTTCTCTCTCCGATCATTCGTTTAGAATTTTCCTGCTAGAAAAACATTACCCTAGCAGGAATCGTTTTTTGCGTATTATATCAAAACAACAACACGCACAAACTTTTTAATGCGACGCACATTTACAGCAATTTAGGCACTAAGTATTCGTGCTACTCATATCAGTCTAGGAGACACTTTCCTGCTAGGGTAATGCACACCATATAAACTGTTACTGTGGCGTCATCTATCTGGCCAATGATGACACACAGAGAAAAATCTAAGTGAAGACGACTGACTACGAGTTTACAGCATAGAAGTCAAAGATGGCGCTATCAACAAATATAGACCTCCCCATAGAAGCCTGAATCGCGATATTAACATTCTCACACCAACTAACTATATATACAAGTTCCCGACTACCAACTGTCGGGGCAGTAGCCCGCCAGGCACGATCACCTAGCCTGGTCGGAGGATCCTCCCTTTGGTTGGAGGTATTTGGTGTGCTACCTCCACAGTTACCAAATAAAACTATAATTGTTGATTCTTTGTTAAATCTAGTATTTTTGATATTACTAATTATACTACTTAATTTGGCTCCTGGTAAACAGATATTTGTAATTGGATGCTCATATTTACTATTAATTAAACTGCCTAAACCTATTCCAATCTGATCAGTGTACATAATTACATTTTTAACAAGTTTTTTATGATTATTATAAGAAGAAGAGGTGTGACAGGGGACAGAACTACTATGAGTAAGCGAATGAAGCTCTGAATCTCTATTGGCAGATTCAGTATCAGACACAAGTGACACTTCACTAATCGGTGTAGGCTGTGAACATGATGAGCACGACATAATCTTGCTAAGGGTAATGACCTGTTCTAGGTTCTCTTTACCGACCCTTGCAATTTCATCATATTTCATAATATACTCACGTGTTTCCTTCCCATGATCAAAAATAACCCTAGTTAGCTGTGACTGTAAATCAGAAATTTGTGTCTCTAGCTCCTGTGTATTTTTCTCATACACCCGCCCGGGCAAGGCGGGGGTTATGTCGGACTCTCCGACCGCACTCAAAGCGCGGCCAGCATACCGACTAAAACCCACGGTGTTCCTCCAGACGGCCAGAGTGTCGGGGTCACGGGAGTCGCTTGCGCATTCATCCGCGACCCCGACGGGCCATGGCCCGCTCACCGCGAGCGGGCCCCGTCCGATTTAGGGGCCTAGCCCCCCCTCCTTCGAGAGGCGCGTGCGGAACACGCGCACTGCCGTCTCGGGCCCGTGCTGTTCGGGCGGCGACTGCCCGATCGCCGCCCGCAGGCCAACTCGGCCGCAGAGGATAGGGAGAACGGCGCATCGCAATACCGACACTCCTCTTCCCCTGCGGCCCCACCGCGTCCGCAATCTGGCGGTTGCGGCCCCGCCGAGGCCGCGGAAGGTAGGGAGAGCGGCGCACCGTTATACCGGCACTCCTCTCCCGCCGCGGCCCCGCCACTCCTCAGCCGCAGTGTCGCCGAAGCAACACTGCAGCCCGACCCAGTTGCGGTGCCGCCCAACAGCACCGCAACCCACCAGAGCCGCTCCATCGTGGGCTTACTGGCAAAGCCCAGAGGAGCGGCGCCTCCTTGGGGTTCCTCTTGGTTCACCGTGGTCCTTGGTAACCACGGCTACTAAGCCCCCCCGCCGCGACAAGGCGAGAACCCCGTTGGGGGGGATGTTTCTCATACATAAGCCTACTGCTTTCAACCTGTTCGCTATAGTTTTCTAGCTCTGAAAGTAATGTCACACGCTCTGTTATCAATGTGCCATTAATTTGTGATAATTTCTTTATGTTTGTTGATTTTTTAATGTTTGCTTTAAGATTTTTTATTTATTTCCTTAATTTATAATGCTTCCTAGATTTATTTTTACTATTGGTAATAAAAGATTTTTTACAAGTACACTTTAGAATATCCGGTATACCTATTTTGCCACCTATGAGGTCAGAAAAGAGATTCTGAGTTGCAGTACTGTTGATAGCCAGTATTGTGTCTTCCAGTGAAGCTATTTTTAAGCAGGCCTTATTCAGGCTTGATTCCAATTCTGTAATGCGACTCAGAGAACTTAAATAATATGTATCTTGACAATTGCCGAAGGACTCCACTTCAAATTGTAGTTTGTCATTTTGGTCAACAACATCCAGGTACTGTGTATGAAGTGATGATAGTTCTACCTTCAACTCAGCTACTCTATCGTTGACAACACTTATTTCATCTTCACACTCAGTGCGCTCCTTCAGCAGCAAACTGTTATCCTCCTTGTATTTTTTCAGCTCCAGTAGTGCTAACTTGAGCTGGGTTTCAGTTTTCTTGGACTTTGCTTTACGGGTCATGATATGTTGAGCACTCATTGTACACTTGAGACCTTCAATATCTTCAAACACCTTAAAAAGAAATAAGATAGCTGAGCGGTGTAAAGATAACAAGAAAATGTGGCAGGGGTGAAAAAAAAAAGGGACACAACTATACAAAGTGAAAAAAAGAAAGTTAGATTATTCAATATCAGGAAAAATTAAAAGTTCAAGTAAGGTGAATATTTCTAAAGTCAAAGTCAAAGTCAAAGCATTTATTTCATTTAGATCATAAAGTATGATGCTTATGAAAAGTCAACATTACATTTTGTCAGCCAATTGACCTACAGCCAGTTCGCTGACGAGGTAGAGCTGTGAGAAGAACTGGCAAGAAACTCACGCCACTCTTTTCAATCGACAGATAATTACAGTTATTTGAATGAGTTAAAATTTAAACACTCAACGCAACCAAAGAACCATACAAAGTAATTATTACAAATTAACTAATTAATATAATACTAAGATTAAAGAAAGAAAACGAGGATTTCAATTATTTAGTTTCAACTAGTATGGTAATTTGACTACGTATTTTAATTAAACTGGTAAATGCACCCCCTGGTCACATTGAACGACAAGGTAATACTGGATTGAATATTAAATGTAAGCCATGCCAAGATTGACCAGTCATCCCAAGTAGCACCCGTTCACGAGCATGACGCACGGGCCAGCCATCATCACCCTCGCCATATTAGAGGGAAGGTGATGACCCGGCCAATACGACACCACAAGCAATGACATTTTAGTGAGCATGACAATGCAGGGCATGGGTGGTAAAAGAACCCTAATAAAATGTATTATGCCTTACGAACTCGTAATGATCATGATATGCATCCACTTCACATTAAACTTTTACTACAATAGTCAACATAATTACAATAATAGTCAATATAATTACTATAATAATAATCAATATACTGAATGATAATAATAGTCAATATAAGTACAATAATAAAAATATCTATAATAAATATAATATATAATATAATGGGAGGGTAAACTAATAATTTTAAAAATTTGCAACAAGTGTGGGAAATAAAAGTTAGAATATGCTGAATTCTTCAGGACTTATAGCTATGATAAGATTATTGTACAATGTATTGTAATATTTGCTTGTAATAAAATAGTATTTAGAAATGTAATAAAACGGTAGTAGATCCACGCTGATTTTTACGGTAGTAGATCCACGCTGGTTTCAGCATGAATGGGCCGGACCGTCCGGGGAAGTACTACCCTCTCATAGAAGATCGACTTAAGAGTAGTAGTATCCGTACTACTGCGTTTCGTTCGGTGAGTGAGAGCGCCGGAGGCCCAATTTCCCCCCATCCTCTTTCCTCACCTCCTTCATTCCCTTCCCCTAACCCCATTCCCAGCCGCCATAGTGGAGGCCACTATACCAGCAGTTTAAGACGATGGCTTTTGGTACAGTGGCCGCCACTTCTGATTCCACTGACTGCTTACCATCAGGCGGGGTGGAGTCACTTTGGTAGGCTATAATATAAAAAAAAAAAAAAAAAACATTGTCAAGTGAATCTTATAATTATGTAGCCTGATAAACGGTAATATGTTCAAATATTTACTGATCCGGTACAAGATAAGTAAGTGCAATTGCTGTGGAGTTTATAATAAGGTTAATAAGTAAAATACTCCCCAGGTTTACACGATGGTACTTCAAATTTCATCCGTTGGTAATGTTGGTGTCACAGCGACGGCCTATCATCAGTTTGTGGTTATAATTTAAATGCAGCAAATACACGAATACTGTACGCGTCACTTATACTTAGTTGTTACAATATGTAGTTGATAAAATTATAACATAATATCTAAAAATTATTTAAAATAAATTAAATTTTACGGAGATACAATTTTAGACCCAACTCAACTCCTTGCTCCAGGTTTCTCCCATCACGATCTCATTTTCCTATCCTATAACCTTAAAGTACTGCACCGGCGTTGTTTTCGACGTATGGACACTGTAAAACTGCAACAAGATGCCTCAGAATTAGACTGGACCAACTTGATGATGGCCTCCACCGTTGACGAAAAAGTTGAGGTCCTTAACAAAAATATTCTCTCGCTTTACGATGTCCATGCTCCTGTTAGGAGAGTAAAATTAAAGCGCTTACCAGCGCCTTGGCTTTCGCCAGGTGTTCATATGGCAATGAGGCGCAGGGACCGTGCTTTTCGTAAGTATAAGAGGGATCGCTGTGACGACAATTGGTACACTTTTAAAACTGCAAGGAATCGGTGTAATCAGATGATTCGGAACGCAAAACGCCGATATATTCTTAATAGCTGTTGCCCGCGACTTCGTTCGCGTGAAAATTCAGATGTGTGCCTGTATGAGAATATTTCTTACCTAATCTTACGGCAATCGTACATTGTATTAGTAATAAATATCATTATAATCCGTCTCTAAGGCGAATCCGATTTAAATCTATTCACCCGCTACTCCTAAAACAGACCAAATTTTGCGATATTTAACGAAACTTGCCACTCCTATTTTCCCACTTAATAAGAATAGTTCCTAGTTTGGAAATCGTATTATCAAAACTCCCGTTTAAATACTATAGAAGCTTTATACAAATTTTGTTCCCCTTTATACTCCAGGGAAATTAATTTCGCAAAATTTCGTCTTAGAGAGCACCTATTTTCAAAATTTGAAACTCCTAGCACTTGTAGTTTCTGAGATTTCGTGATGAGTGAGTGAGTGAGTGACCTTTCGTTTTTATATATGTATAGCTTCTGCACGCGGCTTCGCTCGCATGAATATCGTTTTTCCAGTAGACATTTTGATATTGTTTAAATACTGTTTTGCATACTATTTCTAATCTCATCATCATCACCATTCGTAAAAACCCTCTTTCACCTACCTAAAGATATCACCCGTAAAACAATATACAATACACAAAGGCAAATTTCCATTACAATAACTTTCCCCTTTCCCCTCATTTCCTCTCCCCCTTTTTTCCCTTCCCCTCCCTTCCCCTCCCGTCTCCCTCCCATCTCCCTCACTCACCCCTCACTTACCACTCACTGACACCTCACTTCCCTCACTTTCCCTTACGTCCCTCTCACTTCCCCCTCACTTACCTCTCACTTGCCCTTCACTTGTCCCTCACTTGCCCTTCACTGCCTCCTCACATCCCCCTGAGTTCCCTTTTTCTTTTTCTTCTTTTTACACAACGCTATCTAGACCCAAAGTAAGCATATTATATGCTTGTATTATGGGTTCTAGAATACGGAGAAACATACTTAAATACTTATATTTTTGTAAATACATACATATTATACATAGAAACACCCAGACCAATGCAAATAGACATGTTCCTGCTACAAATATTTACACTGAGCGGGAATCGAACCCGCAACCTCTGCGTGGCAGTCCATACACAGTACCACCGAAAAACAGAGGCAGTCGATTTCCCCCTGACTTTACCCTCCCTTTGCCCTGACTTCCCCCTCACTACCCCGCACTTCTCCCTTCCTTTCCTCTTCCTCCCCCTCCCTTCCCCCTCCCTCCAAATTTCAAGTCGCCAACTTCAAAAGCAAAGATCTTTCCATAAAATATTACATCCATTATTTCACCCCTATAAATCCACCCCAGTTAAAAAAACAAAATTTCAAAGCTGTAAGTTAAATATGTAGACGTTTCATACAATCGTTTTCATCCCTTTTCATACACTTAAGGGTTGAATTATTAAAAACCCTTTCTTAGTACACTTCTAGACATTAAGACAAACACACCCTCCAAATTTCAAGTCGCTACGACCAGCGGTTTAGGCCGTACGTTGTCTGCCAGTCAGTCAGGACAAAGCCTTTTATAATATGTATGGATGTATGGATTAGACGTATAGCCATCAGGGATCAAAGCATACAGGCTGCTAGGAATGCTAACACGTGATAGAGCCACATAAAGCTGACCGTGCGAAAAACAGCTAATACTTAGATCCACACCCACAACTTGTAGTGTATTACCTTGGGCTTTATCATCGCAAAACATAGGCTCACTGGAAACTGGACTCGTTTAAAACTAAACAAAAAATTGTTTAGAATGACAGGAATCCGAGGAATAAAAACATTATCAGCTATTCCGCAACCTGTTAAAATCACTGCTTCTAAAAGATTTCGTAGTAAATTAACGAATATTCGATGTGATTCTTTAAATTGGCATAACTTTTTTATTTATGAACCGATTCACATGAAACAAACACTAAATGTTAAGTGAAACTTACCACAATATATTAGTGAAAACCATATTTAAATCGAATAAGCCGTTTCTGAGATTAGCGTGAACAAACGCACAGACAAACAGACAAACAAACAAAAATTGTAACAATTATTGTTTTGGGTTCTACTTGCGTTGATAAAGGTCCCAATATTTTTTTTTCTCATATATCTTCCATGTACAGACAGCGATCGGTTACATTTTTATTATATGTATAGATAACATCACATCTTCATCTCCCGCCGATATCTGGAAGTTTCTTGGAACTCTGGGTATCGGCAAACAGCGACGTGTTGACTTTCATCTGACAATTGGTTTGGATGACATTAACAACCATTTCTCTTCCAATATTCCATTTGATCACCAAACCAAGTGTCAGACTATCAACTACTTAGCTGATCTATCTCGTCCAGAAATAGGAAGTTTGTGCTTTGCTCCAGTGACTCCGGCGGAGATCAAAAAGATAATTCTGTCTATTAAATCCAATGCGGTGGGCAGTGACAGCATTAGCCGCCGCATGATCACCACAATCCTAGAACAGCTCCTCCCACTCCTCACTCACGTCATAAATTATTCCCTCCTTTCTGGCAAGTGCCCAACATCGTGGCGCCGAGCTCACGTTATTCCTCTCCCTAAGGTACAAACTCCTTCCCTTCCTAATCACTTCAGACCCATATCCATTCTCCCCTTCCTGTCCAAAGTGCTTGAAGCTTGTGTGCATAAGCAACTGTCGCATCACATTTACACGAACAAACTTTTAAGCCCGTTTCAGTCCGGCTTCAAACCAGGTCACAGCACTGTTTCCGCTCTCCTCAAAGTGACTGGCGATATCAGAGAGGGCATGGAGAATACTAAAGTCACCGTATTGGTTCTAGTTGACTTCTCAAAAGCTTTTGATACCGTCAGTCACGATATCCTCCTGGCAATCCTCTCCCATCTTATGATCTCCTCCGAGACTCTGGAATGGTTCTCAAGTTATCTTCGAGGTCGCCAGCAGTTGGTTCGCGTAGATGAGCAGTCATCGGATTGGCGTGACGTTGTTTCTGGCATTCCTCAAGGCGGTATACTTTCTCCTTTGTTATTTTCAATTTTTATTAACCTCATATCAAAACTAAGAACCTTCAGTGTGAGTATCATCTGTATGCCGATGACTTGCAGATATACTATCAGGCTGACGTGGACAAAGTGTCGTCCGCTGTCGTCATGGTCAATAGGGATCTGGATCATATAAAGAATTGGTCTGATAGGTTTGGCTTGACTGTTAACCCCGCGAAGTATCAGGTCATAGTGGTGGGTAGCCAAAGATTAATAAACAGGTTAGACATAGCTACGCTTCCACCTCTTATATTTGATGGTGAAGTCATAAAATTGTCACCAACAGTCAAGGACCTCGGCCTGATTATTGACACTACGATGAATTGGCGAGCTCAAGTGGCTCAAGTTAGTCAAAAAGTCACTAGTACCCTGCGTGCTCTATACCGACTAAAAAATTTTCTTCCATGGAGAACTAAGGCAATGCTGGTGCAGGCTTTAATTTTTCCTTTAATCGACTATGGTGATGTGTGCTACTTTGACCTGAATGCAGAGCTTCTCAATAAACTCGACCGTCTTCTCAATAACTGCATTCGATTCACTTTTAACCTTCGTAAGTATGACCATGTGTCCACTTATCGTTCCCAGCTAAAATGGCTAACTATTTTTCAACGCCGAAGTTTGCGTGCGTTAACCACACTATATTCAATTCTAACTTCCCCTAACCCTCCTCCTTACTTGACTCCTTATTTTCAGTACCTTAGTTCTATCCATGATAGAAATCTTCGCTCCGCTAATAATCTTCTCTTAACTTGTTTCTCTCATACAACAAATTTTGTTCACTCTTTTTTCCCTATCCAATCTGTCCTTCTTTGGAATGCGCTTCCTCTCGAAATCAGGAAGTCCACTAACCGTTATGTGTTTAAAGTTAAAGTCCGGGAGTTATTATTATGCAAAAATAAAGCAGTTTCATCACACATATAAGTAATGTATTATTATCCATTTACATGTGGATTATTTTATTATATGTATGTATATTATTATGTCATATTATTATATAATACTATATATATGTATTATTTATGTATATTAATCATATATACAGGGTGATTTTGAATTCATTAGCATCCTTTTAACCTGTTATTCTATCCATAGTACCAAGTACTTATGCACTATAAAATTCAGTATTAAGTACATAAAAAAAAAACAAAATTTGGTCGAAAACATCATGTCTAAGTAAATTAAGTAAATTATTAACAAACAAAATCGAAAAAACCAATAATTAAAGATAAAGATAAAGATAAAGATAATTTATTTGTTTCGAAACATGTGTACAGATGATGTTTTATGGTAGAACAATGGTATCAACATGCCGTGCCTATATATTGCAGGCATACAAATTTAAATAATTAAAATACAAAATGTCAAATGCGAATTAATGTCATTTTAAATAAAAATACAACAATTAAATTAAATTAAGTTAAAATTACAGCTAAATAAATGTCTATCCTTTAATGTGCATAATCCTTCTTAATGTCAATATCACTATGTCAAAGTAAGATAACAATTTTAATATTGATGGTAGAACTAAACACTGGTATGAATTGTATTATTAACAATTTTATTATTCGATTAAAATAATTATAGCATATACATAATTACAGATCACGATCATCGAGAAAATCCTTTATACTATAATAACACTTATTCAATAGCAAGCTACTTAGTTTTTGCTTTAATAAATTTAGGCTCAGATCTTTAAGAGAATTTGGGACTTTATTATATATTTTAGGGGCCATACAGAAGATACTGTTCCCTAATAATGCAGTACTTGCCATGTGCATACCTAATCTTTTATTGTCTCTTCGGTTACGTACTGAGATATCAGACATACGGAGAAAGAGTTGCGAATTGGCTTTAACGAACAAGACTGTTTCCAGAATATACATGGACGGAAGTGTCATAATTCTATATTTTATAAAATATGGCCTGCAGCTTTCTATTACCTGAAGACCAAACATTGATCTAATGCAGCGTTTTTGCTGTTTAAACGCAATGCCTTTATTGACTGAGTTCCCCCAAAATATAATCCCATATCTCAATATCGAGGCAACCAGCCCATGATAGGCTTTAAGCAATGTGCTAGTATCAACTATAGGTGCAAGTTTATAGAGAACAAATGAACCTTTACTAATTCTCTTACAAAGTTGTTCTATGTGTGCTTTCCAGTTAAGTTTTTTATCAATTGTTAACCCAAGAAATTTTGTTTCGTCAACCTCATTGATTATACTGTCTTCATATTTTATATTTAGTTGTTGAGCTGAAGTCATTCGTTGTGAGAAATGCATAATGTGAGTTTTGCTTAGATTAATTTTTAGATTATTGTTCTTCAACCAGGATATAACTAAAGAGAGCGATTCATTAATGTCGTTTTCATATAATGCTGGTAACGTGCATGGGATTGTAATCGTGCTGTCATCGGCAAATAGAGTCATAGGTTGTTTAGTACATTTAGGCAAGTCGTTTATGTAGGCTATAAACAGTAAGGGGCCGAGTACACTCCCTTGCGGCACGCCGTATCTTACTACACGTTCGCATAATGTATAGATTTCTTCTCTTTTAGTTTTTATGTTAAGTTTTGATATCACTGTGACCTGTTTGATAGGTAAGATGATATTAAATTGAGTACGTTACCTCTGATACCATAACATTCAAGTTTGTTTTTTAAAGTACCATGTTCAACATAATCAAACGCCTGCGTCATGTCACAGTACAATGCACACACCGGGTTTCTTTTATCTATATTTAACATTGTTTTGTGTAAAAAATCAAATATAGCCATGTTTATTGTTTTATTTTGTCTGAACCCATTTTGTTCTGCACAAATCATTTTATTCATTTCTAGGTATTTGTAAAGTTCATTATATATATATTTTTCCAAAATTTTTGAGAATATTGATATCAGTGCAATGGGCCTATAATTCGACATTAATTTTTTACTGTCTTTTTTAAAAATTGGTTTGATAATTGCTATTTTTAAGCAATCTGGAAATACGCCTGATGAAATGCAGAGATTAAGTAAATAGCTTAAGTGGCCACAAATTAAGTCGCCCACTGACTTTACTATTCTTGTTGTGATACCGTCCCACCCAACACTATTCGTATTTTTTAGATTTTTTATTATGATTTTTATATCCTGTGGTAAGCTTGGAGACATAAACATGGAGTCCATTTTCCTTATTATGTTTGCTGTAGCGTTTTTACCAGAAGTAGAAACTGGTCTTACCTGGTCAACAAAGTAGTTATTAAAGCTATTTGCGATAATTTTTGGGTCAGTAATAGCATTATTGTTTACAGCAAGTGTTTGAATAATGTTTGTTGGAGCAGTAACCTTCGATTTATTTATTATTTGCCATGCTGTTTTAGATTTGTTATCAGAGGTGTTGATTTTATAGATATTTTGTGCACGTTTGGTTAGCCTGATGATTTTCCTAAACAGTTTAGTATACTCAGAGTATCGTTTTTTATTTGCTTGCGACGGTTGGGTTCTACATGTCCATAAAAGGCGTCTTTTATTCTTACTACATTTTTTTAAACCTTTAGAAATCCATGAGACCGATTTCGTTGTTTTTATAGTGATAAGTATAGTTGGAAAGCATAGGTTATAGAATAGATTGAACAGATCCGTAAACGAATTAAATGCGATATTTGGATCTTCTGTACGATATATTTCTGAGAATGTCAAACTTTGTATGCAATCCTTGAATTTAATGATATTTTCCAGCGCATAGTCTCTTTGTTCTCTACGCCAGTATTTTAGAAAACACGATTTGTTCACTGGACATTTCAAAATTTGAGCAGTGTGGTCTGATAAAGCGAGTTCCATTACACTCGCTGTAGTACGTAAAATTGTAAAGTTATGAGCAAAGTTATCGATGCACGTCTTACTCACCAATCTAGTAGGTATATCTAAAGCTAAAGTTAAATTAAAGTTAAGCAGTAAACATTTGAGTTCTAAAGATACACTATTGTTTTTCATGATGTCAATATTGTAGTCCCCAGCTACTATCACATTTTTATGATTAATTTTACTTATTCTAATTAATACCTGTTCCAGTTTTTGGAAAAAGATATTTAATTGAGTCTGTTTTGGTACCCTATATACGCAAATAACAATTAACTTGTAGTTTACAAGCTCAATTGCGCAGCACTCAAATATACCACTAATAGATAATTGTGCTACATCTGGTAAGTCTCTCCATGTATGGCCTTCCTTTACAATAATACAAGCGCCTCCTCTTTTATTATCTGTTCTAGAGTAGTAGGCCGCCAGACAATAATTAGGAATACAGAGATGAACCTCATGACCTGCTAACATAAAGTGCTCTGGGCGCCTAGTATGAGCTCTTACTAAACCTGGCAGATTTCGAGCAGTTCAATTTCCGGCATGAAAGCTGGCCTGTTTTAATCGGTAGTATGAGCTTAATGTCGCAGGCCAGCTTATCACCTGTTTAGTGTTGTATTTATCCTATTGTCTCTATTGCTGACAAGTTGAGCGAGCGAGAAATCGTTATACAACATTTGTATAAGTTTGTCTCACTCACACCTATACAGTATTTTAACCTAAACAAATGTTCAAAAGTTCACTTCACTTAATTTATCGGTTGCTTATCGGTTTTTACGTTCTATTAATTTCGTGTTTTTAACAAAAAAAAAGGTCGTCGTGTAAAATAAGTGTACAAAAAATAGCTCAGCAAAGAAATCGTAGAAGTATCTTTGGTTTGTTAGACCACTTGTCCACATATGGTGGCGAATAGTCCCACTTAAAATTGGTCACGTAACATGTTTCGAATTTCAGTTATTATAATTTGTGTGACAGTTTTGAAACTGGGTGAGAATGATAATTTATATTGTTTTTCGAGAATTTGGTGTAAGTACTTAATAAGATCGGGTGTTGTTTTCTGGGAATTTATAAAAAAAATGTGAAATATGGTGACGCCGGCGCCGCGTCCCAAGAGTGGAATGAGAACATGATCTATATAAAGGACAAGCAAATGCCTAAGTCATCAATAGTTTTGTCTCTTCTTATGTGCTTAAAATGTCTGTTTCTCGTCGTCGCGTTAGTTATTCCCAGTTAGAAACTCTGTGGGAGTTTCTCAATAATCACAGGGGAATTGCAACGGGCTATAATAAAACGGCTCAAGCTCGTGAAAGTTCAAGAAGGTTTTGGATGGAAGTTGCGGAGAGCCTGAACTCTATGGGTGACGGCTCTCAAAAAGATTGGAAGGGGTGGTCTGCTGTAAGTATTTTTTAATTAAGTAGGTACTTACAAAATTTATTTTACTTGTTTGTGTGTAACAAGGTCCTAACCCTTTCAGCTCTAGATAGAGGAGAGGAGACCTACACCAGCTGTGAGGCATAATGTGCGTTGATATTATTTCTCAAACAATTACATAGCACACTTTTAACTTTTTATTTTTAATTTATGCAAATTACACTTATACTTAACTTCTTGTTGATAAATGATTTAATATTGTATTGTTATTTTAGTACTGGGTGGATTACAAGGGAAAGCTAAAGAGGCGTTGTGCAGCTCTTCGGCAGTCACAAACACGTACAGGTGGTGGGCCGTCTGAAGTAATAGAACTAAGTGAACTTGACAAAAAGTTCTTAATTATATTAGGTGATGACTATGGATGGGACTGCCAGGTGTTCAAGTGGATCCATTTCCACAATTAGAACCATTACCAGATTTCGATAGGACTCCAGTAAGTGTTATGTTTGTTGTGTAATTACCTCCTATTTTCTCTTAAATTTGCTATTTCTTACACTTGCTAATTACCTACTTTATTACAGACACTTTCGCCACCTCTATCAATATCAATTATCAATGAACATACTGACACGGCACAACCAATACAGCAAGAAGTAGTTCAAGATGTTGCAATAGAAGGTATTGAACTTGTGAATGATGAACCAGTGGCAGGACCATCAAACATTGGTCAGATCCCAGCAACTGAAGGCCCACCAAACCCTCCACAACCTAGACGGCGGCGCCAGGCGCCCTATACTATTGGCTTTGCTAGAAGGACAATAGTTGATAATGGTAGCAAACGAGTTACTATAGAAACTCGTATTGCTGATACGTTGAACCGCCTATGTAATACGCAGGAGGGAATATTGCAAGTGTTGACTTGCATTCTTACAGAAATCCGTCAAACATATACTACCAGGTACTTTTTTTGTATACTACATTTAAATAAAACAGTGAAGTGATGGAAGACAAATAACAACATTTTATATATTTAATGCAGTATGATTTTTAAAGTTGTATACTTAAATGAAAAATTAATTTATGTAGGTAATAGGTAGAACTTAACTTATTGTTACACATTGAGTTTCTTATAATTAAATCAACAAAATGTAAATAAATAATCAAAATAGTATAAAAAAGTAAAACAATCTAAAAATAGTAAGTCTAATATATAAAAATAACAATGAAATAATAATAAAATAAATTTTAGATGGCGCGACGTTGCCGGTCCCTCCAGAGGCGTTGAATGAGTTCCTGACGTTGAAGCACACCATCCTGAAGCTCCGTGTTTTGTACTGTATGAGGCTGATTAGGTCGGTATGTAAGTGGAGTCTGCATTTGCCTTTCAGATAATTGTTCCTCAGCTGTAAGTTCTTGCACTGGCAGTTTGGAACTATTGCAGATGTTATGCAATATTACGCAGGCATTAACAATTGATGCAGCTACAACAGGCTCATAGTGCAATACACGGTGCACCAAAAGACACCGAAATCGTGCTTTTAAGAGTCCAATTGTGCGTTCTATTATATTCCGTGTTCTCACATGAACTTCAGTATAGTGTGCTTCTGGTGTGTCAGGTTCAGCATTGACTACTGGTGTCATCATAGTCTTCCTGAGTGGATAACCAGAATCACCTGAAAATGTAGATAACATTGCAATCACAAACAAACAATACATATTTTAATATTATAAGATTGTTAGTTGTCTAGGTAACAACATACCCAGGAGCCAAACAGCTTCATTTCTACTAACTTCTTCTAAATGAACCTTTAATGGATGGTTATTCCATATGAAAGAGTCATGGGTAGCTCCTCCATAACTAGAGTCCACACTGATGATTTCCATATGGCAGTTACATATCTGCAATTAAATGATTGATTTATGATTATGTCAATACGCTATAGTAATAATTTACCTACTTTGTATATTTTTTTAATACTTTCAGACATGTGGCCAACAACACTAGAAACTAAGTGTTGTGCTAATAAGCTTTCATATTGAAATATATATTCTGTAACTACTTATAGATATAAGTTATCTTGTTACCAATTAAATATATTACCCTCAAACATGACTTTGATTACCCAGTGAATTTATAACTGAAATAGTATTATAATACTTGACAATTAGGGACTACGCACACTTATTCAGCTCTATTCAGCTACGCGTACGCATAAGGAAAGCTGAACGGACGCGTGCGCGTATGCGCTCCATACAAAATCGTTGTTTTCTATGGGCATAAGCTGAATAGAGCTGAATAAGTGTGCGTAGTCCCTTATACTTCATTCTCAAACCTTCATAGTTGACACTAAGACCTTAATTTAGTAGGTCGTAACTACTATAGGTTGTAGATAAGCATAATTGGAAAGTACTTATCACAAAGTAATATTAACACAACAACTACACAGCGCTATCTTGACTAAAGTAGTTGGTACGGGATGGCAACGCAACGCAAGCCTACATCATAGTCATAGGTACGTATATATATGCAGTTATGACGCGTAGGCGCCGCCGCTTGCGCCGTCCCGCACCGCCCGCGCGCATTAAAACAATAAAAAATCTCACCAATTGCACATTCAAAGAATGATATTGTTTTCTACAATAATATCTGTCCTCATTCGCCTTTGGACGTACAATTGCAATTTGGGTACAGTCTATGCACCCCAGCACACCTGGCATACCAAACTTTGTGTAAAATCTAAAACCAAACATTCATTATCAGAGATACATTTCATTTTCTTATTATTATAATACAAATAACAAAACTACTTCAACTACTCAACACTATCTAGACCCAAAGTAAGCATTATGTAGCTTGTGGTATGTGTTCCAGAATGTGGATTATAAACATACGTACGTTTTATTTGGAAATATATACATTTATACATAAAAACACCTAGATCAGTGCATCAGTCATGTCCATGCACACAAATATTTTCACTGCGCGGGAATCGAACCCGCGACCCCTTGACTTAGCAGTCGATCGTTCTACCGCTACGCCACAGGCGCCATGTATTATTGTGTGAATAGATCTACCAAGCATCTTATAATAATCTATAAAAATAATTATACTAACGCTGTTATATTTTCCCTCCTTTGTCCTAGATCTCTTGGAAATTTTATATATTTCTGTCGAAAATAGGGCAAATTCAATATTTTAGTAATTTGCCTCAAAATGTGTGATACAGTTTCCTGTGCCACTGAATGACCAGCTATATCGCCAATTATTCTCTGGTATGATCCTGTGGCATAGAAGGACAATGCAATCAACACCTGAAACAAGATAACAATCATAATTTATTTACTACTTATGTAGTAAGTAAAGATATGAGCCTGCTGGCTACATATTTAGTGTAGGTACCTATGTAATTTATATGAAATTTACCATGTTCTTAACCTACATTACGTTATGTATCTAATACATAGTATAAAAAAGAAAATAGGTTCCTAATAATCAAATGGACACATGAGTAAGTACCTAGGTAACATATTGATGTTACCTACTTAGTTAATAGAACACAATATGGCAATCATTACAAAATGAGATTAAAAATTCGTTTACATTCTATAAGTAGGTACTACATGAAGTAAATAGAAACGTACCTTTCTTTCGGCTGGTAAGTCTTGTGCTCTCATTGGGTGTGTTAGAAAGCGCTTCACTTCCTCACACAATGTTAAGACCAATTCCTTTGAAAGCCGATACCTTCTTACAAACAATGAATCGTCAGCATCAAAAGGATTGTATTGGTCTCTTAACATTTGTCTTTGGATTCGGGAAGTATTTGGATTAGGCTCATGTTCATGGTCTTCAAGAAATAAATAAACTTCGTCATCATCACACATCTAAAACATAAGAGCTTAACGTTAGAAAACAATAATTTAAGCACAATTATTAGGTAATTTAAGAATAGTTTATTTAAGGTAGGTATATCAAATTACTCACTCACCTTTTTGTTTTTTTTCCAAAATATTAAAAGTTCGTAGAGGTTAGGTAGGTACACACTGGTGTCTGTCTGTTACACTTCCTATCTTTTACACAACCACGAATTGACTAATGTTGACTAAACCATTTCTTGTTTGTCCCGAACTCTTAAATACTCAAGTAGTCGTAAGATAAGACGAAAATAAAAACATGCGAAAGCACTTAACAGTCATCTCACACTTTACAATTTTAAGTTACTTCTTAGGCCAATTAATTAAATAAATTGATTGTATTTCTTCATAAGAGTATAACATTGTTTAATTGTAAAGTTTCTATTTAATAAATAAGTTAATTAAGTGATTTAATATATTACGCTGTTGATAAAAAGTTCCTTCGAAGTAGCTTTTTTATTTGACAACTCAACCGGTCAATCATTGGTTCATCTGCCCTGCTAAATTGTCATTTTACCACCTCATACTACGCTTAGAGCAGGTCTAATAACTTGTCAGCGGTCACGTGGCCTCTGACCTGTTTCGTTGACATAGTGGAGTTGGCTCGCCTGTTATGAAAGATCATACTACGAAATTACATGGCAGGTCATTTACAGGCCTGCTATAAGAGCTCATACTAGGCCCCCTGTAATACACAGGACATCAATGCTAATCTGCTTTTCTGCAAGCACCGCTAATGAAACTCTAAAAAAATACCACAAAAATAATTCCAAAATAAAAAAAAATCGAATAAAAAATACAATAAATAAAGGAAAGTATCGAGACGTTTACGCGCTAAAATTATTACCTACGCATTTTACTATCAAGGGCGGCCGAAGTGACTCGGTCGAAATTTGCCTGATGACAGATTTCTTTTGCAACGTGCTTGTTATCATTTTATTAGACACTGACATTTTACTGAGTACACTGTTGTTACGTTAGTATTTAAAAAGTCCTAAGTGCATTAAAAACGATAGATCTTACTAGTTTGACAGTTTTTCATTTCGATTCAGCTGGTTCGTTCGATTGTACAGACATTGTCCGGATAGGTAAGACGACCGCGGCCGTTGACCGTACAGCGCCTCTATATGGCAGTCAGCTGTAGCTCCGAGTCACTTCGGCCGCCCTTGATAGTAAAATGCGTAGGTAATAATTTTAGCGCGTAAACGTCTCGATATTTTCCTTTATTTATTGTATTTTTTATTCGATTTTTTTTTATTTTGGAATTATTTTTGTGGTATTTTTTTAGAGTTTCATTAGCGGTGCTTGCAGAAAAGCAGATTAGCATTGATGTCCTGTGTATTACAGAGCACTTTATGTTAGCAGGTCATGAGGTTCATCTCTGTCAATGACCTTCTAAAGGCCAAAGAACTACAACATTCATTAATACAATTATTAAAAGGAGCGGGCATGAACCTGCGAAAGTGGACAGGTAACCACCGAGCCATAGTGGAAGATTTACACAAGGATCAAATTTCAACACAGAGCACATTTGATTTTAAAGGTGAAGAATGCAGTAAAACATTAGGACTTGGATGGAGTCCTAATAACGACACTTTCCACTTAAACTGGCCTTTAAAAGAAGCTAAACAGCTGACGAAGAGGTCATTGCTCTCAGCAATATCAAGATTTTGCGACCCACTGGGGTGGCTCACCCCAGTGACAGTCAAGGTGTTGACTGATACGTGAGACGCAGGTTTCAGGTTACCCAGTTCGGCATACTCTTCAATAAACTTTTTGTACATTAAGGAGAGCTTCTCGTTTTTTTCTAGCCGTTTTTCTAACTGTAGAAACTGAGAAACAGCCGTGGGTCTTGATTTGCCCAGTTTTTCTTGGTAGTTAGAAATAAGAGGCATTCTCACGATATATTTACCGTCACTTGACCGGCACACGTTTTCACATCCATAGGTCGCTGGTTCATCCGGCTCGAAGGACCATAAAATGTACGGTGCGTACACTTTAACTGCTTGTTAAGCTTGAGGTTGATGGGAGTGCATAGAGAAAAGATAACTTCGTATACAGTTTTTACGTAAATATAAAGTGTGTGTGAACACACTTTATATTTACGTAAAAACTGTATAGTTACAAAATAAAGGTGAGTTGGCGCTTTCTTTCTCTAATGTTGATTACCGCGTTGCAGTGATTGCACTGACTATTAAATTGTATTGTGAAGTATTTTATACAGACGTAAAATGACACAGGCGCGGCGCAAGTCGCTACGTCAGCCAAATATGTACCGTTGAAGACTGTAAACAGGGGATCAGACCGGAATAACTCTATATAATATATGTACCTACTGATTTTGATATCTCATTAAAATGAATAGGATTAACATAGTGAATAGGAAAACATCTGTCGTTTTGCCTTTATAAGTAGCTAAATTCGATATATTTTAGTGTTTTAAGCTGATAATATTATAAAGTTTTGTTGCCAATGTGATTTTTCATTCGTGATAGTTGAACATTGTCATTCGTGTATATTTCAATTAAGTAGGTACAAATCTAAACCTACCTACAAACTTCGAAAGAATTTGATGAACCTGTTAAATATGAAGGTAAGTTCACAGAGGTAAACTTATAACGCGTTAAAATAAACAATCATTCTTATTAAATATCATTAACATTATTTAATTTTAATCAAACTTTTCATGAATATAAATATTAACATATTTATTATAGTCTCAACGATTAAAATTAACCGATAAAATAATTAACAATTAACTTTAACGTGCGTCGCACTGACCCTGAGATTGTCAACTGGCTGTGCCGGCGTCAACCGGTTTTTTCCAGTCTCGCCGTGTACGCGACAAGCGGCCAGTGGACACGCACACATGCCCCGCGTGCTTGTAGTAGTGCCACCGATTTGCGCATTTGTATGAAGCTTTCTTTCTGTACGTATCTACTTTGTGGCTTAACGGCGCGGCCGGCGCTCGGAGCGGCGAGTAAAATAGTGATGTGCGCACGTTCGAAATAGTGCTGCGCCCTCACACGTTACCAATGTCGGTTCGCTTTTACTTTATTATATAGTAAAGTATTACATACATGTAGCAACATTTTTGGGTTTATTATTAAAAACACATTATATAGGTACAGATATTAGTTAAAAGTAAACAATATTTTATTCAAAAGGAGGGCCGTTTACACCATCGCTAACATCCTGCCCCTCAGTGTCGACATTGTGACACTCACAACCAAGTAGTAAAGCTACTCGTGAGGCTGGACGCTTCAAGACCCAAGTTCGTTTTTATGTCTAGAGTTCTTACCCGTCCGTCGGTTCCAGGATACACCTTCTGTATTACACCTTTCGACCAGACGTTACGTGGAGAAGCGGGATCTACTACAACTACAAGATCACCTACCTTTAACTGTGCACCTTCGCGGTTCCACTTCTTACGAGGCGCTAGAGTGGGCAAGACTTCCTTCATTCACCGAGACCTAAATAAATCAGAAAGGCGTTGAGCTATACGCCATTGTTTTCTTAAATATAAATCGCTGTCGTCAAAAATGCCTACTTGTGGCAAGTTAGATGATGAACCTAATAAAAAGTGATTAGGAGTTACTTTACATTTACTAGCAATAAACGACACTGTTGCGTGTCCGTTGCTGCTTTCGCGCCGCCAGTAAGCAACCGCTGCGTACGCGCTCGGCGATGCATCGCAAAACAAGTGAAGTTCTAAACGCGCTAAAGCATCGCTCGATTTCTCAGTAGCACAGTTCCATCGCGGTATTCTAATATTATTAATTTCGTAAGCTTGTTTAATCCACTTTTGAAATAAAATAAATAATTCGTCGTCTAATTTATCGTCCTATTTAATATTTCTTTTCCAAGTTTCACGCATTAATATTTTTCCTTTAACTGTAAATGGCCCTAAGTAGCCGTGAAAATCAAAAATTACATTTCACGCTTAGTAGGCATTCGTTTCATAAGTAAAATATCCTGCGGAATACGCTTAAAAGATAAATTTAAACTTAACATAGCGCTACACGGAAACCACAATATACCTAGTGCCCGTTCTGGCTGCTTATCGAAATTGAACGTTACTACGATGTCGATAAGGTCGTCTGTCGGAATGTCACTAAGAACATTAGGCCATTACTGAGCCAATTACGCATTTGAAACCCCCCTTGACTATGAATAAATGAAATTTCCTTTATCATTTTCTTAGCTATATTTTCATCAGAAAAACTATCAATGTAATCGTCCATGTACTGATTGTTTTGTATAGCACTTACTGCTTCCGGCATCTTTTTATAAAATCGCGACGCGTTTTTATTTTGGTTTATGTACTGGGCGACAAATGTGAACATTCAGCGCCGAAAATGAGTGACGTCATAATATACTTATGCACTACATCGCTATCCTTTTCTTTCCATAAAAATCTTAAGGCATTTTGATCACTATTATGAATTTTAATTCTTAAAAACATATCTTTTATATCTCCTATTATTCCTATAGAATTCTGTCGGAATCTAAACATTATTCCATACAAAGATTGCAATAAGTCGGGCCCTTGAAGTAAAAAATCATTGAGTGACAAATTACTACTTTTAGAAGCGGCATCAAACACTAGCCTTAACTTTTTTTTATTTGGGTTATCAACACCAAAATGAGGTAGGTACCAAACGCGGTCAGACTCAACATTACCCTCGGCCTCGTCTAATTTTCGCGCGTAGTTGTTTTCAAATAAATGTTGCATTCGTTCGCGATATCTACTTGCATATTCTAAGTTAAAGGACATTTTACGTTATAAATCCGACATAAACAACATAAAAGAATCAAACACTGAAACAATAAGTAAAATTAAAAATCTAGAAAAAACAGTTAGGGATATCACTGACGGCACCATTACAAATGCTCAGCAACAAAGCGAGAATATGACTTGCGAAGAACTTATGAACGAGCTTACAGAGCGTCATAAAAGAGACAAAAACATAATCATTACAGGTGTGCAAGAAGCATCCAACGAAAATCCAAAAGAACGCTATACCATAGATTGTGTTGAAGTGACAAAACTGATCAAAGTAATAGAACCAGAATGCCCGGACCCCATAAAAATTATTAGGCTCGGTAAATTCAAACCAGACTATAATCGTCCTATCAAGGCTTCTTTCTCCTGTTCTGATACAGCAAAAAATTTACTTCGCCGAAAACAAGAAAATAAAAATTCTACAATTAAAATATACTCAGACCAAACTCCACATCAACAACAACATATAAAAAAACTAAAAGAAGAACTCCAATCTCGTATTCTCAATGGTGAAGAAAACCTGAAAATAAAATATATTAAAAATATTCCAAATATTGTACAATTCTCAAAAAACTAAATATTGACTACAAGAATCTAAAACAAAGTCAAGATAACGTAACTTACCAAATTGTGAAAGATTATTCTGAGATTATTACTAAAAAGAAAACTTTAAAATTCCTGTATGCTAACGTTCAAAGTTTGGTTAAGCCTGGAAAAATTGATGATTTAAAATGTATCTTATCTACACTACAAAACGTCCATGTTATAATTTTAACAGAAACTTGGATTAAGTCTGAAACGGATGCTCAAATGTTACAAATACCAAACTACACTCACTACTATAACTACAGAACTCACATCAAAGGCGGAGGAGTATCTATCTATGTCTACAATGATCTGAAGCATGAACTAATAGAAGAAAGATGTATGAACGATAACCATTACTTATGGATTCATCTCGAAAAGTTTTCACTAAATGTTGGCGCAATATATAAACCAGGACGAACAAATACCCAGAATTTTCTTGACACATTCTCACCGGATCTAAGTAAATTCAAAAGATGTATTGTGTTTGGGGACTTTAATTATGACCTGCTTAAGAAAGACCCTGACATAACAAAATACAAGGAAATACTCAAAGTAAACGGTTACAAAATTCTTAACAAGATCAACGTACAATATTGTACCAGAGCTGCACGGAATACAAAAACAATACTAGACGATGTAAGCACGAATTTGCATGGCCACCCTTTTCATATGGCTGTTATTGACTCAGCAATTGCTGATCACCACCAAATCTATGTTGAAATTGGTAAGTGTGAAATGGAGGCACCAAGAAAAGTACACTACGAAGCAGTGAGCTATTCCAACTTATATAAAAGTTTGAGTGAATGCAACTCAATTAAAATGATTACGGATTACGACGAATTAAAAAATTTGATCCAAAGCTTACTAAATGCCAATAAACACACAAAACGAAAAATACTTAATCACCCAAAACAGGACTGGATAAATATAACCGTCTTAAGCAAAATAAACACAAGGAATGAATTATGGAGACAACATAAAGAAGACCCTGAAAATATAAAATTGAAGCAGAAATTTATAAAGGAAAGAAATGCAGTACATCAGTTTATCCAAAACACTAAACGAGACTATTATTTTTATTTATTTAAAAAATGTACGCAAAAACCTTTGAAAATGTGGCAACTGATTAACGAGCTTTCAAATTACAAAACTAAGGATAGTTGTGTTTCCACAAAACTGGAGTTAGAGTCAGGAGTAACCATCACAAATGGTAAGGAAATATGCGAACATTTTAATAACTTCTTCTCAAATATTGGTATTCTCAAAATACGACATACACAAAATCACATTCCTCATACAATTCAACCAGAAAACTCAACAGTTTCACACATACAAACCCTATCTTATCTAACACCGGTAACGCACGACGAAATAAACCAAATTAAAAATAGTCTAAACAGCAATACTAGTACTGGGTTAGACGGAATTAGTGTAAAAACCATAAAAAGTTTAAAAAATCTACTAATAATGCCCTTAACCAACTGTATCAATGATAGCTTACACAAAGGATATTATCCGGACTCCCTAAAAACTGCTAAAATAACACCAATCTTTAAAGCAGGTTCGAGATCGGATACTGGTAATTACAGGCCTATCTCTGTACTACCTGCCTTGTCCAAAATATACGAAAAAGTTTTATATAACCGTCTTAGTACCTATCTTACTAGCAGAAGTTATGTCTATGAAGGACAATATGGCTTCCGAAAGAAATCTAATACGCTATCAGCCGTCATGGATCTTGTAACCGATATTAAGACAAATATAGACAAAAAACACATAGTCCTGGGTGTCTTCATTGATCTTAAAAAAGCGTTTGACACTGTTAGTCATGACCTACTTCTAAGTAAATTGAAAACTGAATTAAACATCACTGAAATCGCGTTTAACATCTTTATGTCATATCTCACCAACCGAAGTCAAGTAGTGAAAATCAATGAAAACACTAGTAGTCCAGAAAACCTAAGATGCGGCGTACCACAGGGCTCCATCCTAGGTCCCCTATTGTTTCTTATTTACATTAACAACATTCATAAAATAGGCCTAAACGGAAAGATAACGCTATATGCCGATGACACTTGTTTATTCTATTATGGTAGTACAATAGTGGTAGTAATGCGTGAAGCTCAAAATGATCTGATTTTACTTCAACATTGGTTTGCTTCCAATCTTTTAACTGTAAATACATCAAAATCAAATTATATAATCTTTTCAGCAATACATAAAAGTATACCTGATCACTTACCCTTAACTATTAATGGCCAAGTGTTAAATAGGGTAACATCGGAGAAGTATTTGGGCCTAACCATTGACAATCACTGTTTGAAATAAAACGGATTAATATAATTAGTTGAGATTTAATTTAACACAGAAAAAGAACCACGAGAGCAAACAGAGTGAGTGAGCGAGAGAGAGAGAGAGTGTCCAAGTCAACGAGATGCCATCTAAAGTTAACATAGACAACAATAGAATGTGAATGACATTCTACTAAGAAGGCGGCAATTTTTATTTATTTTTAACACACCCACCAAATTAGAGCCTTCTCATTACTAACACACAAATTAAACATATGCACTATGACAAATCAAACAGTTGTTTAAAGTAGTATGTTGATATGTTATTGAATTAAATAAAAACAATTACCTACTTATTTGAAGTTATACCAATTTTGTCTCTAAGATATTGAAATCTCACACAAGCAAGAGCTTTTGTAAACATATCAGCACACTGTTCGGTAGTACATAAATACTTCACATATATTTCTTTCTCTTGAAACTTTTCTTGAATAAACTTATATTTGACATCAATATGCTTACACCTTTTATGAAAATCCATATTTTTAATTACCGATATTGCACTCTGATTGTCCACATTTATGCTGATAGTGTCCTGATTATATGCACTAATATCAAGTAGTAGTCTTTTAATCCATAATGCCTCTTTTGTAGCAGAACATGCGGCCATGAATTCTGCTTCTGTTGTAGACAATGCTATGCTTTGCTGTCGCTGAGTAGCCCATGTTATAGCTGCACCATTCTTAATAAAAACATACCCAGTAGTAGATCTTCTTGTGTCACTGTCAGCTGCATAATCAGAGTCACTATAGCCCTCTACTATATTGTTCTTCATTTTAGAATATAGTATGCCAATCTCTTTAGTTTCTTTAAAGTACTTTAGAATCTTCTTTACAGCAGCCCAATGAGTATTATCGTAACAATCTAGATAACGACTTACTAAACTCACTCCAAACATAATATCCGGTCTACTCACAATAGCTAGATGCATGAGTGATCCCACGGCTTCTCTGTATGGTATCTTTTCTTCAGGTACTGTATTTTTCTTCTCCAGTTTAGTATTGGGATCTACAGGAATACTATTTCCATTTGCATCACTCATATTAAATTTTAGTAATAATTTTTCAATATGCTGTTTTTGATGAATAAATATATTACCATTGCACCGTTCCATCTGCAATCCCACAAAATTTGTAGGTTCCATGGTTTTTATTTCAAAATATTCTTTTAGAACATTTATAACTTTGTTATTAGCAGCAGTATCTTTTGATATTATCAACCCATCATCAACATATAATAGGAGATATATTTTTATTTCATTTACATGACCTGTAAACACACATTGGTCGGAGTGGCTGTTTACAAAACCAAATTTATTTAGTACAGATTTGAATTTGTTATTCCAACATCGTGGGGCTTGTTTTAGCCCATACAAGGATCTGTTCAACTTACAGACAAAGTTTGGTGGAGATTTTATTCCTTCAGGAGGATTCATATATATATTTTCAGTAATATCTCCATAGAGAAAAGCTGTTTTTACATCAAACTGTATAATTTTTAAATCATGTTGGCATGCTTCTGAGAGCAGTATTCGTACTGAATCATATCTCACTGTTGGGGAAAATGTTTCAGTGTAATCTATCTGATATTGCTGTGAACACCCTTTAGCACAAAGTCTGGACTTATAGATTATACCAGAAGGATTATTTTTGATACAAAACACCCACCTGCACCCAATTGTCTTCACTCCAGGGGGTTTTTCCACCAGGGTCCATGTTTCACTTTTCTCATGTGCTTTTAGTTCCTCGTTTATTGATTGTTTCCACTTTTCTTTATTTGTTGATGATATCGCTTCATTGTATGTCACTGGCACATCTGTTTCTGGACTTTCACCTTTACAGAGATAAGTATTATTATCTTGTTTCCTTGCCTTAGATCTAGTAGTAACATAACTGTCATGTTCTAAGTTAATTTCAGTTTCAGGAATATACAGTGAATCATCATTATCAGAATGAAATGTATCATCAATACTGGAGCTTACAGAAGTATCTGGTTCAGAACTGTCAAGTGAATTTGCTTGTAACTCTGGACTAAGCATTATCGGATCAATTTTATTAACCTCATTTTCATCTGTAGTTAGGGGCACAACTATATGGTTTTGTGTTAATGAACTTTCCATAAAAACAACATCTCTGCTTATTACTATTTTGTTAGTCTTTGGATCTATTAATTTGTAGCCTTTAGTAGTGTCACTATAGCCAATAAAAATCATTTTACTTGCCTTAGGATCCAGTTTTTGAAGCTTCTCTTTTGGTATTTTGACCATAGCTTCACATCCAAAGATTTTTAGATGACTTACATCAGGTTTCTTCCCTGACCACATTTCCTCAGGTGTAGCATATGACAGTGCATGGGTAGGGCAGCGGTTGGTGATATAAGCAGCTGTGGATACTGCTTCAGCCCAATAACATTTCTGTAAATCAGAGTTAATTAGCATACAGCGTGCCCTTTCCATAAGTGTGCGATTCATACGCTCAGCTAAACCGTTTTGTTGAGGTGTGTATGAATTAGAAGTTTGATGAATTATTCCTGATTTCTTTAAGTAATTGGAGAAATCATTACTCAGGTACTCTCTACCATTATCAGAACGAAGGCATTTAATTTTAGAATCAAGCTGATTCTCTACTAAAGCTTTGTATTCTTTAAACTTTGAAAATACATCTGATTTGTTATGCAAAATATATACATATACTTTCCTTGTATAATCATCTATGAATGTGAGGAAATACCTGGCCCCTCCAAGTGATTTTACCTCCATTGGTCCACAGACATCCGAATGTATCAACTCCAGAGGTTTCTTCGCTCTGGAACCATTAGCAGGAAACGGCTGCCTTGTTTGTTTTCCTTGTTGACACGATTCACAAACCATTTTGTTTTTATTTTCAACCAATTTCACTCCATTAGTACTGTTACTTAGTTTATTCATATCATTGAAATTCAAATGTGCCATCCTCTTATGCCACAATAAGAAATCAGTCTCATTTGTTTTACAACTGTATGCTGTAATAGTGTCAGTATTCAGCCGGTACATGTTATTTATGAGATTTGCAGCTGCTATTTCAGTATTCATTTTGTTGAATATTTT
The DNA here is from genome assembly GCA_963082885.1 of Parascotia fuliginaria. Classification (NCBI taxonomy): domain Eukaryota; kingdom Metazoa; phylum Arthropoda; class Insecta; order Lepidoptera; family Erebidae; genus Parascotia; species Parascotia fuliginaria. The sequence continues at coordinate 9,652,018 of OY720189.1, forward strand.
ACAGCCCTGTTTTTTAAACTGTATGGAGCACCCATTTTTGATAATTTGACTGACAGACAATAAATTAGTTGTTAATTCAGGTACATAGAGAACATTTGTAATTTTGATAGTTTGTTTCACACTATTTGTTCCAACAATATTCAAGTCTATCTTGCCACAACTTTTCACCGGAAGCATTTTATTATTTGCTATTTTAATACTTGTGATCGGAGGGGGTACTTCATCATAAAGCCAGTCTTGTCTCATGGTAAGATGCATTGAAGCACCTAAATCTATATAGAACCCATCATCATATTTTGTTGTTGCAGAGAATACAGCTATATAACCTGACTCTTTATTTTTGTCTTGTCTTACTTTCTTTGATTTGCAATTTTTACTTAAATGTCCATATTTGTTGCAAGTAAAACATCTCGGACCTTTCTTTGGGGTTTGCTGAGACTGCTTTGAGTCATTGTGCTTTGTGTAAAGTACTGTAGTATTTGGATCAATTGTTTTTACTTCTTGGAGTAATTTTGTCTTGATCAAGTCAGAACTAATTTACACCAGAGCTTTCTATGCCCATAATCATCGGTTTGTAGGATTCCGGCAAACCGGCCAACATTAATGTTCCCAGCCACTCATCATCAACATTAAAGTTGATGTTTCTCAACTTGTGTGCGGAAGACATTATTTTATTGACATATGATTCTACACTTTCACTCGTCTCTAATGTTGTGTTAATTAAGTCCTTTAATAAGCCAACTTTTCTGGTTAGTCCACTGTCTTCAAATGCTTTGGTGAGGTTATCCCAAACTTGTTTGGCATTTTCGGCTTCTTGGATGTGAACATAAAGGATTGGATCAACTAATAATATTAGTTTTGATTTAGCTTTAACGTCATTCTTCACTGATTTTATATCATTGGGGTTTGGTTCTGTCGATATGCAATCATACAAATCTTCGTGCTGTAGGTAAGCTTTTACAGCAAAACTCCAAGTAGACCAATTATCCCGTCCCGTCAGTTTAGGAATTGACATTGTTGTGTTGTTCATATTGAAATAAATCTGAAATAGCTGAAAAACAGAAAATCTCGCGAGCCGGTAACTTTTGAGGTTATGTACGCGTTTGTTTTTTTAAAACTATTTTTTTACTTCGTTAGTTCGATTATTATATTATTTACAATTTCAAAGCAACGTGTTAGAGCTATATGGGCCCATAACCTGTTTGAAATAAAACGGATTAATATAATTAGTTGAGATTTAATTTAACACAGAACAAGAACCACGAGAGCAAACAGAGTGAGTGAGCGAGAGAGAGAGAGAGTGTCCAAGTCAACGAGATGCCATCTAAAGTTAACATAGACAACAATAGAATGTGAATGACATTCTACTAAGAAGGCGGCATTTTTTATTTATTTTTAACAATCACATTACCTGGAAACCTCATCTAGAGAAAATTCGTACTAAAATTAATAACCTTACCGGCTCTTTAAAAAATATTGTAAAATGTCTTCCTCTTAAAGTCCGCTACACAATCTACAACTCCTTGGTAAAACCTCATCTCGATTACCTGGTTGAAATATGGGGTTCTGCCTACAAAACTAATCTACAACCACTAATAACTGCACAAAACAGGATAGTCAAGACCCTATTTCATTATGACTATTTAACACCAACTGTCCAAATTTATAAAGAAACTAAGATAATGAATATCATGCAAACTTACCACTACAACACATGTATTCTTGTACACAAAATACTAAACAAAACCATACATACTAAAACGACATTTACTAAAAAAAGTCAAATTCAAAAACGTTCATTAAGACGAGCATACAAACATAACATACAACTATCGAAACACAGAACTAACTACGGTAAGAAAACAATCGTATATGAAGGGGCGCAACTATACAACAGACTACCAATAAACATAATAGAAAGCAAATCACTACGCGTCTTTAAGAAACGTTTAAAAAACCACATTTTCAAAGATTGTGCAAAGTAATGTAATCATACGGACAGACAGACAGACAGATTTTTGTTATTTTTTTTTTTTTTTTTTATATAAAGCCTTCTTAATAATTGTTGTTCTTGTTATTTTGATTCTTACTGTTTCAGGTATAATAAAGTATTATTACATTATTGTCGTCGTAACTAGAAATAATAATAATTAGGTATTATTAGTGTGATGTAGTATGTAGGTATGTGTGCCTATTATACTATTATATTATATTATATTATAACATAATGTGGGTATGCATCAGATGTAATATTTTTATTTTTTTTTCATTTTTTTTTCTTACAAACAAACATGATAAAATAAATGTTATTATTTGACCGTTTACCGTATCGGTTTAACACAAGTGTAAATGCCACATAAGAATGTCGCACTGGCCGGCACTGGCCGTGAGTCGAACATTTTTATAAGTTACCCTCATAAACTTTGTATTAATTTTATTGAATATTGTAACTATGTTATTATGTGTGTATCAAGTAGAAACCTAACTAAGACTTGTCATTTGCCTACTTGAACGCAAATTGTATTAGTTTTAAGTTATTTCTCGTAAGTGATTATATGTAATCTTTGAGAAATAAATTGATTCTTAAACCGTAAACCGTTACGTTCTACTGACTTAAATCTTTTAAATGCAACGGTATATGAGTCTGGCATAACAAAATCATCGTACTTCCAGGGCAGTCTGACAGACCATTGTCCGTTAATTAACTCAGCTGACTCATTGAGAATCTTTATGGCCCTTATTTCATCAACGTTTTGACGCGGTAAGTTACGAATTCCAATAGAATCGAGTGAAAACGATCGACGTATCAGTTGGTGTAAATCTATGTCCGTACTATGTTCTACACTATATAAGTCACCGTCACCTGTATCTATAGAAGTGGGGCCACTGGACTGACATACTATTTCACTTTTAGTGCATGCAATAATATTATGATTATAAAAACATAAAGATGAGCTCGCGGACGCCTCGGTGCCGTCACAGGAGTGACGGAGGGTGAGCGCGGTAGCCTTACCTGGCGCGGAGAGCGCGGGTGCCGCTACAGCACCCGGTGCGCGTGGCTCGACGTCGACGATACCGCTGCGCATGCTGGTGTGCTGTCTGGTTAGCCTTGAAGCGCCATGCATACACCAACCTAATAGTGTTTGAGTAATAAACGGCCCGCCCAGTGTGCATTTTTTACAAACAATTGGTGCAATTAAATCATAGTTATCTTGACCGATTAACAACTTAGGTTTTACTACATTAGCACATAAAGAGTGGTTGTGGTTACAATGATTTTTACAGTCTACGTTATGAGTAAATTGTAATGGCAGGTTGAGTTCTTTTAATTTGCGAGCACGTAACTCAAACATTTTACCTTCACTGTTACTGATTTTACACTTAATAATTTCGGTTTTACATACGAGTTCTGAGTCCCACGCGCCCGAGGCGCGCATTGTCACCTGGTCGCCGTGTAGCCCGGCCTGGTCAGCCAGGTCGGCCGCGATGAGGGTGACCGTCGCGCCGTCGTCCAGCAGTGCGTACGTGGTGACACTAGTTTTAGGTCCGTGAACGGTAACCGGCACTATTTTTAGCATTATTTTAGAGTCAGACACACTTTGTTGATTTTTATTTATCGACATTTTTGACCACTGCGCGGCGCGCGTATTAGCGTGAGCGACGAGTTCACTGTCGGCGTCGGTCTTCTGCGTGTCGCCGGGGTCGTGCGGCGCGGATGTCTCCTGGCGTGCCGCACCCGGTTTCGTCGAGTGCAGCAGACGATGGTGAGGCCCTCCACAGGCCTCCACGTCGCAGTGCTCCGCGGTGCACGGTGTTTGCTCTTGGTGACGAGTACCCAGACATTTGAAACACAGTTTGTTGGCACGGACATATCGCCATCGGTCTCTTCTTAATGCTCTTCTAAATTTACTATAGTCTGGCAGTGAATGCGTACCTTTCGTACAGAAGTTACACTTGCTGGCGACGGCGGTGTCGGGTTCGTTGACCTTTACTATCGATGTTAATACTGATTGTTGATTATTGTATCTGGAATCTTTCTTCTCCGTTTTTTTCTTATGATATTCGTTCTGGTAGTAAATATGGCTCACTCCCGATTCTGCTATCTTTTGTGCTTCTGTGTATAAAAGTTTAGACAATAATTCCAGCTTTAGTGTTTCGTTTCTGCGTGTCTGGTCTTGGTAATCTACCCATTTGTTGACAAGTCCTGTGGGTAACTTAGAGATGACAAGTGTGAACAACTCGGGACTTGTCAAATAATCAATTTGTTTCACAGTTGTTATAGCGGTGATGTAATTATTAGCGTAGGGAAGTGACGACCCCACCGTTCACTGATGGCAAATGCCAATGGTGCAGTCAGTCTATGGGTGATCCACCATTCTCACATAAGTCCCTATTGGTGTCAGAGGGCGAGCAATGCCTATAGGCAAGCGCATCCGACTTCTACAGCGATAGGGCAAGGCAAAGGGGAAGTGCCTTAAAGGGCGCACGTCTGGATTCTATAGTGGCGTGTGGCCAATCCTCTGCGGCCTTTGCCTTCTACCGGTCGTATCGGCTATCCGGTCCATCGGTATCTGAAGGTTGAGGAGGAGAGAGTGGACTTGCACCTGCGCAACTGCTTGTTCACTATAATATACTCACGCGTAGATGACTCCTGCATGTTTATCTAGACTACGAGCGTAAGACCTACGGCGATGGTGAGCTGATGGTGGGGGGAGGATATGGTGTGTCCGAACCTTAGTTGGCAGCTGCACGTAGGCGGTCTTCTGGTGATGGTCGCTCCATGTCCCGTTTAAGACGGGGGACTGGTTCGGCAGCTCAGTTGACGACGAAGCAGCCCTATTTAGGGAGCGCTCTGCTTTCCCCAGTCCGGGGAGGGGCCTAGAAAAGGTGGCCTAAACATAGTCTGTCTCTTCTTTAAAAACAGGTGGCATACCGCGGCCATCTGTCACCAACTGAATGCGGTCGAAAAAGGAAACAAAAAACATTTGAAAAAGATCTGACAATAGGAACATGGAATGTTCGTACTCTTCTGGACAACGATGTGAATCAGTGTCCAGAAAGAAAGACGGCTTTGATCGCACGGGAGCTGGCCAGGTACAACATAGACGTTGCCGCAATTAGCGAGACGCATCTCAGCGACTCTGGTGAGTTGTGTGAGCAGCTTGGGGGTTATACCTACTATTGGAGTGGTAAACCAGGTTCTGAGAGGGCCGCTAGTGGAGTAGGATTCGCTGTTAGAAACCAGCTAGCGCGAACATTACAGGAACTACCAAAGGGCATAAATGATAGAATTATCACTCTACGACTTCAACTATCACCGAAGAAGTACGTCCACCTAATAAGTGTATATGCCCCCACACTGCCATCTCCGGACGAAGAGAAAGCCAAATTTTACTTCGAACTTAATCAAGTCCTCAACAAAATACCTTCTGCTGACAGAATTCTTCTGCTGGGTGATTTTAACGCTCGTGTTGGCAACGATCAGGGTGCTTGGAATGGCGTTCTTGGACGACACGGGGTCGGGAAATGCAACGCCAATGGTCTTGATCTTCTTGCCCTCTGCGCTGAGTTTGATCTGACTATTACGAGCACCTGCTTCCGTTTGCGTGAGAAGTTTAAAACCACGTGGATGCATCCAAGATCCAAGCACTGGCACCTACTAGATTACGTGATAGTACGCAAGAGAGACCTCTGTGAAGTGCTGATCACTAGGGCAATGAGAGGCGCCCAAGGCTGGACTGACCATCGACTTGTTCGATCGAAACTGCGATTAAAACTAAGAGCACCACGTCGAGCTGTACACAAAATCCCAACAAAGATAGACTGTGAAAAGTTGATCCGCAATAAACAACTAGCAGAGGAGCTTGATGATGCTTTTAATAGTTATATGCCAGACATCGCAGAAGAAGCGTCTGTTGATGAGAGATGGCGTTCATTCGCCGAGCATCTCCATAGTTGTGCTTTACGAGTCATTGGAAAACCACAACGGAAAAACCAAGATTGGTTCGATGATTCCGACGTGGAAATCAAGAAGCTCGTGGAGAGCTACAGATGCACTCTTCTTTTACCAGATGTTTCTGAACGAAGAAAAGCTCATTATAGCCTTAAAGAAAAAGTGCGTGCTCTCAAGGACAAGTGGTGGGTAGAAAAAGCCAATGAAATACAGCTTTATGCTGATACCAATCAATCAGGTAGATTTTTCGAGAGCCTCAAGTCTGTTTTCGGCCCACGAATTTCGAAAACAGCTCCAATGTATAATAAGGAGAAAACCCAACGTCTCATCGATCAGAAAGATATACTAGCCCGTTGGGCAGAACATTTCAATGACGTTCTGAATCCCAGTAGTCAGACCATCGACTTGTTGTACTTAAACTCTCTTGACATCCTACCAACCGCTGTAGATCTAGCGGTACCACCATCATTTGATGAGTTTGTTGTTGTACTAAGGAGGATGAAGAATGCTAAGACGCCTGGTTTGGATAGCCTGCCGTCTGAGTTGTATAAATATGGCGGCCTACACATTAACAACAGGTTATTCGAACTTATCTCAAAGATATGGGAGTGTGAAGTCGTCCCGCAAGATTGGAAAGATGCTTCCATTTGCAAATTGTACAAAGGCAAAGGTGACATAGCCGATTGCAGTTCGTACAGAGGCATCTCTCTACTCTCGACAGCTGGGAAGATTTTGGCTCATATTATTAACATTCGTCTATCCCGTCACGCGGAAGCTATACTCCCGGAAACACAATGTGGTTTTCGTCCGGGCAGAGGTACGATGGATGCTATCTTTGTAATAAAACAAATTCAGGAAAAAAGTCTGGAACAATACCGTCCTCTCTTCATGTGCTTTGTCGATCTAGAAAAAGCTTTCGACAGAGTACCGCGTGAAGCCTTGTGGATTTTGCTTAAGAAAGCTGGTTGTCCTGAAAAGTTACTTAACTTGATACGCCAATTTCATGATGGTATGATGGCGAGAGTTCGACATGGAAATGACTTTTCAGACCAAATTCCTGTAACCAGTGGTGTAAAACAAGGCTGCGTCTTGGCTCCTACTTTGTTCTCCTTGTATTTTGCCTCTGTTATGCGCGACGCTTTGAGGACTTGCAATGGCTCAATAACAATCAACTCCAGGACGAACAAGAGCATATTTGATCTCTCCCGCCTCAGATCTAAGCGACAGGTAACCAAACTTCCGGTTTTGGATATTTTGTACGCTGATGACGTTGCTCTAATGGCCGATTCTGTTGAGTCTCTCCAAAGTTTTGTGACATCTTTAGATATCTCATGCCGCAAATTTGGGCTGGTCATAAGCATCAGCAAGACCCAAGTTTTAAAACAACTACCCAGAGAATGCCACTGGGATCCTCCCAGTGTTACTCTGGATGGCGCAGCGCTGGAAGAAGTTTCAAACTTCAAATACTTGGGTACTCGAATACGTAATGATAACACCTTGGCTTCGGAAATACCAGCTCGGATAGCAGGCGCGGCGGCTGCCTTTGGAAAACTAAAAGCACGTGTTTGGAACACACAAGATCTTAAGCTGCAAACAAAAATCTTGGTATACGAAGCAATCGTCTTGCCTACTTTACTGTATGCTTCTGAAACTTGGTGCTGTTATAAGGCGGATATCAAGCAATTAGATACCTTTCATCTTAGATGTCTAAGATCCATCTTACGCATTAAGTGGCAAGACCGCATTCCAAACGCAGAAGTTTTACGTCGAGCTGGCTTATCCGGGATAGAAGCGCTCATCATGAAACATCAGCTAAAGTGGTGTGGTCACGTTTTGCGAATGGATGACAGTAGATTGCCAAAAGCAGTTTTCTATTCCGAACTCTCAAGCGGAAAACGAAAACAGGGTGGGCAATATTTGCGTTACAAAGACGTACTGAAGCGGAACCTTGTGGCTTGTGAAATTCCGACAGATAGTTGGGAGGAGCGTGCTCGTCTGAGACCGGAATGGCGCAACACTGTCCACAAAAGAGTGGACTCATACGAAAGCAAACGTGTAGAAGATCTCGAAGCAAAGCGCCAAATACGGAAGATTCGACCAAAGCCCTCCTACAATTATACACTTAACTCGGCTGGCCAGCTTTATTGTACGCCATGTGACCGAACCTTTAAGTCGAAGTTCGGTTTTGCCAGCCACATTAGAGCCCATCACAATTACGACCCGGAATAGACATTTAAGGAGTCGCCGTCGCCGAACACGGCTTGGACGACATGATGTAATTATTTTTTTTTATAGCGAATTTGACTATTTCGGAGTGATAAGCCTCTGGTAGTGGTGATAACTTTCTTATCTGCGTGGTTACTTGGCACATGACGTTCTCAGATCTTCCAAATCTTAACTCCAGTATTTTCATAACATCATGGGGCGAGGTGGAGCTCATCAACAAGGCAGACGCTGCCTCCTTCGCATCACCACGAAGACACTTGCGCAAACGCCACATGTTTTCACTATCAGTGTAGTCGCATATACGTGTTGATTCGTAGAACGCTTCTCTAAACTGCAACCACTCCATTGAGTCTCCGAAGTACACAGGTAAATCTTTAGACGTAGCAAGTCGGGACAACAACATTCGGTAGGTGGAATTCGAAGTGGAAGCGTTAACGGCGGTCTTTATCGCGCTGGTCAGCTCCTCTATGGCGCGATTTGTGCACGCGGCCGCCACGGTGCGTTCTTCGGTGCGCTTTGAAGGTCGTTGCAGGTGATATTACGATGCTGCTCACCGCTCGCGATATTATTTTTACAGCGATCAGGTGACACGTCGTGTTTTGCAACCGATTTTTCTAGCCAGTTTTCCACTTTACTTTTGTATGAAGATGATGAAGACTGTTTCGAACATCGAGACTGCGACACTAATTCCGCTAAGTCGACTTCTAATTTTTTATCAATTAATTCCTTTTCAATGCGACCCTTCACTTGAGCTGCTTCCAATTCTATCTTCGCTTTAGCTTGAGCTGCTTCAAGCTCCAACCGCCGTCGCAGCGCTGAAGACGAAGCGCGGCGCGCGAACCTTTTTTGCTTTCGCCGCCATCTTGTGCGACGCTCGTGCTCGCGCGTGGCATGCAAATATCAGACATTACTTTTGCTGATACTTTCACTCCGTTACTTCTATCAAACTGCACCGCCAGCACGCGTTTTCATAACACGTGCTGGCGGAGTTTGGAACAATGACATCCCTGCAATACAGGTTTCGCTTCTTTTCACAGCAGATCCGGCTCGAAGGACCAGCTTTTGTAGCTGATAGGTGGCTAGCAAGTGATGCGAAAGAAGAAAAGGCGAGGTTTTGGTAAATTAAAGCGAGCAGACAAGACATGCGTGGGCCAACTGTGCGCGTGCGTTTCGGTTGCGATCGGACGGCAGACTGACTCGCGTAGATGGCGCGCGCGGCTGCTTAACGACGCGGCCGGCGCTCGGAGTGGCGAGTAAAATAGTGATGTGCGCACGTTCGAAATAGTGCTGCGCCCTCACACGTTACCAATGTCGGTTCGCTTTTACTTTATTATATAGTAAAGTATTACATACATGTAGCAACATTTTTGGGTTTATTATTAAAAACACATTATATAGGTACAGATATTAGTTAAAAGTAAACAATATTTTATTCAAAAGGAGGGCCGTTTACACCATCGCTAACAGGGATTCTTTTCTAGAAATTTCCTGTATTAGCCTGGGATCTGGCATTGTACGCAGCTAATAGGAACAGTCTTGCCTCTTGAAACATGGAATTTGGCATAGTTGGTTAAAGTGGGTGGTATGGTATAAACCTCTGTCCACTCCTTCCAGGGCAAAGGCGTGATCTTATGTCATATTTTGTTAGTAAAAAAAATAAATTGGTTTTAAAATACTCCACGTAAGTAATTGAAATAGCCCATCATGAATTTTTATCAATTTCAATTACTTTAGTAACAGGGGAGTGAATTCAGTAGTTTTAAATGTAGTCTTCAGAGGGCCTAGAAAAGTGGCATAATAGCTATTAATAATAATAATAATACCAGCCTTTTTACTGTCACACTGCAGGGCAAAGGCCTCTTCTCATAAATAGATGATATGAGGATTAATCACCACGCTTGCTTAAGGCGGATTGGCAATTTTAGACTTTTAGATCCAGTTTTCTATCGTTTTCCGTCACCGTCAGTCAAAAATGTCCAATATAAATTACTTTTGAACTTTCGCGTTGCATGATATAAATTTATAAACATACTGCTTGTGACCACGGCCGGTGTAACCTGGTCGAAACGTCAAGCAAAATAAGGTATGTAAATACCTAATGCATGATCGCGTTAATTCCCGTATGTTTATAAATTTATGTCCAATATAAACTTAGAAAGTACATAATTATGATTTGAAAAATCATATTGATACTTACCTGAATTCGATCCCACTACCTCGTGTTTACGAAGCGGGTGTCTTATCCACTGGACCATTTTGACTTAAAATATAATGCTACCAAATAAATACTATTAAAAATGTATGAGATTGACATAAGCTTACGACTTTATTGGCGTTAGCTTATGTCAATCCCATACATTTCCTAATCTATCCTATGCCACTTGCCTAGGCCCGCTGTGGTTTTGTTAGCTCTCAAAGATAAGCCCAATCATATTTACCTACAATACACTGTTTTTAATCAGAGATATCATCATAATATTCGGCGAAAACAACTTTGCACTACTCCACAGAGGATGTCCCGAAGCATTAAATTTCGAAGATATTGCCATAATTGATGTGATTGATGGGCAGATTGGCGATCACAGTGGCGGCGGTATTATCACAGATCGCGTTTGCAATTTTGTAAAGTATATCTATTGAAGAGCGTTTTTCTAAATGTAAGAAACTCCCTTAGAAAGATATGACCTAAAATAACATATGGTGTAGTAAACTATAATATGTTATTTTAGGATAAATATAACGACTACACCATTGTGAGTTTATTGTATACTGAAGGTTCATGTAAATTTTAATATAGGTACTTTGTTAGATTGGACAACCTCTGTAGTTCGGTGGTACTGTGTACGGATTGCCAAGCAGAGGTCTCGGGTTCGATCTCCGGGTCGGGTAAAGTGATATTGGGATATTCTGTCGAAAAATTCTTAGTATTAGCCCGGAGTCTGGATTTGTTCGATAAATGGCAACAGGCTCGCCCCCTGTTACAGGGACCCTGAAATAATAAATGGCGAATAGTTGGTGGTTAAACAGCTCTGCCTACTCTTTAAGGCATACAAGGCGTGAAGCTATGTAGAGGTAGAGCTCTAACAATGTACCTACTTAGATAGGTATCTATGTATGTAGGTAAATTGTTAGAGGTCCTGTAGAATGCATTGATGAAAATAGCCCTCCTGTATTAGTAATAATCTCGTTTGCTTTGCTAGTCACCTCTGTAAAATTACAACTTTACATGAATTTTACTAAATACCTGTTCGGGCAGATTTCGTTGAAGAATAATCCCTAAATCAGAGCGTCAATAAAGTAGTATTAGTAGGTAGTAAGTTTGGGTGTTAGGGTTCGAAATGGACTTTGTAGGGTCGCGTTAGACGTAAGCTTAAAGATTAAGTGATCGGTGTACTATCACATACATACATACATACAGAGCTTCACGAGTTTTATCTCCGAAGAGCAAGTCAGAGGTGTTTAACCATTCACGTTTCACCATTTTTTATTTTGGGTTTTATATCGGTGTAATACTATGAGAGTTCCCCTCGCGTCGCACCAGTATCAAAATGTGAAATTTAGCTGAATACCAATATTAAAACCTTCAAAGAGAAAATCACAAGAAAGAAACAGGAAAAATAGCATTTAAATGTAATGGGCGGATGGTAAGCTTAGCGATTTCATAAAAAAACAAACGCTTTTCAGGGACTCCTTCTTATTTGTACCTATTATGTGTAAATATGTCTAGACATATTTACACATAGTGCTAGTGCATAGTGCATAGTGCTAGATGAGATCGTGCTAGCATGATCTCATCTAGCACAGTTCGTTACCAGCGTTCATTTCTATTACGTACGTGCAGGCTCTGGGACGAACTGTCAGCTGCAGTATTTCCCGAGCGCTATGACATGTCCTTCTCGAAACGATGTTTAAAGAGAGCATTAATATCACGGTGGGCAGCGGCTTCGCAGTGCCCTTGGCATTGCAGAAGTCTATAAGCGACAGTTACCATCTACCCATCAGGTGGGCTGTTGGCTCGTCTGCCACTGTAGGCAATGAAATATTTACATAAACCGTATGCTGAATAATCACTGGGCCAAAGTCTTGACGCAGTGGGCAGGTAACTGGCGATAGATGGCGCTGCTGATGGTCCAGAAAAAGTTAATGAGATGATTTGAACGCGCGTCAGAACTGATTGCGCAAGATTAAGTTTGCAGAAGAACTTGAAAAAGGATTTTGCCCTTTTATAGTGTGTGTATGTGAGAGAGAGAGAGAGAGAGAGAGAGAGAGAGTGAGAATAGACCATTAAATAAATGTTATGAGATTATAATTATTTTATATAGATATAACAGAGTACACAGAGTGAACCTCTCAATGTAATATTCTTATAGAAAGTAGAAAGGCGACCCGTAGGCCCTTCTAAAAAACATTAGTTGTTGCTAAGTATTATTAAAGCTAATCTTATTAATATTATAAATGCAAACGTTTGCGGTTTAACTTATTTATTTAAAAACTCACGAAACCGCAGTTTTGTGACTTACCTGCTACAAGCTCTACGCCGCGCCGCTACGAGTTGCTACGACTTAGACTACGCACTCGTAGATAACGACATTAAGGCGCTGCCCCTACCAAAACGGTGTGCTGGCCGCATTAATTACAGTTTTTAGAAGCTATCTACTAATTAATTACAATAAACATTGTACTACAAAATATATAATTATTACATTTCTACATCATATTGACTTTACATTAGCTGATTTAAATTTATTTTTATTAAATTAAAAATGTATAAAATTTCGATTAAGAAGAGCCACTAAAATGAGAAATTTTGATTGATTGCTTCTAATCTTGAACTGTACATTATTTTTATTTGTAAGTAACATCAATAGATAGATGGTTAAAGATGTTTATTTTCTCAAAAAAGATACATTACATATCACTTACAGAGAAAATGTAACTTATATAATAACATGTTAATAAGCCGATTAGTGTTAGGTACTTACGATAATAAGCAAGAATGGGCAACCACATTTATTTGACTTCACGCCACTTCAGAGTTTACAACATGATATTGTTGCCCATCTCCTTTCAAATTATCAGATGATAAAATAAAAATGAATACAATAATAACAGTAAGCAGTAGACAAATAGTTTGTAAACTTAATTATGTTTAATACTTTACTAATTAAATAATGAACACTTATGTAGGGTAGAATAATATTCATCCAACCCAACAATTTTTGCAAACTTATACTAGCGAATACAATGCATGTTTACTAAGGCCTATGACACGTTAAACATTCAAGTTTACTATTATGATAATGTTACAAGATATTTGTTTAATGTTAGTTTAATTAAATAGTATGATTATTGAGTAGTATATTTGAATATTAAGTTACAATATATTTTGCCATAGTGATTATGGCAAAATATATTGTAATTTTAAATTTGCTTTAAGTTTAAATATATCACTCGCTTATAAAAGGTATATTAACTATATATAAATTATTTTTCTTGTTATATATATAAATGGTTTTTATTGTTTTTTTGTGTAAGTGTATCATCTTATTAAAATATATTTATTATGGTAATAAAGTTCGTGCAAGAGAAGTAGCAATCGAAAATACAACAAACTAAGCAGGTTCAATATTATTATAACACATTTAGGTAAAGTAATGCAAAATTTTAACTTTTTAGTAGATATTTCGTATGCAATATGCAATTACAAACTATTTAACTAGTTTGTAATAACTAAGCTTCAGAATAATTATTTAAAATGTGTTTTTTCAGAGTTGTTTTAAATATCGGTAGAGTAGTTGCGTTTTTAATGTTTTCGGGTAATTTATTGTAACTTTGCACACCTTCATAAAGGATACTTTTTTTTGCGTAATTAGTTCTGGGTGCTATTAAGGCAATGTTGTTAGCCTGTCTGGTGTTATATTTGGTATGTACGTGTTTTTTGGTTAGATTTATTTGTGAGTATATGTAGAATATCTTTATTTATAATTTTTCTAATGAGTACACAGGTGCAGTATTTGTGTGTTTGGGTAAGGTTCATAAAGTTGGTTTCTGTATAAATTTTCTTTGTTGGAGTTAAGTAGTTGTATCCAAATAGGATTTTAATAATTCTATTTTGAGTAACCTGCAATTTTTGTAAATTTGTTTTGGCGGCTGATCCCCAAATTTCAACAAGATGGTCTATGTGTGGTTTAACAAGAGAATTGTAAATTGTGTAACGAACGACCTTAGGTAGACATCGTGCTATGCCCCGGACCATACCTGTAAGTGATGACAGTTTATTGCGAAGTTTTTCGATATGTGGTTTCCAGGACAACTTACTGTCAAGTATTAAACCTAAGTACTTTTCAGAATCTACTCTTTTTATTATTTCATTGTTAATAGAAAGGGGATTATGGTCACCTATTATTTTGTTTTTACTGGCGAAAATAATATAGTTTGTTTTTGAGGCATTAATTGTAAGTAGGTTTAATTGTAGCCACGTGTGCAAAATTTGTAGGTCTTCTTGTGCTTGTGTTATTACTGTTTGTATCGAGTCTCCGTAGTAAAACAAACTAGTATCATCAGCAAATAGAGTAATGTCCCCTTTAAGCCCCGCACCATGAATGTCATTTATGTAAATGAGGAACAGCAAAGGGCCCAGAATTGAGCCCTGCGGAATGCCGCAAGTAACCAGTTCGGGCTCACTTTGCTGACCATCAATTCTAACTATTTGACGCCGATTTGTGAGATAAGATTCAAAAACAGAATATGCTACATCCTCGATACCTATATTTTTAAGTTTCTTTAAGAGTATCTGGTGGCTAACAGTATCGAAGGCTTTTTTCAAATCTACGAATACTCCTAAGCAAATCTTCTTCTTGTCTAAATTGAGTCTTATGTTTTGCCGTATTGGTTATCAGATAGGATATTACATGAAGTGAGAAAATCATTTAAGCGAGTGTATAGTATTTTTTCATATACTTTTGATGCAGCTGGTAGTACTGATATTGGGCGGTAATTGCTCGGATCTAATTTATTGCCTGATTTGTAAATTGGAGTTACTTTCGCTAGTTTTAAGTTGTCGGGGAAACATCCATCATTCAAGCTTTTGTTTATACAATTTGTTAAATATTCGGTAACTAGTTCCTTAATGCATTTCAAACTTTTTATACTGATTCCATCAATACCTGAACTACTGTTTACGTCTAGATCTTGTATTATTTTTTGTACCTCTTCAGTTGATGTTATTTTTAATTTTGTTAATTTAGTTTGATTAGGTTTGTATGTGTGTGTAATAGTTGTTGTGAAAGTGTTGTGGTATTTTATTCGCAAGTTCAGTGCAGTTCAGTTCAGTCGAAAAGAATGTGTTAAAGCAATCACAGATGTCTTTTGTGTTCGTGAGTTGCCCGGCAGAGGTGTTTAATTTCATAATTGTTTGATTAGTGTCAATTTTATTATTAGACAATTTGTTAATGAGCTGCCACATTTTGCTAGGATTTTGTCGACAACTTTCAAAAGCTTTGTGATAGTATTCGTTTTTAGTTGATTGGATTGAAGATTGTACACTATTTCGTTTTTGTATGAATGCAGTTTTGAGTTGCTCATCTTGCGGTGTTTGTTTCATTTTATTCCATATAGTATTTCGTTCATTTATTAAGTTAATTATGTTCTTATTAATCCAATCCTGACGAGGTTTATTTAATATTTTAACTTTTATTGTTTTATTTTTATGTATTTCTTTTAACAAGGTGTTTTCCAAATCATTATATTCAGAAATTGTAGGGTATGACTCCAATGTGATTTTTGTTGTTTTATAGAAACTTGTATAGTCAATAGATTCATATTGCACTCGTTTTAAAACTTCTGGTTTTTGACGGTTAATCTCAACATAAATTTGCTATTGCCGATTCAACAATCACCATTTGAAAGGTATTTTCGCTTAGATTGGTACATACATGGTCTATAATGGTTTTGGTAGACTCTGTTTCTCTAGTGCAATATTCTTTGCTAATTTTATTTAATAGTTTTAGGTTATTTTCTTTTAGTATTTTTTTATATTCTTTAATAGGTTTTTCATTACTGAGTAGGTTCAAATTTAGATCACCAAATGTAATTATTCTTTTTTTTTTGAAAGTTGGTGATTATAAGTCTCAAGAAATTTGCTTGTGTCTGCTGCTGGTTGTTTGTAAATAGCTCCTATGTCCAGAGAAAGTGTATCCAAATGTACCCAAAGGAAATGGTTGCCATCTTCGGTTTGCTCTTCCAGGTGATAATGTTTTAGATTATTGTGAATGTAAATCGATACTCCTCCACCTCGTGAATTTAATCTGAAGTTGTAATAATGTGTATAGCTTGGTAAAATAGCTTGGTAATTCTTTGAGCTTCCACCTCATCTTTTATCCAGGTTTCCGTAAGTACAATAACTTGAACAGTGGCTTGTAGAGATTCTATCACGCATCTTATTTCGTCTAATTTACCTGGCTTTACAATGCTCCGAACATTAGCATAAAAGAATTTTAGAGTTTTGTTTCTCATAGGTAGATCAGCATATGTGCTACATATTGTATGTGTGATATCGTTTTTTTTGTGGATAATATTAGAATAAGGTATTGTTTTCTCTCCTGTATTTAGTTTTTTGATTGTTTAATAATTTTAGGAACTCCTTTTATGTATTTAATCATCAAGTCTTTTTCTCCATTACCAGTGCGATTTTTGAGCTCTTCTCTTAGATTTCTTATTTTTTGTTGTTGATTACGTGTTTGATCAGAGTAAATCTTGATAGAATTGTTTAAAATAGTTGTTTTGACTCTTAATATTGTTTTAGCTGTTTCTGGCGATGAAAAACTAACTTTTAGAGGGCGAACTTTGTTTTGATCAAATTTTCCAAGGCGAATTACTTTATCAGGATCTGGACACAAGGGGTAAAGCCCCAATATAATTTTTTTAACTTCGAAGATATCTGTTTCTCTCCTGGTCTCTAAATCGTCAGAATGTGGTTCAGAGACACCCATTATTATAATGTTTTTGCTTCGCTGTAACCGTTCCTTAAATTCATCTATCATGTGGTCAATATCAGTGGCAATTGGGTTTATAGATGAAGTAGACTGCTGATCTTGTGCTGTTAGAAGGTGGTTTTCAATGTACTTAATTTTTTTTTGATTGTCCGAAACCTCGCTAGTAATTTTCTCTATTTGCTGTTTAATATCCTTATTTTCTATAATCAGTCGTTCCGTCGTAATCTTCATATCTGATAACTGTTCTTTGACGAAAGCTAAATCTTGTCGTATTAGGTTGTTGTTTTCAGATTGTGATTTCCCAAATTCTCTGAGTAGGCCAGGCCCATCATTTCATTTTTAAATTCCATAAACTGATTCGAAAAATCATCATCTGGCACTCTTCTCTTTCGTTGCGATATATTTCTCAACTCCATATCATTTGCATCGATGGTTGGTAGGTTAGGTTGAGAACAACTGAGTCCTGCTGAACCATCCTTTTTTAATTTATCAGTATGCGAAAATGACGGATTCATGTTTATTTAAAAATATAATGCAAATTACCGCTCATAGATAATTTAATAATGAACATTTTGTTCGATTAAATTTTTCAAAGTCATCAGTGACAACTGATTTTAGAAAATAAATATCCATGAAGTGCGCGTAATGTCACAGGAATTCTCAGTGGGTCTGTGCGCGGGCGATGGGTGGCAGTCGGCGCGAGCCTCTTCGACGGACGGACGTACGAAATTTTTCCAGAACGCGCTCTTGTATTTTTACGTAAATATATATCAATCTGTATGCATAGGTGATTGACATAAACTTATAATAGTAGCGCGGTAGTTTGAATTTATTATTCGCATTTATTGTGTTAGAGTTTCTTTCTATTAGTAACCGCGGCAAGACGCTGTTGTGTTTGTGTATACCTAGTGGAATTTACTGCGAGAAGACATTCTTGTGTTTATTATTGTAAGTATTACGACAAAGGATTGCAAATTCAAAAAATAAATCTAGCACTCACGTACAGCAGACGTGTTATTTGTTTGCAATGAAATTTTTCAAATTAATTACGTTTTACTATTATAGTTTTTGCGCCGTATAAGCAATAAAGTGTGTCGTGACTCACAACAGGTTTCTAAACTTCTTCATAAAACTGCAAGTATGAAATAAAATTACCTACCTACTAAAATAAATAAACAGCTACTACTGTGTTAGCTATGTCTAACCCAGGGTGTAGCCCTTGTGGGCGCAGCCATCCTTCACCGAGGTCAGCTCAACAGGAAATTATTACTGCACGTAAAGAACTACCACCAGAAGTCAAGCCAACATCAGAGGTACAAAGATGGTTAGAGGCTATAGACGAATATCTAAATGATATATGTGCTGTAGACGTGGAGGGTAAAATGAACTCTGACCAGAAGCTTCGTGTGACTAACCTTTGTCGAAGGGTTACAAGTGGAACGTCCCAGATGGCTGTTTTATATCAGTCCTTAAAACAAAAGACCATTCAAGGATACGACACCATTAATAACCAAGAGACTCAACAAGAAGTAGCGAAATCTATTATACAGTTCAAAGAGGTCGTGCAAGATAGGTTGATCCACACAGAGAAGAGTTCTTTCGCAGATATGGTAAAAAAAGGTACCAATAATTACGTTCGCCTCAATAAGCAGAGCACTGTAGTTATCTATCCCAGCGATAAAACCAAGACAAGTGACGATACCAAATCCCTGGTGCAGAAAATGATATCCCCAGAAGAGCTAAAGCTGCATGTTCGTAGCGTAAGAAAGGCCAAAAATCTTTAAGATAATGTATATTAGAGAATTGTAATCCCGATGGTGCCCAAGATACAAGCATTAGCTTAGTTTGGGACCAAACGGAAAGTATCTATATTGTATGTAATTTATATTTATTAATATTGTAATCCCGATGGTGCCCAAGATACAAGCATTAGCTTAGTTTGGGACCAAAGGGACACTACTTATATTGTATATTGTATGTAATTTATATTTATCAATATTGTAATCCCGATGGTGCCCAAGATACAAGCACTAGCTTAGTTTGGGACCAAAGGGAAACTACCTATAATGTATATTGTATTTAATTTATATTTATTAATAAATTGAATTGAATTGAATGCAGCAAGGATGAACGCAGCTCGGTAAGCACCAATATCAACCTATACCTACGATCTATTTACGTTTGTTTAATAGTGAATTTATCTGAACAATACATTTCACATAACAGGCATTTTTTTTCTGTAGATGAGTTCATAAAAACACAAATTTCGCACAAGGACAAAAATGCAAACCACATCAAAACAAACCCACTCTAATACCGCAACCTTACTAAGTAGACACTCTAAGAATTGTTGTTATTGTATTATTTATCAACAAAAACTATGAAATACTAGTTACCTATTTGTGCGAGCCATAGACTTCGAAACGCATAGACTTGAACACGTACTTGTCATACTATGCGTTTTGTTTTACTGAATAAAGGTATCCTAACATAAATATATTATATTTCTAGAACGAGTGGCAGCCAACCAGTAGCACTGCTAATGGACATTTCTATTTCGCAACCGGTGGATGAAAGTAATGTGTATGTATATTATCTTTTCTGGATAAGATGTAAAAATATGTCAAAAAGTATTATGGAGAAGCGTTAGTGGGAGGGCGCAACTTATCCTAAGGTACTAGGTCGTCATTCCACAGGTCCACCACCTTTTTTTTAAATTAAATTTTAATTAAATATTTTATTTTAACTTATCATAAAGTACGAGTGTAACACGAGCATTTGGACTAAATGAAGTATACTGTCAATTGCAAAGGGTCAATATTTTTACAAAAGAAGCAGCCTGAATTTGCGTTATAAGGGCTCTTCCGCACGGCACTGTACCTACACATTTCAAGCTTACTATTTTAATTATTCTGAAAATAAATAAATCTTGAAAAGTGATAAAAGAAAAATTACTAAAGACATACGGTAAATTGTTCTAAGAAATTAATGTAATTGTTTTTTTTTATTTCAGAATGACTATATGGTTTTTTTTGAAGAGGATTCAGTACTATTGCAAAAATAATAAGGAGGAGAATAATCGATGTCAGCCATTTTATTACTGAATTAAAACGCATTTCAAACCATGGACCGCTTGGGTGTGGCTTCTCAGAACTTATCCTCATTGCTGAAATTGCATACAGTTTTCTGAAATTGATGTTTTTTATTTATTTTTATTTTTAATAAATATTTCAATGGCCTAAATAAATGGTAAATAGTTACTATAAATTTTATTTTTCTACTTTCACTACTCATCTCATTCACAGCAGCTTTCTTCTCTTGAAACGTCTAATCTTGACACCCACACACACATTCAGTTCACACAGACACACACACGGAAAGAAAGAAAGAAAAAGTATTTATTCACTGCCCAGTGGCGACATGCAAAAACAATAAAAAAAACAACATCAAATTAAGCACAATAATAATAATAATAATAATAGTTTATTGTTTCTCTCTCACATAGCACATTCACAAATATATACACAAAGAAACTTAATCTAGTAGGTACATTATTTGCGACTATGTGAGAGACTGGTATCCGTACTAGGAGACCTGTATTACTGATTACCAGCCTCTCCAGGCACTAGATCCGTGCAATCCCAGTATGTCAGGTAAGTGTCTCAGTGGGTTTGTGTAAACCTTAAGTGTATGTATGAGAGTGTGTCTAAGCGTGTGGTTGTGGATGTTTGTGTGTGTATTTGAGAGGGTGTGTATATGTGTGCGTGTATGTGTGAGTGTTAATATTGGTTTATGGGTGTGTAGGTGTGTGTGAGTGTGAAAGATGTGTAAAAGATTTTCTGTCTCATCGTAACTAAGGGATTTCAGTCAGGCAGTGACCACTTTATTACAATTATATTACGTAATTGAGTAAATGTTGATATTTCTGTTTATCTTGTTGTACAAGTAACCTCCCAGACAACCAAAAAATCTATCGGAGAACGCTGTCTTCCATTGCACAGCTAAAGTGTCACAAATATAATGCTTACGACGCTTGTTTGAGGGAATAGTTGGGTCAAAAACAATAGTGGCATGCTGCTCTAGAACGATCCCTAGCACAAATAGTTGTCTCACTGTCAGAACGTCAGTAAGCTGGTACAAGTCTTTGGTTGAAAAAAGGAATGGCAAGGACCTATTAACCTTCAGGACTGCTCTTTGGGCTCTCTTTAGTTTAGTCAGGCTGTTCTTACATGCTCCTTCCCACACAGTGACACAATAACTTAGAACTGATTGGCAGAGGGCGTCCGCTATGTGCCGTAAGTTTTAAAGACGAACATCAACTTCCGAGTTCTGGAGGACACTACTGTCCTCCAGAACTCGCTGAGTTTCAGTCACCATCTGGACGTAGGTAAATCTCTAAACTCAGCGAGTCGTCTAATACCACTTCCAAGTACTCTCGATGCTGGAAGCCACGTTAAGCTGAGTGCAAGAACAGGAGCGAATAGCTGAGCATGTATGATATACTACACCATGGTTGTCATTTACGGGTGGACGTTTGGCTTTGATTGAGAATGCCATATAATTTGTTTTACCAACGTTAAGAGTAAATGACTACTACTATCTTATCATCATATTGTAAAATTTTTAGAAAGATAAATTATGTGGAGCAACGAAAATCACAAAATCAGTCTTTTGTCTGTAAATAAAATTTTAAAACGTCTGAATTAATGTTTTAAGACTTTCAGTGGTTAGTAATATACCTGTTGAACAAAGTTTAGAAAGTTAGCTTGTATGCTTTTTTGATAATTTTTTTTTCGTAACATATACAATAATAAATTAATTGGATGGATAAGAACTTTGTAAACTTTTTTAAAATATTATTTCAAACATTTAAAAATTTTATTTACATACCTACAGATAACTGATTTTGTGATTTTCTTTGTTCCCATAGTTTATCTTTCTAAAATTTTTACAACATGAAGATAAGACAATTCCTATTATAAAACACTTAACATTTCAACTTTTAATTCTATATACTTTACGTTATACGAAATATTACAAAATACCTAAATCATAAATAAAGCACCGTCATAAAACTTCTAACTTTTTTAAAATAGTTCTGACTGCACATAATCTATAAATTCTGTAAAAATTAAAACTTTTTTAAGGAATTTAATGTCCTACGACGCGACTATACATGTAGTTTAACTGACAACGTCAAAAACAAACTACCTACTGTTCCATTTGACGATCTATTACAGAGGAGTCGTGCGGCTAAGGGGGGTCGAATGCTCAAGGTCCTTTGCTCGGGGTAGCGCCTTAATTGACAAGTCGAGTTCCCACCAGTAGGGATATATCAAATAGGGGATTCATTGGTTACATAGCATAATGTGCAAGTCGAAGAATGTGCAGGTCGCAAAATGTGCAGATCTTTATTCTCGTAGCCAACAATTATCGAACTTTTTGTGAATATACGTGCAAGGGTAAACATTGCAGTAGATCATTGGTTGATCGTTGATTTAACATGAATAGGCCGACGGGAGAAGCACGCTCACAGGATACCGGCGTTGAACATTAGGTTCTTTTCTTTCAGTGAATGATAGCGACTAGTATTTTCGTAGCATTGTTCTTGCTATACTTACACCCAGTTTCTGAAAGGCCTGTCAAATCATTGTTCAACTAACACGACTGTTAATTTAACAGGGCTGTCAAATCATTTCGAGTTTCTGGAACGCCAATCAGAGCAAAATTAACTAATCTATGATTAATTTGATTTGACATACGGTTTGTTTTCACACGTTCAATAGTTCATTCATAACTGTCAAATATGCCAATACGCCTGGTTTCAAAGCGATCGTTTAAAAGTTACAAATATACTGCGAATTTCAAATCTTTCTAAAATGACTTCACGAGGAAAAAATTTTACCGAAAGGGAAAGACAAATACTTTTAGAAATAGTTCAAAAGTAAGTATTTGCAAAATAACTTAATATGCTCGTAGACACTTTGCATTCTTTATATTTACCTTTGTTGTAGTACCTATTAAATATCGTTGTTTACATTACACACTGTGCTGAAGCAGACTGGTGTTTATTACGTATCATGCTTTATTTCAGGTATAAACACATTATAGAAAATAAATGTACGAACGCAATATCCACCCTTAAGAAAAATGAAGCTTGGGAAACAATTACGAAGGAGTTTAACAGTACTGCAGAAGTGCCTCGAACTTTTAAGCAGCTAAGCACAGCTTATTTAAATTTAAAAAGAAAGACGAGGCAGAATGTGGCCGATATAAATGTAAGTTATTGATCTGGCTGAATTTGATCTTTTTCTTTTTTCTCTATTGTACCTAGACAACGTAAATGAAATGAAGACAGTAAAATAAACAATAATATTGTTTATTCAAAGGCGAGCTTAACTCAATATTGAGTTCTCTCACAGCAAACCTTTGAGTGGAGGGAAAGTTAGAGATCAGTAAAGGTAAAGCTGTGCTTAAAGTGAAAACCACAAATGACAATCATTAGATATAAACATACTTGTATAAATACATGTTATTATTTTTATAATGCCGAGGGAGCTGGATCTGGGGATTGCATCAAAATACTGTAACACTGATGCCTGATACTAGATTAGGATAGATGTCTACCTAACCTGACTAGGTAATATGTATGTTGTAAGAATTCCATGGTCACCTTTATGATATGTATTGGCAGTGGTCAATTTTCGCTACTTAAATATCAAATATATTTAGCTAAAGCGACTATAAATAAAACATTATATTCACTAAACAATTAAACTTTAATGAAACCCATTTCAGGTAAAACAATATCTAGAACAAAAAAAGAATGATCTTTGTGACAATCAAGCAGGACCATCAAAAGTGATCACATTAATTGATGAGGTAGAATTTTAAGTACCTAGCTACACTTTATCATATTTAAGATATAACTAGTGATTGGTTTACATGTAATTTTTATTAATAACATTGCCTATATGTTTTGTTTCAGACAAATAGTAATAAAGAAAATATTGAGATATATGATCTTATAAAACAATTAAAAAAAAATTAAATAGCTGACAAGGTTTGTATCTAACTACAATCAATTTGTTTGTTGTGGTTATGAATTAAAAGTTTACTAAACAAACATTATAAAGCTAAACTTCAATAGTATATAATTATATAAATTACAAATTAATATTTTCAGAAGGGTATCATGATAACTGGTGGTGGTTTACATAAACCAGTGCTTGGCACTGTAGGTGCACAAATTTTATCAATAATGGGTGATCAGGTGAAACCGCTTTCAAATACCTGTGACAGTGCATCAAGTTACTACAAAAACGGTACCTTATTCTCTATACATTAATATGTTTTGCATTATACATTAATTATCCTATGTTTTATTAATACTGTAATATTTGTAACTAAAATTTAATTTGTAGTTGAAGATGTGACTATTTGTGATGATTTGGTGCCAGTTAAATCAAAACTTCCTGATGCTCAAAGTTGTAATACAACTCTACTAAGGCACAAGAAAAAGACACAAAAAGCCAAATTAATTAAGAATAATGTTGATTTGAAGACGAAATACTATAAAACAAAAATGGAGTGTGTAAATTTGGAGAAAAGAAATAAATTATTAGAATACAGACTTACTTTAAAACACCATAAGTTATTGGATTTGGAAATAAAAATTAAACAAAAAGAGTATGAAAATATGATTAAAGAATAAATATTAACTTTTATTCTTTAACCATATTTTCATAGTTTTTTGCCTTAGTTTATATATTAGTAAGTTAGATAAGACAGAAATCACAGACATAAGACAGAATTATTGTTTGATTTTATTAAATTTTAGAGTTCCTATATTTCAAATATTATAATAAAAAACTAAACATGTTATTATTCTGGTCTTTTCTTTTACATACCCTAGCACTACTTACTATTAATTTAATATTTAGCAATGAAAATGAGTCAATAACAGAGATGATCGAACAGAAGTGTTTTCATTTATAACTGAACTTGCACTTGCACTAGTGTCTTCTTGGTCATTCAAGTCCATTGATGAATTGGATGCTTCCTCAAAATGATCATTGTGTTTTAGTGCCAAGTTATGTAAAACACAGCAAGCTACAATAATGTTCATAGCAGTTGGCAGCTTAACGCGAAGGCCCATAGACAAACATGGAAACCGTCTCTTCAAAACACCAAAGCATCTCTCCACAGTATTCCTGGTCCTTATATGTGCTCGATTATAAGCTTCCTCACTGGGTGTTGAAGGGCGTAGAAAAGGTGTTAATAAATATGACCTGCATGGATAACCACTATCCCCCAATAGATAGTCACTGCCATACACTCCACTTTCAAAATCAGCCCGAATGTGAGAATCATTAATTATTGTTGTGTCATGAACAGATCCAGGCCACCGACAGATCACATCTACTATTTTTAAATTTGCATCACATATGGCTTGTACATTTAAAGAAAAATATCCTTTCCTGTTCCTGTATAGCTCAGCTTGTGGACCACCAGGGGACTGTATCTTTACAT
The DNA here is from genome assembly GCA_963082885.1 of Parascotia fuliginaria. Lineage (NCBI taxonomy): Eukaryota > Metazoa > Arthropoda > Insecta > Lepidoptera > Erebidae > Parascotia > Parascotia fuliginaria. The sequence continues at coordinate 9,677,722 of OY720189.1, forward strand.
GTGTACAGTCAACTGCACCAATTACATTAGGAAAGAAGCTTATGTTGTAAAACTCATTCTTTGTCCTATTGCGTTCTTGATTTGTACTGGGCATAGAAATAAATTGTGGCCTAAGTTCTGCAATAGCCGCAGATACTTTTTTTATAATTCTACAAGCTGTAGATTTGTGCACTCTTATGTGGTCGGCAACAGTTATTTGAAATGCACCTGTTGCAAAGTAACTTATAGTAAGTAGCACTTGTTCTAAAAGCACTTAAAGATTGATTCCTGAAAGTGAATTGCTTAACTTTTGGCTCTATCAAATTCACTAACAACTGTACAACGGCCTTTGTTAGTCGGTACCGATTCTTGAATTCGTCGTCGTTGTAAAAATCAAAAGGATTCATTCTGGCCTTAAAATTTCTTCGCGTCCTTTGATCTTCATCGCTGCTAGATGAGATACTCATGCTTAAATCAGAAATAGACATGATTGCGATCTAAAACAAGAAACAATGTTAAGTTTAGCAAACTGTCCAATTTATACACTTATTTATAAAGAAAAACAAATATTACAAATAATTTTGCATTCAAAATATGTTTTGACATACCTTTTTAATGTAAATTCGAAGAAAACCTTAATAAATCAACTGCAGTTGTAAGTTAATTCGCCGACAAGCACTGATTAGTTGACAAAGCTTTTGACAGACGTATAATCTATGATCACGGCTTAATTAGCGTTTCAGAAACCCAAAATGTCGGTTAACTTACGATTTTCGTGTCTAATTTGACAGCTATGTCAACTAACAAGATGATCAAGTTAAATTATTTAATCATGCTTTATGCAACCCAATTGGTACTTGACATGAGATTTAACAGGTGATTAGTTAATTTTTGCGTTGATCAGCCTTTCAGAAACTGGGTGTTAGTGTATTAGTAATCTAAATCGATCAATACTTAGTCGTAACCAATTATCTACTAAAGAGTAACGCTAATGTAGTAGCAAAATTAATTAATCTGTTTCAAAATAACTCAGTTATTTTCTCTTTAGGCAAATTACCGACGCCATGTTCATCATACAAATATCGAAATTGAATAGGTAGGTATCTATTAATTCTATCCTACTCATATTATAAATGCGAAAGTTTGTGTGTGTGTATATATCTATGTGTGTATGTATGCATGAGTGTGAATATGTTATCACCAGCGCTTAAACCGCTGAACCGATGAGGATGAAAATTGGTATGTAGATAGATTTGGTGCAAGAGACGGATATAGGTTTTTATCCCGAAAATAGGTTTGGTTCCCGAGGGTGACCAAACATATATTAGGCGCGGGCGAAGCTGTGTGGCGCAGTTAATACGATATAAATGTTATACGTGTCTATGTTTATTATATAACAAGGCATATATAAAATAAGTTACAAACAAAGGGGTGGTTGGAGTTACATTGGCTCCGCCCATATATGGTGGGGAGGGGTTGTAGGCTGGGCTATTGCCACGCCTTTCTTCCGCTCTCCCGCACCTGAACACTACTTAAGTCCAGCGCACGCCGGTCTTCTTTAGTTGCCGCCGAACAGTAGCTCCGGTAGGATGCCTCTGCCTGGAGCTCTTTACCGCGACTAGTCAAGCTCTCGGAACTCTCTCTGAATCTCTCTTGAACTAAAATTTCAAAGTGCTTATTTATTTTAGTCTACAGAATTTAGTAATCTTTTGGTTTTGTGTAAATATGAACTTTGATCTAATTTAAATTTAAAAGTTCGGAATTATTAAATTAAAATCGATTTTCTAAAATTAAATTAATGTTGGTAAATAATCTACAAAGTCTACAGCGAGTTCTTTAATTATAAAATATACTTTTTGCTGGTCAGTTCAGTACAATTATATTGAATTTGTACCCCTATTATCCATTGCGCAGAGTAGAACTGTGCTGATCGTCGATAAGTTAATAATAAAAATACACAACACTTAATAAAATCTAAAAAGTAAAAATATATTTTTTACTGCACAGGACGGGGCTGATACAATGCTTGATAGGGCCACAATTAAATTTAACTTGTTACCTTGTCAAGTATATAATCAAGTAGAACTGTGCTAACCGTCGATAAACGTGAAGACACTTTAAATAAACTAAAAAAATATATATAATTTTACTGGTAAGTGCTACTAAAACAGTGCTTGACAGGGGCACAATTATTAATCTGTCCCTTTTGAACAATGTTTCGATCACCGTTAAAAAACTAGAACAAATTAAAATCGACTGCTCAATGCTGCCAGAACAATGTTATTTAAGGATGACAGTTAACAGCTGTGAACCCGTTAACTATTGTTCTGGTATAGTTGGGTACTCGCTCGTTTAAAGAAGGTATCGAGAAGACTGAAGATAGAGAAGACCATTATCATATCAGCCGACGACGTCCACTGCTGGACATAGGCCTTCCCCAATTATAGCCAAAGGAGAAGATATACAAGTATAATATGTTTCAATGTCGCTGACAAAAATGTTTACAGTTTTTTTTACAAATATAAAATACAAAAATCATTTATTCCACTCACTCGAACATAAAAATACATACACAAAATTAATACATTGTTTCTAAAGTGGAAACGGTACGGGCACAACTAGCGCTGGTTTTAAGCCCACCCGAAGTCAAAAGAGGGAAGAGAATTGGAGGAAATAGGTAACATAATTATGTAGGTAGAATATTACACAGTAATTTAAGTATTAGTAAAGTAAGTAAGTAGGTAGTAGCACTATAACAAAAGGTAAGTTAGTAACAATATTAAGGTTCTAGTGACAAATTTGAACAAAGCCTTAACTAAATTTGACATATTATAACCTATCTTTTCTGGGACAAACCAAATTTTCAAAGTTTTTTTGAACGTTTAGGTACAGATTCTTGACTCGACATTTAAATTGGCGATATGTTCTAACGGCACGGACTGGAGGAGGTATATCGTTCCAAATTTTAGAGGCTGCAAAGGTGAAAGACCTTCTGTAGGAAGCAGTATGGCAGCGTCAACGTTAATGAATGTTGCGCACGCCTTCGGCGCCCTTGGCCACCATCCGTGTCGCCTCGCGGCCGTAGCCGATCAGCTAACGCTGTCGGCGTGCTTGACCCTAGAAGTTTGTACGTGTCACGTGCCAGGTGTACATTCCGCCTAGCCTCCATATTTAAGACACCTAGTTTGTTTAAAACAGGTGTAATTCGATCACGACGATGTAATCTCTCAGTGAATCTTACACATGAGTTTTGTACTTTTTGTATTCTATATCTAGTCTTCTCCTGCAGACACGGACCGTAAATACTACTGCAGTAATTGAACTGAGATAATATTAATGTCTCTGCTAACATTCGTTTTATTTCGGGTTTAAGAAATTCACCCACCCTATATAGTGACTTTAATTTATACATAGCACTTTTCACCTTGGCATTAACATGCTGCACGAAGTTCAACTGTGAATCAATAAGTAGTCCTAGATGTCTAGCACAATTAACTATTTCTATTTTTGTACCATTAAGGTAAATAGTGGGTTGCTTGTCAGTTACTTTTTTAATAGCAGTTTTGGTTCCAAATAACATGGCAACAGTTTTACCTGCGTTGAGAGCGAGGGAGTTGTCTTGTGCCCAATTCCATACTCGCTGCAGCTCCTCATTGACGAGTTGCATCGCATTCGGCATGTCTTCGGGCGCAAATGCATGGAGCAGTTGCGTGTCATCGGCGAACATATGGCAGCGCATTCTTATAACGCAGCGCGGCAAGTCAGCCGTATAAACCGCATACAGCAGCGGTGAAATGCAGGCACCCTGTGGACAACCCTGCTTCACCTTCATAGCCCTGGAATATGAACGTTGGCCCTCAGAATTCACGCATCTCACAATTTGTTGTCGGTCCTTCAAGTATGTCTTTATAAGATGAATAGCCTCATCATCTAATCCATAGTATTTTAACTTATATATTAGTAGATTTGTATCAATACAATCAAAAGCACGGCTAAAATCAAGTAATACTAATATAGATACAAGTCCTTCTTCTTGTGATCGTAAGATATATCGTCAGTAACTTGTAGTAAAGTTGTTTCTGTACTTCGGCCTTTTCGAAACCCAGACTGATTTTCAGGTATGATGCCCTCTTGTTCAAAGAATCTAATAAGCTGACTATTCATAATCTTTTCTAATATTTTTGATGCTGATGGAAGAATGCTAATAGGTCGTAAATCTTTGTAATCTATGACCTGTTCTTTTTTTGGTAATGGTGTAACGATGGCGCATTTCCAGCATGATGGAAAGTAGCTCTCCAGTAGACAACTGTTAATAATGTTCAAAAGTACCGGAATAGTTCTGAGTTCTGAATAAGTACTAGCACTATAAGACAGCATCAAATCCGCAGGTACTAGTATTATTTATACAGGACTAGTATTTGGCAATTCTAAAAACCTCTTACTTATTTCGTCGGGATCGTTTATCTGCTGTGGTATATCATTTGTTATTTCGTTCGTAGCAATACATCGCCTAATTCCCTTCCACATAGCTTTTGGATTCTTAATGTGATTATTTATCTCACGTGTAAAACAGGCCTGTTTTTCAGCTCGAACCATTGCAGTGACGTGGTTGCGTAGCTGCTTGTAGTAGTGCCATGATGCAGAGTCAGCCTGGTCGACGGCAGCACGCTAGCCGGCGCGCTCTCGCAGCACCATGACCCGGCGCACGGTATCCGTAAGCCAGGGCCGGGCTGTCTCTCGGGCAAAGTGAGCTACTAGCGGAGCGTGTTTGTCCCACAACTGCAACATCATCGAGTTGAAACAAAGTACTTTGCTGTCAATATCAGTAATATAAATAATGTTCTCCCAAGGTGTGCTCAGTCGTCAACGGTGGCTACTCGACACCAGGACGAATCGGGTAGTATTTTAGTCCTCCCTTCGGCAGGCGGGGCTCTGCTGTTGGGCATTTTTAGTTCCCTAGCTACTCGTGGGAATCATATGGATGAAACCGCAAAAAACCAACTAAAACCGTCTTCTCCGGTTAGAGAACAGTTCTCTCCTCTATTAGGGGAGACTATAGTACTTATGGAGGAGGTTCTATTAGCCTCTCCTCAAAGTACCAATATGACGTTGGAAGGGACTAGTCCGGCTAAGGCAGGAGGCTCCTGTGACTCTGCTCCAAAGACGGAAGAGAACCCGAAACGTCATACCAAGCTAAGTGGTGCAGCACGGAAAAGATTCCGAAGGCTATTAGCAGCCAATGTGCAGGTCGACGACGCCCGTAAATTGGCTATAAAGCCTTGGAAGGAAATTCCAATGACCAACCTACCTCCAGACCCGAAGGCCAAAAAAAGGCCTAGGTCGGAGGAAGAATCTCCAAAGGAGCAGCCGAAAAAAGCTCTCCGTGCGGAGGAGCCCGTAACCAAGCGCAGCTTCAAATTGGTCGTTGAGCAAACGCGCGTGGGTATCAGAAATCTGAAACCCATGAGCGAAGACCAAATGAAGCTGGTGCATCGCTCCCTGACCCTGGCGATGTTAAACATCGCTGACAAGGGAAAGGGGCCTAAATTTACGGGCTTTACACACAGACCAGGGTTTATTATTGTCACTTGCGAGGACCAGGCTAGTCTCAAATGGCTGTCTGACAAGGTCCCCAGTATAAAACCCTGGGATGGGGCTTTGCTCTCGATCGTTCCGGAGGGGGAATTACCAAAGCCGACGGTAGGGACCATCTTCATCCCCAGCACTGAGGCAGAGTCGCTAGACGAAGCTACCTAGCTGCTGGGGATACAGAATGAAGGGCTAAACACCGAGCTTTGGAGGGTCGCGCACAGTAGGGTTGAGGGAAATGGACATGTGGTGTCCTTCTTCCTGGATGAACCCTCTGTCTCGGCTCTCCGGGCTAGGAACTTTGAGGTGGCTCTTGGTTTTAAGAAGCTTGTTTTTAAGATCAGGAACGACCCAATGGTTGGCCCTTCAACAACTGCTCCTGTGGGACCACAGCCTTCTACATCGAGGGGCTCTGAGAGGCAAGACAGGGCGAATCCTGAAGTGCGGTCAGCCGCGGCCAAGGAGACGCCCAAACCAGCGCCTCGGAGCAATGAAAGGCCTGTGGAACCACAGCCGAGCACATCAAACAGGTGCCCAGTCCTTGTGAGGCAGGAGAGAGTCGCGACCACGCCGCAGTCTGCTGTGGCTAGGGGGTCTCAAAGGACAGTGCATCGGGGTAGAGGCGGACATAAGCCTAGGGTAGCAGTTTCCCAAGGCGAATCAGCAAACGCTTGGCGTACGAGCCGAGGACGGTCGCGTCCTAAGCCTGTACGCACCAAGCCGGCGGGAAACTGCTAGCGGCTACCCAGGTGGGAGTGGTGAGGGTCCTGCAAGCCAACCTCCACCATGCTGTGGCAGCAACTGCGGTAATGGAGTGTTGTCTTGTTGAGGGCAAAGCTAGCCTCGCCTTGATCCAGGAACCTTGGGTAGCAAATACTCAGGTTTTAGGACTCAGTGCTGCTGGTAAGATTCTCAGTCATAACAATGGCAATAGACCTAGAGCCTGTATTTTATTCAATAACCTTGTTGACTTTTTACCGATTACAGAAGTTTGCAATGACGACTTGGTAGCTGCTTTTGTCAACCTCAAAGGATGGAATGGGGCTAGGGTGATAATGTGCTCTGCCTATCTATCTGGAGAGAGAGACAACCCGACAGAAGATTTGGCGAAAGTGGTAGATTATGCCACCAAACACAACGCCGAGCTACTAATCGGATGTGATGCCAACGCCCACCACACATCTTGGGGCAGCACAGACATCAACAGAAGGGGTGAGTTACTTTTTGACTTCCTTATCTCTAACCATCTAATAACGCTAAACGTAGGTTGTAAACCAACCTTTGTTACCCGTACCAGGCAGGAAGTATTAGATATCACGATCGCTACGACTAACTTAGCCAGACACATTAAAAACTGGCAAGTCAGTAGTGAAAACTCAATGTCAGATCATAGGCATTTAAAGTTTGAGATTAGGGCTGCTCTAGACACCCAAATCACAACATACAGGGATCCCAAACTAACAGACTGGGTTGACTTCAGGAGTCAACTCAGGCTTCATCTTGAATCCTTTCCCAAAGCCATCAGATCAACTGAGAGTCTACAGATTGCTGTGACAATCTTGACAGAAGGCATACTTAAAGCCTATGAAGAGAGTTGTCCGCTCAAGACAAAGACCTCAGTAAGGAAGGTACCTTGGTGGAACTCAAAGCTGACGAAGCTTCGAGATAAAACCAGGAAATTATTTAACAAGGCTAAACAGACTCATATGTGGGAGATCTACAGTAAAGCCTTGACGGAATACAATAAAGAGATTAGGAAAGCGAAGAGAGAATCTTGGAGGAAGCTCTGTGAAGAGATCAATAGTCTCCCACAAGCAGCAAGACTTCATAAACTGCTCTCAAAAACGAAACCTAATCAGATTGGGCTCCTTAAAAAGGACGATGGCTCCTTTACGAATAACGTGAAGGAGACCTTAGAGTTGCTGGCCACGACCCACTTTCCTGGGTCTAGTGTAAGGGACTCGACATGTCAGCAGCCAGTGCCTCACAGTAAACCTCGCAATGAGGACTGGCGCATGGCTGCAAAAGTCGTAAGACCCAGGCAAGTCCAGTGGGCCGTTGACTCCTTTAAACCAAATAAAGCGTGTGGTGAGGATGGAATAAAACCTATGTTCCTACAACAAGGGATTGACATCCTTACCCCCTATCTGATCAAAATCTACAGGACGAGCCTCGCCTGGGGATACGTACCAGAACAATGGACTTTGGTCAAAGTCATATTTATACCTAAAAATGGAAGGAAAGATTATAGCCAGCCAAAGTCTTTCAGACCAATAAGCCTCTCATCATTTCTACTAAAGACAATGGAGAAGGTTATAGACAGGTATATTAGAGATGTAGCTTTGGATAAATACCCAATCCATCACACCCAACACGCCTATCGCAAGGGAAAGTCGACAGAGACTGCCATCACCAGCCTCATCGACAGGGTGGAAAAGGCTACAGAGGACAAGGAAATAGCACTATGCGCATTCCTCGACATTGAAGGAGCTTTTGATAACTCACCAACCACACTGTTGGTGAATGGGCTGATAAGTAAAGATGTCGACCCTACAACGGTGAAATGGGTGAATTCAATGCTTGCACATAGGAGTGCAAAAATAGCCCTTCATGAAATCGCAATTGTAGTATCTACAGCAAGGGGTTGTCCACAAGGTGGAGTTCTATCGCCACTACTCTGGACCCTTGCTGTGGACGAACTCCTAGTTGATTTGGCAAAACTTCAGATTGATGCGCAAGCCTATGCAGATGACTTGGTAATTATAGTCAGAGGATTTTGTCAATCAACCATCTCATGTATTATGCAAAAGGGACTGAACACTGTTAGCAGGTGGTGTGTCAAAAGTGACCTCTCCGTTAATGCTGACAAAACAGTAATCGTACCTTTTACACAAAAGAAGCGATTGGATAAACTAAAAATGCCAAAGCTTAATGGTAAAACGATTGCGTTTTCCACAGAAGTCAAATACTTGGGCGTCACAATCGACCAAAAGTTGACTTGGAATTCACACTTGGACAATGTACTAAAGAAAGCCAAGATGACGATGGGAATTAGCGGCCGTATGATGGGCAGCAATTGGGGCATAACCCCTAGAACAACTATTTGGCTGTACACTGCCATTGTGAGGCCGATCATTACGTACGCATCAGTTGTGTGGTATAACAAGACGCGTCAAACGACCACCATAAAGAAATTAGACAGCTTACAGAGAACTGTCTGCCTCATGGCCTCGGGAGCTATGTCGACTAGCCCCGGAATGGCGCTAAATGCTTTGCTTGGATTACCGCCTCTTCATGTATTCATACAAAAAGAGGCGAAAGCTAGCATGTACAGGGCTCATATCCAAGGCAGAAGCAATTGGATCTCCCAGAAGTTGAGGACTTTACAGAACTCAATACTGGAAATACCAATACTTTGCATGCCTACGGATGCCACCCTACCCCGGTTTGTATTTGGAAAACAATACACAATAGAATTGCCATCTAGGGAAAACTGGCTCGAAGACCAGATATCTTTTGAGTCTGGTTGCCTAGTATGGTATACCGATGGCTCCAAAATAGGACAAAAAGTAGGCTGTGGAATATATGGGAAGCGACCAAAGCTCAAAAAAAGCGTGTTTTTGGGACAAAACGCCTCCATCTTCCAAGCAGAAGTATACGCCATTGTGGAATGCGCAGAAGCCAATCTGCAAAAGCGCTACACCAATCAGACTATATATATAAATTCTGATAGCCAAGCCGCTCTACTAGCACTGGATTCGAACGTAGTAACATCGAAACTAGTTGAAGAGTGCATGGATCGTTTAAACTCTCTAGGTAATATGAATAGAGTAGTTCTCAGATGGGTACCAGGTCATGCAGGTGTCATCGGTAATGAGTGCGCCGATGAACTTGCGAGAGCGGGAGCTAATGGAACTCAGCAGGGCCCAGAGCCCTTCTGTGGAATACCAAAAAGCCTAGCTCAAAATGCCCTTACAAACTCATGCATCGAAACAGCCATCAAACTCTGGTCGGAATCGCCAGGAATGAACCACTCTAAAGCCCTGATCAAAGGCTTTAACAGAAGGTACAATAACCTTATCCTTGCGTTGAGTAGGAACAATCTACGCATTGTGTCAAGAGCCTTGACAGGTCATTGTTGCTTAAACAAGCACATGCATAATCTAAGGCTAAGCGAAACACGCACCTGCAGGCGATGTAAAGAGGCAGATGAAACGCCCCTCCATCTTCTGGGGGAATGTGGCCCGCTCATACACAGGCGTCAGTTTCTTCTAGGGAAACACACTCTGGGCCCTGAAGAAATTAAGGAGCTCACCCCTAAGCAAATACTGCAATATATCATAGCTGCAGGGTTTAGTGGTGAACTCTAGCTTGATAAAGCGGCGATCACAATAGACCATTCATGGTAGCAGTGACATTACAGCCGCATCACAGAAATAAAAAAAAAAAAAAAAAAAAAGGAGTGTTATCTAAGTCATTATAAAATAGTTCGTGATTCAAATCATGAATTTGTCTATAAATTTTTAATTGTGGCAATAATATAATAATATATAATATATAATATTCTACCACATTCACACAGCGCCATCTAGTCCCAAATTAAGCAATTATATTTGCTTGTGTTATGGGTACTAAACAACTGATATACTACTTATATACATTTTTTTTTTTTTTTTTGTAAATAATAATAATAATAATAATAATAATAATAATAATAATTCATTTATTTCAGGCATCAAGGCCCATACAATAAATACCTTAACCTAAAATACATATAAAATATAAAATAATACACTATTTTTGTATCGGCGTCGTGTTACGCTGCGCTGTGTTGTATAAAGTTCCACGGAAACGACGATACACAACACCTTTTGGCCAAAACTCTTCTTTAAGGAATGTTTCCATATGGCTAGTCGGCACGCGCACCACAAACGAATTAAAATTGGTAGTATGACGTGCTTCCAACTTCTCGACTCTCAGAATAAAGTTGGTTTTTATTCTGATGTACTCCACGACCTCCTCAACCTTCGTGGAGTGATGTAATCGGGACACGTACAACTGCGTTGATGGTGTTGCAGGACGCAGAAGCATATTTGATCCTGTCAGCGCGGTTCCGCACTGATTTTTACAAGTATGCTTCTTTTTCTTCTTTTCGACCTTAATGAAGCCGTCCTTGTCCGTGTCCTTCTCTGGAGCCGATTTTTTCTGATCCTTCTGTAAGAGTATGACTCCTCGGCGTCTTGGTTGTGGCGTAGGCTTGCTGGTAGCAGCAATATCTGCGTAGGCACGTGTAGGGGTCGAAGTATTCGTACCTACACGATTCGCTGCATCGACACTTGTCGAGGCAGGGACGGCGACGCGCGTTGCATCGCATGCGATATTAGCGGCCGGTGATGCAATTGCACTAGGTAACTCAAAACTGCTGATGGACGCATTGTGTGCCCCGCGTTGAATATTCACCTTTAAGGTGTCGGGTGACTTATTTGTCGGAATAGCGCTACGTAATAACGCTACTTCACTACGTAATTCACAAATGGTATTTTCCGACACTTCCCACTTGTGTTGTAGCTCGGCCATGCTCGCTTTCAGGTTGGTGATATCCCTTAGCAGCCTGGTGACGTCGACATGATCGAATGTGACGGGAGGTAACTTATGCAGTTCCTTCGCCACGAATGCAGGTACGTCGTCGGGATCTGTCACCTTCAGCAAGGTGATGATATCTTGCACGCTCTTCTCAGTGCCATCTCTTCGACGTGACGGCATCTGGTCAAGCTTGCCCAGCGTCTGGTAGAGCAATCTCTTGGCACTGCTTACTTCTTCTTCTTTGAAGTTGGTCCTGCAGATCTGCAAAATGCTTACTTCGTCCATTGTATCAATGGCATGCTGCACGAATGCCAACAACTCGTTGACTATGAGTTGCTGCGAATTCATGTTAGCGGTAATGGGCAGCGGCTACAGCCGCGCGCTACGTGAATTTAATAAAATTCGTGCGTAAACAGTAAACACGTCTGTGCAGTAGCGCGCATGCTAGTGCAATGTAAATACATACATATTATAGATAAATTACACCCAGACACAGAACAAACAATCATGCTCATCACACAAAGGTTTGTCCTGGGTGGGAATCGAACCCACGACCTCCGGCTTAGCAGTCAGGGTCACTAACCACTAGACCAACAGGCCAGTCAATGGTCTTATAATAGGGATACGGAAGCGAGAAATCACAAAACCGTGGTCGCTGATATCTGGGTTATGGCGTACTCTAGTGCTATTACATAGTTGATATGCATTAGTCATTATAATATCGAGCAATGTACTCGATGTGTTAGTTATACGAGTCGGTTTATCTATTATCTGTCGTAAACCAAACTGGTGGCAAAGATCATTTATTTTAGAACCATTAGTAAACATATCCAAGTTAAAATCACTCAATACGAACGTGTAATCTGCTGTAGGTAAGTAATCAATTAAAGAGTCAGATAATGCGTCAAGTGCGGGGCCCACAGCTGCAGTCTGCGGTCTGTAAACTGTGCCTATTAAACAAGTATGCTAAGCTACCGTTAGGTATATCCATAGCTGCTCAAGGCATGAAGCGCGGTCACTGGCAACAGACGCGCTAGGAGGGGGCAGCACGCGTACCGTGAGGCGAGAGCGAATGTAGAAACCTACTCCCCCACCGCGTCGCCCCTTGCGGACTCGTTGAATCAGCTGATAACCTGGAATGTTATAGTTTGCCAAATATGAACAACTGACATCATCTCTCAACCAAGTTTCGTTTAAAGCTACAATATTTAGAGATTAAACGAACTTACCTGTACGTGAAGTTCTATCCTAATTATATAAAGTGATTCGTCCGAAGAGATTAGCATTTAATACACTGTAGTTTCACTAGGTGTCGCCACTTTTATGCATTGAAGTTGAGGGTACAACATAAAGAAAAAAATAATTCTGCTTGTCACCTGCTCCTTGTCGTCGCGCTCCGATCTTTAACTCATTTAGTTTAGAGATACCTAACTGACACATCACGTTTCACAAACTTATTGCGGGTTAATGAAGAGGGTGGGAGGGATGCTAATCTCTTCGGACGAATCACTTTATATAATTAGGATAGAACTTCACGTACAGGTAAGTTCGTTTAATCTCTAATTATATGCGTGATTCGTCCTTCGAGATTAGCATTTAATACACTGTAGATTTTGATAGTTATTTTGTGAAATGTGTTCTTAAAAAACAAAGACATTAATAACGGTGTAACATTTTTATTTAATCGGTTGTTACATGTATTGTAGAACTTAATTACTACATATTATTAAGGATACTTCTGGCAAAAGAATCATTTGGTTGTTCTGTTATATATCTATTATAATATTTTGCAAAAGTAGTGGAGTCATTAGACCATCCCGCGGTTTTTCTAATAATGTCTATATTAACTCCCATTTTATGCGCCATAGACGTAGCAGCGTGCCTCGTGCTATGTGCACTGAAAATTGACACATCAACTCCACTTCTACTTAATGTATCTTTGATCCAACGACTCAATGTTTGGGTTGTAACAGAGTTATGTGGGCGTCTAAAGCTTATGAACAAGATGGAAACTTTATTACGTAGGCCTCTTGTAATGCTTAAATAATCTATCATTGTTTTCGCTGGGCATACTTGGGGTTTTTCTAGAAAGAACGGCAAGATGAGTAATGGTTGAGTTGAACCAGCGCGAGAAGTTTTGATTAAATCAGGAATTTTTATTATGATTTCATTGACATTAATTGTTATGTTATTAATATCGATTTTCGAAAGAGTCTGTAATCTCTGAGCAGTTACAAGAGCTAGTAGTGTTAGAAGTTTTTTAGATAGCAGTTCTAAACTGATATCTTCGTTGGGATATAAGTTACTTAGAAAGTTCAAGACAATAGATACATCCCAGGTTAAATTATACTTAGGTCGAGGAGGTCTTAACCTAAAGACTCCTTTAATTAAACGCTTTATGCGGCCATCGTTCGATATTTCACTACCAAATATTAACGCCAATGCTGACCTACAGCAGTTAATTGTACCGTAATGCGCACCACTATTAAACTGGTCAGTTAAGAAATTAATTATATTCGTAATCAAGGGTTCGTATGGATTTATGTTATTCACAGTACAAAATTGAAACCATTTTTTCAAACAGGCGTCATATTGCTGTACTGAATTGTCTGATAATGAGGCTATCATTATAGCTATCGAGGCGTCTGGCACGCCACGGAGACTCAGCGCCGTCCGCACAACACGCCGGCAACCAGGGTAAGCTGCTGATGGACGTTGCGGTTGCTGGAATGGGACACAATGAGATTTTTACTTGGCTTGAAGATAATTGGTTTAGAAACAAGTAACTGTTGAAATAAAGGGTACCACGCTTGAGTGGGCCATTGGGGTACTATTAATATGCCTGTAGCTTTGTCGTTTACAATTTTTCTCAAAGTTTTAAGGATAATTGAAAACGGCGGGAATGCGTAAAAACAGAGGTTAGACCATGACACAGTAAAGGCATTAATACAATATGCGTCTAGATCACTGTGCCAGGATATATATCTGTCACATTTCTTATTTATCCTGCTAGCGAAAATATCAATATTTGGTTCGCCAAATGTTTTTGATATGTTCTGAAAGGCGTAATCCGCTAATTCCCATTCTATGTCGGGATGATTACGCCTTGATTCTGTATCTGCTACAATGTTGTCGCGAGAACGTATGTAGGACGCAAACACATGTATTTGTCGTGCCTCGCACCACTGCCATAACATTTTTGTTATGTGTGTCAGGTGTGGAAACTGCACGCCACCCATACGATTGATGTAAGAAATCGCAGTGGTGTTATCAACCCTAAGAAGTATTTGACAACATCGTAAATTGGATGCGAATGCTTTCAACCCGAGAAATGCTGCCTTAATTTCAAGGTAATTTATGTGTTGCGACCTTTTTTTCTCGCTCCAGGGTCCACCTGCAGTCTCCTCCCTGCACGCCGCGCCCCACCCCGTGGTTGAGGAGTCCGTGAAAATTTCCAAGCAGTACTTCTCATCTTTAATTTTGTTTACAGATGTTTGAATAGATTTATGCCACCAGAGTAAATCATCTTGCAAGTTTTGTGGTATGGTCATATATTTATCATAATTTTGACCATTACTTAGTAAATTCAAAAATTTGCAACGTTCTAAACCTTTAGTGTATAGCCATCCGTATTCGATTGCCGGACAAGAAGATGTCAGTAAACCCAAAAATCTAGCGAACTCCCTGATTTTACATCTCTTAATTTTAAGGAATGATGCAATCTCTTTCCTAATTCTTTCAATTTTATCTAGAGGCAGACTGACTTGGAAACTTTCAGAGTTTATTACGTAACCTAAAAATCTACAAGACGTTTCTGGTGTAAGCGAACTTTTCTCCTTGTTTATCACAAAGCCAAGAGAGGTCAGAAGTTTTTCAGAATACCAAATATTATCAACGCACCCCTGATAAGAGTTACCAATTAATAGCAGATCATCTAAATATACCGTGGATAGGAAGCCACAAGATCTTAAAAGCTTAATGATCGGTTTCATTATTTTTGTGAATACGAACGGAGCTGTACTTAAACCAAAAGGTAGGACATTAAATTCGTATAATTGATCATTCCAAACAAACCGTAAATATTTTTTAAATTGATTGCTAATTTTAACAAAAAAATAAGCATCTTTAATATCTATAGTGCTCATGTAACAATTTCTTGTTACCAGTTTAAGAGCCGTTCGAAGATCCTCCAATTTGAAGTGAGCTGTATCAATAAAACTATTCAACTGCTTAAGATTTAGAATGAACCTCATCTTACCGTTCGGTTTACGTATGAGGAAAGTACTAGAGACAAATTGATCTTTACAGGGAGTGCATTTAGAAATTGCACCAATTGTAAGGAGGTTATTTATTGCCTCCTCGTAATGTAAAAGTTCAGATCTGGAACGTTTTGGGGTAGCGGGTAAAATATTCTGAAAAACTGGTCTAGCAAAAGGTATTTCGTATCCCTGTATCCAAGATAAGATCTTAGGATCACTGGTGATGTGTGTCCACTTGTCGTAAAATAAGGATAATCTACCAGCGTAATTTACCGTTAACAGCGCGGCCGCGTCGTATTCTGCCGGGAGCGCCTCGACGACGTTTCGCGCTGACTCCTGCGCGGAGCAGGCTCCTGCGCCTTCGGTGTCCTCTGAGAAATGCGCGTCGTCGCCGCCGGGGCGCGCTTCCAGTTTAAATGCTGGTTGGTGGCTTTCTGGCTTGGCTTGCCATTACTGGCTCTTGTTGATGAATTGACAGTAGCTTTGAGTTCGGCACCTTGCTTAGTTATTGTTTTAGCGGACTTAATGGTATCAGCAAGGTCTTTCCCGAACAAAAACTTATCTATTTTGGTCGTGGTCAGCTGATCTTTCATCTCTTTCTTAAGAGATGCCAGAATTAATGTTCTTCTTGTCAAAGAATTATTGTACTGCAAGTCGCAGGTCATGCGGGCTGCATCCATGATCATTTTTAATAAAACAGAATCCTTATCTTTTCGGCTTAACATATGAGTGATAGCTTCACCCAAACAAGCAATGATATTGCCTGTTTGTTTTTGTTTAGCTTCTATTGAGTAAAGTTTTTTGCTAACCATTTCCGATAAAGCAGCTTTTATTTCTAGGTTTGTAGTTGGCGCATCGACCAGTGTGCAATTAGATGGGATTAAATATTTCTCTCGTAGTTCTTTTCGTAGCTCTTTATTCAATCCGTTACAAGCAAGGTGTTCTAGGCGCGCCGCTAGGTCCTTTTGGATATCCTTTCCAAGGCTAGTATTTGCCAGTGGGTCCACACCCAAAATTTCTAAGATTTCGTCGGTCAATATTGGGAGCTCTTCTGTGGTAGTCGTTGTATTGATTTGGGGCTCATCGTTAAGTATTTGCGACGAGGAACCCGGCTGCGGCTCGTAGACCGTCTGTGTGACGGCGGCGTCAGCATCCGCGGGCGGTGGGCTCGCTGGCGGCGGGTTATCGATTGTATCGGTAAGAAGCAGCTCTTCAATTATACGTAGGTCGCCTGGAAGACGACAATTGAATGTCAGTCTATTTTATGAACGGTAAATATGCTGAAGACTAATAAGTAGGGGCTCAAGGTTTAATTATTTAATTATGAGACTTGTATTGTTCTATTAAAACCTAGCATGTACATAGTTGCAAAGTTAGAATTGTATTTTTATTACATTGTAGGTATGGCACTAACAACCATTAGGGTTGGTCACGTTATCATGCTCGGGCTTGATCCCTAATAACGGACTGTATATCAGTAGAACGTTCGCACAAGCAACCCTTAAGGTCGGTTACGTTATCATGCTCGGTTAACACCCAATAACGCACTGCTTGATATAAAATAATTGCACAAGCGACCCTTAAGGTCGGTCACACTATCATCCCGGGCGTCGCCCAATAGCGGACTGCATAATTGTAACATTTGATAACCTATCTGCAACTGTCTGCACAAGCAACCCTTTAGGTTGGTCACGTTACCATGTACGGGCTAACGCCCAGTAACGGACTGCGTAACATTTAAGGTATAAGTGCTAGCACTAGACGACCCTGTGAGTCGGTCGTGTTGTTATATTGGGTTTCTCCCATATTCGCACTTCGGGATTATAGTATCAAGTGTGCCTTCCGCAAAAAAAATATAAAAAGGTAAACATGCGTGGGTATGTGTATTTTAATATCACGTTTAGAATCTCAATTCTAAGAATTAAGTACGATGCAGTTGTATTGTAGGGCTTACCTGACTGATTTTGCAACGATGGCGAAGAATCTCGTGAGGATGCTGCCGATGAGCATGAAGATGATGACTTGACGATTCTTGAACGTTTCGATTGTGGTTTACGTCTAATTTCCTTTTTGAGTTTCTTAATTTCACGAAAAAGCACTTCTATATTATCACTTTTACGCTTAGACATTGTAAAAAATGTTAATTAAAACTGTTTATTATAGAAAAAAGTAAGCAAGTGTTAAGTGGCGGAGCACTGCAACGTGAATGAGTTAAAGATCGGAGCGCGACGACAAGGAGCAGGTGACAAGCAGAATTATTTTTTTCTTTATGTTGTACCCTCAACTTCAATGCATAAAAGTGGCGACACCTAGTGAAACTACAGTGTATTAAATGCTAATCTCGAAAGACGAATCACGCATATAACTAGGTTTTCTTGTAGTATTGTAGCCTGGAGATTATCAAATTCTGTTCCCAAACTGCGAATATTATAAAGACCCAATGATAACTTGCTGGTTTTACCCATAAAAGATAGGTTCCTTTACAATTAAAACTTGTTTACCTGGCGTTTTAACACTAACGACGCAGGTATTAGTCAATGTGCATATACCATAACAATAGCAAGGGAGTAAAATATAGAAGTGGTTAAAACAATAGCTAAAGGTAACAAGTACATGATACACCTTATTATATTTATGTAAATTTAACATTGTTTATATAGTAGACAGAAGATAATTTTGTTACAATGGAATTTTATTTCAATCAAATTGATAAAATGAACCATAATAATATTTTATTACCCATGACAAGTAGGTAGGTTTATATTATGATAGGTTATTATTTTAAGCATTATTTTTTGTATTATTAACTAATTTATGAAAGTCTTGCTCGTTTTTAAGACCAATAATAGGTGAGTTATTGTCCTTTCTTAGCATTATTTTAGCATCTTGAACCCAAACATATTGGTATTTTAATTGGCACTTAAAATAAACCATAATGGTTCCTTTTAATTCGACAAATTTTAAAATACAAATTGACAAATGACAATTGACATCTGTCAATTGCCTCTTGTATAAATCTGTGAGTGACGTTCGGAAACGCACTGTAGTACTGATATGAAATTATTCTGTTTGTGTCATACATTTTACATTTTATTGATCTGTTTTGTGTAACGTTCTCTATTTTCTTTTCTCTTTCTTTTATTTCATATATATTGTAGTTTCTTGTGTGTGTCAGCTGGCAGGTGGTGCAGAGATGGACACTCTGGTAGTGTACGTAATTTATACTATTATATATTTTATTAGGTATATATATTTTATTTTAATTATTATTATATATTATATTTATTTAGTTTATGTCATCTGACGACAATGACTCTTTTCACTCCATGAACTCCACAATTTCTTCAAATGACTATAGTTTCTCCTCGTGTACTGATATGCTCGGTGACTTTGTTCGTCAGAATTTTGACAATTCTTCAAACTGGCTGTTGAATGTATGCCACATTAACGCGCAAAGTGTACCGAGCCACTATAGTGAGCTTTTCGAAACTTTTAGTAATACCAACGTTCATGTCATTCTGATCTCAGAATCGTGGTTTAAACCTCACCTCCTGTCCACCACTTATCCACTACCCGACTTCATCCTTATTCGTAATGATAGGGTTGACAAAAGAGGGGGTGGTGTGGCAATCTATCTTCGAAGCTCTCTTCCCTATAAAATTCTAGTCTCCTCTGCTCCTAGTAACTCTGCATCTGCTGAATTTCTATTCCTTGAGGTTTCTGTCAATGGAGTCAAAACTGTTTTAGGGGTGGTTTATTGTCCACCAGCTATTGATTACTTCTCCAGTGTCGAATCGATTCTGGAATCTTTAGGGTCTGAATATGCACACCACATAATCATGGGAGATTTTAACACCGATCTCCTCGCTTATAACTCTCCTCGTTCCCGTAAACTCCTCCAGATAATTGAGTCTTCCAGCCTTCATGTTCTTCCTTTACAAGCTACTCACCACAACATCGGAGGGCTTAACACTTGGTTAGACTTGATCCTGACTTCTGATCCCTTCCTTGTCCACTCCCATGGCCAAAATCCTGCTCCTGGTTTTTCTCTCCACGATCTTATTTATCTTTCTTATCGCCTAAAACCTCCTAAACCCCGTCCTAAAGTTCTGCACAGGCGTTGTTTTGGTCGAGTGAACACCGATATGTTATGTCAGGATGCCTCTGAGATTAACTGGGATACATTGATAGCTGCTACCACCGTCGACGAAAAGATCCGTATTTTCAACGAAAACATTATTTCACTTTATAATAAACACGCACCAATTAGGCGAATCAAACTAACACGTCCACCTGCCCCATGGATGTCTAGAGGTATCCAGATGGCAATGCGTCGTAGAGATCGGGCTTTCCGTAAGTTTAAAAGGAAGCGTTCAGATGATAACTGGTCCCTCTTCAAAACTGCAAGGAATCGGTGTAATCAAATAATACGCAATGCCAAACGCCGTTACATCTTTGACAATACTAATTCCTCCTCTCCCGCTAATATCTGGAAGTTTCTAGGAACTCTAGGCATTGGCAAACATCGACATGTTGACTCGCAGTTGGCACTTGGCTTGGATGATATTAACCGGCATTTTTCTACTACTTTCCAGCTCGATCACCATACCAGGTGTCTAACTGTGAACTTCATAGCCGGTTTATCCCGTCCAAACATCGACCCTTTTAAATTTTCTTCAGTTGTACCAGGTGAGATCAAAAAAATAATCCTTTCAATCAAGTCTAATGCGGTCGGTTACGATGGCATCAGCCGTCGTATGATTTTGATGATACTTGACTATCTTATTCCAGCGTTGTCCCATATTATTAACTTTTCATTAAGCTCAAATTCTTTCCCATCCTTGTGGCGTAAAGCCTTTGTTGTTCCTTTGCCTAAGGTTTCCAATCCTTCTCTCCCTCAACACTTCCGACCAATCTCTATCTTTCCTTATATTTCTAAAGTCCTTGAGGCCTGTGTTCACAAGCAGTTGTCCCAATTTGTGTTCCACAATAACCTCCTTAGCCCTCTGCAATCTGGCTTTCGTCCTGGGCACAGTACTACTTCCGCTCTATTAAAAGTGACTGGCGACATTAGAGCAGGTATGCAGGACGGCAAAGTCACAGTGTTGGCTTTGATCGACTTTTCCAATGCCTTCTGCACCGTCAGCCACGATATCCTTTTGTCTATCCTGTCCCATATTATGATCTCATCTGATGCACTGGATTGGTTCTCAACATATCTTCAGGGGCGTCAGCAGTCTGTCCGCCGCGATGAGTCATCATCTGGCTGGTGTGACCTTGACTCTGGAGTTCCTCAAGGCGGTATACTCTCTCCCTTATTATTTTCAATTTTTATTAACCTTCTTACTCCTTATCTTCAGTGTGCGTATCATCTTTATGCCGATGACTTGCAGTTGTATTCACAGTCAAGAACAACAGACATAACACAAGCCATCACCAACTTAAATAGGGACCTTGAAACTATAAAAAGTTGGTCCAAAAGGTTCGGTTTGTTAGTGAATCCTAGCAAATGCCAGGCCATTATTGTAGGAAGCCATCGCATGATTAACAGATTGGATTTGCATAATCTTCCCCCACTGACCTATGATAATTTGTTCATACCATATAGTGCAACCGTAAAGGATCTTGGCTTGCTCATAGACACATCTCTTGATTGGCGGGCTCAGGTTACCAGTGTCAGCCAGAGAGTAACTGGAACACTTCGGACCTTTTATCGTCTGAAAAATTTCCTCCCTTCTAGGACGAAGACAATGCTTGTCCAGACTTTAATCTTTCCTGTAATTGACTATGGTGATGTGTGCTATTATGACCTGAATGCAGACCTACTCAACAAATATGACCGTCTTCTCAATAACTGCATTCGATTCATTTTCAACCTTCGTAAGTATGATCACGTGTCTACTTATCGTTCTGATCTAAAATGGTTACCGATTCGCCAACGCCGTAGTATGCGTGCTCTCACAACTCTCTATTCCATTCTTAACTCTCCTTCTCCTCCTGCCTATTTAACTCCCTACTTTCAATTATTGGGTTCCATTCATGACAGAAACCTACGTTCTTCCAATAATCTTCTTCTTTCATGTCATTCCCACATAACTGGATTTGTTCATTCCTCTTTTATTATCCAGGCTGTTCTTCTTCGGAATCAACTTCCTGTTGAGGTCAGGATGGCCACTAACCGCTTTGTGTTTAAACTTAAGGTTCGAGCTCTTCTCTTTGAGAAATTGTCGGAGTTGTCACGTTAATTTCTCTAAGTTATATTATAAGTATAATGTATTTATGTATAATATTATTATTCCCTTATAATAACTTTATTATTATTATTGTATTATTTATTTATAAATTTATGTATATTATGTATGTGTTTCCCTTGATATCAATGTAAATATTGTATTATATAATTATTAATTATATTCTTAATTTAAATCGCAATCTTAGCTTTTTATTCTGCTTCATTAACTGCACCTACTTCGTTTTTCTCTGCATCACCTAAGGTTGACTGGTAGAGAATGCTTTTAGCATTAAGTCCGCCTCTGTACCTATGTGCATGAAGTTTAATAAATAAATAAATAAATAAAATGTTCTTTTACCTTAAACAATAAATTTTTCTTGGCAGTAGTTAGATAATCGTTCACATAAATACGAGATGGTGTACCTTTTATCTGGAGCTCTTCCGACGTTAGTGGGTTATTTTTCCTAGCCCGTGACCGCTTCACGAAGGTATCCCTTTTGTGTTTGTGCACAAACCTGACTATAATTGGTTGGTGGGAGCGCGGTTTACTGACGGAGGAGGCATTGATGACCCGTAAGCGTCTGCAATCTGAAATATCTTCGCGTGTAACGGGTGTGCCAAGGACGCGGCCTAGCTTCTCGATGTACGTCGACAGGTCCTCGCCCTCTGTGGCCGGCAAGCCCCTAATCTCCACGGAGCAGCTTCTTGCTTGCTCCTCTGTTTGTTCAAGGCGCACCTCCAGTTCGGCTATCCGTCGCTTGTCCTGCTCCCGTTCTTTCTGAAGCTGCTGTATATGCTCATGAAGCACCCTAATGTCCGTTTTCCAAATATAAAGTAAATCTGATAATCATTGTTTTTAGTAAAATCGTTTTAGGTTTCGTGTATCATTGCCCAAAGCTGCTTGGTTAATATACATCGGGATTATAGTTGGTTAAATTCTTATTCCTGATAATAATATGTTTTATTTTTATGTTTTATTTATCTCCACAAATTACACTAGTCTTAATATCTAGGTTGACACAAAGTTTGGCTTAATTCGTAATTTGTGGGCGATCTGGAGTCTAAACTAAGCCTTGGCCTGTATTTTAGATCTCCAGGCCTCCCAATATTAACTAATTAATTAACGTTACTGTAGTCAACGTGTTGAGTTTATGAGTAGGAAATTATGTGTGCATGCGCTATATGTGTATATATGTGTGTGTGTGTGTGTGTGGGTGTGTGGATGTGTATGTGAGTGTGAGTGTGAGTTACGCTGCTACCTTTAGGAAGTTTTCTGTTTTTGCATAATCTAGATTGAGTAGTAGTTTTTGTACTTTAGTTTTGCATTCTACCTTTGAACAGTTTGCTATGGGTATTAATTTATTTATTTTGTTAAACAACTTAGACCCTCGGAACATGCTAAACCGTTGTGCAAATGTAGTGTTAGTAGGTGTTGATTCACATATTGCATAGTTTCTCCGAGTGTGGGCAACGCGTTGTATTCTAATAATAATAAATAATACCAGCCTATTTACTGTCCCACTGCAGGGCAAAGGCCTCTTCTTATATAGAGAAGGTATGAGCATTAATCACCACGCTTGCTCAAGGCGGATTGGCAATTTCAGACATTTAAGTCCAGGTTTCCTCACGATGTTTTCCTTCACCGTCAGTCAGAAATGTCTAAGATAAACTTAGAAAGTACATATGATATGAAAAATCACATTAGTACTTGCCCGGATTCGAACCCACTACCTCGTGTTCACGAAGCGGGTGCCTTATCCACTGGACCATTTCGATTTTTTTTTTTTTGTTGTATTCTATCTGGAGATAAATTTGAGTGTGTGTGAAGGACGGTTAACAGTATAGTTGTCGTACATTCAGTACTTGACATTCTTCATACAGTTTGGTAGTAAGGAACAAACGAGGTTTAGATGTACTAACTTTTAATATCATCCTCTGGGCTCTCTCAAGGATTATCATGTTGGATTTACACACACCTCCCCATGTCGTAATACAAAAGCTCAGAATAGATTGCACCATAGCGTCATAGACCATTCTTATGGTCTGTTTATCTGCTACATCACGTAGCTCTTTAAAAATATACGCTAGTTTACGTATCCTCTGAGATAATGTACGTATATGGGTTGCGAAAGTTAAAAAGTTGATGAATACTAACTTCGTGAAGCTGGGTATTTTCAATGTATTTTAATATGAACTAGAAATCGCCGAGAGTGAAAAAAATAAAAATATTAATGGGAATATACTTAGTTGGTTAAATTTGTATTCCAAATAATTGTTACGCCTGTGGAGCTGGGTGTGTTTAATGTTCTTATATCCTGGGCTTAAACTATCCGAATAAAATTTTGTATTTTTATTTCACCTTATGTACTAGTCATTGTTTTAGAAAAATTGGTTGCTTTGACTTTGTGTATGTAACTCCACTAGGTGGCGCTTTGAGGCGAATACCTATAAAAAGTAGCTGTATTTATTAATTGTTTTTAATTACTTATATGTGTATAAAAGTCTTAGTTTTATGATATTTCCATAGTAATAACGACAACTTACACCTACAAACATTATCTCAACGCTTTGTTAATAAATAAAGTGAAAGTTGTAACAAAAATAAAAACTAAAACCAGTGCATTATTTTTCATAAAAACATAGAACAACGCGATTACTATCAGTTGAACAGTGTAAATTTAAAACAATTCAGTGAAGTGCCGTCATAACGTAAACATTAAGTGCAAAAATCATGAAAGAAACAATACACAGTGAATTTGTTTTCTCAAAACGACGTTAGCATAAAAATTTAAAATTTTGTGTCTACCGCTTTATTAGTAAAAACCAATTAGCATATTGTGAACACTAATTTGGAACATTATT